>CM061747.1:116476364-117076364 GCA_030979885.1 Lolium multiflorum | reverse complement strand
TACTTCTTGCTTTCTCAAATACAGGGAGTTGATTATCTGAAGTACGACAACTGCAATAATGGTGGCAGGAATGTGGTGGAAAGGTAAAGAGAACATTACTGCAAACAGTACCAGTGCATTGAGTCTTATGTGTTAGATTGCGAAGTAAATTGTCATGGCTCATGCAGATATACTAAGATGAGCAACGCCATCAAGAAATACGGGAAGAACATCTTCTTCTCACTCTGTGAATGGTGAGTTTGCTCTTCATAAGATATTAGGATGGGCAGTAGCAACATCATTCGTTGCTGATTCACACTACTGCGGTCCGCTGTTTAGGGGAGACAACAACCCTGCTACATGGGCAGGTGGCATGGGTAATAGCTGGAGGACAACTGGTGACATCGCCGACAACTGGAATAGGTGCTGCTCATTTCATCAAATCTAGAATTTTGGTCAAGTAGCTACTGGAATTAGCAGGATTGATCATAAGTTACGTTGTTACTTCAGCATGACATCCCGTGCGGACCAGAATGATAAATGGGCCTCCTACGCCGGACCTGGTGGATGGAACGGTAGGAGTTTCAGACAAGTCTGTGCCAGTATTGGAGATTGACAAGCCATTTGTTATATTCAAACTGATGTTCTGCTCCAATCTCAGATCCTGACATGCTTGAAGTTGGGAATGGTGGGATGACTGAAGCTGAGTACCGCTCGCACTTCAGCATCTGGGCACTTGCTAAGGTACTTATTTTTCCCACATGCATTTAACACTGTTGCTTCAGTTCTGAAATTTTCGGCATTTCTAACTGCAATGCTGGTTCGAATTGTGTAGGCTCCACTTCTGATAGGGTGCGATGTGCGCTCCATGAGCCAGGAGACAAAGAACATAATCAGCAACTCGGAGGTCATCGCCGTCAACCAAGGCAAGTATTATCTTACACTTACTTGCCCAAGATACCTTCTTCATATGGGATTTCAGTGTACTCAAACAACAATTTTCATAACAGACAGCCTAGGCGTCCAGGGAAAGAAGGTGCAATCTAGTAATGGTTTGGAGGTATGGCTCAATTCAAACCCCTTAGTCCTGGCTTCCACGACGAAGTTTGAGCCATATCACAGCAAGACAAAAAAAAATTAGCATGATTCGGAGTCTGTAATTGCGTAATTGTTTGTAGGTATGGGCCGGTCCGCTCAGTGGCAACAGGAAAGCCGTGGTTCTATGGAACAGGCAGGGGTACCAGGCAACCATCACTGCATACTGGTCAAGCGTTGGGCTCCCTGCATCCGCCGCTGTCACTGTCCGTGATCTATGGGCGGTAAGCTCGCTTTCTTCAGAGCTCTTTGATTTTCTTAACAATGCACTGCAGGTTCCGGAGTTCATAACAACAATTTATGTCTTGCCGTGCAGCACTTGTCATCCTCCGCTCAGGGGCAAATATCCGCCTCAGTGGCGCCTCATGACTGCAAGATGTACATCCTCACACCCAAGTAATTTTAGATGAAAGCATAGACGAAGTTCGTATTGGGGGTTACAGTCAATTATCTACAGGCCAAGATTCAGGAAAAGGGTTTGCACTGAAGGATCGGTAGAGCTGAAATGAAATTTGAGAGATGCAATTTGGTTATTTGTGTACCGCTGGAAATAAACTGTAGGTGTATATGATGTGCTGCGAAACGTCGGCGCATTTGTTTCTGAACAAGTTTGCAAGTTGTAGCGAAAGTTGCAGCAATAAAAAAGAATCTCATACCGCTCTCTTCTACCCCTCCGTCCCATGATATAAATAAAATGTTTTCACGAGCTGTTTTTTTTAGTTTGCCAAAAATGTTACGAATAATAACATTGAGCAGTACTTCGTCAGACATTTGGGCCCTGAAGTACATTGGGGTTTCTCCCTGAAATTGTTGGGCTCAACCTAAACAAACCAACCAAACCTGTACTACTGAATGCCAGCACAGAGCTCTGAAGAAATCTAGTTGGTAAGTTCATACTGGCATCCGACAGGTTGGGTGCAGAAGAGAACATGAATCAGGCTGCTGAGAAATTAAACCAGAGGCAAAGAGTGTGGGTAGCACACCGGCTGGAGCCAACTTCACCCAGGCACTGTGCGACGGCCATCTCCTTGCCGGCTCATGTTACACCCGATGGCCCATGTTAGCACGGCGGCGACTACCCGGCGTTAGCCGAACAAGCCTGGTCATTCAGTTAGGCTGAACCGATTGGTACGGTTCTTCGTTTTCCTCGAAACTCGGTTTCCTAAATTTGCTGACTGATCGGTGTCTGAGCAAGGTGAGGTTGGTTGAACAAAGAAAACAAAAGGTGGATCTGGATTATGTGCAGTTAAGCTGGATATGGACAAAGCTTATGACGAATTTCTCAGGAAGATGATGGCTAAAATGGATTCTTAGGAAGGTTGGATAGATCTCATCATGGAGTTCGTTTCCTCACTAAGTTACAAAGTAAGATTTAACTAAGACATGGGGATCCACTATCCGCATATTTGTTTCTGATTTGCTCCGAGAGCATTTCTAGTATGGTTAATCACAAAGAGGAAATTGGAGGTTTAAAGGAGTGCGTGTGAGTAGGAATACTACTTCTGTCTCACATCTGCTATTTGCAAAATAACCAATACTGTTAACTATGTACACCTTTGTCCCTGCTGAAAAATATTAAATACCATCTGAAGCAACTGAACAACATTCATCACACTATTTTGTTTTTGTTTACAGTGCACAGGAAGAAAAAAATGAATGGCACGAAACAGCTCGGCAAAGCTTCAACTGCATGAACCTACTATCTCCCTTCA
Organism: Lolium multiflorum; assembly: GCA_030979885.1. NCBI lineage: Eukaryota > Viridiplantae > Streptophyta > Magnoliopsida > Poales > Poaceae > Lolium > Lolium multiflorum. Next base: position 117,073,578 of record CM061747.1, on the reverse strand, counting down.
GTTTTATCTTGTAGATGCCAATTGTTTGTTGAATATGTCAAAGAGTCACAACGTCAGCTCTCACCATATCAGAAAATTCAGAGCTGCGGAATAGAGCACTACTCACAATGGAGATATGTTTCCTTGAGTCTACAACTTCTGAAATGTCATAAACGGACAGCAAAGCAACAGACATGTTTGTACTTGGTGTTTATACTCATATAAGCTAGGGAGACGACCATATGGACCACATTAAATAATGTTGGCGTGGCATACCACTAGCGACCATCCCCCTTGTGATGCAATTTTCTTTTTGGAGCTTCCAGTCTCAAGCTACGTCATGGATAACATACAGCGAAATTTAATTGAAATTGAGACATCATTGTGAAGATAAGTGCAGGTTTATGTCATTGAGCACCTCTACTCACCCTTCAAATCGATGATGATCATTTGGAGCAAGTACATCTCAAGCTGCAAGCGCAACAACATTGCCATGGACTTGGAGCCCTCGCTTCGCTACGAGCAAGCGCTTCTACTCCACCTCTGAATGTGGTGGCAGATGATGTGGGATTCTGTCAGGCCGCATGAAGAATGATTCAAAAAATTAATCATTTACACTTTGAGCATATTTTCATGCAAAGAAACAAGTAGCAGAAGGAAACATAATTCAAGATCACATAGATAAGTGCATTCTGGTGAGTTGTCAAAGATTAAAAGGTAGCTAGGGGTATAAAATTGCCAGGTAGAAAGAAAGTAATATGACACAACACGTAAATAGAAACAAGTCTAAATTCAGGCTATTACTTCAGAACCATATAAAATTTAACATGACTAATCAAGGATCAGGCCACTAACCTTGCAGCTGGAATCCCCCAGTGCCATCTCTCCACATTCATGCACGTGAAGAATTAATCACTGCCCCAAGTAAGAAATACTGCATACCTTATACATGAATTTCTTACTGAAATTTCAGAAATATGCAGAATATCCAGGTTTATTGACCTAACTATCTGCAGTCCTTGACAGAGCATTCCCATAATCCACGCTACACATGAATTACCTTATGGGGCCTATCCACCTATGTGCATAACTGCATATATCCTCACATCTTTTGTTTGGCAAAGAATTCACAATTTGCTCATACTACCAAGATTAATCTTAATTGAAGAAGATTGAACGTGCTGTTGTACAACTGGGCAATGGTGTAGAGCTTCATAAGCGATAATGGCAATGCCGGCTCTGGCTGTCCTTCCGGCATGCGCATCCCAATGGCTTAAGAACAAGCCAACAGAGAAGCTTCAGAAATGGTTCCTCGAGGCCACGGAACAGTATTAGGCTTCTTAACAGGTCTTAACTGCCTCAGGTTGGTAATGTCCGCAAGCTTTAACATGCATAAAAAATTACCTAAATAATAATGGACCGAAATGGTAACAGATCGTACATGGATTGTACGGTGATTGGCTATCTAAAAGAACACTAGGCCTTCTGCAGGCCAAACAATAACATGCCAACTTTATATTGGCCAAGTAAGGTTGGCCGGGCCGCTTAAACTTTAGTAGGCCTTAGGTGGGCATCTCAAAAAAGGTGGGCCTCTCATCTACGGCGAATTTACAACCGTGGAAGAACAGATGACGGCATGACCGGTTAGTTAACGGTGTTTGATGGTTGACGAAACACAACCACCACGGTAGCCATTTTCGTGATTGATGAGAATATATCTACCATGGTAGCCATTTTCGTGATTGATGCGAACACAACCAATCTCCAAGTGAATGTGAACTTGGATGTGATGTATCTGTGAACCTGAATGCTTATGGCACTTGTAGATGTTGTGTGATGCATTTTGCATAGATATGTATGAACTCTCTGAGATATGGCATCAAATTACAAGGTATCTGCCCAATTTTTTTTAGGTTTTTTGAATTATAATTCGAAGCTTTTGAACTAAAATTTGTTGCTTGAACTAATGTAGGGAGTCTCCTTCGGTCATTTAACCATGACCAAATATATGTGGTTTCGTCCTGTAAAAATATGTGATCACAAAATGTACCAGGGGTAAAAGCATATTTTCAGGCCCTATTTAACACGTTATGAAAGAAATTTAGGGAAGTAAAAAATAATAAACGGACAAATAGGGAATCACATTTTGCAATAAGAAATTTCCTCTAACTACCAAAACATCGGTCACTAGAACTTTACTCCTCTGTTCTGGTAAATGTCACGGTTTTTTAGCTTTAAAATCCCAGTGTGTAACACGAAATGGAACTAAATCTTTAAGAGAGTGGACTTTTAGAGCAGGTGCTTGGTGCGCACCTGTATCTAGACCATCTATACTGCATCAAGATCCGTGCTATCTCTTTTTTCCCCCTCGCAAACAACTTTCCATTTTTATATCTCTCACACCACAAAATTTTTGAACTTGCAATTTTGCAGATCACTTAAATATAACAGCTAGAATATGGGAAAAATATTTTGGATTTTTTATGTCATTATGTATAGAAATATAAATTTATCAGGAATTTATTTTTAATGTTAAATAATTTAGAATTTAAACTTGCACAACAAAATTCCGAACTATTTCCCCCCTATTCTATTTGTTATTTTTGAGTGACTTGCAAAAAAATATAATCAAAATATTATATAATTTGAAAGATATGAAAAATAAAAAGTCAAAAAAAGGGTGGGTGCGTGGAGCGCACCAGCTCCACCACACTTTTCCCAAATCTTTAAATATTTTACTCCCTATTCACATCTTATTGTGTAAGTTTGATATTGTAGATGTTGATACTTTCTCATATATATTTGGTCTAACTTTTTAAAAATGAATTCAACTAAAAATTATATGCAACATAATTTGGAAGGGGGGGAGTAGAGGATATTACCTTACATATAGTCTTGACACCTGCCTACATTTCATTTTGGAACACAAAAGGCTTTTGCATATGTAACTACTAGCAACAACAACTGCCTTGAACAAGTAATCTTACTTTCCATGACTACTGTCTAAAAGAGGAGCATACCACAGGTTTTTACCTCATGAGGTGTTGGCTGATGCTGCACCGGAGGAGGTGGATGTTGCCAAGATGCACCAGTAGGCTGCTCCAGAGTAGGGGTAAGCTGTTGCCACTGCTGTTGGATGTTGGCATAGCCTGTGTATGCGCCATAGGCAAATGAGTTAGGGGCAGAAAGTTGTTGTGAATAATACCCATGGTAGCTGCCTCCATTGAAACTGTTGAAGCGTGACGAAGGTGCCTGAAATCATAGGCAACAGCTTATAGTAAGATGACGGGAAAACTGACACCAAGGCAACACTTCAAAAGTAGCACATCAGAGCATAGCACAAATAGATAATTTCGTCTTAGTTACTTACAATGACCTCAAATAATGAATTTATTACTGTAACAATTTAGTTGATTGTACACATATTTTTGAACTTGGTGCCCATAGTTTTTATTTTTTACTCTTACTTTCAAAACCCACAATGCAACGATGCACAAAACATTTCAACTTGAGTCCATCGGTCAGGGCATCACGTGCGAGAGAATTACTACTAAGGACATTCCAGGGCTACAGTTCAACAGAGGATATGGCAGAACAACACCAATGTTTTTACCTCATGAGGTCCAAATGCACTGCTAGATGTCGATTGTTGTTTTGATGGTGGCCACAGTGGCTGGTAGTTGTGACAACCATGTGCAGGGGCCAAAGATGCATACCCAGGGCCATCTGGCTTGTTGAAGAATTTCTGCGGTGGCTGGAATGGTACATTCTAATTAATCCTGCTCAACGATGATGAGAAAATGGATAGAAAACAGGGTTTATGGAATTCATCATACCAGATTGTTTGCAACAGGATGGACCTGGGAAGAAATATGATCATTCTGTATAATAATACTCTCAGGTGGATTTTGTTTACGCCTTAATTTCTCAGCCAGTTCAAATACCCTAAACAGCAGAAAGTCAATTAAACAAAAGATCTCAATATGGCAACATCAGGTAAAACTAATTAGTAGATATATCAAATATTAGAATGAATTGATCTTAAATCGGATCATATAGCAGAAGAGAGTTTCCATGGAGAAAAGAAACTTGCCTTTGGAATTGGCTCCGTGGAGAGCTCAGTTCTTTCGAACCACTGTCCGAGGTGTCGCTTGGCTGATCTGCGGAGCTGCTGGCCTTTGTGGTATTTCGAAACGCTGAGACTTGAATGCCTACAGAAACGGCTAAATTCATAAGCAACACCAATCCTGATTTTTTTAGGGAACCGGCAAATAAGCACACAAACAAATATGCAGGCACCATCAAATGGGTCCAAACACATAAACAAAGAGAGCAGTCACAAGAAGATAGCTAACAAGAACATAAGGATTGTAAAGAGCAGGCACCTGGAGTAATATCCATATGTCTAGACAATGTACATGCACGGAAAGGATGTTGAAGGTCAAACTGATGGTTGAAGTACCAAAAATCCGGAAGATAATACTGTGCAATTGCTTTGAGTGCCTGTTTTCCTAAGTCAAGAGCAGCCACCCATCCATCCTGATGAGCGGGTTCCGCATGAGATTTGAGGTAAAGAATATCGTGACCATCATCAGCAGGGCTCAGGACGGGGAACGCTGAGTAGAGGTCCCTGAATGTCACCAGCTGTTCACTCCCCTTTACGTCAGCAACATGAGCAGCGCGTGTCTGGCGCCAACAGTTAGCCGCCGGTGACGACGAAACTTTCCGAGTCCACGTCACAGCCCTCCAGTCATCCCTAAAGGAGGACAGCTGCAGCTTGGGATTCGTATCCACGGCCTTGCGCTTAAGCCACGTGATCAAGTCTGAGTCGGAGACAGTGTTATCCTCGTTTTCAGGAGGAGCAGGATTCTCCATCTCGATGAAGGTGAGCACACCGTTGACGCATGTGATGTCCCGAAACCAGCTTGCTGAGGGGGTTGGTTCCTCCGCTAGAGGGTGCATCTTCATCTTTTTGGCGGGGGGAATGGGATGTTTCTGTTTGTACCTGTTTCCAGGCAACGGCTGAGGCAACGGGATGAAGAAGCATACACCAGCAACAGCAGCAGTGGGATCGGGATCGGGATCTTGAAGACGAAGCAAGTCGCACGCCAGGATGCCGTGCGACAGATCGACCCACCCTAGCAAGCCACCTTGTCCAAGCGTGATCACCTTGTCGGGCACAACCCTGTCGATCCCAGGGCATGGATTCTGCAGCGTCCTGGTGGTCCATGATTTTCTCTCGGACGAGTAGATTCGAAGCTGGTAGTCGCCCGACGACGACGATGAAGCGTCATGGAGAGCGGCCACGAGATAGTGGCCACCGATGCCACCGTGGATGCCAAACTCCCTGACCCCGCGCAGATCATCGCCACGATCATAACGTGACTCGCCGGGAGAAGGAATCCGGTCGAGCGACGGGGCAGCGTCACCGGTGCCGGCCTTGTAGAGAAAATACTCGCGTCTGCCGGCGGCGGCGTAGAAGCCGGCGCGGAGGAGGACGAAAGGGCCGTCCGCGCCGACCACGTGTGGCGCATGTACGAAACTGGGGTCGATGGCGTATCGCGAACCAGGGGGCTCGGAGCAGTGGATGGAGAAGAGGGAGAGCTGCGGCGGGTCGGCCATCCAGAAGGAGAGCGCCATGGTGTAGCCATCTTTGGATTTGGCAGTGGCCGTGGTGCCGTTGGTGGCGTCGGTGAAGCGTGCTTTCCGGGCGAGCAGAATCGAGGCCAGCCGGCCTCCATTGGGGGCGTTATCGGCGGCGCCGCCCATCGATAGGAGTTGGGGATTAGGTCGTGATGAATCTGTTGTTGAGGAAAGAATCGGGAGTTTGACAACAAGGATCGGATTTGATAGTCAATCGAGGGGTGGAAGGGCTTGAGGAAAGGATTCGGTAAGCAATCGCCTCTGGAACGCGTCGTTTAAGAGCACGGGCTCTATGGACCCTTTTTTTAAAAAAAATTGGCCTTTTGAAGTTTAAGAAAATTTAGAGAAAAATCTTGCACGTACATGATTTTTTTTAGATATTTTATTGGAATACCAACTATTTCATATTTAGATTTTGCAAGACAACAGAATTTGATCGTTGCCAATCTCTAGGATTTTTTGGGATTTTTTTCTACTAAAACTTCAAAATGCTAATTTCAAAAAAAAAAAAAAGGCTACACGGATCCCGTCCTTCAAAGTGACTTTTCAATCTCCTCTCTCTTTCACCACTCTCTCTTTTTTTTAGGAATATCACAACCTCTCTCTCTCTCTTTAACGAGGGCAGGACATGAAGGGCCAGAAAGTGCATTAACTTGGAGCAGTTGGTTACATTTTGCAAGGATGACCTCATTGAAAAGAGAAAGTACAACATAGTCCTCAACTTTTAAATAAAAATCCCTAACAAGATTATGGGAAACACCATCGAGTCCTTCTCCACTTAACTTGAAGAAAAGATGACCACCGTCATCGTCGTGGGGGACGACAACACTTGGGATGAGACAGGCGTAGGGCGCCGCAAAGAAACTTTGAAAGATCCTCTACTTTGGCTCGCCGACCAGGAGGAAGTACGTGAGATAACAACAGCATACTCCCAATACCAGAGCTCAGAGCGGCCGCCCTACGGCCATGAAGGTCGGCAGCTAGGAGGCCCAAGGCTAACCGTGATGAGCTGCTGATGATAGGCTCCAGTAGATATCCATCGATGCAGCTTTGAGGGCTCTCAATCTATTGAACAACATCGCCATGGACACCCCATCTTCTCCCCCACCTTGGAGATCTAGGAAGGGGTGAACTAGAGCACTAGAAAACCACATATTGATGGTGCTCCAGTGATGGCAGTGGCGGAAGCGGTTGGGAAACCCCAAGAGGAAGATGTGATGAGCACAACAGCAAGTTTTCTCTCAGTACGAAACCAAAGTTTAATCGATCAGTAGGAGAAAGGCGTGACATCTGAAGGTATTGCTGGCTGACTAGTGGCAGGGCGCACTACCGGCGTCAGCAACAACGTGGAACCTGCAGACAACACAACCAAAGTAGTTTGCCCCAACTTACAGTGAGGTTGTCAATCTCACTGGTTTGCTGAACACAAAGGATTAGACGTATCGAATGGAATGAGACGTTTGCAGAAAGTAAACAGAACATGATTGCAGTTGAATTTATCAGTAAAGGAAATATGAACAAGGTCCACTGTTCACTAGAGGTGTCTCTCCATAAAGAAATAGCATGTTGGGTGAACAAACTACAGCTGGACAATTGACAGAATATCGATCAATACATAACAAGATGATTATTATGAGATTTGATATGGGCATTACAACATAATACATAGACCGTAATCCAACTGCGTCTATGACTAATAATCCATCTTCAGGTTAGCGTCCGCACCCCTTTCAGTATAAAGTTGCAAGCAACAGACTATCACATTAAGCAATGCGTGTAAAATAAACAATCGAATTACCCTCGGATAAAACATTGTTGTTTTCTCCCTAGTAGCAACAACACATCTACAATCTTAGAAATTATAAAGTCACTCTCCCAGAAAATTAGAGGCATGAACCTACTATCGAGCATAAATACTCCCTCTTGGAGTCACAAATGTCCACTTGGCCAGAGTTTCTACTAGCAACGGAGAGCATGCAAGATCACAAATAACATATGACATGGATATATAATCAATCTCAACATAGCATACAATATTCATCGGATCCCAGCAAACCAAACATATAGTATTACATAAAGATGATCTTGATCATGTAGGGCTGCTCACAAGATCGATACATGAAGCACAAAGTGGAGAAGACAACCATCTAGCTACTACTATGGATCCATAGTCCAGACATGAACTACTCATGCATCACTTCGGAGGCCAGCATGGCGATGTAGATGCCTTCGGTGATGATTTCCCCCTCCGGTAGGGTGCCGGGAAGAGCTTCAGAACCCCCTGAGATGAGTTCTCCGATGGCGGCCGCGACGGAACTTTTCGTGGATGGAGGCTCGGGTATCCAGGGCTTTCTCGAGAAGATGTATAAATAGGCGGAGGATTTAGGTTGGTGGGGCGCCTGGTGGGCCCAGACCTACCCTAGGCGCGGGCCAGGTCTAGGCAGTGCCTAGGGGTGGTCTGGCCGCCCTGCTGCGCCTCTTCGACCCCCCTTTGTACTTCGTCTTCGTTTCAGTAAAATATTGACTTCGGCTTTTATTTCGTCCAATTCCGAGAATATTTTCTGCACAACTTTTCTGAAATACAAAAACAGCAGAAAACAGGGAACTGGCAGTATGGCATCTTGTTAATAGGTTAGTGCCGGAAATCATGTAAAAGTGCAACGAAGTGTAAACAAAACATATATGAATTGGTGTAAAATAAGCATGGAGCATAAAAAATTATAGATACGTTTGAGACGTATCAGCATCCCCAAGCTTAACTCATGCTCGTCCTCGAGTAGGTAAGTGATAACAAAAATAAATTTTGAGGTGACATGAAGCCAACACAATCTTGATCAAGCATGTAAAGCATTGTGAGTTGAGATCTAAGTACTCTAACATAGGATGATAGATATAATTAAATAGAACTTAGCAACTATGTTATAACATGAAAAGTACTTTAAACAAAGGATCATGAATAATAGTGCATTGAAAGCAGCTGTGTGTTTATGAGCATAAAGTAAACATAACAAAGTGGTACTCAACATGTCCTTATGGAATAGCAAAACATAAATACAAAGACACCTTCAAAGTTCAGAGGGTGACTAGATACAAGTAATTTGATAGGAAACAATAGCACAATCATGAATCAATCAATAATAATTTCCGGACTATGCACATTGCACTAAGAATGACAACTATGCTCTCTTAATTGATGCATAAAGTAGAAGGTGAAGACTGATACGACTCCAACGTATCTATAATTTCTTATGTTCCATGCTAGTTTTATGACAATACCTACATGTTTTATTCACACTTTATAATGTTTTTATGCATTTTCTGGGACTAACTTATTAACAAGATGCCACAGTGCCAGTTCTTGTTTTCTGCTGTTTTTTATTTCAGAAAAGTTTGTTTACGAATATTCTCGGAATTGGACGAAACAAAAGCCCACGGCCCTATTTTCCACGGTGTTCCAAACACCGAAGGAGAGACGAAGAGGGCCACGAGGTGGCCCACCCCAGAGCGGCTACCCCTCTGGCGCCGGCCTATGGGGTGGGCCCCTCGGGCGCCCACCGACATCGCCCTTTCGCCTATTTATTCCTCCCGGCGCGAAAACCCTAGTACCGAGAGCCAGAACACCAGAACAGTTCCAGAGACGCCGCCGCCGTCAACCCTAACTCGGGGGGTTCAAGAGATCTCCTCTAGCACCCTGCCGGAGAGGGCAATCATCACCGGAGGGCTCTACATCACCATGCCCGCCTCCGGACTGATGCGTGAGTAGTTCATCCTTGGACTACGGGTCCATAGCAGTAGCTAGATGGTTGTCTTCTCCTCTTGTGCTATCATGTTTAGATCGTGTGAGCTGCCTATCATCATCAAGATCATCTATTTGTAATGCTACATGTTGTGTTTGTTGGGATCCGATGAATATGGAATACTATGTCAAGTTCATTATTGATCTATCATATATGTTATTTATGATCTTGCATGCTCTCCGTTAATAGTAGAGGCTCTGGCCAAGTTGATACTTGTGACTCCAAGAGGGAGTATTTATGCTAGATAGTGGGTTCATGTCTCCATTGAATCTGGGGGAGTGACAACAACCCCTAAGGTTGTGGACGTGTTGTTGCTACTAGGGATAAAACATCAATGCTTTGTCTAAGGATATTTGTATTGTTTACATTACACACAGTACTTAATGCAATTGTCTGTTGTTTGCAACTTAATACTGGAAGGGGTGCGGATGCTAACCCGAAGGTGGACTTTTTAGGCATAGATGTATGCTGGATGGCGGTCTATGTTCTTTGTCGTAATGCCCTAAGTAAATCTCATAGTAGTCATCATGATATGTATGTGCATTGTTATGCCCTCTCTATTTGTCAATTGCCCAACTGTAATTTGTTCACCCAACATGCTATTTATCTTATTGGAGAGACACCACTAGTGAACTGTGGATCCCGGTCCATTCTTTTACATCTGAAATACAATCTACTGCAATCATTATTCTCTTTTGTTTTCTGCAAGCAAACATCATTTTCCACACCATACGTTTAATCCTTTGTTTTCAGCAAGCCGGTGAGATTGACAACCTCATTGTTAAGTTGGGGCAAAGTAGTTTGATTGTGTTGTGCAGGTTCCACGTTGGCACCGGAATCCCTGTTGCGCCGCACTACACTCCTTCACCAACAACCTTCACATGATCTTCATCTCCTACTGTTCGATAACCTTGGTTTCTTACTGAGGGAAAACTTGTACGCATCATACCTTCCTCTTGGGGTTCCCAACGGACGTGTGCTTTCCGTCACAAGCAGCTACTTTTCGCGCCGTTGCCGGGGAGATCAAGACACGCAAGGGAGTCTCTCACACCCAATCTCTTTACTTTGTTTATTGTCTTGCTTTATTTTATTTTGTGTCTTGTTTGCTTTCTTTATATCAAAAACACACAAAAATTAGTTACTTGTTTTACTTTATTTAATTCAGTTTTGCTTTATTTATTTTTATTAGTACTAAAATGATTAGTCCTGAAGTTGAAGTTCGTTCATTTAAGCAACAAGGGGGAGAAAGTTTTAAAGATGCTTGGTATAGAATTAGTGATGCTCATCATAGGTGCACTAAGAAACACTCCACTATTATCCTCCTTAGGAACTTTTATGTTGGTATCTCTAGCTGGAATAGGTATGTTCTTGATACTCTTACGGGGGGTAATTTCCTAGGTACTCCTGCTTTAGAAGCTAGTTGCATCATTGAGAGTCTAGTTGGAATACCACCTGTTAATGAAGCTAAAATTGAAATCTCTCTTGAGGATGTCATGAAAAAGTTGGAGGCCATAGAGAAAAATCTTCCAAGTGTTGAGACTAAATTGGGAATATTACTTGATAATACTGATAAACTTGATAAATCCCTAGGAGGAATTAATGAAAGAATTGTTGTCTTAGAAACTTGTGCTATCCATGATAATCAAACCCATAGGATTGGTGAACTTGAAGAAGCTATGGGAACCTTGGGTTCAACTTTTTCTTTTCTTAATTTTAAGGAGAAAGCTTATGTGGGTAAGGAGCAAAAGTTCATGTATGTTCCTAAGATGCCAAAGCCAAAGAATCATTATGAGCTTAAAATTGATAAGACCCTTAGTACCACTATGGGAAATTTAGATAATGGAGCATCTAAGATACCTTTTTCGACAAATTGTGTTTTAAAGGAAAATTATGATGTTGATGCTTCTTCTCTTGATGTTACTTGACCTTCCCTAGCTGAAAGGCGTTAAAGAAAAGCGCTTATGGGAGACAACCCATTATTTTATTTCTGCAATTTTTGTTTTATATTTGAGTCAAGGTGCTTGTTACTACTGTAGCAATACCTTTGTATCTTTATTTTCTTGCATTATTGTGCCAAGTAAAATCTTTGATAGAAAGTTGATACTAGATTTGGATTTCTGCGCAGAAACAGATTTTTAGCTGTCACGAATTTGAGGTTTTCTCTCTGTAGAAGAATCTAAAAATTCTGAAACAATTCATGAGTAATCCTCGATATGTACGCAACTTTCATTCAATGGAGCTTTTCCATCTGAGCAAGTTAAGTGCTTTTGTCTGTTCTGTTTTGACAGATTCTGCCTTTTATTTCGCATTGCCTCTTTTACTGTGTTTGAGTGGATTTCTTTGCTCCATTAAATTTCAGTAGCCTTGGGTAATGTCCAGAAGTGTTGGGAATGATTGTGTCATTGCTGAGCATGTGAATTTTTGATTATGCACTAACCCTCTAATGAGATTGCTTTGAGTTTGGTGTGAAGGAAGTTTTCAAGGATCAAGAGAGGAGGATGATATAATATGATCAAGAAGAGTGAAAAGTCTAAGCTTGGAGATGCCCCGTGGTTCATCCCTGCATATTTCAAGAAGACTCAAGCGTCTAAGCTTGGGGATGCCCAAGGCATCCCCTTCTTCATCAAAACTTATCAGGTCACCTCTAGTGAAACTGTATTTTAATTCCGTCACATCTTATGTGCTTTACTTGGAGCGTCTGTGTGCTTTTATTTTTGTTTTGTTATTTTAATTCTCTGAATAAATAGGATCCTAACATGCTTGTCTGGGAGAGAGACACGCTCCGCTTTTTCATTTGAACACTTGTGTTCTTCGTTTATTTTTCATATTCATGGCGAAAGCTGAAAGCCGCAGCACTTATACTATTTGTTATTTTGTTGGAAACAGAAAATGCTTTATGTGGTAATTGGTATATTGTCTTGAATAATTTTATACTTGGCAATTGTTTTGAGCTCTCAAGTAGATCATGTTTAAGCTCGTGCATCATGTAGTTTAAATCTATTAGTGGAGAACTACCATAGAGCTTGTTGAAATTTGGTTTGCATGATTGGTCTCTCTAAGGTCTAGATATTTTGGTAAAAGTGTTTGAGCAACAAGGAAGACAGTGTAGAGTCTTATAATGCTTGCAATATGTTCTTATGTAAGTTTTGTACCGGTTTATACTTGTGTTTGCCTCAAACAACCTTGCTAGCCAAAGCCTTGTCTGAGAGGGAATGCTTCTCGTGCATCCAAAACCTTGAGCCAAAACCTATGCCATTTGTGTCCACCATAACTACCTACTATGTGGTATTTTTCTGCCATTCCAAGTAAATACTTCATGTGCTACCTTTAAAACCTTTCAAAAATTCCTTCCTTGTTTTTGCAATACATAGCTCATGGGAAAGTAGCCTAAAAAACTATTGTGGTAAGGAATATGTCGCTTGTGCATCTTAGTTCTTATAAGTTGCTTGTTGAGCGGTAACCATGTTATCTGGGGACGCCATCAACCTGTCACACCTTTGTTGAATATCATGTGAGTTGTTATGCATGTTCGTCTTGTCTGAAGTAAGGGAGATTTTCCATGAGTTGAAATGGTTTGAGTATGCATATTGTTAGAGAAAAACATTGGGCCGCCAACCAAATCCATGTATCATGGTGGAAGTTTCAGTTTGGACATTAATCCTCGAATCTCTTATGAGAATATTATCTGTTGTTGAATGCTTGAAGCATAAAAGAGGAGTCCATTATCTGTTTTCTATGTTGTCCCGGTATGGATGTCCTCAAGTTGAGATCTATCAAAATCGAGAAATCAAATGCGATTTATCTCCTTGGACCTTTGTACAGGTGGCATAGAGGTACCCCTTTGTGACACTTGGTTGAACATATGTAATGCAATGATAATCCATGGAAATCCGAGCTAATTAGGACAAGGTGCGGGCACTATTAGTATTCGATGCATGAGGCTTGCAACTTATAGGAAGTTTTATACATAACCCATATGAATTATTACTACCGTTGACACAATTGTTTCCATGCTTTCAAAATAAAAAGCTCTAGCACATGATTTAATCCCTGCTTCCCTCTGCGAAGGGTCTTTCTTTTACTTTACGTTGAGTCAGTTTACCTACTTCTTTCTATCTTAGAAGCAAACACTTGTGTCAACTGTGTTGATTCTTACATGCTTACTTATTGCACTTATTATATTACTTTGTGTTGACAATTATCCATGAGATATGCATGTTGAAAGTTGAAAGCAATTGCTGAAACTTAAATCTTCCTTTGTGTTGTTTCAAAACCTCTTATTAAGAATCTATTGCTTTATGAGTTAACTCTTATGCAAGACTTTTTGATGCTTGTCTTCAAAGTACTATTCATGAAAAGTTTTTGCTATATGATTCAGTTGTTTAGTCATTATCTTTTTGTTAGCAAACTATAGACCATTGCTTTGGGTCACTTCATTCATCTCATATGCTTTACAATAGTGTTGATCAAGATTATGTTGGTAGCATGTCACTTCAGAAATTATTCTTTTTATCGTTTACCTACTCGAGGGCGAGTAGGAACTAAGCTTGGGGATGCTTGATACGTCTCTAACGTATCTATAATTTCTTATGTTCCATGCTAGTTTTATGACAATACCTACATGTTTTATTCACACTTTATAATGTTTTTATGCATTTTCTAGGACTAACTTATTAACAAGATGCCACAGCGCCAGTTCCTGTTTTCTGCTGTTTTTTATTTCAGAAAAGTTAGTTTACGAATATTCTCGGAATTGGACGAAACAAAAGCCCACGACCCTATTTTCCACGGAGTGTTCCAGAACACCGAAGGAGAGACGAAGAGGGGCCACGAGGTGGCCACCCCACCAGGCGGCGCGGCCCCACCTCCTGCCGCGCCGGCCTATGGGGTGGGCCCCTCGGGCGCCCACTGACATCGCCCCTTTGCCTATTTATTTCTCCCGACGCAAAAACCCTAGCACCGAGAGCCAGAATACCAGAACAGTTCCAGAGACACCGCCGCCGTCAACCCTAACTCGGGAAGTTCAAGAGATCTCCTCCGGCACCTTGCCGGAGAGGGGAATCATCACCGGAGGGCTCTACATCACCATGCCCGCCTCCGGACTGATGTGTGAGTAGTTCATCCTTGGACTACGGGTCCATAGCAGTAGCTAGATGGTTGTCTTCTCCTCTTGTGCTATCATGTTTAGATCTTGTGAGCTGCCTATCATGATCAAGATCATGTATTTGTAATGCTACATGTTGTGTTTGTTGGGATCCGATGAATATGGAATACTATGTCAAGTTGATTATTGATCTATCATATATGTTATTTATGATCTTGCATGCTCTCCGTTGCTAGTAGAGGCTCTGGCCAAGTTGATACTTGTGACTCTAAGACGGAGTATTTATGCTAGATAGTGAGTTCATGTCTCCATTGAATCAGGGGGAGTGACAGCAACCCCTAAGGTTGTGGATGTGTTGTTGCCACTAGGGATAAAACATCAATGCTTTGTCTAAGGATATTTGTACTGTTTACATTACGCACAGTACTTAATGCAATTGTCTGTTGTTTGCAACTTAATATTGGAAGGGGTGCGGATGCTAACCCGAAGGTGGACTTTTTAGGCATATGTGCATGCTGGATGGCGGTCTATGTTCTTTGTCGTAATGCGCTAAGTAAATCTCATAGTAGTCATCATGATATGTATGTGCATTGTTATGCCCTCTCTATTTGTCAAATGCCCAACTGTAATTTGTTCACCCAACATGCTATTTATCTTATTGGAGAGACACCACTAGTGAACTGTGGACCCCGGTCCATTCTTTAAATCTGAAATACAATCTACTGCAATCATTGTTCTCTTCTGTTTTCTGGAAGCAAACATCATTTTCCACACCATACGTTTAATCCTTTGTTTTCAGCAAGCCGGTGAGATTGACAACCTCATTGTTAAGTTGGGGCAAAGTAGTTTGATTGTGTTGTGCAGGTTCCACGTTGGCACCGGAATCCCTGGTGTTGCGCCGCACTACACTCCTTCACCAACAACCTTCACGTGATCTTCATCTCCTACTGGTTTGATAACCTTGGTTTCTTACTGAGGGAAAACTTGCTGCTATACGTGTTGGAGATATGCCCAAGAGGCAATAATAAAATGGTTATTATAATATATCTTTGTGTTTATGATAATGTTTGCATACCATGCTATAATTGTATTAACCGAAACATTGATACATGTGTGTTATGTAAACAACAAGGAGTCCCTAGTAAGCCTCTTGTATAACTAGCTTGTTGATTAATGGATGATCATGGTTTCGTGATCATGAACATTGGATGTTATTAATAACAAGGTTATGTTAGGTGAATGATATAATGGACACACACCCAAATGAGCGTAGCATAAGATCAAGTCATTAAGTTCATTTGCTATAAGCTTTCAATACATAGTTGTCTTAATCCTTCGACCATGAGATCATGTAAATCACTTACACCGAAAGGGTACTTTGATTACATCAAACGTCATTGCGTAAATGGGTGACAATAAAGGTGGGATTAAGTATTCGGAAAGTGTGAGTTGAGGCATATGGATCAATAGTGGGATTTGTCCATCCTGATGACGGATAGATATACTCTGGGCCCTCTCGGTGGGATGTCATCTGATTAGCTTGCAAGCATATGAATGGTTCATAAGAGATCACATACCATGGTACGAGTAAAGAGTACTTGTCGGTAACGAGGTTGAACAAGGTATGGAGATACCGATGATCGAACCTCGGACAAGTAAAATATCGCGAGACAAAGGGAATCAGCATCGTATGTAAATGGTTCAATCGATCACTAAGTCATTGTTGAATGTGTGGGAGCCATTATGGATCTCCAGATCCCGCTATTGGTTATTGCTCGGAGAGGAGTCTCGACCATGTCTGCATAGTTCGCGAACCGTAGGGTGACGCGCTAAGGTTCGATGTCGCATAAGTAGATACGGAATATGAGTTGGAGTCCGAAGTTTTTGTTCGGAGTCTCGGATGGGATCCAGGACATCACGAGGAGGTCCGGAATGGTCCGGAGAATAAGATTCATATATGGGAAGTCAAATTCCGGGTTCGGGAAAAGTCCGGTGTTTTGACCGGAGCTTCAAGAAGGTTCTAGAGGGCCACCGTGGGCCACCACCCGAGAGAGGCCACATAGGCGCCACATGGCATAGTGGGTCCTACCCACCATGACATGTGGGCCTAGGCCGGCCCCCCTTAGAGATAAGATCTATCTCTAGTTTAAATGGTTTAAATCTAGAGATAAGATCTATCTCCTAAAATAAATGGTTTAAATTAGGAGATAAGGGAGAAAACTTGGGGAGGGAGTTTGCCCCCCATGTGGCCGGCCAAAGGGGGTGGGTGGGCCCTAGGGGAAACCCTAGGCCGACCCCCACCTATATAAAGAGGGAGGGGGTGGCCGGCCAAGGCACCCCATCCAAACCCCGCCGCCCCTCTCTTCTCCTTCTCCTTCAGCTTTCGAAGCCCCGCAATTCTTCTCCACCACCACCACCACGCCGTCGTGCTGCTGGGATTCCGTGGAGATCTACCACACCTCCGCTGCCCGCTAGAACGGGAGAGGAAGGGCTTCATCGACACCGTACGCGCGACCGAGTACGGAAGTGCTGCCGGATTGCAGCACTGGGGATGATCGTCTACACCAACAACGAGATCTGATCTCGTAGGCTTTGGAAATCTTCAAGGGTTAGTACCTTATCAATCTCGTTGCTCCGATCTTGTAGATTAGATCTTGGGTGTTCCATAGATTAGATCTTGGATTTATTCGTCTCGCGGTAGGAAAATTTTTGTTTTCTATGCTACGAACCCCATCAATACGCATCATACCTTCCTCTTGGGGTTCCCAACGGACGTGTGCTTTACCGTCACAATCAAAGACTCGACATAATAGTAAAAGTGAGACTCTTTGCAGAGTAAGCACAATAAACAAGTTTTATAAATCTTCCAAAAAGTATGGTACTTATTAGCTTTGAGCTCTCATTGCTCCTATCATAAGCATCTTGAATGGTTAAAGTTAATGTGAGTCAAAAATGAACTATATGCTTGCAAATCACAAGTTGAAAATCTCATGTCCCTTGAATGCGAGTACCTAAACCTCATGCTACTCAACTTAGGTCCCAAATAAGTTCTTGTCATTGTAAGTATACATGTATCATTGAGAACCGCCAACGGGGTACCTCTTGCCCGATGATATGGAGGTACTCTTGTGGAGTAATCCCATGCCAAAATGACAAGACAAACAGACAGTGAGCACCTCAGCAATTTTTTTATTTACTATGAGTATAGCTTGTTATTGCAAAATCTTCATAGCTCATTATGGCTTAGCTGTAAATTTCCACCATGAATGATGCATGGCTTAGATTAGCGGCCGAGGCGTTTCCCTAACTCATATACAAACTCCATGGACTTATAAGGTTCCATTTTATTTCGCACCGCTAGGCATCCATAGACAAAAGAACATGACATCAACTGAATATAAGTGCAATGTTGAAAGTATTCCCCATGAAAGCATGGTTCTACTAACTTTCAACTCGCAATTTGCAAACATATAAACTTCATAAGATAGGCACAATGATCAAATTTATTAAGTGCAAGAAAGTAAATGTGCCATCAAGTTCGTGAGAGCTTTACTGACTAATTTTCTCATGCCAAAATTTAATTTGGAAGATAAATAAAAATATGATGAATTACTTGAAATAGCAATAATGCTACTAGGTAGATATGGTGAACACAATTGGCAAACTTTGTTTCATGGTGTTTGGATGCACGAGTAGAAATCATACTCAGCACAGGCGAAAGCCAGCAAAAGACTGGGAGCGACCAACTAGGAGAGCAATAATGGCCATAATCATGCATAGCGACAAAAAATTATCAATCAAAGCATAAAGTGATATTACAAGTCAAACATTAAATGATCATAGAGGCTTTAGTTGACTGGTTATAGTCATAACATGGTGTAAGCATGCGCCAAGTCAACCCAATAAAGCATCAAAGGAGAATACCACAATATTATGCTTTTATGATACAAACAACAAATGATTCTTTTAATGACACATTATGCACTCTCAGCCATTTGAAAAAAAGTCATGATACAACAATAAATACTAATCATATGACAAGAATAACATCCAACATGACATGCCAAAGTCTATGCCACAGTCTCAGTCTAGACAAGCTTCCTTTTGCATCAGTATAGTCATGAAATATTTTACTCGTATCCAACACCAATCAACTTATTTGAAATAACTCTCAGAGATGAAATACAATATGGACCAGAGAGCTAATCATACACAAATAAAGAATACTAACATGCTCTGAACAAAATTAAAGTGAAAGAACAAGAGCTAAACGCAGTACAAGAAAACTAGAACAGAACAATAACAGCGAAAACTAAAGCGTTCTATGCAATTAAAAGGAGTGGGTCTTTCTCCAAAACAAATATGCCGGGATCCAACATATGCTACAGCAAACAAAACAAAACAAAACAAAAAAAACAAAAATAAAGACGCTCCAAGAATAACACATAGCGTATGAAGCAATAAAAATATAGCGCATAGAGAGATTACATGTTGCTTTGTCGATGAAGAGGGGATGCCTTGGGCATCCCCAAGCTTTGACGATTGTACCTCTTTAATATGTATTGGGGTGCAGGGGCATCCCCAAGCTTGATCTTTTGTCCATTCGTCATCTCATCACATTATTCTTCTCTCCCTACACTTGAAAACTTCCTTCATACAAAAACTTCACACAATTCTTCATTAGCAGCATTAGTATAATCAAAATAAAAAAATCCACTTGTGTTCAGTACTAACATATATCAAACATCTATTAAAGCATAAGCTACTGTGGCAACCTTTTAAAAAGCTCTTTGATCAAAAGAACTCAAATAGAAAGAGATTTAAGAGGCGAATGCAAATAGTGCAGAAATCTGTCAAAACAGAACAACAAGTAAAGATCGATTTTTTTTGAAAATCCTCTGTTGCTTATATCAAAAAGTGGTCAACTAACGAAAGTTAGATAATAACCTGGGGCATATGAATAAACAATGACAGCTCAAAATTCTGCTCTGGCTATTTTTACGAATTTTTATGGTAACAACATAGAATATGTTTCCTGGACAGCAACTTCCCCAAACATTACTTTCCTCCTATTAGAGGATATTCTTGGCACAAAAATGAAATAAAAATGATTGCTGCATAAATGGGTTAAGGCTAACAAATCTAGCCTCCAGCATTTGAACTAAACAAGCTGCAGCAGTTTGATGTCTACGCACGCTTCTATTCTTGTAGACAGTGTTGGGTCTCCAAGTGCAGAAGTTTGTAGAATAGCAGCAAGTTTCTCTTAAATGGATCACCCAAGGTTTATCGAACTCAGGGAGGTAGAGGTCTAACATATCTCTCTCAAGCAACCCTGCAATTAAGATACAAGAAGTCTCTTGTGTCCCCGACACACCCAATACACTTGTCAGATATATAGGTGCACTAGTTTGGCGAAGAGATAGTAAATTGCAAGTGATATGGATGAATATGAGTGGTAATAACAATCTGAAATAAATATGGCAGCAAGTAAACATGCAGTAAAATAGTAAATAAACGGTAATTCGATGTTTGGAAACAAGGCCTAGGTATCATACTTTCACTAGTGGTCACTCTCAATAATGATATCATAAAGAAATATAAATATAAGCACTCACTATGCCACTCTGAACTGCTCTCCGGTTGGATAGCGAACACTAATCCAATGCGTACGTCTGCAAAAGCAAACCTTAAAAATGTATTCCCAAGTACTAATTAAAACCCCGCGCTGCACTTTGAGCATTCATAGGCGGTGCTAACACACCACAATTTTATAGAGACATCCAACTCAAATCATAATTCAGTGAACAAGTATTATGTGAAATATAGCCTAAGAGACCCACACGGTGCACACACTCCACCTTTACACAAGTGAGACAAGGAGTCTCCGGAGATCACATAAGTAAAATCCACTTAAATAGCATAACAAAATCTAGATTACAAAGCTCATGGTCACATAATGATCACACCCCATCATCCCCAAGGGAGAACTACTCCCTCCTCATCATGGGAGTCAGCAACGGCGATGAATATGGTGGTGGAGTCGATGGAGGTGGCTCCGGGGTCAATTCCCTGTCCCGACAGGGTGCCGGAACAGAGACTTCTCTCCGGATCTTGTCTGCGACGGCGGCGGAGCTACGGAACTTTTCGTGGATGGAGGCCGATTCGTTTAGAGTTTTCGCGTCGGGAGCTTTATATAGGCGGAGGATTTAGGTCAGTGGGGTGCCTAGGGGGCCCACACCCCCCTTGGCGTGGCCATAGGTGGGCCCGCGCCTAGGGGTGGTTTGGCCACTTTGTCGCCCCCTCCGTCTCTGTTTTGGACTCCGTCTTTGTTACGGTGAAAAGTTAACTTCAGCTTCTGTTTCGTCCAATTCCGAGAATATTTCCTGTACAACTTTTCTGAAATACAAAACAGCAGAAAATAGGGAACTGGCACTGTGGCATCTTGCCAATAGGTTAGTTCCGAAAAATGCATAAAAGTGCCACGAAGTGTAAACAAAACATATAGCAATTGGTGTAAAACTAGCATGTAGCATCAAAAATTATAGATAAGTTTGCAACGTATCAACATCCCCAAGCTTAACTCCTGCTCGTCCTTGAGTAGGTAAGTGATAACAAAATAATTTTTGAGGTGACATGCAGCCAACACAATCTTGATCAAGCATTTAAAGCATTGTGAGCTGGAATCTAAGTACTCTAAACATAGGCATGATAGATATAATTCAATCGAACTTAGCAACTATGTTATAACATGAAGAGTAACTCAAACAAAGGATCATGAATAATAGTGAATTGAAAGCAACTGTTTGTCTTTGAGCATGACGTAAACATAACAAAGTGGTACTCAACATGTCCTTTATGAAGTAGTAAAACATAAATGCTAGGACACCTTTAAAGTTCAAAGAGTGACTAGATAAAAGTAATTTAAGAACAAGCAATAGCATAATCATGAATCAATCAATAATGATCTTCAGGCTATGCACATTGCACTAATAATGACAACTATGCTCTCTTAATTGGTGCATAAAGAAGAAGGTGAAGACTCAACATAAAAGTAAAAGAGAGACTCTTTGCAGAGTAAGCAAGATAAACAAGTTTTATAAACCTTCCAAAAAGTATGGTACTCATTAGCTTTGATCTCTCATTGCCCCTATCATAAGCATCTTGAATGGTTAAAGTTAATGTGAATCAAATATGAGCTATATGCTTGCAAATCACAAGTTGAAAATCTCATGCCCCTTGAATGCGAGTACCTAAACCTCATGCTACTCAACTTAGGTTCCAAATAAGTTCTTGTCATTGTAAGTATACATGTATCATTGAGAACCGCCAACGGGGTACCTCTTGCCCGATGATATGGAGGTACTCTTGTAGGAGCAATCCCATGCAAAAATGACAAGACAAACAGACAGTGAGCATCTCAGAAATTTTTTATTTACTATGGGTACAGATTTTAATTGCAAATGCTTCACAGAATGCTCACTATGGCTTAGCTGTAAATTTCCACCATGAATGATGCATGGCTTAGATTAGCGGCCCATGCGTTTCTCTAACTCATATACAAACTTCATGGACTTATAAGTTTTCATTTTATTTCATAGGCATCCATAAACAAAAGAACATGACATCAACTAAATATAAGCGCAACGTCGAAAGTGTTCCCCATGAAAGCATGGTTCTACTAACTCCCAACTCGCAATTTGCAAACATATAAACTTCATAAGATAGGCACAATGGTCAAGTTTATTAAGTGCAAGAAAGTAAATATACAATCAAGTTCGTGAGAGCTTTACTGACTAATTTTCTCATGCCAAAATTTAATTTGGAAGATAAATAAAAATATGATGAGCATACATGAAATAGCAATAATGCTAGTAGGTAGATATGGTGGACACAATTGGCAAACTTTGGTTTATGGTGGTTGGATGCACGAGTAGAGTTCATACTCGACGAAAGCTAGCAAAAGACTGGGAGCGACCAACTAAGAGATCAATAATGGTCATTGATACGTCTCCAACGTATCGATAATTTCTTATGTTCCATGCCACTTTATTGATGATACCTACATGTTTTATGCACATTATATGTCGTATTTATGCATTTTCTGGAACTAACCTATTAACAAGATGCCGAAGTGCCAGTTCTTTTTCTGCTGTTTTTGGTTTCAGAAATCCTAGTAACGAAATATTCTCGGAATCGGACGAAATCAACGCCCAAGTTCCTATTTTTCCACGAAGCTTCAAACACCGGGAAGGACCAGAGGGGGCCACGGGCCACCAGGGAGGGTGGCCGGCGCGGCCTAGGGTTGGCCCGCGCCGCCCCCCTGGCCGCCTCTTCGACCTTCGACGCCGCCTCTTCGCCTATATAAAGGTCCCTGACCTAAAACCCTTACGGAGGAAGCCACGATACGAGAAAAGTTCCGAGCCGCCGTCATCGCGAAGCCAAGATCGGGGACAGAGTCTCTGTTCCGGCACCTGGGAGCGGGGAAGTGCCCCGGAAGGCTTCTCCATCGACACCGCTGCCATCTCCACCGCCATCTTCATCACCGCCTGCTCCCATGAGGAGGGAGTAGTTCTCCATCGAGGCTCGGGGCTGTACCGGTAGCTATGTGGTTAATCTCTCTCCTATGTACTTCAATACAATGATCTCATGAGCTGCCTTACATGATTGAGATTCATATGAGTTTTGTATCACTACTATCTATGTGCTACTCTAGCAAAGTTATTAAAGTAGTTCTATTCCTCCTGTGTAAAGGTGACAGTGCGTGCACCGTGTTAGTACTTGGTTTATGCTATGATCATGATCTCTTGTAGATTGCGAAGTTAACTATTGCTATGATAATATTGATGTGATCTATTCCTCCTACATATGCATGAAGGTGACAGTGTGCATGCTATGCTAGTACTTGGTTTAGTCGTTTTGATCTATCTTACACTTAAGGTTACTTAAACATGAGCATTATTGTGGAGCTTGTTAACTCCGGCATTGAGGGTTCGTGTAATCCTACGCAATGTGTTCATCATCCAACAAAAGTGTAGAGTATGTATTTATCTATTCTGTTATGTGATCAATGTTGAGAGTGTCCACTAGTGAAAGTGTAATCCCTAGGCCTTGTTCCTAAATACCGCTGAGTTACTGCTTGTTTCTTGTTTTACTCGTTACTACTGCTGCAATACTACCACCATCAACTACACGCCAGCAAGCTATTTTCGGCACCGTTGCTACTGCTCATATATATTCATACCACCTGTATTTCACTATCTCTTCGCCGAACTAGTGCACCTATTAGGTGTGTTGGGGACACAAGAGACTTCTTGCTTTGTGGTTGCAGGGTTGCATGAGAGGGATATCTTTGACCTCTTCCTCCCGAGTTCGATAAACCTTGGGTGATCCACTTAAGGGAAAACTTGCTGCTGTTCTACAAACCTCGCACTTGGAGGCCCAACACTCTACAGGAAAGGAGGGGAACGTAGACATCAAGCTAATTTTCGGCGCCGTTGCCGGGAGGAAAGGTAAAAGGTACTCACACTCCGGATCTTGGCTACTAAGCTATTTTCCCGGCGCCATTGTAAGTACTCGAAGCTATTTCCTTTAGACTCTGCAATTGCAACATTTGGTTTCTTGTTTACACTAGTTAGGCATAATGGAAAACAACAAAAATATGAGAGATCTTTATGAACTTTATCTTGAATTAGGACATGATGTGTTTGAAGAAAGAATTAAAAAACCCATGGAACT
The DNA here is from genome assembly GCA_030979885.1 of Lolium multiflorum. NCBI lineage: Eukaryota > Viridiplantae > Streptophyta > Magnoliopsida > Poales > Poaceae > Lolium > Lolium multiflorum. Next base: position 117,049,320 of record CM061747.1, on the reverse strand, counting down.
TTATATGCATGATAATGGGAATGTTATTAGTATGAATGCTTTGAACACCATTGTTGCTAATGCTATGGAAAATTCTAAGCTTGGGGAAGCTGGCTTTGATGAGCATGATATCTTTAGTCCCCCAAGCATTGAGGAGAAAATTTACTTTGATGATACTTTGCCTCCTATTTATGATGATTATAATGATAGTAGTCTTTTGTTACCACCTGTTATGGAGGATAAATTTGATTATGATTACAATATACCTCCTATATTTGATAGCTACTTTGTTGAATTTGCTCCCACTACAATTAATAAGAATGACTATGCTTATGTTGGGAGTAGTAATTATTTTATGCATGAGACTCATGATAAGAATGCTTTATGTGATAGTTATATTGTTGAGTTTGCTCATGTTGCTACTGAAAGTTATTATGAGAGAGGAAAATATGGTTGTAGAAATTTTCATGTTACTAAAATGCCTCTCTATGTGCTGAAATTTTTGAAGCTACACTTGTTTTATCTTCCTATGCTTGTTACTTTGCTCTTCATGAACTTGTTTATTTACAAGATTCCTTTGCATAGGAAGCATGTTAGACTTAAATGTGTTTTGAATTTGCCTCTTGATGCTCTCTTTTGGTTCAACTACTATTTCTTGCGAGTGCATCATTAAAACTGCTGAGCCCATCTTAATGGCTATAAAGAAAGAACTTCTTGGGAGATAACCCATGTGTTATTTTGCTACAGTACTTTGTTTTATATTTGTGTCTTGGAAGTTGTTTACTACTGTAGCAACCTCTCCTTACCTTAGTTTTGTGTTTTTTTGTGCCAAGTAAAGTTTCTATGTTAAAGTTGATGTTATATTTGGGATCGCTGCGCAGAAACAGCATTGCTGTCTGTCACGAATCTGGGCCTATTTCTCTGTAGAAAATTCGAAAAATCTGCCAATTTACGAGCGTGATCCTCAGATATGTACGCAACTTTCATTAGTTTTGAGTTTTTCCGTTTGAGCAAGTCTGGTGCCATTTCAAAATTCGTCTTTACGGACTGTTCTGTTTTTGACAGATTCTGCCTTTTATTTCGCATTGCCTCTTTTGCTATGTTGGATTTATTTCTTTGATCCATTAATGTCCAGTAGCTTTATGCAATGTCCAGAAGTGAAAAGAATGTTTGTGTCACCTCTGAACATGTGAATTTTTGATTATGCACTAACCCTCTAATGAGTTTGCTTGAAGTTTGGTGTGAAGGAAGTTTTCAAGGGTCAATAGAAGAGGGTGATATAATGAGATCGAGAAGAGTGAAAGGTCTAAGCTTGGGGATGCCCCGGTGGTTCATCCCTGCATATTTTAAGAAGACTCAAGCATCTAAGCTTGGGGATGCCCAAGGCATCCCCTTCTTCATCGACAACTTATCAGTTTCTTCTAGTGAAACTATATTTTTATTCATCACATCTTATGTACTTTACTTGGAGCGTCTGTGTGCTTTTATTTTTGTTTTTGTTTTGTTATCTTAGTTCTCTGAATAAGTTCATCCTTGTGTGGGAGAGACACGCTCCGCTGGTTCGTATGAACACATGTGTTCTTAGCTCATAATATTCATGGCGAAGTTTCCTCTTCGTTATATTGTTATATGGTTGGAATTGGAAAATGCTACATGTAGTAATTGCTATAATGTCTTGGGTAATGTGATACTTGGCAATTGTTGTGCTCATGTTTAAGCTCTTGCATCATATACTTTGCACCTATTAGTGAAGAAATACATAGAGCATGCTAAAATTTGGTTTGCATAATTGGTCTCTCTAAGGTCTAGATAATTTCTAGTATTGAGTTTTGAACAACAAGGAAGACGGTGTAGAGTCTTATAATGTTTACAATATGTCTTTTATGTGAGTTTTGCTGCACTTGTTCATCCTTGAGTTTGCTTCAAATAACCTTGCTAGCCTAAACCTTGTATCGAGAGGGAATACTTCATGCATCCAAATCCTTGAGCCAACCACTATGCCATTTGTGTCCACCATACCTACCTACTACATGGTATTTCTCCGCCATTCCAAAGTAAATTGCTTGAGTGCTACCTTTAAAATTCCATCATTCACCTTTGCAATATATAGCTCATGGGACAAAATAGCCTTAAAAACTATCGTAGTATTGAATATGTACTTATGCACTTTATATTTTATTAAGTTGCTGTTGTGCGATAACCATGCTTCTGGGGAACGCCATCAACTATTGTTGAATATCATGTGAGTTGCTATGCATGTCCGTCTTGTCTGAAGGTCTATCATTTTAGTGGTTGGAGCATGCAAAATTGTTAGAGAAGAACATTGGGCCGCTAACTAAAGCCATGAATCATGGTGGAAGTTTCAGTTTTGGACATATATCCTCAATCTCATATGAGAATAATAACTTTGCTACATGCTTATGCATTTAAGAGGAGTCCATTATCTGTTGTCCATGTTGTCCCGGTATGGATGTCTAAGTTGAGAATAATCAAAAGCGAGAAATCCGAAATGCGAGCATTCTCCTTGGACCTTTGTACAGGCGGCATGGAGGTACCCCTTTGTGACACTTGGTTGAAACATGGCATGCGAAGATCCGGTAGTCCAAGCTAAGTAGGACGAGGTGCGGGCACTATTAGTATACAATGCATGAGGCTTGCAACTTGTAAGATATAATTTTCATAACTCATATGCTTTATTACTACCGTTGACAAAATTGTTTCATGTTTTCAAAATAAAAGCTCTAGCACAAATACAGCAATCGATGCTTTCCTCTTTGAAGGACCATTCTTTTACTTTTATTGTTGAGTCAGTTTACCTATCTCTCTCCACCTCAAGAAGCAAACACTTGTGTGAACTGTGCATTGATTCTTACATACTTGCTTATTGAATTTGTTATATTACTCTATGTTGACAATTATCCATGAGATATACATGTTATAAGTTGAAAGCAACCGCTGAAACTTAATCTTCCTATGTGTTGCTTCAACACCTTTACTTTGATTTATTGCTTTATGAGTTAACTCTTATGCAAGACTTATTGATGCTTGTCTTGAAGTACTATTCATGAAAAGTCTTTGCTTTATGATTCACTTGTTTACTCATGTCATTACCTTTGTTTTGATCGCTGCATTCATTACATATGTTTACAATATGATCAAGGTTATGATGGCATGTCACTTAAGAAATTATCTTTGTTATCGTTTTACCTGCTCGGGACGAGCAGAACTAAGCTTGGGGATGCTGATACGTCTCCAACGTATCGATAATTTCTTATGTTCCATGCCACTTTATTGATGATACCTACATGTTTTATGCACATTATATGTCGTATTTATGCATTTTCTGGAACTAACCTATTAACAAGATGCCGAAGTGCCAGTCTGTTTCTGCTGTTTTTGGTTTCAATCCTAGTAACGAAATATTCTCGGAATCGGACGAAATCAACGCCCAAGTTCCTATTTTTCCACGAAGCTTCCAACACCCGGGAAGGACCAGAGGGGGCCAGGCCCACCAGGGAGGTGGCCGCGCGCCTAGGGTTGGCCCGCGCCGCCTTACCCCCGCCGCCTCTTCGACCTTCCGACGCCGCCTCTTCGCCTATATAAAGGTCCCTGACCTAAAACCCTTACGGAGGAAGCCACGATACGAGAAAAGTTCCAGAGCCGCCGTCATCGCGAAGCCAAGATCTGGGGACAGGAGTCTCTGTTCCGGCACGCCGGAGCGGGGAAGTGCCCCGGAAGGCTTCTCCATCGACACCGCTGCCATCTCCACCGCCATCTTCATCACCGCTGCTGCTCCCATGAGGAGGGAGTAGTTCTCCATCGAGGCTCGGGGCTGTACCGGTAGCTATGTGGTTAATCTCTCTCCTATGTACTTCAATACAATGATCTCATGAGCTGCCTTACATGATTGAGATTCATATGAGTTTTGTATCACTACTATCTATGTGCTACTCTAGCAAAGTTATTAAAGTAGTTCTATTCCTCCTGCACGTGTGTAAAGGTGACAGTGCGTGCACCGTGTTAGTACTTGGTTTATGCTATGATCATGATCTCTTGTAGATTGCGAAGTTAACTATTGCTATGATAATATTGATGTGATCTATTCCTCCTACATATGCATGAAGGTGACAGTGTGCATGCTATGCTAGTACTTGGTTTAGTCGTTTTGATCTATCTTACACTTAAGGTTACTTAAACATGAGCATTATTGTGGAGCTTGTTAACTCCGGCATTGAGGGTTCGTGTAATCCTACGCAATGTGTTCATCATCCAACAAAAGTGTAGAGTATGTATTTATCTATTCTGTTATGTGATCAATGTTGAGAGTGTCCACTAGTGAAAGTGTAATCCCTAGGCCTTGTTCCTAAATACTGCTGAGTTACTACTTTGTTTACTGTTTTACTGCGTTACTACTGCTGCAATACTACCACCATCAACTACACGCCAGCAAGCTATTTTCTGGCACCGTTGCTACTGCTCATATATATTCATACCACCTGTATTTCACTATCTCTTCGCCGAACTAGTGCACCTATTAGGTGTGTTGGGGACACAAGAGACTTCTTGCTTTGTGGTTGCAGGGGTTGCATGAGAGGGATATCTTTGACCTCTTCCTCCTGAGTTCGATAAACCTTGGGTGATCCACTTAAGGGAAAACTTGCTGCTGTTCTACAAACCTCTGCACTTGGAGGCCCAACACTGTCTACAGGAAAGGAGGGGGAACGTAGACATCAGTCATAATCATGCATAGCGACAAAACATTATCAATCAAAGCATAAAGTGATATTACAAGTCAAAAATTAAATGATCATAGAGGCTTTAGTTGACTGGTTATAGTCATAACATGGTATAAGCATGCTCCAAGTCAACCCAATAAAGCATCAAAGGAGAATACCACAATATTATGCTTTTATGATTGAAACAAAACATGATTCTTTCAATGACACATTATGCACTCTCAGCTATTTGAGACAAGTCATGCTACAACAATAAATACTAAGCATATGACAAGAATAACATCCAACATGACATGCCAAAGTCTATGCCACAGTCTAGACAAGCTTCATTTTGCATCACTGTAGGCATGAAACATTTTACTCGTCTCCAACACCAATCAACTTATTTGAAATAACTCTCAGAGATGAAAAACAATATGGACTAGAGAGCTAATCATACATAAATAAATAATACTAATGAGCTCTGAACAAAATTAAAGTAAAAGAACAAGAGCTAAACGCAGTACTAGGAAACTAGAACACTCGCAGAACAATAACAACGAAAACTAGAGCGTTCTATGCAATTAAAACAGAGCGGGTCTTTCTCCAAAACAAATATGTCAGGATCCAACATATGATACAATAAACAATACAAAACTAAACTAAAAAACAAAAATAAAGGTGCTCCAAGAACAATACATAGAGTATGAAGCAATAAAAATATCGCGCATGGAGAGATAACATGTTGCTTTATTGATGAAGAGGGGATGCCTTGGCATCCCCAAGCTATGAAGCTTGTACCTCTTAAATATTTATTGGGGTGCAGGGCATCCTCAAGCTTGATCTTTTGTTCATTCTTCATCTCATCACATCATTCTTCTCTCCCTACACTTGAAAACTTCCTTCATACAAAACTTCACACAATTCTCTATTAGCAGCATTAGTACAATTAAAATAAACAAATCCACTTGGTTAAATAGTAACATATATCAATCATCTATTAAACCATTAGCTAATGTAGCAACCCTTCAAAAAGATCTTTGATCAAAAGAACTAAAAAAGAAAGAGATTGAAGAGGTAAATGCAAATAGTACAGAAATCTATCAAAACAGAACAGCAGGTAAAGATCTATTTTTTAGAAAATCCTCTGTTGCTCATATTGAAAAGTGGTAAACTAACGAAAGTTAGATAATAACCTGGCGCATATTCACAAATAATGGCAGGTCAAAATTCCGCTCCATCTATTTATACGAATTTTTATAGTGACAACACAGAATCTATTTTCAGGACGGCAACTTCCCCAAATCTTACTTTCTTTGTATTAGAGGCTATTCTTGGCACAAAAACGAAATAAAAATGATAAGGAGAGGTTATTACAGGGGTAATAACTTTCAAGAGTCAAGAAAAGAAAAATTACAGAAATAAAACATGGGTTATCTCCTAAGAGTGCTTTTGTTTAACGCCTTTCAGCTAGGCGCAGTAGTTTGAGAAGATGCTCACATAAGAAATATGAATTGAAGTAAAATAGAGCATCAAGGAGCAAATATGAAACAAATTTAAGTCTAACCCACTTTCTATGCATAGGAATCCTGTACACAAATAAATTCACAAAGAACAAAGTGACAAGCATAGGAAGATAAAACAAGAGCAACTTCAAAACTTTCAGCATATAGAGAGGTGTTTTAGTAACATGAAAACTTCTACAACCATATTTTCCTCTCACATAATAACTTTCAGTCATCATGAATAAACTCAATAATATAACCATCACATAAAGCATTCTTATCATGAGTCACATGCATAAAATAATTACTACTCCCAACAAAAGCATAGTCATTCTTATTAATGTAAGTGGGAGCGAATTCAACAAAATATCTATCATTATTATTCTCATCACCATAATCATAAAATATAGGAGGCATATTGTAATCATAATTAATTTTCTCCTCAATAGTAGGTGGACTGAAAATAACATAATCATCATATATTGGAGGCATAGTATCATCATAGCAAATTTCCTCCTCAAAAGTGGGGGAACTAAAAAGATCATTTTCATAAAAAACTTGCTTCCCCAAGCTTAGACTTTTCCATAGCATTAGCAATAATGGTGTTCAAAGAATTCATACTAATAACATTGCTATTAGCATGCAAATAAAGTTCCACAGGTTTTTTAATTTTCTCTTCAAACACCTCATGTTCTAACTCAAGATAAATACTATAAAGCTCTCTAATTTTTTTGGTTGTTTTCCATTAAGCCTAACTAATAAAAATAAAAATAATAAACAAAAATATGTAATTGCAGAATCTAAAGGAATTAAATTCGAGCACTCGCCAGCAACTAAAAAACTTAGTAGCCAGAGGATGTGAGTACCTTTTACCTTACCTCCCCGGCAAAGGTGCTAGAAAAGAGTTTGATGTCTACACACGCTTCTATTCTTGTAGACAATATTGGGCCTCCAAGTGCAGAGGTTTGTAGAACAGCAGCAAGTTTACCTTAAGTGGATCACCCAAGGTTTATTGAACTCGGGGAGGTAGAGGTCAAAGATATTCCTCTCAAGCAACCCTGCAATAAAGATACAAGAAGTCTCTTGTGTCCCCAACACACCCAATACACTTGTCAGATGTATAGGTGCACTAGTTTGGCGAAGAGATAGTAAAATGAAAGTGATATGGATGAATATGAGTGGTAATAACAATCTGAAATAAATATGGCAGCAAGTAAACATGCAGTAAAACAGTAAATAAACGGTGATTTGATGTTTGGAAACAAGGCCTAGGGATCATACTTTCACTAGTGGTCACTCTCGACAATGATATCATAAAGGAATATAAATATAAGCACTTCACTATGCTACTCTGAACTACTCTCCGGTTGGATAACGGACACTAATTCACTGCGTAGGTCTGCAAAAGAAAACCTTAAAAATATATTCCTAAGTACTAATGAACACCCCGCGCTGCACTTTGAGCATTCATAAACGGTACTAACACACCACAATTTCATAGAGACACCCAACTCAAATCATAATTCAGTGAACAAGTATTCTGTGAAATATAGCCTAAGAGACCCACACGGTGCACACACTCCACCTTTACACACGTGGGACAAGGAGTCTCCGGAGATCACATAAGTAAAATCCACTTGAATAGCATAACGACATCTAGATTACAAAGTGCATGGTCACATAAAGATCACACCATGGGAGAGAGAGACAGACCACATAGCTACCGGTAGAGCCCTCAGAGGGAGAACTACTCCCTCCTCATCATGGGAGTCAGCAACAGCGATGGAGATGGCGGTGGAGTCGATGGAGATGGCTCCGGGGCAATTCCCCGTCCCGGAAAGGTGCCGGAACAGAGACTTCTCTCCGTATCTTGTCTGCGACGGCGGTGGAGCTACGGAACTTTTCGTGGATGGAGGCCGATTCGTTTAGGGTTTTCACGTCAGGAGCTTTATATAGGCGGAGGATTTAGGTCGGTGGGGCACCTAGGGGCCCACACCCCCTTGGCGCGGCCAGAGGTGGGCCCGTGCCTAGGGGTGGCTTGGCCACCTCGGTGTCCCCCCTTCGTCTCTTCTTTGGACTCCGTCTTCGTTATGGTGAAACATTAATTTCAGCTTTTGTTTCGTCCAATTCCGAGAATATTTCCGGTACAAATTTTCTGAAATATAAAACAGCAGAAAACAGGGAACTGGCACGGTGGCATCTTGTCAATAGGTTAGTTCCAGAAAATGCATAAAAGTGTCACGAAGTGTAAACAAAACATATAGCAATTGGTGTAAAACAAGCATGGAGCATCAAAAATTATAGATACGTTTGCAACGTATCATAGTTTCATAATCAAGAGCAAGTTGTACCAGGGATTTATCCTCAATGTCTTTATGCTTACTAACATGATTGAAGAATTTTTCATGTTATCTTTCCCAATTATAGAACCACTACCTACAAATAGGTCCTCCAGATCGTACTTAGGAATCAACATAATGAACTAAAAACAAAATAACAACTATGTAAGAATCTATTTTTTGTGTTTTTGATATAAAGACAACTATAAAAGTAAACTATTTTTTTGTGTTTTTGATATAATAAAGCAAACACAACAAAATGAAGTAAACTAAGCAAACTATAACAAAGTAAAAAAGATTGGAGATGAGAGACTCTCCTTGCAGAAATCCTCTTTCTCCCCGGCAACGGCGCCAGAAAAAGTCTTGATGGTGCTCCAGTGATGGCAGTGGCGGAAGCGGTTGGGAAACCCTAAGAGGAAGGTGTGATGAGCACAGTAGCAAGTTTTCCCTCAGTATGAAACCAAGGTTTTAATCGACCAGTAGGAGAAAGACGTGACTTTTGAAGGTGTTGTTGACTGACTAGTGGCAGAGCGCACTACCGACGTCAACAACAACGTGGAACCTGCACACAACATAACCAAAGTATTTTGCCCCAACTTACAGTGAGGTTGTCAATCTCACCGGTTTGCTGAACACAAAAGATTAGACGTATCGAATGGAAGGAGATGTTTGCAAAAGGTAAATAGAACAGGATTGCAGTTGAATTTATCAGTAAAGGAAATAGGACCGGGGTCCAAAGTTCACTAGAGGTGTCTCTCCATAAAGAAATAGCATGTTGGGTGAACAAATTATAGCTGGACAATTGACAGAATGTCGATCAATACATGACAAGGTGATTACTATGAGATTTGATATGGGCATTACAACATAATACATAGACCATAATCCAACTGCGTCTATGACTAATAATCCACCTTCAGGTTAGCGTCCGCACCCCTTTCAGTATAAAGTTGCAAGCAACAGACTATCGCATTAAGCAATGTGTGTAAAGTAAACAACAGAATTACCTCGGATAAAACATTGTTGTTTTATCTCTAGTAGAAACAACACATCTACAATCTTAGAAGTTATAAAGTCACTCTCCCAGAAAATTAGAGGCACGATCGAGCATAAATACCCCCTCTTGGAGTCACAAGTGTCCACTTGGCCAGAGTTTCTACTAGCAACGGAGAGCATGTAAGATCACAAATAACATATGACATGGATATACAATTAATCTCAACATAGTATACAATATTCATCAGATCCCAGCAAACCAAACATATATGATTACATAAAGATGATATTGATCATGTAGGGCAGCTCACAAGATCGATACATGAAGCACAAAGTGGAGAAGACAACCATCTAGCTACTGCTATGGACCCATAGTCCTGGGATGAACTACTCACGCATCACTTTGGAGGCGGGCATGGCGATGTAGATTCCTCCGGCGATTATTTCCCCCTACGGCAGGCCCCCGAGATGGGTTCGTGGCGGCCACGATGGAACTTTTCGTGGATGGAGGCTCGGGTATCCAGGGTTTTCCCGAGAAGATGTATAAATAGGCGGAGGATTAAGGTCGATGGGGCACCTGGTGGGCCCAGACCTACCCTAGGTGTGGGCCAGGTCCAAGACACGCCTAGGGGCGGTCTGGCCGTCCCGCTGCGCCTCTTCGACCCCCTCCGGACTTCGTCTTCGTTTCGGTAAAATATTGACTTTAGCTTTTGTTTCGTCCAATTCCGAGAATATTTCCTATACAACTTTTCTGAAATACAAAAACAGCAGAAAACAGGGAACTGGCACTGTGGCATCTTATTAATAGGTTAGTGCCGGAAATCATGTAGAAGTGCAATGAAGTGTAAACAAAATATATATGAATTGGTGTAAAACAGGCATGGATCATAAAAAATGATAGATACGTTTGAGACGTATCACATATTGAAGGCCATCTCAAGCTTATTTACCGGGTAGACCTAGAGGGAATCCATCCTCCACCTTCAGCTACAACCAAATGAGCACCATGGGCGATGAAAGCACCACCGCCGACCACTAGAAGCAACTCGGTTGCTCCGACAACCACAAAGCCTTCAGCATACTGTCGGTCTCCACTAGGGGGAAAACTACAAGACCTAAAACTACTATGGATAAGGGGCCGCACCCTCTCCCCCCTCTACACTGGCTGGCAAAGCCACCGAAGAGGGGGAATAGAGAGAGAGGAGAGGGGTCGGAAGGTAGGGGGATGACTCTCAAGAGAGGGCTAGGAGAGAGAATGGAGAGGGAAATGAGCTCCCTGCTCGGGCCAGGACCTCTCTCTTAAGCTTGATGAAGGAAAGTCGGTGGTACTAGTTGGGCTCCGCTCGGCCCAGCTACACCAGAGAGAGGGGCTCGCCATCCAATTTTTGTGATTATGTTGCTAGTAGTTTTTTCAGAATTGGTGCTTCAGTTATATTAACTACTCCCTCCGGTCGTTATTAATTGACGCGAGAGTACAGCTGAAACAGTGCAACTTTACATACATTTTACGTTGATTAAATCGGACCAGAGGTAGTAGATAATACCTTTAGAGAGACGGTCGTGAATGCATTTGTAATTTCAAGTCTCAAAGAATAATAAAAAGAGTTATTTTTTTTTGCTAAATCGCAAGATCACGGAGAAACATGCATGTTGCTGATCAGTTCGTATTAAATACATATATTTCCACATTTTTTTCAAATAAAACGGTCCGCCTGTCATTTTATATCAAATATATTGTTGACTTTCCATTTCAAAATCTCTTACAAAAATTGGGGAAACAAAAACTAACAAGCTAGAATATTAAAGTAACACCATTGCAGATTATGAATTACTAAACAAACACTCCCTACTTCAAACTCTATGAAAAGTATGAAATCTTTTTAAACATCATATTTTAGTTGCTCATCTATCTCGTCATGTACATGCTTCAACCAACACAGATTTCTCGCATTTTCTTGGGCTATTGAGCTCACAGGAACTACTACGAGGTATGTATCAACTCTGCCCCATCCCTCAGCTGACCAATCTCTCGAACGTTAGTTGTCCCCACCCCTCCACTGATCTTTCTACCATCCATGCAAATATATCACGTGATCCAAGATTCTAAGTTGACGAGATAGGAATTCAGGTTGCCACTGCTACAGCTGAGAGATTTTTTCAGCAATGAAAATTGTGAAAACTTATTTGCGCAACTGCCTTTAGCGACAATGCCTTGAAATACAATCTCATTTGTTATGTGAAGAAGGAAAAAATGAGAAAAGTTACCAATGACGTAGTAATTGAGGGCTTTAAGGCCATGGAAGAACGCTGCAAACCATTCTAAAGGTAATGGTCTTAACTTATCAATTTAGTGCAATTTTATTAAATATGTTTCTAAGTAATTTTTCTTTCCTTTGTTGGAAATTGAGATCTACTGGAGCATCTTCCGCTTCAATTTATATTCTTTATAGTTTCTAATCTTTAGTATCTTATTACTCATTCTTTCTATGATCAACTATTATTTCAACTGGGCATCTTAAATTCGGATTTTATGTAAGCATTTTCACTTTTTACATATCAGTATATTTATATTAAACCGTTGTGTTAGTAGACTTCATAGTATTGCTTTGTATAATATTGGAGATGGAAAGTTGAAGACTCATATTATTTGCAAGAAATATTAGAAATGTATAACTAAGTACACATGCATGAGCAAGTGCACGTCTATACAATCGCTCACAAACACTTCGTTTCCACCAATATAAAAAAACCAATCAGAATTACCAATAATAGGAAATCATTTAAAACATTATGTCCAATAGTAATTATCAGTCCGTTAAGTTCTGAGAAACAAAGCTACTAGTAGAGATTGTAGATCAACCATAAAATGCTTCGATTGCTATTCTTCCAATTAAAAGTATCAAAACTTTGTAAGTCTATCAATAGTAGGATAATAAATAAACATTTTATGTTTAATAGTAACAACCAGTCGGTTTGTTAGGTCATGTGAAACAAAGATACTAATTAGATTGTAGATGGACAACAATTTATCACCTCAGACTGAAAATTGTGCAGGCTAACTGTGGTAGCAAAAACACATATAATATCCAGCTTCTTGCAAGGCCCTTAAAAAGAGTTCAGACTCTGATACCAATTGAAAGTTCAGAGATGGTAAACCTAGAGGGTGAGTGAATATGTTTCTATAAATTTTAATTCTTTCTTTGCAGGATTAGGATTTGCGGAAATGTGAACCTAATACAAACAAGGTGAGACAACCTAGATGATAATGCAAGTAGCTCAAGCACGAAGGCTCTCACGGGCTAAATAACACAAGTAAAGAGTTTGGTTAGAGATAACCGAAAGCACGCGGAGACGAAGATGTATTCTCGTGTTCCCTTCCTTTGCAAGAAAGTACGCCACGTTTGGAGAGGGGTGGGATCCCACGAAGGATTTCCCAAGCGCCATGAAGGCTCACCTTCTTCTCCGAGCTTATCCCACGAAGTAATAGCCCTTTCACTTGTGGTAGACTTTGAGGCAGCCTCCAAACCTTCACATTCTTTGTCAGGAGCGAATCCACAACCCTGATGCTTCCGGATGATTCTGCCCACCTAGGGTTTCCAAGAAACCCTAGAGAGCAGGTATCTTGAAGAATACAAGGAGGGACAAGATTTAGCTCGGTGAGACTATAGATCAAGACCTCCTCTAGCCTTTTCCCGGAGGGATTTGAGTTTGGGTGGAGGAGGAGGAGGGAGATCTGAAGCTTTTGGTGCTTGCAACAATGGAGTACGAGAGAGAGAGAGAGAGAGAGAGAGAGAGCTCAAGAACAGAGTAATGTAGTGCCTAGCTGTTCTGAGGTAGGTGAAGGGGTATTTATAGTCCAAGGAAAAAAAGACCTGTTTGGAAAGTCCTGCGAGCCAGACCGGTAGCAGAACCGGCACAGCTGGTTCTCCTGCCGGAATTTCCGGCGACCAAACCAGTCAGCCGGACCGTGCGCCGATTCCGGACCGGCCCGCCGGAACAGTCCCGGAATAGCCGAAAACGCTTCCAGTAATGCTTTCCGGTGAAATCGGAATGAAACCGGCAGACCGGAAATTTCCGGCGGTGGAGCCGGTTCCGCCGAAACCTGGCCGGAACTCGCCAGTCTATTTTCAAATGGCGATTTCTCCAAAAACTAACCTTCACCGAAAAGTGTGGTGGATCAATATGGTGGTGGGATGTGTATGTATAGCAGAGGCAACATCCACAAAGAGCTCATCGAAACCACCCCTCTTAATAGTGCGGTGTTTCCTATGACTCAAGAATAAAGCAAGAGAGAAAAGAGCCAAAACACTGCCGTTTCTTGTGAACAACAAATGGGGGGTTACACACCACCTTGCAATCCCACATGCGGACTAAACCTGTGTATATACTTAGAGAAACCATTAGTCCGCACAATAGCTTCGGTGTCATTGTTAACCAAAATAATGGTTAAGAGTAAAATACCCTTACACAAGGATTATGGATTTACTCTTTAGTTTCACTACTAAGATCCAACTACGGAGAGATGATCCTAGTTTTAGAGTTTGAGAGCCAGAGAGAGAAACACAAGACACCTCGACCAGGGCTTGGCCTTCGATAATTTGATCCCAGAGAGCTCACATATCGCACACGCCTTCCCATATAACAGTCACCTCACACTTACAGGTCGGTCCCTTGTTACCCCACTACTCGTAGCATCTCATTTCGAGGCGGCGATCACATCTTCTAGATGCATGAGGGCAACCTGGTCTCGTTGTTGACGCCACTTACGAATAAATTGGGTCATTACAAAGTTGATCTAGTTTATAATAAAATACTAGTTCGAAAACCTGAACAAAGCCGTCATGTTCGTGAGTAACACCAAGTCAAAAATCTGAAGAATCAATTTGCTCAAACCTTTCCCGCTCGTAGGCTAGCAGCATCGTCGCATGTTCCGACCTTCCTGCTCGACCACATTGTGGCACATCAAAAACACCTTGTAGCCATTGCATCACGAGACGAACATTGGCAAACCACGAATATTGCGCTAATTCTGGGCTGCCGTCATGACATGCTAGTCAGACTGACCCCAAATATAAATTCATCATATATTTGGGGGACTAGGTGGAAGTGGCAATCACATTACAAGACAATGAAATATTTCATACTGGCACGCGTGCGCTTGGTTTTTTTGTCAACAAAGTGTGCGCTGGAGTTGGTAAATCTGTAGATTTTTTAGAGCAGATCTAAATCCATTTGATTATTTTTTAGCATCGCAAATCTGTAGATCCATCGATGTGAAGAGTGGAGTGCTAGCAGGATAGGAGACGATGCGTTTCAAACAAAAAAAGGATAGGAGACGATGGGTTTATGGGCCTCACGTTGGGCTTATTGGAAATCGAATAGGCGAATTTCTTGATGGGCCCTGAGAGGCGTAAACTCTTATATACTCGCGGCTCTAGCCCAGTCAGGGTCCGCCTATATTATCTCATCTTCCTCCGCGCGATCATCTTCCCTCCCCTGAAATTTCACCCCCTCCCGTAGCTTCCTTTCTCGAGCTCGATCCTCCCCACCTCTCTGTTCGGTTCTTGCGGAGGCGTTCAATCGACTACTCGGGTGAGCGGTGCTTGCAGAGGCGAGCGAGATGACAGGGAAGCGGAAGGCCTCCGGCGACGCTCCCGGGACGTCGCCGCCACCTGCACGGACGAGGGCCGCCTCAAGCGACGGCGATGACGTCTCCCACGGAGGAGGTGTGCTATTCGTCTTCTTGGTGTCCGCTCCTCCGCGGTTTCTTGGATTTTGGTGTCACGAGTTTGATTTCTTGGCTCCTTGCATTTCGATTTTTGATGTTACGGGCATGGTTTCTTGGTTTCTTGCAGACCCCGGGAGCGGCGGAGAACGCAGGAGGGTGGAGGTGGAGCCTCTGCCGATGGCAGGGATGGACGCCAACCTGACAGACAGCTCAGGACGAATCGACTCCTTCGCTCGCGGTAAGTTTGTATGTTCATTCCAATTCCTTTCTTGGCTTCCAGTTCGTTTCTTTGTTTCCAATTCGTTTCTTGACTTCCAGTTCGTTCCTTGGACTGACATGTTTGATCAAGCAGCAGTCGACGAGGAAGCGCCGTCGCCTTCGCGGAATGGGGAGGAGCTAGCTGCGGCGGCGGGACAGCCGGAGCCACCGCCACCGCCGTCCTATCAGCCCGTCGAAGCGGCGGAGGCGCCGCAGCCACTGCCCAATGACGAGCTGGAGGCCTCCGGCGACGCTCCTGGGTCGTCTCAGCCACCTGCACCTCGGAGCGAAGCTGAAAACAACGAGAGGATGTTTACCGTCGAGGAGGTCCATGCCAATCTAGGAGGTGGGTTACCAGGCTCTGTTCTTCTTCTTGATGTCCGCGGTTTCTTGGATTTTGGCGTGCTAAGAATTTGGTTTCTTGGTTCTTGCAGACGCCACGAGGGCCCAGGTCGAGGCTGCGATCGGCTTGTTGCGGTTGGGGAGGGCACTTGCAATTGCAAACCGTGGCGGTAAATTTTCTTCCATTTTCCGTATTGTTTCTTGGCACCCAGTGCGTTTCTTGGCTTACAAACCGTTTATTTGCTTGCAATTCGTTTCCCGAGAGCAGAGTCCACGGATGGCGGCTCGTCTTCCAGTGAGCAAGAAGAAGTGACCTCCTCCGCACCCGCGTCGCCGTCCTGGAGTGAGGAGCAGCTTGCTGCGGCTGCGGCACAGGCCACTGGTCATCACGTCGACCAGCCCGCAGAGGCGGATGCGCAGCCACTGCCCAGCGACGATGAATCCGTGGCGTCGGCGGAGGTGATGGACCCCGCCGCTGACTCTGAGGACTCCGACCATCTCGGCAGCCCATGAGCCCATCAATCCAGCGGAGAGGATCCAAGGCGCGCACCACTGGCCGTCCATAAGCAGAGTAAGAAGTTGAGCAGTTCCCCATTCTCGAGCCGATTCTTTTTTTTTTTTTTTAAAGAGAAGGCCTAAGCCCAGCTTTATAGATAAAGCCAACACGGCAACCACCGATTCGACCTAGCAAACTACACTTGATGATGGAATTGGTTGGAAACCATCGCTTTCTGACCTTGTGTAGTAATTGGTCTCACTTCTGAATCTTCTGGTGTGTTTTTTCAGTGTAGTGTCAGCTCATAGCAGTTTTGTCTTCTTTATTCATGTGGAAAATGCAATGCTGTTGCTGCACATTGGTTATCAGCGAGTCTATGTGAACTTTGGTTCAGGCAGGTTAATTGCTGCAGACTTCACGATGATGTGCTCTGCTTGTTTTGGCAGATACCATGGAGTTTTGTCTTTAGAGCTCCATTTCATATGAAACCAAATACACTGATTCCATGGAATATTTTTGTTTGTCAATTGGGGTCCAATTCAATTCATGTTGCATCATTGTTCCCCGTGTTGTCAGTTACATGCCATTAAATCAAGCCAACACTCCCCGCAAAAAAAAATAAAAAATCAAGCCAACACTCCTCTGAAATGCTCCATTTCCTGCAGCTTAATGGCCTGTCTGCATTTTTAGTTTTATGTTCTTTTTCCTGTTTCTGTCTCTCTGCATGCTCTGTCACCCACGGCTTCGGAGAGACAAATCTATGTCGCGAACAAGCGCCGTTTGCCACTCGTAGTGGCATCAATCCGCGGCCGCTAGTTCAGAAAATTCGAGTGTTGAGGGATTAATATAGCTTTATGTCCTGGTCGTCTCGGTAAGAAAATTTGAACTGATCTCGCTAAATATATACAAACACCTGACGATTCACTTACAAAAACAGACACTGATGATATTCAAAATGAGCATCTCAAAAAATAAATACATCCATGATACCCTAAAGAAAGAAATCCATGATTTTGCTAAAATGTCACGAAGAATACTCAGCAAATCACCGTAGTAACACAATGCTATGAGGACAGGCAAAGTTTTGCCCACACAAGTTAAATGCCGAAACAAAAGATTGACATAAGTTATATGTACAAGTTAAATTTACTGTCTTCCATACTGCAAGCAGCTTATCCTGAAGAGGGATTCAAAGCCCCTGCTCCAGTGCTCCTGCCATCCAAGACTAGGTTGTTCAGCTAAAACTGCTTCTCTCCAGGAGATTAATATAGCTTTATGTCCTGGTCGTCTCAGTAAAAAAAAAAAAAAACTTATCTCGCTTACTATATGAAAACACATGACGATTCACTTAAAAAAACCAAACACCTATGATATCCAAAATGAGGATCTCAAGAACAAATACATCCATGATACCCTAAAGGAAGAAATCCATGATTTTGCTAAAATGTCATGGACCATCGGCACATGTATCTATACCACTTAGAGAATACTCGAGCAAATCACTGTAGTAACACAATGGTACAAGCACAGGCAAAGTTTTGCCCACACAAGTTAAATTTGCCCAAACAGAAGATTGACATAAGTTATACTATGTACAAGTTAAATTTAGTGTCTTCCATACTGCAAGCAGCTTATCCTGAAGAGGGATTCAAAGTCCCTGCTCCTGCCATCCAAGACTAGGTTCAGCTAAAACTGCTTCTCTCCAGGAGAGGCCTTGGAGGACAAAACCACGAGTACGGCCACCACCTCTCCTCCTTGTGCAGCACCTCGGGGTAAGGGATATGCTCCACAGCATCCGTCCCCAGATCGAACACCATTGCCCAGTGCTTCATTTTTTCGACAATGGCCAAGTGCTTCATGAGCGCGTTCCTATGCGCGTTGAGGCTGTGCTTCAGGTAGTAGATGCAGTTGCCTTTGATCGCAGGGTACTCTTTGGAAGAGAGCGCAGCGGCGTCGCCACGGCCGAGGAAGAGCGCGTAGCCCCCGAGATCAGTCACCCTCTCGCCGACCCGGCACGGCCATAGGGGCGTCCACGCCGGCCTGTACACCTCCATGAACATCCCGCGGCGGCCGTCGAACAGCAGCACGAGCAGGAGCTCGCCGCCGCAGGCCACGACGTGCACCGCGCGCACGGAGTGGGTCAGCCGGTTGAGCGTCCTGTTCGCCCCCGGCTCCCTGTACGCCTGAGTAATGAACATGCCCGTGGCCTGAAGAAACACTGGCGGAGACGTCGTGCCGAGCCTGAGGTCGTAGATGGAGATGTTCGCCCTGCTGTCCACGCAGTATACCTTCCCCGCGTGGAACTCCATGCTGTGGACCGTTGCGGCGGGGGCCAGGCCCGGCCCGCTCCAGGCGGCGTCCCCCGGCCGCCAGAAGAAGAGGATGTGCGCGATGGGGCCCTTGGGCTGGGTCGCGACGGCCCTCCAGTCCGGCGACGAGAGCGGGTCGCCGGAGAGGAAGACCTGGATGACCGGGCACAGGCATGGCAGCGGGATCTCGGCCCCGGAGTGCGGCTCCCACAGCACCAGCCTCGTGGGGGACCGGAGATCGTCCACTAGGGCGAGCCAGCCGCGAGGCGTGCCGCAGCAGTACCGGAGGCCGGTCGGCGGGGAGGCCGCGAAGTCGACGCGCCGGACGCCGCGGGGGAGCAGGAGGGAGTACTCGCCGAGCGGGCCTCGTCCGTCGGGCACCTGTCGGCCGGCCACGACCCACGGACGGTAGGCGGCCGGGCGGGAAGTGGAGGCTCGCCAGTGGGCGCAGACCTGGTGGGCGTGGAGATGGTCGGCGTCGGAGAGCAAGAGAGCCGAGATCTGTGCAAGAAGATCGGCGGGGAGGGAGGCCCAGCCGCCGGCCATCGCGAGGAACAGGTTTAGCTAGGGCGTGACTGATTTACCGGCCTTCCCGCTAGTTTTATCAAAGCCACGACAATCCAAGTTTGATGCGGTTTCGACCTTCGAGTTAACTGCGTCAGATATTAACTCGGCGTGCACCCGATTGAGATTTTTCCTTCAAAAACTTGATGTGACTAGCATGAAAAGGTGCAGCATAACATTTCAGGAGCACCATTAAAGTAATCAACAAATATCAACAGGAGCACCAGCAACAACACATTTATACATTATACGAACCACCATTGTCGAAGACGTTGTAGCATCTGGGGAAAAAAATTGCGAGGATCATCCTCCTCTAGACAATCTTGGTAGAAAATCCAAAACTGATCCGGTGAAGCAAGATCTAGAAGACCATACCTTTGAAACTTCAATCTTCCAACACCATCGTCGACATCGCGAAGGAGATCTCTTCATCGAACTAAGAGGAGAAGATTGTTTATTGTAGACAATGTCATCTCCATTGACATGGAGGCGAAAACGAAGACAACTCCAAAACCCTAACCTAATGTTTTGAAACCACTACTTTTATTAAAAACTCAACTTCTAGATCAGGTTCTTTTATGTTAGTACTGACAATAATTCTTATGTCTGGCCGGAGGAGGGGGGACCGACTTATAGAAGAGGAAGAATCAAGGGGCGACTAGATTTTGGAAGAGGCAGCTAGGAGGAGAAAAACTTAAAAACATTTTATATTTAAGTATGGTGGAAGTACCAATTAAGTCGGGCTAGCTAGCTGATTTGGTTGTTCATGAATGGCCGAGAGCGTGTTATCTATTTGTCTAGCTACGAAGGAAGGATCAATGAATGATGTATTTTGGCCACGATCTGTTTATTCACACCTTGGAAGCATTGGTGCATGTAGTTGGGTCCATTTGATAGATATTTTAGCAGAAAACACGTGGTTCTAGGGCATGTTTGCTAGCCTGAGCCAAATCAAACTCTGTCGGTGTTAACCCGTTGCAAACAAATTCTGGATTATTTTTGGCACTTCATCTGATGGCATGTAAATCTTTTTTCAGCACCAGGTGTGCAACTAACCCTTTGTTTGGTGGCCTGCACATAGCGCATTTTGGCTCTCCTAATGCACAAGTATCATTGTTCGGTTGCACACATGAAACTCTCATACACTTATCTTCAAATAAGATGAGCTTACCATGTCATTGCATGTTACATTCGATCGTAGAGAAATCAAAAGAACAAGAACTTAACGATCACCATGACAACAACCATAACAATGATGATAAAATCTTTCACTCTACTCTGTCATGTCTAAGATGCTCCTTCTGAAGGCATAGGGATGAGCCATACGTATTCCTCTTGTATCTCTTTGAAAATATCATGCCCTATGTAGCTGTTGTTGGAGAAAATATTGACTTGCTCTTGCTAGATCCTCCATAAATTGTAGATTTCTAGATGCCTCCTTTTAAACACCACATACCACTAACACGCCACAAGAAGACCAAGTAAGAAATATGATCATAAGCATCAATGAAATCATAAGAAAGCACCACAAATTCACACCAGATAATTAACTAAGAGGAGCATGCATGATCATTACCAGAGTGGATCACAAGTTCATCCTACCACCACAACTATGGTGTGAACCTACGACCACAACAAAAATGGGTGTCATTCAGACACCACAAGTTTACCATCACATTCGGGATTAGTATATATACCACCTCATAAAAATATACAGGCCATCAGAAATTTTTAGGCCCTAGCTACAACCAAAATGTACACCATCACCATCACCTCCATGCATGCATCCCCACCTCCAAGTGTCGTGGGAATCAAGGATACCCCCGCTTCACTTGTTCATTTTATTCCAAGTTGTGCTCCAGCTATACCTAAATGATATCAAGCACGAAGCGTTGAGGGATCCTGATGTGATCTTACAATATCTATTCATGTATATGGCAGAGGGTAGTGTTTGCATCATCACATCATTTGTTAACATGATTGACCTACGACGTGCCATTGAATTATGAAACAATCAGTGGTAGGGGTACTTATCATTCTAGGAGTCATCAAGCTTGCAGTTTCATGAGTCTTCCCATCAGCATTGGCCATTCATTCATGCATCCTCGCATTATGCCCTGAAAACATAATGCCAGATGCAAGTCAGCTAGATCCTCCAGGTAGTAAGAAATGTGGAAAAAAAGAGATCAAGAAGCCATGAATATTTTTCTCACCTCTTACTCTGCAGAAGACCCGTCTCAAGATAAACTGTCTGTGGTTAATTCTAGAGAAGATTTTTTTTGCCTCATCCAAACAACAGGAAAGTTGTTTCCTGGTTGATTAAGTCTAACTAAAGAAAGGTTACATAAACACTGCTACTCAATAGAAAAAACACAATAGCACGGCTCATACCCAATCACTTATTTTTCCTTCTTTATTCAAGTCATCTACAGTGTACAAGTTGACTATTTGAATTCAACTACGTTTACACATAAATAAAAAAGGTATCCGGAGTTCAGCTACAATAAACAGAAAGTGGCCAGAATATTTCTACAGCTATGGAGGCAAAGAACATTTGATCAAATGACCTTTCTTATCGCTTTTGAATTGAAAAGACATACTAACAGGCTAAGAGCTGTCAAAAATCAGCAGAACCACGAGCGAAAAATGTTATGTGGAAGTTTCGCTGTCCCTCACAATCGGCTGTTCACCTTCAAACTCTGATATCACGATAAGCGAATCTGTCATTTCAAGAGAAAGTGGCTCCAACTTGTTTGTAGGATTTATATGCTGTCATGGTTAAACAAAAGATGAATTAAGATAGATGATCAAGACCGAATCATGAAATCTGAAAAGAACGTCATGTCTACAGAAATCAGATATAAATAAGTTAGGTAGCTTTTTAATAGTAAAGTTAGAAAGAACCTGTTCTGAAAAAAATCTAATTTACTTTGGGAACATCATTTCCACATAATCTAACAAATAAAAAAAAGAGTATTGACCTGCTTCTGGTCCTTAACGTAGCCAATAGCAACTTCACGACGCAAAACTGCCCTTTCAGACAGCTCCGAGAATGATATTTTTTCTCTTTCCTTCATGTACAGTCCTATCTCCTATAATGAGCACATGCAGCACAGACAGATGATTGAATGATCGCAAGCAGCAAACAATTTACTGGGAATACAAATTATGGTCATGTTACCTTAATATAAATCTCATCTCCTTCAGCATCCAGAATATCCTTCCATACTTCATTCAGCTCGCTACATTCCGCAACTACATTTCATTTTTATCATGAGACAGAGCCTTCTGGGAAAATAAAGAGCCAAATGATAAGTAGTGAACCAACCTTGTGCCGTCACAAGACTCATAACTTCCTCTGCGCCAACAAACGAAAGGGAGGGTCTTATTCTAGATATCTGCATAAAAAGCAGAGATAAGAACTTATTTCCAAAATTAAATATTTATGAACTTGGGAGTTGAGATATAGTAGATTCTTACTTGCTTTCCCAGTCCTGTGTCTACAATTTCTGATACAAGATGCTGAACCTAACACATTCAAGTACAAATTTGTAAAATCAAGCAAATTAGTGTTCTGTTAGTATTGGAGTACTTATAAGAAAAAACATTGCATGAAATGACTAATTGGACCACACCAAGTTAAATTCAAGCACGAAACTAAATAGCCTTGGAGAACTGTCTATTTTGTTGGCCCACTAGTAACATAAATAGCAAGGATTTGTTGATTCCGGGCCAGGTTTTTCAAGACAGATCAGATTTATCAATATGGAAACATGGAAGTTCACTTGAACATTCTGAACATTATTTGTAATGACAAGAACTGACCTTAATGTCATTTTTCCGGCAAATATTTTCAGCAAGGAGAAGGGTATATGCTAATTGTTTATCGGCCTGTACAGTATCTGCAAAAACATACATGGATGAAACTTCTCCCTATATAAGGAAATGGTATGGTAATCCAAAGATCGACCAGGGAGCACATGCTTCTGATGCAGAAAAAAAAGAGCATCAAGTGTTTTTGAAAGCAATTACACATGCAAATGTTGGGAGTCCTTTATATACGCAAATGTTGTTCAAAAAATATCAGTTTATACCCTGTGGAGAAATCAAGTTTAGTGCTTAAAATTTTACTAGACAAAGTACTGAAATTTGTTTTTCTTTCCAATGTACAAAGAAAGTTCCTTTTTCATGAATACAAGTATATGAAAGACTACAACTGTACATGCGTAATTTTATGTGGAGATTTTGAACATTTGGAAATGGATTTTTTGAAACCACTGGTTCATCCCAGGTGCAAAGTGCATGTGCGCCTAGCAAGCATTATTGTCTCTCCAAAATGGCATATTTCTGTTGTTGGCATGCTACTCATACCTCCAATTAGCCAGTCTCTGTCAGATATCACGACAACTGAAATAGGAACATTTTTGTCACATTTGGCGGATTTTCTGATGTTAATAATTGCTTCCTTCAAAATATCATAGTTCATTGGACATCCCACCTGTATGGACATCATCACATAAAAATTACCAAATAACAAGAGTACAATATTTTTATGTCTAGAAGAATCTTTTCCATGATCTTCAAAGTTCAAAGTTACTGCACAAAAGAGAGACAGAGAGAGACCTTATGAGTAACTTTAATATTTTTAAGTTGGTTCTGCATTAGGGGGTTGACAACACTCGTCCGCTCTGTAATAGGGGTTTCTGACAAGACTTCCTGCACGTTAAAGTGAATTTGTTATACAAGTTCCACCCTATGATTGCATGAGAGCACTACCATCATAGACCTGCCATTTTCTTGCAACAATTATAATGTGAGAGCAGTATATTTATTTCTTATGACACATGTGTCTATACATACCAATACACTACCAGGTCCAAGGTAATTATCATATTCTCGAATCATGTCAATAATTTTCGGCCTCCAACCAACAATAAGTATGCATTCCCTTGGTCCAAGTGTACATTCGTTGCTCTGCATAAAATGAAGCATTTGATCAACCCAATAAATTGAGAAGGGAAGAATTCCCAGCATTACATCAAATTTTACCTTAGATAGTGATTTTGACGGGCGCTCTACAATGTTCTTTAGCCGTGTTTCCTTCAGCTCGGTAACCACACTCGTAGATCTTTGAGCCTCATTTGAGTCTGAGTAATGACTTGAATTTTTTGTTTCTTCAGGCACATTTAAAAATGTATACTGTGGTTTTCTCCTCCCACAAACAGGAGCGATAAGAAGCAACTGTGAAGCAACGAAATGAAGAGTGCATCATGTAATCAACTAAAAAGTTATATACCAAACGTCCTGGCATGACTGATGATATAAAAGAAAAATATAACATCCATCCATCTTCTTCTTATTTTCCATTAACAATACAGCTCATACTGCTTTCTTTCTGTTTCCCCGTTAAGTTTAGGTCACGAAAAAGGACCAAGGATACTAGCAACATGTTCATAAGTTTGCATAGGCTTATGTCAATGTTAAGTAGCTAACAGAATATGTAATATATACCATGGGGGCAACACAAATTATTACACTATATTAAACAGAATAATAATTTAAGAACTGAAAAGTTTCTAGTAATTACTTTTAGGAACCAATTTTTCTCATGGAATCCTATAACTAGAGACAAAGATTTGGTCCGCAGATATGGAAAATAACAACCAGAAATTACATACTTTATCTGTTTCTTTCAATATTGTGTCTTCACTTGGGTGGAAGTGAATCCTTCCGTACCGAAAAATACCACAAACAACCGCCTGATCATGAGCATAAAGGGGAATCATAACAGAGAAGTGGTGCAGACTGCTGATTTTAGGCATTCACTTATTTGAAACAACATTACGTCTTGGATTTTACGTCTCACATCCTTAAACTTTATGCCTCCTACTTCAGGAATGCTGAAAAGGCTGAAGATATTTTCTGCAGGATAAAACAACCCAAGTCAAGAAGCCAAAGGATAAAGGTCATATCATCTAGACTAAAGATAAGGCAGATACGGATAGCCAAATTAATGCAAGGCAAAAGCATGCATACGGGCGAGCCAATAATGAGTTTGAGTCAAATATGTGTATGGGTAGGTTATGAGATGGGCTTGGAGAGTGTTGAAGTATTGCAATAGGGTACTGCAAGGCGTCTGGATAGGGTAGGAACAAAGTCCGCACATGGTGCAATGGGTTGAACATGATCAAACCCAGAGAGTAATCGTGTTGCGTTGTAACAAGCTGCACGGTTTTGTTGGGAACCATGGAGTCTGCAAAAACTCTTTTCTAATCTTGTTGTAATGATATACTAATTATCTTCTGCATATTCGTGAAAAAAAGGCCTGTGTTGCTCCGTATTTGGGAATGCAGGTATAGCAGCCAAACAGACTTGGCGGTCGGATGCTCGTGTAGCGGGCCCCAGGAAAAATGGGGGCTGGAATACTATTCAAAGGGCCTGCGATAGCGCAACAATTTTTTCTAATAAATGCTAGGTTATAAGTTATTCCACTGGCGGTGTAGCACTGAAATCACAAATGCCTAATTGCGTACTTTGCCATAGTAAACGACAAGTACTTTGAGAAATATAGATGAGGAAAAAAGGCATGTCTGGCATGTGGTCATGACTAAAGTTGTCCATAAAAATATGGAAAAATATCTAGCCAGAAAGTGCAGTATTAGAGCATTACACAGCATCTATTGACCACTATTTAGTTGAGAAACAAAATTTTGGCTCCCATGTATGAGTGGTTTCGAGGTTAGGCACGAAACAGAAGGGCAGCAAAATATATCAAGTAAACTTTATCGGCAAATCCAGCAGTGGCTAATCAATAATTGCATGTCAGATGCAATTATTTGTTGATTTCCTGGGATTTGGTGCTGTGACCTGTCAGCTGCTAATCCTTAAATAGAATAACAACAGCCATCTGCACCCTTCCCAACATTATTTTACCAGGAAAATCATAAAGATAAGAGCAGTACTGCGAGAATTAAGCAAGTGTCGGTAGATTTTAAGAAGGCCCTTTTGCCTAGAGCACTGCACAAATAGCTTAGAAGCAACCATCTCCACCGGTTGCACATTTAAGCCTGTGATTGATTTCAGAAGTTCGATGGTGGTTGAGTTAGAAGCCTACAATTATACAGCAAGGTCAATACATAAATGCCTAATGTTGATGTATACAACTTTTAATATAAATGGTGGAGCCTGTATATACCTCAACAATGGTAGGAACTGATGCAATTTGTGGAACAGATTGGAGAGCCAATAGAGAAATAAATGCATCTGTATCAACTTCATATCTGACCATATTCAACAAGCTGTGTTTTAGATAAATAAAGCAAAACCAAGTAATCAAGCAACAGGTCAACAGCAGAAGTTCTGTTATGGTGCATGGGCCCTATAGCAGTGGTCTTACCGTGCTATATTGGACCGCTAATTTCGTTGGTTAGTTACTAGACAATTCTATAAAAGGACATCCATATTGTAATTTGAGAATTAGGCAAAGATTAATCAGAAATTATAAATTCTCCCTCTTCTCAGTCCGGCCTCCTAGCCATGGCGGGTGGCATTGCCAGCTGATCAAGAGCGTACGCATACCCTCTGTCCTCCGACCCTACTAAATCATGCAGACAGCACATTTCCTTTCAAATTAACTGCTGCTGCTAACAAATAATACATAAAATTCAGCATATGGCATCTATATCCAATAAGGAAAATAAACAAAAAAAATCTTTTGAAGAGTTTATCTTGCTACATTTTCTAATATAGCTGCTGTTTTTCTCAAGCTATTCATCTTAAAACTTCTAATTGAAAAGTTTCAAATGTCCCATCCAATACTAGAACAATGGATACCACATATAGCAATCCACTTCACAGGATTTTGATGGCCCACACAGATATCAACGGAGTATACAAAATAACACAAACTTGCGTTCTCCAAAATCATTTCCAATACAGCAAACATAGAGGGAATCACATGTCTATATGATAGTATACATACCGTTCATTCTTTGATGGTAAGATGATTATAGACTTTGCTTTGTTTGCTGCTGCTCTTTCAAATGATTTTGTCAAGCTAAGGCTACAACTGCAATTTTAAGTGAAGTAAAAACTGAGTTTTCACATATCAAGTGAAACCTCTCTTCTAAGGGTAAATAGATTGAAACAAGTTGCATGTGTTCAGAAAGCATCACAAGAAGTGTATAATCCCTTTTACCTCTTGGTGAATAAATCAACATGGTTTAAATCTTTAGATATGCTCTCTGCAAGCTTCTCGATATGCTTTCTGGGAAGTTCCGAGAGAAGGAGAATTCTCTGCTTCCTTTACATTATTCAAAGAAGGGTAATGTGCTGTATTAGATCAAGTAGATAGATATTGCCTAAATGCTAAGGCTATCCTTCAGTTACCTTGCTGTAGCAGTACCTACGCGGATTGCTGATTCATGGAACTTATTCAACTGATTCAATATGGATGTCAGATGACTATTGACTCCGCAGATGATGATATGATCATCCTCAAGGACTTGTAACTGTGCCCCTTCCCTTACCTTATACATTTGGGTCTGTGCAGAACCAGGTGACAGTTTAAAGGCTTTTACATCGATATGACGAAAATTCACCTCAGTTTCATACTATACTGAAATAAAACTCACTCTAAATTGTTCCGTCATTGCGCTTAACAAACGAGAATAGAACAATATACCCCAGATAGCAAGAAAGAACCCAATAACACGCTCAATACGCGTCTTTTGCTGTGAAAAAAAGCAAAAGAGTGTATTAAATAGAGCTCTTTACAATAAAAATATCCATAGAATGGTTCAACAGCAAGGTCACATAACTAAGCATATTCTTCTTAAGTCAGAAAGCAATTGGCACTTACTCTTAGATGAGTAGATGATGAACATAGACATGCCCAAGCTTCCCATAAGCACTCCTCCAGAGGCTGTTCCTTCTTCCTGAAAAAGAAACCAGTATTTTAATTTTGTTAGTACTGACTAGTGAATATGTATGATATCCTTTTTGAGAAACAGAAAAGAAAAAAATCAAAACAATGCATGCACTTTTAAATAAGAAGTTACAGACCTGAACTTATGAAACAGCAGTCCTCCAATAAACACGATAGAAAAGCACGTGACGAGCAAAGTGATAATAGACCTATGAATACCAAGTTAATTGACCATGAAAAAGGAACTTCAGTTATTGTATGATGAACTTTTGGAACCCAGCAACTGCAACAGTATGGAAAAAGATGCATTGCACAATACCAAATATACATGTCTAGATAGTAAAAGCTAGGTATATTTCACTTACAAGGCAATGTTTCGGTCAAGCTGTGTATTGAATAGATAGTACAAGCGTGAAATACTCCATCTGACATCAGGCAGTGGTGGAAGAGTCACGTCTAACTTAAGAGGCGCAGGTGTTCTGATAGGATCAGACATGCAAGCAAATGGCAAACTTGTAATATTGTGCGACATCACAGGGAACAATTTCATCATCAACTGTATCTGGCCTATAACAACTCTGATGAGAAGGCATAACGTGATGCTTACTATAGTCACCACGTTGGAGTTTCCCTGCCAAGTTGAATAGACATTGGACATTTAGTAAACAGAACGTACATTGAAGAGTACCTGTTGCAAAGTAATGTGTCCAAGGGGAAGTATGTGTTGACTACACTGTTCTAAAAATCGACCGAGATGCCGATTTATCGTGAATCGGGTGGTAACCGATAAGATTTTGTCATATCGGCCAGTTTATCGCTCCACCGATATTTTGGCCGATTTTCTGTATCAGAGCCGATATTTCGCCCGATTTTCACTCTCATGGCCGATATTTCGGCTGATTGTTAAAGAAATTTCAATGACATTTGGTATGGCAGTCGATATTTTCATCCTATGGTTTTGTAGAATTGTGCATTAGCTCAAATTTTCCATTATTATTGATTCAAATGCAAGGAATCAAGGTAATACTTATGTGCAATGCTTAAATATTTTTTTTGCATAGCATATTATAGCAAATTTAGTGTCGAAAATTAGGATTTACAAAAAATAAGCTGATAAATGGTTGACCGATAAAATCGATTAATCGGCCGATAAGCGATCAAAATTCATTTTAAGGCCGACCGATAAGTTAAGATTAACGATTTCTTGAACATTGGTTGACTATGATGGAGAATGCTGCTTACATAGGGTTATGGCTAGTTTTCCTATTCCTGGGTAATTGCAGGTTCCTCGACTTCTCTAGAACCACTACTTGTCAAACAAGTACAGGACTACTTTGAGCTAGATATCTAGGCCAAAATACCTTCTATATGTCTCCTCACAAGGGAATGCATAGGTCGTCAAACCATACTTCCAAAGGCACGAATGGGTTATATTTTTTGTGGTACTATCATATACTGGCCTTTGTCCTCCAGGAAATACAAGTTGCATATTTCCTACCATGGTATCAGAGCTCTAGGTTCTCTCCCACCACATGTGCAACTCGTGCTCGTCTCATTACAATTTCCGATCTAATCCATCTGCTCCACGCCACCGGTACACAACTTGCTCATCCGTGCTGAGCTACTACGAAGGACTCATTGTCCCTGCAATTAGTGATGTGTCCCTGGTACACTGCACTGAATGACCATGTGCCAGAGCTCCACCCGCTGGGAGTTGCTCACCCTTCCAGTCAGGCCGCCGGCGCCGCCTGACCATCAGGCCATCATGCCGCCTCCCAACTTCTTGCAGACTTTGCAATTCATTGATCCATATTCCATCATAATCATGGACCAATCTGGTTGTGATCACCCCCGAAGGAACAACTCAAACTGGTATTTATTAGTGAGATAGGCCTTGTGCACTGGGCTAACACTTACCTCGGAAAAAATCAACTAATGCTCTCGCAAGCAATTTATGCACTCAGATTGTCCTAGAGGCTATAGATTATCAGAAAACTGAATAATCGACCAGTGAAAAAAATTATCACCTTAGCAGGAAAGCATAGGTCATTTTCTGTCCCTGACGGGGTCGACATTTCCACATTAGGAACGATTCCCATGCCGCCTTGCCTCTTTGCCGAATGGAACACTCTTGCCACTCCTGGTAAAGGTAAAGCATGAACAGAGACCACGCAGTATGAATGATACAGCACCCAATTCGTCACAAGCTTTTACAGTTACAACTCCCCTCTATCTACAGTTCTTGAGAACTAAGTACCGGAGGAAGAGCTTGCTACATTTAGTACAACGAACCTCGGTTGCTGCTGCCGCTGGGGAGATGGCTAGCCGGGCAGCGCACCTCGATCCTGCCGCCGCGACAGATGTGCAACCGGCCTGGGAACGTACGGAACCTACAACACACGCTCCCAGGGGCAGGAATTAGGGGTGGATAAGAGCAGCGGAAGATCAAATCAAACGCATCGCTGCGGACTGCGGTCACCGGCCGCCGCATGCATGTGCAGTATAATGTACGACTCCGTCAACAGTATCGTGTGTACCTGAGGAGTGCCCGGGGCGGCCGGGAGCGGAGAGCGGACACCGGCGACGAGGCGGCGGCGGCGGCTGCGTCGAGCTGCGACCTCATCTTGGCAGCAGTTAATCCGCGGCGGCGGAGGAAACGAAGCCGCGACAGGGGAGCATGCGGGAGTGGAATCGAGCGGTTGACTTTACTAGACTGCGCGGGGATACGGGGTGCCTTCGAAGTTCCAAGAATTAAAGCATTACTTTTCTGAAGAGAATGGCTTCCTCCCAATGAAAATGGGTTGGCGAGAGGAGAGCAGGGACACAGATAATCGGAGGATAAGTGCGTGCCAAAGGAGGCTCGAGAACATTTTCCATCTGGGCAAAGCTAGATTTTGTTTGTATATACCATCTCAAAAATATCTCATTTGTACGTGTCTCGGTGAACTTTTCCCCAAACGATAATTTTGGTGGTGAGAAGCAGCAAATTATACTACTCCATCAGTACTATAGTTGTTGCGGTTAGAGCATCTCTACCGGATCCCATATTTTTAAATCTGTAAAAACAAGAGAAGAGGGTACTAAAAATTTAGATATAGGCTCATTTTGAGCTTGCGCGGATCAGATTCCGTATGTACAAACTAAAAAACTTGAAATCAAAATCCAACATAAGATCAAGTTCATCAGTACATTTTAACTTGATTTACAACATACATTGCAAAATCAACACAATTATGCATAAATCTACGTGGCCGCTAACCTATCTAAAGATAACATTCTAGCAGGGAATGGAGGCCCCTCAGGCCACTTGTGGTATGTGCCGTCCGATCGGGAGACGTGGCGCGATCCTGGCCATCGAAAACCTTCTCTTGGCCATCGGTGACCTGCCCCTCTTTCTAGCTATCCTCAATGAATGGTGGGGGGCTGCTTTCCACGTGGCCCGGACGTCAACGACTAGTGGTACGTGGAGTTGCATCGATCTAATCCTAGTTTATCAACAATCGGCCCCGGGATACCAGCTCACCGGGGCTTGTGGACGCTGTGGCGTACTTGACGTGACGGTGGCGATCTCCTACTCGAGCTCGACGCGCTCGATCTTGAAGTGGCGGACGGTGGCACCCCGATGGAACTCCTTGTATGCGCGGACCTTGGTAGACGACCGAACGCTCATCTTCCTCCTCGTGTTGTTCGCCTCCGCCGCCTCCCACGCCGAGATGCAACGGAGCTCCTCAAGGGTCGCCGTCTGGCTTCGTCAGTGTCGATGAAGTCCCCCTCGTCGAAGACCTTCGTCGAGGGTGCATGCTCCTCTTTCGCCGCCCAATCCTCCTAGAAGGGAGTGGGGAGGCGACGACGCAGGGAGGAAGACGACCCCGCCTCCCCAATGTACACGTACACGGCGAGCGACAGCAACGGAGTCAAGCCGTAGTTAGTCCAATTCCACACGACACGATTCTTAGTGCCATTGGATCGGACCCACGCGGCGTGCTCCTCGGTGGAGCGGCTGTTGGTGCTTCCGCCGGGTTGCGGCAAGGCGATGTCGGATCAATACCCCCTCTGCCGGAATTGCCGAAACGAAACATGGTTGTGCACTGGTGCGGCGACGGAGCAAAAATAGTCTTTCAGCCTGTTTCCGGCGCCGCATCGGCCGATATATGTAGCGTTCGAGCGGTGGAGTTCACATGCCCATGTTGATCATTTACGGGCCGAGTAGGGGATATGGGCTATGATCTGCGGTCGAAACCGAGCCAAAACTGTAAACCTGCCGAATTTTATAGTTTTGGCCCGTTTACGGATCTCCTCTGCCATATCTTTTTATAGCGTTGTAAACATGGTTTTGGAGGTAGGAAAATTAGGAGCAATAAAATGCAACATTATTGTATTGTAAAGGAACAACTATCAACAACTTAGCATCAACCATAGAAAAAATCGCCACAGCGGAACAACTTCAAAATCCATTATAAATAGGCAGCCTTTGGAATATGTTGGATTATATGGGCTACAGATCAAGTAGACGACCCATGTAACCTACAAATACTGAAATCTCAAGGTCTATTACAATGGCAGCTTTACGAATTACAGTTTAGTCATATGTTGCTAGTTGGGAGAACTTGGATATTGTTCTCTTGTAAGTGAGCGAGAAGAGAAAAAACCCTCGCGCACTCCTCTTCCACCCCTGCCTCGCCGCGCATCGCACGCGTGTCACGTGAATCGAGTTCGAGTTTTTTTTTTTTGAGGGAAAAATCAACTTTATTAACTCAAAAGCACAGAGTTACAATCAGCCTGAAGGCTGTGAATAAGAAAACCTGGACTATCTTCTAACCATACTGTATCTAAACCATTTTCACAAGCAAATCTAGCACACTCATGAGCAGCCCTATTGGCTGTTCTACCAGCAAAACAGAAATCAAACGACTCAAAGGTTGAGATGTGGTCATCGATCTCACTAAACACCGGCGCAATCAGAGAGCGTTGATTGCGTCGTCCCTTCCACAGCTTCACTAGCACCTCACAATCCGTCTCACAAATGATCCGGTTGTATCCTTGCTGGCTAGCAAACAGGACTGCATCTCGGAATGCCAAAGCTTCGATAGATAGGGGATCTGAAATGTCATGGTACACACGGCACCAAGCTCCTCTGAAGCCATATGCATCCCTTGCTACACCACCTCCACCCGCAACTCCTTGCTCCTCCCGAATGGCACCATCGGAATTGAGCTTAATCACCCCCGGTTCTGGACCATGCCAAGTGCACGGTGGCCTAGGAATCCTTACTTTTGGTTTCTTCTTATGTTCCAATAAGCCCATTGTTTCAGCTATGCTTTCCACTGACTTAACAGGGTCGTAACCTATCTCATCATGAGACCAACGATTTCTCGAATCCCAGATAGCTGACATGATCGAGATCATTCTCTCTTTTTCTTCCTGACTGAACTGTGGATCACAAAGTATATCCATCGCCCAAGTGTCAGGATGCAGCCGGGGCCGTTTTAGATGCAGAACATCCTGGGCAGCTGCCCAAAATTGCTTTGCATGACCACATTCCACCAAAGCATGGAGCAATGTCTCCGATGCTGATTTGCAAACCGAGCAAGTACTCTGGACTCTGACATGCCGCCTGGTAAGGGTTGCGAAATCAGGCAAAATGCCTTTGAGAACCCGCCACCAAAAAACTCGTACTCTCGGTAAGACATCAAGTTTCCATAGTTTTTTCCATTTCTCATCCTCCTGCATTGTGGAATGGCCAACTCCATTATTCATCGCCGACATACTCCTGTCTTTAACATCAATGAGTGCCCGGTATGCAGAGCGGACTGTGTAAACACCCGTCCTCTCATGGTGCCAGGATAACCAATCCTCTCCAATACTCCTCCTCAAAGGGATTTGTAAGATAGCTCGAGCATCTGGATACAGAAAGATAGACCGCACCAGTTCTGAACGCCATTGGTGTTGATCCTGATCGATTAGTTCATTAACAGTCACCAAATCAGTATCAATCAATCTGCCCATAGGCCGGCTTGCAGACACTCCAGGAATCCAGCGGTCCTGCCATATCGAAACCGTAGTACCATCACCAATACGTTTGATCAAGCCTGTTTCCAGAGCCTTCCTTCCCGCTAAAATTGCACGCCATGTTTTTGATGCAGTTTTAGGCGGATTAACTGTCATGAAGTCACTATTGTGGTAATACCGACTTCGGAGCACCTGAGCACAAAGAGATTGTGGTTGTGTAATAAGCCGCCACCCTTGCTTCCCTAGAAGGGCTAGGTTAAATAATTCTAGATCTCTGAAGCCCATACCCCCACAGCTCTTTGGCCTTGCCATTTTGTCCCATGATAGCCAATGCATTGCTCTCTTGTCAAGAGTTCCACTCCACCAAAACCTTGCGATGAGGGACATAATCTTTTGGCAGGAACCCTTAGAGAGCTGGAAACAACTCATACTAAAGGTTGGAATAGCTAGCAGCACCGCTTTAATCATCACTTCCTTTCCCGCATACGACATCAACTTGTCCCATCCAGTGATCTTACTCCGTATGCGATCAGAAATATAATCAAAATCGTCACTTGTTAGGTTGCCAACAGCAGTGGGCAAACCTAAGTATTTCTCACTAAAAGCCTCCACCAAGATATTCAGCTCCAGTTTAACCACATTTCTGGTTTCCTCCGGAATGCCCGAACTGAAAAAGATGGAGCTTTTGTCTCTGTTTACCATCTGTCCTGACGCTTCATTGTACATACTGAGGATGGTATTCAGCCTTGCTGCACCTTGCACTGAGGAGTCAATGAAGATGAGGCTGTCATCAGCAAATAACAAATGTGTGATCCAAGGTGCTCTATTACACACCCTCACACCACGATCAACAAAACCTCCTGTATAGTTATTCAAAAGAGCAGTCAGCCCTTCCGCGCACATCAAAAAGAGGTATGGTGAGACCGGATCTCCCTGCCGGATGCCTCTGGTGGGAAGAAAATGTGGTAAAAACTCCCCATTCACCTTCACTGAGAATCTGACAGAAGATACACACCGCATGATTAAATTGACCAAATGATCTGGGAAACCCAGCTTTCTCATCATCGCCTCAAGAAAAGGCCATTCTACTCTATCATAGGCCTTCATCATGTCGAGTTTAACCGCACAAACACCCTTCTTTGCTTTCTTTCGCCTTCTCATCGTATGTATACACTCGAAAGCCACTAGGGCATTATCCGTTATCAAACGTCCAGGAACAAAAGCACTTTGTTCTTGGCTGATTGTCTCTTCTAACACCGGCCTCAATCTCAGCGAGATCGCCTTAGTACATATCTTGTATATCACAGTGCATAAGGAAATTGGCCGATATTGCTTTATTGACTGGGGATGCCTAACCTTCGGAATTAGGACAATCGCTGTATCATTGAGCTCACTCGGCAGCTCTCCCCCATTCAGAAATTCCAGCACTGCAGGAACCACCACCGGTTTAACCAGCTCCCAGTGGCGCTGGAAAAAACCAGCTGTAAAACCATCGACTCCCGGGGCCTTTGAAGGATGCATCATAAAAAGAGCAGTCTTAACCTCATCCTCGGAAAAAGGCCTATTCAACTTGGTTCTCATATCATCTGTAACCCTTTCATGGACAAAATGAAGCAATGCGTCCATGTTTGGTGCTCCTTGCGAAGTATATAACTGCTGATAAAAATTCTGCACCTCTTCATGTATCGCCACTTCATCCTCACACCAAGAATCATCTTCTCTCTGGAGAGAAGAGATTTTATTCATCCTCTTCCGCTTAGCAGCCTGAGCATGGAAATAGGCGGAGTTTTTATCTCCGGATTTCAACCACTGGACTCTTGAACGCTGCTTGAGCCAGATCTCCTCTTGAGCAAGGGTTTTATTAATCTGGAACATTAAACCCCTCTCCTCCTGTGAAGGGCCACGGCCCACGGACCTCAGCCGAAGCTGGTCCAACTCTTTCCGGAGGCTCGACAATTTATGTTTAAAGTTGCCAAAAGCCTTACTGCCCCAACTGTCCAAACCCTTCTGCATCTGCCGCAGGGTATGAACCACACCCGTCAGGCCTCCTTGCGTACAATTTTCTTGCCATAGCTTCTGAATGGTTTGATCATACTCCTCATGAGTTTGCCACACGTTCTCATATCTAAAAACTCGCTTTCCCCTAGCCCCAACAGATTGATCCTTTCTCTTTATACGAACGAGGATCGCTGAGTGATCAGATTCTACCATGCTCAAATGTTGTGCCCTTGAAACTGAAAAAGCATCCAACAAGGCATCATTTCCCATGGCACGGTCCAGTCTTGCTTTCACATTCATCCCATCTGGTTGCCTATTATCCCAAGTGTATGGCAAGCCTGACCATCCCAGGTCACCAAGGTTGCACTCATCAAGGCACTCTCGAAACGACCTCATCTGGGCCTCCGACCTCTCCGTTGCACTGAAATGCTCACTCCCGAACATTGTTTCGTTAAAAACCCCCATACATAGCCATGGATAAGATAATGCATGGGATAAGCGCTGGAGCAAGGTCCAACTTAAATGTCTATTCTCCTTCTTTGGCTCACCATAAAATCCCGTGAACCGCCAAGGCACAACATCATCACCAACAGATTTTACTATCACATCAATGTGGTTCAGACTGAAACTTTTGATCTCCACAACAGCATCCGATTTCCAAAACAGTCCAATACCACCACTGAGACCATCACTATCCACTGCAAAACTTCCACTAAAACCAAGGGAGTTTGCCAATTTCTCCACTCTTTTGCCTCCAATCTTCGTCTCCATGACAAAGAGGAGGGTGGGCCCTTCCTGCTTCACCACATTGCGAAGCTCCCTAACTGTCGGATGGTTCCCAAGCCCCCGACAGTTATAGCCTAAGCAACTCATTGGTCTAGGCGGGGCTGATTCTCAGCCTCCGCCAGATTATCAGATTCAGACTGCTGTGATTCATCCTCCCCTATGCCCTTAGCCCTCTTGGCTGGGACAAGAATACCAGAAACTTTACTGGGAGAATTAATTAACGCAGTTCTCTTCTGCCCGGTAGTATCATCTTCAAACATCATTACATCATTCGGGCCTTTGATCACAGGGAACACAAAGTCCAAAGATTCCTTAGGAGGCTCCCTCCTCCTATAAACTTTGTTGTTCAAAAACCGGTCACCTCCAGCAGCCCTAAAATTGAATTTAGAGACCACATCCTTCACATGGCTAGTGGAGGGATCTGTGGCAGACCCAGTACCTTTAGCAGCCCCCTCATTCTGGGCCTTAGGTGCACCCCCACGAGATGGAGGATGTGGCTTGCTATCATCCCTAGCCCTTGCTTGCTGCCAGTGTGACTCCTGCTTCCAAGGATCCAGAAACCGCAGCGAAGCATCATATGGGAACTTGCCTTCCTCATCTCTTTCAGCGGGCGTTGGGCAGAAATTCTCTGAATGGCCAACTCGCCCACACGAGAAACAGAAATACGGTAGACGTTCATATTTTATTGGATACCAATCCACCGTCTTCCTCTTCTTAGATTCGATCGGAAAACCCCTCATGAGAGGTTCATCAAGATCAATCCAAACCCTAGCTCTCAGACTCTGTCCCCAACCAGACCTGGGATCATTGCCACGCAGATCGAGGCTGATAAAATCCCCCACCTGGCAAGCAATGGATTTTCCTCGCGCTTCATTCATCCAGTTGAAAGGCAGATCCTCGCAACGGAACCAAATTGGGAGCCTTTTAAATTTGATCTCAGATGGTTTCATGCTCATATCGAAATCATCAAGGGCAACCGCATGTTTTGACACAGTCCATGGTGCTCCCTCCCAGATACGCTTTCGATCACGCTCAAAATCCATACTCGCTAAGAAGACATTGTCGCCCTTAGCACTGAAAGTCAGACCTCTAGGATTTCCCCATTGCGGGCGCAACGCGCTATCAATAGTCTGGATATGGAATTTCTTACTTGACAGTACTTTGCCCACCAAAACGAATTTCACAGGAGCGTCTCCATCCTCCTTCTCATCCTCCATCACCAAAACCTTCTTCTCCTTGGCGGTGAGTCCCATCTTGGCCAGTTTTTCCGTGACCCCAGAGAACATCCTTTCCCCGCCACCATCTCTCCCCATGCTCGCGTCGATCTCCGGCTGCGCCTCCGCCATGCAGAGCCCCAGGAGAACCGATCCAAGACTGTGGAGTAGATCACCCCGATCGCCGTGCAGGATCAGATCGCCTTCTGATCGCCCACGCGCCGCCAGAGCCCCTTAACCCTAAGAAAACGGTTCGGGTTAGTGGCTTCGTGATTGTGGCGTCTATCGAGTTCGAGTTTGAAACCTATTTTTTTAGCTTGGTCTACGTGTTGGCGTGCGTGTGCATGCTATCCGTGTGTCCTTGGCATCCTACACGCGGTAGTTCGGTCGGTGCTCCCTTCTCAGGCTATACCAAGAAACAAGACTGAAAGTATAGAGATGGTAAACCTAGAGGGGGGTGAATAGGTTTCTACAGATTTTAATTCTTTCTTTGCAATATTAGGCTTTGCGGAATATAAAGGTGAGCCTAATGCAAACTAGGTGAAGCAACCTATATGAGGATACAACTAACTCGAGCACGAAGGCTCTCACAGGCAGTTAAATCACAAGTAAGGAGTTCGGTTAGAGATAACCGATAGCACGCGGAGACAAGGATGTATTCCTGTGTTCCCTTGCCTTGCAACAAGGTACGTCACGTTTGGAGGAGTGGAGGTCCCACGAAGGATTCCCCGCGCCACGAAGGCTCACCCTATTCTCCGAGCCTATCCCACGAAGGAATAGCTCTCTCACTTGTGGTAGACTTTGAGGTAGCCTCCAAACCTTCACAATCTTGCCCGGAGCATATCCACAGCCCGGATGCTTTCGGACTCCTCTTGCCCACCTAGGGTTTCCAAGGAACCCTAGGAAGCAAGCTTCTTGATGAATACAAGGGGGAATGAGATTTGGCTTGGTAGAACGGTAGATCGGCTCCTCCTCTATCGTTTCCCCGGAGGGATTTGAGTTTGGGTGGAGGAGGAGGGAGATCTGAGGCTTTTGGTGTTTCTAACAATGGAGTATGAGAGAAGGAGCTCAAGAACAGCTTATAGTGTAGTGCCTAACTGTCTAGAGGTAGGAGAAGGGCTATTTATAGTGTTCTTCGAAATATGGCCGTTGGCCACTTGCCACCTCAGCTTTTCCTCGACAAACCCGGTCAATGGACCAGGGACCGGACTGCCCGGTGCAGAGGCCGGTCGGACCGGGCTGGTGACCGGAGCTTCTTTTCGTCCCAGGCTCCTCCGGTTGGCGCCCGGTTGGCGACCGGTCGACCGGGCCGTGCGCCGGACTCGCCTCAGAGGCGGGCGACCGGTCGGCAACCGGATTCTGTGTTCTTGTGTGGAGCCCGGTTGGCGACCGGTCGACCGGGTCGTGCGCCGGATCTCGGTTGGCGACCGTGGACCGAGCGCGCGGACCGCGTTCTGGCCGGTTGGACCGGCTGCAGGAGATTCTGTGTGACCCCTTTTCGATTGTTGTTGAAGTGGGGTCTCCTTTAGCCTTCTTGTTCCTTTGATACACCATTTATGCCTCATTGCCTAAAACCTGAGATTATCCTTATAAACATATTAGGCCAAATACTCTAGCACGGTGTCATTGTTACCAAAATAATGGATAAGGGTAAAATACCCTTACAATCTCCCCCTTTTTGGTATACGATGACAAACCGAGCTAGAGTCACAAATAGATATTATGATAAGCTCAAAACCTTGATTCCATATAATATATTACGACAGCTCCCCCATAATGTGTGCACTTGGAGAATTTGCGTTTGAATGCAAAGTGCACCATTTGTTGAACATGAGAAGCTCCCCCAATATCTTTAGGAAACAAGCATGGTATGGAGATGTGTATATCAAGATATATAAGCATAGCACACATAATCGTCCATACACATCCATACACGAATTATTGGAAGTAGCAAATGGTTCTTGAAAAACTCAAAGCAAATAAGCACAAGCCATATAAAATCCAAATAAAGCAACTCCCATGGCTTGTGATAATCAAAGAACCCCGTGGTTCCTAGACTCTACTCTCTTCTCCCCTTTGGCATCGGAACACCAAAAAGAAGAAAAAGTAGAGATGCTATCGCACCCATCAATAGAACTCATGCCCGGAGGAGTAGGAGCTCGCGCCCTCATCACGCGAAGCCGCATCACCTTCATCTTCATCACCACCATCACCAGGAGGAGTAGGAGCACGAGCAGTCCTAGGAGGGAGGCTACCATGAGCATACATGGAGAAGTCGAAGTTCTGGATCATCTCATCGGTAAGTAGAGGCATCTCCCACTGAGGTGCAACCACAGGCTCCATCTCCGGTCCAGAAGGAGGAACAGGGTGGTTCCGTGGAGCCATGAACTCATTTTGTCGCCTCCGTGTCTCCTGGTTCACAGTAAGGCTATGATGTGCAACATCACTGGTGTTCTTGCACATTTGCCACATGCTGGAGAAGAAGCGAGCGGCACCATGCTTGGGGCGCCGAGAGTAGCTGGAGCTAGCATCATGATCATGGCGTTCCTGGCGCTCAGTGATGGGCATCATGGAGGGAACATCCGGACGAGTGGCCTCCTGAGTGGGAATCTTGAAGGGGTCCATGATGACTTTTTCACCAAGAGTGTTGAGAGGAGCGGGAACATTGTAGTTGATGAGCCGCTGAACATACTGAGCATAGTTGGGAGTCATGCGATCCATAACTGCACGCTTCAGTTCACAGTGAATAAGATCGCAGCCATCAATCTTCCTTACCCTGTCAGGATGACAATAGTACATCTGATTGAGATGATAGTTCCTGACTTCACTGGTGTCGCGACTTGCGATGAGGTTCTCACGGAACATCTTGGCAAGGACAAGGTATGAGTAGTACATCCCAGAGATAGTGGGAGGTCCAGGTATAGGGTTCGCAGGATAGCAGAAAGAGATGTCACCCTTAGTAAGCTTGGACCGTGAATGAATCTTGTATCCTGGAGCACTGTCACCACCACAACCCATAGCTGCACGGAACGAGAGTAGGTGCATGAGTAATTTTCTTGCCAGTCATCCAGGTGATGGTGCGGTCCTCATCATCATGGAAGAAAACGGTGCAGTGGAACTGACGGACAAGGAGGGGACAAAAGGTAGGATCCTCTTGGTGATCATCGGGCTTGAGGCACACGAGGTCATATAGTCCCATACCCTTCAAGGTTTCAACCACAAAGCGGTACTTTGTGGCCTCATGCAAGGCAAGCTCGTCAGGATTGATGGCCTTGGGTGATACAATATCACCATTCTTCATAAACTCATGAGAATCATAGTAACCATTCCATAGGACTGCTTGAGTCATGGTCCAGAAGAACTTGTCCCCTTGAGTGTAAGTCCGTTGATCAAAGCGATACAGATTCACCGTTCTCAATTCCTACCACTCAAGACGGTTTACATTCCCAACATTGAAAGTTGGCACTATTTCATCATCCTCTTGGGCGGCATGCTTATCCTTTCTCTTGCCACTAACAGACTTGGTTCTACCCCCAGCTGAGCTGCCAATGTCGACCCTGATGAGTTTGAGGGGCGACCACTAGAACGGCGGGGAGGATCAGCAGTCCTTCCTCTCTTGGCAACATTGCCACGGCCCTCACCACTCCAACTACCTGTGAATGAGAAAGTAGAGCAAGAATAGCAGTGGGGTAAGTGTACATGTCATCAATAAGAGGGAATCCAAAAAGCATAGCATATATCCAAGTGTATTGATGAGATTGTGCGAAAACTGGGCAACCCGGCGCATAGGCCGGTCCAACAGCCAGACGCGACGCGCGGTTGACCAAGACCGCACGCACGGCCGGTTGAGCGGCGGTCGGCCGGGCTGGTGACCGGGTCTGTCGATTTGTGAAGTTTTGCCCAGATTTTCTACCACAAATTCATGCAAAAACTCATAAACTTGAATATAGACTATAGCAATAGAGTGGAGTAAGTGCATTGTGTTGTGAGACACTCTAAAGGCATGAGGACTTACAAACCCTAACCCTAACCCTAAAGTTTCCCAAAATTTGTCCAAAATTTGCAATGTGGGAGGGGGACTAGAGGATAGGGAGGAAGATAGATCACATTACCCGAAGACATGGTCCTCCTTGATCAAGAGATCAAGAAGAACACGAGGTAGGTCTTCAAACCCAAGAACTCCAAGATTTCCCAAAATAGCTTGAGAGGGACCAAATCCTTTGGTGGAGTTGCTCCAAGGGGCCCGATCTATGGTTTGGTGGAGTTTGAGGGAGTGCTTGTGGTGGGAAGACCCTAGAGCATGTGGGAGGTGATGGGGTGGCGGCCATGGAGGTGTGGAGGTTTGGGGGTAATGAGGAAGAAGACCCCAAGGGGTATCCTCCTCCACTCATAACGGCCGTGCGCCCGGCCGGTCCGGACCAGGGCCGGTCCAACCGGGCCAGAGACCGACCAGACCGGCCACCCAGTTTTATCTCTTTTCGCCTCGTTTTGCCCCTATGCTTTGTGTAAATGTGTGTGAATGCTCAGATGATGACATGTACATATAGATAGATAGATGATGATGAGATGAGCATAGACATGGGGTTGGAAACACAAGATTCTCTAGGCATACCCGTTGGAGAGAAAATCCAAACAAGATGTAAATAGCAACAATGGGTATGAGTCGAGATATATATCAAGAATCATAAGTCATTTTGAAATGATTTTTGCAATAAGATCATTTGGCCTTATATAGTCAAATCAAGTTGTAATGAAGGCTCAATGAGGGGCGGGGGATTACTCCCCCTATGTGAAAGCGCAAATGTCATGAGACCTCGAAGAGACATGCTTGGGTCCATATAATGACATTGGGTCTATTTATGTTGCACACATAGGTATGCATCTTACCAAGATATGGTAGGATTACTATCCCCATATGTGCTATGCCTCTAAGCTAGATAGTTAGATAAATGCAAGAATATAGTGCAAGAAGTTAATCAATCCAAGTTTTTAGGATCAAGAATACCAAGTTCTCCTCTCAAGTTAACAAAGCGGGCTTCATCCAAAGGCT
The DNA here is from genome assembly GCA_030979885.1 of Lolium multiflorum. Classification (NCBI taxonomy): domain Eukaryota; kingdom Viridiplantae; phylum Streptophyta; class Magnoliopsida; order Poales; family Poaceae; genus Lolium; species Lolium multiflorum. The sequence continues at coordinate 117,006,106 of CM061747.1, read as the reverse complement.
TAGTGAAAATATCCGCCAATTGGTAGGTTGTTCCCACATGAGTGAGATCAATATCCTTATTGGCAACATGATCACGTAGGAAGTGATGGCGAATGTCAATATGTTTCGTACGACAATGTTGAACCGGATTATTGGCGATCTTTATTGCACTTTCATTGTCACATAGAAGAGGCACCGCCCCAGGAGACACACCATAGTCTTTCAAGGTTTGCTTCATCCATAACAATTGAGTGCAACAAGATGCCGCGGATATGTATTCGGCTTTGGCGGTGGATAAAGCGGTGGAGTTTTGTTTCTTGGATGACCAACTCACCAATGACCGGCCAATAAATTGCAAGCCCCGGAGGTAGACTTCCGGTCAACCTTATCACCGGGAGTCCGAGTAGCCAATAAGTTCAAAGGTTGACCCCTTTGGATACCATAGCCCGAGAGTAGGAGTGAGAACAAGGTATCTTAGAATCCGTTTGACCGCCATCAAATGGCTCTCCTTAGGAGCGGATTGAAAACGAGCACACATCCCTACACTTAACATGATATCCGGCCTAGAGGCACAAAGGTAGAGCAAGGATCCTATCATGGAACGGTATACCTTTGCTCCACATCCTTCTCACCGTCACATGAGCCAAGTTGCCCCTTTACGGGCATGGGTGTCTTCATTGGACTTGCATTGGTCATGTTGAATTTCTTGAGCATGTCCTTCACATACTTTTCTTGAGAGATGAAGGTGCCTTTTGCAAGTTGCCTCACTTGGAAGCCTAGGAAAAACTTCAACTCCCCCATCATGGACATCTCAAATTTCCTAGTCATCAATAGCTCAAAAGCTTTGTTATGATTGGGGTTAGTTCCACCAAAGATAATATCATCAACATATATTTGACATATAAATAGGCCACCCCCTTTAACCCGCTTGGTGAAAAGGGTGGAATCGACCGTACCCATGCAAAACCCATCACGTAGTAAGAAATCCCTAAGGAACTCATACCAAGCACGTGGAGCTTGCTTGAGACCGTAGAGTGCCTTATGGAGTAAATACACGTGGTTGGGTCGGCATGGATCTCCGAAACCCGGGGGTTGAGCACATATGCGGTTTCTTTTAGAGGACCATTCAAAAATGCACTTTTCACATCCATTTGAAATAGTTTGAAATTGTGGAAAGATGCAAATGCAAGCAAAAGACGAATAGCTTCAAGATGGGCTACCGGCGCAAAGGTATCCTCAAAATCCATACCTTCTATTTGGGCAAACCCTTGCGCCACTACCTTGCTTTGTTTCGTATGACAATGCCATTCTCATCTTGCTTGTTCTTGAATACCCATTTGGTCCCAATAACATTGATGCGATGATCCTTGGGTCTCTCAACTAGAGACCATACTTCATTACGAGTGAAACACTCCAATTCTTCTTGCATGGCAATTACCCAATCCGGATCAACCAAGGCTTCATGTACCTTGAGTGGTTCAAAACTAGACACAAAGGCATGATGTTGACAATAAGTAATAAGTAATGCATGGTGTCTACGAGTTACCACTCCTCTTGAGATGCTACCAAGGACTTGATCTACTTTCATGTCACTTGCCCTTGTAGCGGCCTTGATCTTCCGAATGGTTCCTTCATGATCAATGAATTCATCTCTTACTAGTGCTTGATCATGAGGTATCACTTGAGCTTGATCATGAGTTGAGGATGTTTCTTGATCATCATCATGGTCTTGCTCCGTGGAATGAGGACCTTCTTCTTGTTCTTCGGAATGTGACTCATCTTGAGTGGAGGATGGTTCTTGAGTTGTATTTGATGGTTCGGCTTGAGTTGAGCTAGGCTCCACTTGAGCCGTGCTTGATACTTCTATTCCATCATCTTGATCATCATTGTGAACTTCCATGGGTCGAATGTGTCCAATGCCCATATGCTTGATGGCACTAGATGGATCATCATCATTACCTGCAACACATGGAACAACTTGCTCCACTTGGGAGCCATTATCCTCCAAGAACACCACGTCACAAGATACTTCAATAGCCCCAGTGGACCGGTTGTAGTACCTATAGGCGTGAGAGTTCTCCGCATAACCAACAAATATGCCCTCAATAGTTCTAATTTCAAATTTACCGAGCTTTCCTTTGTTGTTCTTAACAAGACATTTGCATCCAAAAACACGAATATACGTGACATTAGGCTTGTTACCGGTAAGAAGCTCGTATGGAGTTTTGTTGTGGAGGGGACGGAGGAAGAGCCGGTTGGAGTAGTGGACAGCTGTAGAGATGGCTTCTCCCCAAAAGTTGTGGGGTGAGTTGAATTCACTCAACATGGTTCTTGCCATCTCAATGATAGTCCGGTTCTTCCTTTCAACAACACCATTTTGTTGAGGGGTGTATGGAGCTGAAAACTCATGCTTGATGCCCTCATCATCAACAAACTCTTGCATAGTGTAGTTCTTGAACTCGGTGCCATTGTCGGTCCTAATCGCCTTGATCTCGGATTCATATGTACGTTGAGCTTTCTTGGCGAAGGTGATGAACTCTCTATGGGTCTCATCCTTAGACTTAAGGAGAAAGACCCAAGAGTATCTTGAGTAATCATCAACAATGACAAGTCCATACTTGCTCCCACCAAGAGTATCATAATGTGATGGCCCAAATAGATCCAAATGAAGGAGCTCCAAAGGCCTAGATGTGGTGATGATACTCTTGATAGGATGTTTCTTCTTGAGTTGTTTTCCGGCTACACATGCACTGCATACACGATCTTTCTCAAAAGAAATGCCGGTTAGTCCAACAATGTGCTCACCCTTTAGGAGTTGTTTAAGATTCCTCATGTTAACATGACCAAGGCGGCGATGCCACAACCAACCTTCGTCATGTTTGGCCGCCATTAGACATGTGGAGAGAGAGGGGCTCTCTTTCGAGAGGTCAACCACGTAAAGGTTGTTCTCCACATATCCAACAAGGACCAATTTGAGATTGTCACTCCTAAAGACTTGCACATAATACTTAGTAAAATATGAATTGTAACCGGCATCGGCAAGATGATATATAGAAAGCAAGTTATAACCAAGGTGTTCAACAAGCATGACCGTCTCAAGGCACAAGTCCTTAGAGATTGCCACCTTGCCATACCCAAGTACCTTTCCCTTTGAGTTGTCACCAAAGGTAATGCTTGACTTCTTGTTAATATCTTCAATGAATTGGTCAAGCACACCTCTTCCTCCGGTCATATGATTGGTGCATCCACTATCAAACACCCATTTTGGACCACCGGAGGAATACCCCTACAAAATCAAGTAGAGGATTTAGGAACCCATTGATTAATGGGTTCCCTAGTCATGGCAACAAGATCTTTTGGTACCCAAATCGAGTACCCTATAAGCATAGCCATTACGAGGACCAACATAGTTAGCATAAACATCACCATAATAATCAACAAATAAAGCATAGTGATTGTTTGGCCCCGTGCGGTCACCACTAGTGGCTTTTCCCTTTGGGGCTTTGCCATCATTAGTGACCTTCTTGTTCTTTTCTTGAGCGGGCTTCTCTTTCTTGTAGTTGTTCTTCTTGTAGGGCTTGGGAACATACCCAAGTCCATACTTTTGATTGTTTGACCTTTGCTTACTCAAGAGGTCATCCAATCCCATCTTACTCTTGGTTGTGGTGAACTTGGCAAGTTCTTTCTTCAACCTAACATTTTCCTCAAGAGTAGTTGCTTGCTCACAAGCCGATTCATTAGGATAATAGTTGAGACCATATTTGGTTACCAAAGATTCAAGATATGTATTGGTCTCAACGTGCAAAGATAGTTCCTCTTGTAAACGAACATGTTCCGCAACAAGCTTAGCATGCTCACTAGTAAAGGTGGTGGAGGAACTAGTAACATTTTTATCAACAATAGAATCATTCATTGATTCAAGAGCTTTAGAGTAGGTTTCTTGGAGTAGGTCATGGTTCTTTCCAAGTTTCTTGAGCTCATCCTTGACAAGCTTGTTAGCTCTTTCAAGGTGGTCAAGATCCCTAGTGAGAGAAGCATGAGCAACTTCAAGTTCCTCCTTTGAGGCATTAAGCTCTTGGGTCAATGATTGAGCCCTTTCAATAGTTTCAAGATCCTTAACTTTATCTAGTTCATAAGTTTCAATTTGTTGCTTAAGACCTTGAGATATGCACCTTTCGGTTTTTAGCTCTTGTCTTAGGAGATTGAATCTCCTTTCCTTATCATTCAAATGATATTCTAATTCCTCAATGGACTCATCATTTTCTTTGAGAGAGTCCATCAAGAAATCAAATTTGACAAGAGCTTCACCACGAAGGGTGCATCTAACATTGTAAAGTTCCTTAAGCACAGTTAATTCATCTTGATTTTCAGCTTCATTATCAAGGACACTAGACAAAGAAGGTGGGGGTTCCATTACCTTGGTTTCTCTTGCCATAAGACAAGAGCCAATGGTTGTAGATGAGGAAGAGTCGTCGGAGTCATCATCTTGTGTTATTCTTGCCATGAAGGAAGAACCAACATCATTCTCCGTGGAGTAATCCTTGGAGTAGTCATATGTGAAGAGTGACCCGGGCTTAGAGAAAGCCAAACCCCACTCCGCCTCCTTCTCTCATCTTCCTCTTCTTCATCGGACAAGTACTCAGCCCCAACAAAGGCTCTTCCCTTGTTCCTCTTGTATCGGTCGTTGATTGGGTTTGGCTTCAATCTTGGCTTGACCCCTTTGATGAACTTTGGCTTGTCTACCCTCTTCTCATAAGGGCACTCATTTGCAAAGTGGCTCTCTTCATCACAATTGTAGCAAGTTCTCTTCTTCTTCTTTTCATTGAGAAGCATTGGCAACTTTCCCTTGTACTTCTTGGCAAAGAAGGCAAAGTCGGTAGCGATGTCACTAGTTGAGGTCATCTCCTCATCTTCTTCAATTTCATATTCTTCTTATCCTCCATGGTCAGCTCTAGCCTTGAGAGCAAGGTTGTGTGACGCTTCATGGTTGTGTGAGGCTTCATCAACACGGTTCATTGTCATGAGCATTTTTCCTGCCTTGGCCATGTTTTCATTGGCGGCCACATAGGAGACTAGATCATCGGAGTTCAGATCGGCACTCTTGGTCATGATTTGCAAGTTGAGTGCAAGATTGGTATCTTCTTGCTTGACAGCAATCATAGCAATGACCTTGGACTTTATGAATCCTTCATTCATCTCAAAGCCGTCATCATACTTCTCAGCACCAAGTCCCTTGATCCTTACTCTAAGAGCACCAAGCCTTGCATAGGCATCGGCCACGGATTCTCCTTCTCGAATCATGAACCGGTGAGCTTCTTGCTTTGCGGTCTCATAAAGAGATGATTGGATCAAATCGGTTCCCTCTTGAGTACTACGATTCGATCCCACAACTCTTTAGCGGAGCCGATGTCATTGACTTGATCAAGGAGCTTGCGATTGATGCCACTTCTAATCTTGTCACGTGCGGAGGCATTGAGTTGCCGGTTGTAGAACTCGGTGGAGGTCAATCGAATGGGATCTTGTGGCTCCCGGTATCCATGAAGAATGATCTCCCATAGCTCCACACTGCAGCTGCGAATATGAGATTCCATAGAAGATTTCCAATGTGGAAAGTGAGTTCCATCAAAATGGGGAACGGTCCCACTATGGTTTATATGAGGCATGGGTGAAGTGTTTCCGGATAGTCATGGTTAACTTCATTGTAAGTTTCCTTAGAGCCCGAAGTCCCACTAGGAGCTCCACTAGCAGTTAGGTTCTTAAGCATGACAGACATTTCTGCCATTTGTCTTTGTAGTTCATCCTCCTTTTTCTTCTTCTCGGCATCATATGCCAAGAGTCTATATTTCATTTCTTTAACCGAAAGGTTAGAGTCATCATCTAGACCCTCGAATAGTTTTTCCATCTCACTCTTAAGGCGGTGAAGCCCTTATAAAGAGTCCAGGCTCTTACCAATTGAAAGTATAGAGATGGTAAACCTAGAGGGGGTGAATAGGTTTCTACAGATTTTAATTCTTTCTTTGCAATATTAGGCTTTGAATATAAAGGTGAGCCTAATGCAAACTAGGTGAAGCAACCTATATGAGGATACAACTAACTCGAGCACGAAGGCTCTCACAGGCAATTAAATCACAAGTAAGGAGTTCGGTTAGAGATAACCGATAGCACGCGGACGAGGATGTATTCCCGTGTTCCCTTGCTTTGCAACAAGGTACGTCACGTTTGGAGGAGTGGAGGTCCCACGAAGGATTCCCGCCACGAAGGCTCACCCTATTCTCCGGAGCCTATCCCACGAAGGAATAGCTCTCTCACTTGTGGTAGACTTTGAGGTAGCCTCCAAACCTTCACAATCTTGCCCGGAGCAGATCCATAGCCCGGATGCTTCCAGACTCCTCTTGCCCACCTAGGGTTTCCAGGAACCCTAGGAAGCAAGCTTCTTGATGAATACAAGGGGAATGAGATTTGGCTTGGTAGAACGGTAGATCGGGTCCTCCTCTATCGTTTCCGGAGGGATTTGAGTTTGGGTGGAGGAGGAGGAGATCTGAGGCTTTTGGTGTTTCTAACAATGGAGTATGAGAGAAGGAGCTCAAGAACAGCTTATAGTGTAGTGCCTAACTGTCTAGAGGTAGGAGAAGGGCTATTTATAGTTTTCTTGAAATATGGCCGTTGGCCACTTGCCACCTCGCTTTTCCTCGACAAACCCGTCAATGGACCGAGGACCGAGGCACGGACCGGGCTGGTGACCGGAGCTTCTTTTCGTCGTCCGAGGCTCCTCCGGTTGGCGCCCGGTTGGCGACCGGTCGACCGGCCGTGCGCGGACTCGCCGGTCTCGGGCCGGTGACCGGTCGGCAACCGGATTTGCTGTGTTCTTGTGTGGAGCCGGTTGGCGACCGGTCGACCGTCGTGCGCCGGATGCTCCGGTTGGCGACCGGTGGACCGAGCTGCGCCGCCGCTTCTTGCTGGTTGGACCGGCTGCAGACCGGATTTCTGCTGTAGACCCCTTTTCGATTGTTGTTGAAGTGGGGGTCTCCTTTAGCCTTCTTGTTCCTTTGATACACCATTTATGCCTCATTGCCTAAAACCTGAGATTATCCTTATAAACATATTAGGCCAAATACTCTAGCACGGTGTCATTGTTACCAAAATAATGGATAAGGGTAAAATACCCTTACAAAGACACATAACGCATCTAGAGTTCTCCACTCGCTTTTGTTTCTCTCTTGAGTCCAATTCCTTTTGTTGCATCGTCTTCTACTCTTCCTCATCTCGGCGACTGCGTGCATGGCCGTCTCGGAGAGAAGGCCTCCAAAACCCCGTCTACTAAGATCCTGCACCGAGAGGCGGACGATGAGGTTTTTGCGGAGCATCTCGGTGCAACAGCTTGATGTTATTCAAGTTCTTCCTCGCTAGCTTGTTGCTTTATCGATAGATTCGGCGACTCCGATAACACCATGGGCGACATCAACAACGGCCATGGTGATGTTGCTGCTGGAGCGACCATCCCGGTTGCGACGTGCGTGCTCATCCTCTCTTAGGTTGCATTAGTACTTGTTCCATATCCATATCTGCTAAATGTGCTTAGTCTGATATGTATGGTTAAGTATGTTGGTGCATCTGTGACAGGGGCGAAGATCTTCTTTGGGCAAGGTATGGCAGCTGGCCTACCTTGATTTTTGGGAAAAATTGGCATACATATATGCATTTCTGGACATACAATCAGTTTTGTATAATTTTTTTCGCTTCTGAATGAAAAAAACAAAAGAAAAGGAGAAACTGGGCCGCAGGGGAAGAAGAGGCTACCGAACTGGGCTGCTGCCTAGCCGGGCCGTGTGTGGTCGCCACGAAAATAGCCAGCCCATGGGTGCCCCTCTGACCTCTGTGCGCCTCCTGGTTAGGGTTGAAAATAAAACGGAAACGGACGGAAAAATGCTTTATCGTTTTTGTTTTCCTCTATCTTGTCGGCATCGAAAATGGAATCGGAAACCCCGGAAACGAATATGAAAACGGAAATCATCGGATATGAATACAGAACAAAAACGTAGCGGATACGTTACGAAAACGAATATTTGCCACAACACAATGCGGTATAATACCGATTTGTAGACTGAAAGACACACATAAATAAAATAATAATAAGACAAGATATATCACTTAACTTCGACAACCGGCATCAACATAAAGTAACACACATAGTTTAACGGCTGCATGCACACGTAATTATACAAAGTGATTAGGGTTAGAGTAATTAGTGGACTTGATACGTAGTCAGGTCCAGTTTCATGTGTAAATATAGGCCTACTAAATGCACGAGCCTCTCTAGGTTATATTTTCCGAAACTTTCCGTATGTATTTTTCCAGAATTTCCTCTGCCGTTTTCCTTTTCGTCGGAAAGGGCTCCCTCGTTTTCTTTTCCGTTTCCGTTTATGATTTTTCCATTTCCGTTTCTTTTTTTCTCTAAATGCCGCTTCCTTTTCCGTATTTGGCCCTCCATTTCCTTTTTCTTCGGAAACAGAAGGAAAGTTTCCCTTTCATTTTCAACCCTACTCCTGGTCGATCAATCCGATCGTGAATCGTTTGGTGCCGACGTTGTTCGTCTTCCACGCGACGCGACCACGCGGCGGGAGTACGGGCTCCGAACTCGTTATTTCATTGCGCCGCCGGCCGGCCGTCCGACGCCCTGCTCTGGCTGCTTTCTCCCAAGTCCCTACCGCATCCCTCCCACTCCGGCCTCGACGCCTTGTGCCCTTGCCCCTGTTCAGATTACCCGTTGCTGGCATCTATCCATCTAGAGCTCTGCCTCTAGGTTTTCCGCTAGACTACGGACTGTTTGCCGCCGTGATGTTGCGGTCGAGGATTGAGAAGAACTAAGATGAACATAAAGAGGGAGAACACTGTAGCTATTGGGGAGGTATAATTTTATTTTATTTTGCGTTAAACTTTTTTATGTTGTAAAGTTGGTCCGACCTCAAAAAATTTCGGTCCTTCGCTACTGATCTGTGATGTTGCTATTGGTAATTAAACTCACTGGAAATTTTCTAATAATCTAACAATCCAAAAATCTTAGATGTCTAAACAATTTTCACCGTCTCGTTTTGTTGTTGCACTGAAATCGAGCTTGATTACGGGTTCTTATTTCATGAGATGGTATACAAAGGCCATCTTGTGCCTCATTACTATGGGCGTGCACTACGTTTTGGCTGGTACTCCTAGAGGTATGTTTTCTCCTGATGAGGATAAAGCGCTATCGTGCTCTTTGTGGGTGTCATCCTAAGTGTGCTTGAAAATAAGTTGGCTGCGTTTGCACATCTCAGTTAGAATGAACTATGCGATGCATTAATGCTAAGTTCGGTGATGCCAATGTCCAAGGTGAATTGTATGCTATGTAACAGCTCAATAACTATAGAATGGTTGAGATCCGATGTGTAGTAGAACAAGCTCATGGGTTGTAGATCATGGCAAAGAAACTCAAGCTCCTCAAATGTGTGCTACCGGATAAGGTTGTCGCGGGATTGATACGTGCATTTTACATCATCAATACAGTGACTTATATGATTAGTTTTGAGTGATATTTCTCATGGTCAATCATTACTTATGCCTTTTTGGTTGACTTATGGAACTTTCCTACAAAGTCCCTTCCACTGGTATTTAATTTCTGGGAGGTAGAAAATCTTATTTTTTGTATTTTGCTTTTTCAAGGACCTTCTGGATGCCTAAAAATCAAAGAAAAAATAACTGATCAATTTTTCATCAAGAGGAAGACCATGGGGCAAAGAAGTACGAGAGGGGAGCCACGGGAGCCAAAAAAAAGGCTAGGCGGCGCGCCCCCCTCAGCTGGGAGCGCCACCCAGGCCCATTTGGGCCTCGAGCAACGTCTTCACCCTCCTTTTGATAGAGCCACCATCTCGCCAGAAAACCTATGCCATAGTTTTCCCATGATTTACAGAGGCGGTGACAGAGGAGAAAGTCCTCTCCTACTCCGAGAGAGTGAAGATCTTGAAGCATCGGAGCGACGTTGTCGTCATCACCACTCCTCCTTGGCGTAGGGGGCTCTCCATCAACATCTCCATCAACGCCATCATCATCACCATATTCATATCCAAGATCCATTTCACCCCCTCATAGTTTATGATTAATTGAACCCTGAATATTGTTTAAGTACTATTTGCATGATTGTAATTGGCAACCTATCTTTATTTGGTGGAGATATTATATTATTAGGTTGTGTTGTAATCCATATGCCTCTGATCCAAACCATGTTTGTCACTTGTGAGTAAATACCCATGTTCCTGGGGGCATATGATGAATTGGCTATGATTTCCATATAATATGCAATGAGTATTTGGTCAAGTTTTTATCTTTTATGTGGTTCTATGATGGTTTTATGCGAACGTCAACTGCATACAACTTCACATATATGGGCTCATAGGGCTGCATTTTGATGTAGTGATGAGGGTTGGAAGGGACAGAATGACAAAACTTGTCTTCCAATACTTTGAGATGCGTTAGAGGGTTTTATGGCGGCGGGGGGGGGGGGGGGGGGGCAATGAACTAACTGCTATGGTGGGACATTTATGTCTTAATAGTTCCTATAGTTGCTCATGAAAATGGCTTTAGGACCCATTATAAGAGGTGTATATGCTTATATCTATGGATGCACCTAATTTAGGCTCCGCCCTAAGGGAATGAAATTTGACAAGATATTCACCATGTTGTGTAGAAATCTAAATGCTAAGTAAATCCATGCCGTCCTTGGGAACCCTTGTCACATACACACACACACACTTGAGTTTATACTCTTGCTGCGTAGAGGATTGGACTTTCTCTCATTGAGAGCATTTACTTGTTGCTATTTACTTTCAGTACTTTATTTTATTGCAAACTACAAACCCGAAACACCAAAACCACTGCAACCTTTTATTTTTTTAATTGTCGAACTTACTAACTAATACCTTCAGCTCCTCGTGGGTTCAACAATCTTTCTTATTGAAATGTACTATAACTGATCTCCTTCACTTGGGAGCCATTGGGGATGCATTGTCGCTAAGTTTGCCTCTTTATGGAGGAACTTTGCCACTTCTATGAAACATTAGAGGCATGAGTTCTCTCTTGAGAATGTCATTGTATCTCTAGATATTGAAGAGAATATGAGGGCAAAACACAAACACACTGATGTAACTGAGGGATGTTATACCCCCAACATGGTGCAGAAAAATGCCCACAAGTTCCAAGGTAAAGAACAAAGTCTCTGAGATTACCAACTTCAAGAACAAGGGAAAAACAAGAAGAAAGATTCTTGCTAGCTATGTGACAAGACGGGCCATTGGGATCATCGTTGTCCACAATGAAAGGGGAAAGGTCAAGCTTGACATAATTCTAATTCTGTAAATATGATCGTGGGCAACACTATGAAGGAACTTCAGGGCATAGTAATTAATTACCTATTATTCTTTCGGTGTTTCAGCTCACAGAATGGTGGGAGATACGAGTGCTAATGTTCATGTGTGTGTTGACATATTCATGTTTACCTCTTATCAGGCCCGAGGTTTCTCCTTATGATGTGGAATGGGCTGCATGCTATTGTTCTTCTTGGCGCGTCACGAAAGAGAGACGCGAGGGAAGCATCGGCTAACTGCGTCGGCCGGAATGCTAGCAGGTTGGTACCCATTCCGCTTTTACCTACTTGGCGATGGGCGTGTCTTCCATCCGGGGCACCAAGGGCGTGCCTTGTGTAACAAGGACGGCCTCGAGACATGGTACACGGTATTGGCTGCGCTAGACATAATACGCCTTTTGGGCGCGCGGCTAGGCGTGACTATCTTCCTGGCGTTGCCCAAATCTCTTTACGGGACGCGCATCCCCTAGGCGACTAGAGCCGCCCCAAATCCTTCAGTCCCCTAAACTGTCTCCCAAATGCCTTTGGAGCACGCAGGACAGATAACCATGCCTAGTTGCGTGTCAGAAAGGACGTTTTGGTCCAAAGCGCTTCAATAGAGTGTCCGACACCCGGAGGTCGTCGATCCCCACTCCACAAGGCTCCTTGCAGGCGCGTCGGATGCAACATGCCGGCGACTTGGAGAGTGGCGGGCTAGCGGTATCATTGCAATATGGTGGAGATGTGGCTATTTGCTTTGACATTTCGAGTGTTGCCTACCTCTGGTCAAGCCTAGAAATGAACGCGTCTATTTCCAAGGCAGGCACAGGGAGGTGGCATGGTTTGCTAGGATGGCTCCAGCGTTAATGTATGCCACCACCTCCTCGCCAGCCACCGACATTACATAAGCGTGCGCACCCCCCTCCACACACATTCTCGCCTCGTCCAAAATCCCTAGCGACCAACAACGAGAGCAAAGTACTCATGTGCCTCTATGACCGGTTTCGGGCGCAACATCTAACTGTATCTGAAGTGTGGGCCTAGCTTGTACTGCGCGTGGTACCCTATCCTACGAGACATGTGCCTGCCAAGCGGCGGCGGTTGAAGGATGGCGATGAATGGTGTGGGCATCCCGCCGGAGCCCCAGGTGGGAAGTGACTGGTGGTGGCAGGAGATCCACAACCACCGCCTCACGCTATCGGCGACAAAGCGGGTGTCCCCAACGTGGGGTCCCATGGACAATGATGCATGATGGGCCAACTATTTCCACGTGCGGTGGAAGGAAGAGCTAGCGTGGATCGACGATATCATCGAGCTACCGATGGTCTACAACGCTGCAGGGCACCACCTCTTTCTAGGGTGTGTCGGACAGCACCCTAGATTTCATCTAGGACGTGATCCGGTGCGGTGACCCTTGGCTGGAGATGTCTTTGTTGCCACCAAGCTTGTGGCAACCAAGGGCAACAACGTCCCGCTCCTCCTCGTCCCGCTACTCCTTGTCTGGGCCAGTGCGCTCCATGTCGTCAGGCCCGGCAGCCATATGTGCGTTGTGTGCGAGCTGCACAGGGCCCTAGGATTTTTGGGCCCCCAAATTTCTATGTAGAACTATATATTTATGTATATAGAAAAAATAATAAGCAAGGATTAGTTACTTGGGCTTTGCCGCTTTGGTTGGATCACTGAACACTACACTAGAGGTGTGTTTGGTAGCCCGGGTGAAGGCAGATATTCTCATCTCAAGTCATCCCAACCAACCATACCTTGTTTGCTAGACTGAGTCGGTCCATCTCAGCTTAGCTCACCACATGCGAAAAAGCCTCCTCAGACAGGTCGGGTTTTGAAGCTCAAATCGAGCTTCACAACTCAGCCCGGGCGAACTCGTCCCGCAAAAAAACTCCCCGCGTATCCCATCCGCGTCCCCCGCCCACCCTTGCCCCCAACCCCACTCCTCATTTCCCCCCGTTCCACCTCTCCTCTTGCTCCCGCACTTCTCCGGCCGGCCAAGCCAGAGAAAGGGATGCCAGGAGCTCGCCCCGGCGCCCTCCGGCCCGCCACCGTCAAAGAGAAGGATCCCAGGCCGATGCTCGTCCCGCTCCGGCCCTTCTCCCGCCCTCCGCATCTACCACACGAGGTCACGCCGGCAATAACCCGGGCCGGCACCATCCAGCCCGACACCGCCGGCGAGAAGGCTCCCAACACGGTGTCACGTCGCTCAACGGCCACCGCTGCCGCCCCACGGCCCGACACAGCCGGCGAGAAGGCTCCCAAGCCGGTCCTCCTCCTGCCCTCCGCATCTCCCGCACGACTGATACGTCTCCAACGTATCTATAATTTCTTATGTTCCATGCTACTTTTATGACAATACTTGAATGTTTTATACATACTTTACATCATTATTATACATTTTCACTAACCTATTAACAAGATGCCGAAGCGCCATTGTTTTTCTTGTTTTGGTTTCAGAAATCCTACAAAGGAAATATTCTCAATTGGACGAAATCAACGCTGGGTCCTATTTTTCCACGAAGCTTCCAAGACCGAGGGGAAAGGAAGTGGGGCCACGGGGCGCCGCCACACCAGGCGGCGCGGCCTAGGGGGGGGGGGCCTGCGCGGCCCTAGCGTGTGGGGCCCCCGTGACCCTTCCGACTCCGCCCTTCCGCCTACTTAAAGCCTTCGTCGCGAAACCCTCTGTACCGAGAGCCATGATACGGAAAACCTTTCAGAGACGCCGCCGCCGCCAATCCCATCTCGGGGATTCAGGAGATCGCCTCCACCCTGGGGAGAGGGGAATCATCACCGGAGGGCTCTACATCATCATGCCCGCCTCCGGATTGATGCGTGAGTAGTTCATCTTTGGACTATGGGTCCATAGCAGTAGCTAGATGGTTGTCTTCTCCGCTTGTGCTATCATTGTTTAGATCTTGTGAGCTGCCTAACATGAGCAAGATCATCTATTTGTAATGCTACATGTTGTGTTTGGTGGGATCCGATGAATCTAGAATACTATGTCAAGTTGATTATCAATCTATCATATATGTGTTTTTTATGTTCTTGCATGCTCTCCGTTGCTAGTAGAGGCTCTGCCAAGTTGATACTTGTAACTCCAAGAGGTATTTATGCTCGATAGTGGGTTCATGCCTCCATTTAATCTGGGTGACAGAAAGTTCTAAGGTTGTGGATGTGCTGTTGCTAGGGATAAAACATCGATGCTTTGTCTAAGAATATTTGTGTTGATTACATTACGCACCATACTTAATGCAATTATCTCGTTTACAACTTTATACTGGAGGGGTGCGGATGCTAACCCGAAGGTGGATTATTTAGGCATAGATGCATGCTGGATAGCGGTCTATGTACTTTGTCGTAATGCCCTAATTAAATCTCATAGTAATCATCATTGATATGTATTGAATCTTTATTTGTAAATTGCCCACCTGTAATTTGTTCACCCAGCATGCTAGTTATCTTATTGGAGAGACACCACTAGTGAACTATGGACCCCGGTCCATTCTTTTACATCTGAATACATTCTACTGCAATTATTGTTCTTACTGTTCTTTGCAAACAAACACCATATTCCACTCGATACGCTTAATCCTTTGTTTTCAGCAAGCCGGTGAGATTGACAACCTCACTGTTACGTTGGGGCAAAGTATCTTGATTGTGTTGTGCAGGTTCCACGTTGGCGCCGGTTTCACTGTGTTGCGCCGCACTACACTCCTCCACCAACAACCTTCACGTGCTTCTTGGCTCCTACTGGTTCGATAACCTTGGTTTCTTTCGAGGGAAAACTTGTTGGCGCATCACACCTTCCTCTTGGGGTTCCCAACGGACGTGTACATTACGCGCATCAAGCTCTTTTTCTGGCGCCGTTGCCGGGAGATCAAGACACGCTGCAAGGGGTCTCCACATCCAATCTCTTTACTTTGTTTTTGTCTTGCTTTACTTTATTTTATTTACTGTCTTGTTTGCTTCATATTAAAAACACACAAAAAATTAGTTACTTTACTTTCTGTTTTATTTACTAGCACTATATCAAAATCACAAAAAAATAGTTACTTGTCTTTATTCTATTTGCTTAGTTTACTTTTATTGCTACTAAAATGAGTAATCCTGAAGTTGAAGTTCGTTCTTTTAAGCAACAAGGTGGAGAAAGTTTTAAAGATGCTTGGTACAGAATTAGTAATGCTCATCATAGGTGCATTAAGAAACACTCCACTATTATCCTTGAAAGATCGAGATGTCGCCTAGAGGGGGGGAATAGGCAATTACAAACTCTTTCAGATTTGTCTTGTAAGAATGCAGAATTAAACTATCGTTTAGTTTACAAGCACAAATCCTAGATATGCTAAGCTCAACTAAGTATAACAATAACAACTAGAGCTAAGCAAGATAGGCACAAGATATATGTAGCACAAGTGATAGCAAGATATATGTACTTCAAGCACGATGGCTATCACAAGGAAAGAGAGCTCGGGTATAGAAATAACCGAGGCACGCGGAGACGAGGATGTATTCCCGTGTTCCCTTGCTTTGCAACAAGGTACGTCACGTTTGGAGGAGTGGAGGTCCCACGAAGGATTCCCCGCGCCACGAAGGCTCACCCTATTCTCCGAACCACACCCACGAAGGATAATGGCCCTTTCCTTATGGTTAGCTTTTCCTCCGCTCCGGAGATGGCAAGCTCCACAACCACTTCACAAGCTCCACGAAGGAGAAGCCCGGGCCTCTTCACAATCTTCTTGAAGAGATCACCGGAGCACCAACCGCCAAGCCAACTAGGAGGTTTCCCTCCAAGATTAACAAGCTCACGGTCTCTCACTCGAACTAATCGTGGTGGAGAGCTCAACACTATGCAATGATGCAAAGCAAGAACACTAGAGGTGTTCAAATCCTTCACTCTCAAATCCCACCCAAACAACAAATGCTAGGATGAGATTGGAGAGGAAGAACAATGGAGAAAGTCAACAAAAGACTCCAAGATCTAGATCCCAAGAGTTCCCCTCACTTAGAGGAGAAATGGATTGGTGGAGGTTGTAGATCTAGATCTCCTCTCTTAGATCCCTCAAGAATGAGCAAGAATCATGGGGGAATCAAGAGAGAGAGCAAGTTCTTCAAAGGCAACAATGGAGGAGAGAGAATGGAAGAACTAACTCAGCCCAAGGTGGAAGAAGGGCTATTTATAGCCCAAGAGAAAATATAACCGTTGGGGAAAAGTTGGGCTGAGTCAACCATCGAGGAAGCCGGTCAACCGGGCCCGGGCCGTCCGTCCAGGGCCCGGTCAGACCGGGCACGACCGGACCTGGTCCAAACCGTCGGCAGGCGGACCCGACCGGATCACTTTGCGTCGTCAGGAGCTCCTCGGTTGGCGCCGGTTGGCGCCGGTTGGCGACAGTCAACCGACGGCACGCCGGGCCCTGTCTGTAGGCCGGCTGACCAGGTGGCAGACCGGAACCGGCCGGCGCATGGGCCGGTCCGACCGGGTCCCCGACCGGGTGAGCAGGAAAACATGTTTTACTAAAACTGTGATAACTTTTGTGTCCGGACCCCGATTGACATGAAACCAATTTTGTTGGAAAGATAACAACGAATAGAACCCCAACAAAACGCAAGAACTTCTCATAGGATATTTTTAGATGTTTTTTTAGAGAGGGAGTCTCCCACCGTCAAGAAACGGTGAAGACGTCCAAACTCGAAAACGCAATAGAAGATGCATGCGGATTCCATTTTCGATGAACTTGGGCTTGTTGTAAAGCTAGCAACAAGCTCAAGAACTTCTCACAGAGAAACACCAAGAAGCAATAGGGATATGCAAAGTATGCAAAGGATTGAGCTCCCTAAGACGATGTGGTCACCCAACCGAAAGCCCCTCTTAATAGTGCGGCTATCTATCCTATAATCCGGTCTCCCATCAACCACCTTGAGACCGGTAAAAGGAAAACCTATCAAGGTCATACCTTTGCCTTGCGCATCCCGCTTGATCTTGATGATAACTCTTCAAGCTCTACACAAGCCGGAATGCCTCAATTGATCAATGTTGCTTCGTGAAGACTCACAAATACTCCCCCATACACTATGATGGGAAAGCTCCATTGATGCACATCTTCACATGTCCATTATCACCAAATGGACGACAAGCTTCAAGCATGTGATCCACTCAAGCATGTCTCAAACGTATCTATAATTTCTTATGTTCCATGCTACTTTTATGACAATACTTGAATGTTTTATACATACTTTACATCATTATTATACATTTTCCGGCACTAACCTATTAACAAGATGCCGAAGCGCCAGTTGTTTCTGCTGTTTTTGGTTTCAGAAATCCTACAAAGGAAATATTCTTGAATTGGACGAAATCAACGCCCAGGGTCCTATTTTTCACGAAGCTTCCAGAAGACCGAGGGAAAGGAAGTGGGGCCACGGGCGCCGCCACTAGGGCGGCGCGGCTAGGGGGGCCGCGCGGCCCTAGCGTGTGGGGCCCCGTGACCCTTCCGACTCCGCCCTTCCGCCTACTTAAAGCCTTCGTCGCGAAACCCTCTACCGAGAGCCACGATACGGAAAACCTTCCGGAGACACCGCGCCGCCAATCCCATCTCGGGATTCAGGAGATCGCCTCCGGCACCTGCCGGAGGGGAATCATCACCGGAGGGGCTCTCCATCATCATGCCCGCCTCCGGATTGATGCGTGAGTAGTTCATCCTTGGACTATGGGTCCATAGCAGTAGCTAGATGGTTGTCTTCTCCGCTTGTGCTATCATTGTTTAGATCTTGTGAGCTGCCTAACATGAGCAAGATCATCTATTTGTAATGCTACATGTTGTGTTTGGTGGGATCCGATGAATCTAGAATACTATGTCAAGTTGATTATCAATCTATCATATATGTGTTGTTTATGTTCTTGCATGCTCTCCGTTGCTAGTAGAGGCTCTGCCAAGTTGATACTTGTAACTCCAAGAGGGAGTATTTATGCTCGATAGTGGGTTCATGCCTCCATTTAATCTGGGACAGTGACAGAAAGTTCTAAGGTTGTGGATGTGCTGTTGCTACTAGGGATAAAACATCGATGCTTTGTCTAAGGATATTTGTGTTGATTACATTACGCACCATACTTAATGCAATTATCTGTTGTTTACAACTTAATACTGGAGGGGGATACTAACCCGAAGGTGGATTATTTAGGCATAGATGCATGCTGGATAGCGGTCTATGTACTTTGTCGTAATGCCCTGATTAAATCTCATAGTAATCATCATTGATATGTATTGAATCTTTATTTGTCAATTGCCCACCTGTAATTTGTTCACCCAGCATGCTAGTTATCTTATTGGAGAGACACCACTAGTGAACTGTGGACCCGGTCCATTCTTTTACATCTGAATACATTCTAATTATTGTTCTTATGTTCTTTGCAAACAAACACCATATTCCACTCGATACGCTTAATCCTTTGTTTTCAGCAAGCCGGTGAGATTGACAACCTCACTTACGTTGGGGCAAAGTATCTTGATTGTGTTGTGCAGGTTCCACGTTGGCGCGGTTTCACGGTGTTGCGCCGCTACACTCCTCCACCAACCTTCACGTGCTTCTTGACTCCTACTGGTTCGATAACCTTGGTTTCTTTCTGAGGGAAAACTTGCTGCTGTGCGCATCACACCTTCCTCTTGGGGTTCCCAACGAACGTGTACATTACGTGCATCAACGACCAAGCAGAGGCAGGAGCTCGCGCCGGCGCCCTCTGACTCGCCACCGCCAGCGGGAAGGCTCCCAATATGCCGTCGCGTCGCTCAACTGCCATCGCCGGCGAGAAGACTCCCATGCTCCCACCACAGTGTGGTGCATGTGGACCCGATTGCTTTTATTTTTTTATTTTTTTAGGGGTCTTGTGTAAAAGTTGGACCTTTCTGTTATTTTATAGTTTTGAGCCAATCTCTATCCATACTGGGCTACGAAACAAAGTATCAGTTCAGCTTGTTACAACACACACGAGCTAACAAACACACCACAAAATTTGAGGCCAACTTGTATGAGGTGAGATATCTCAAATATGAGAGTGAATTCCAAATGCCCCGGGCTACCAAACACACCATAGGTGGACCTGGACGCCAAGACGCGTACGCGAGTAGACTCTTCGTGGATCCTGCCTCACCTCGGAATCATTTCGAGTCTACGGAGGAATCATTTCGAGTTAACTATTTTATTCCTCTTGTTAATCAAACAATTTCCTCACTCAGGGATAGATTTCAACAATATAAGGGCTACCATAAAATCTTTGATATCTTATTTACCTCTGAAAAATTGCAGTCATTGGATAATGATAGTTTGAGATCTTCTTGTGAGAATCTTGAGGCGACTCTTACCAAAGATAAAAAAATCTGACATTGATGCCAAGGATCTGTATGTTGAGTTGAAGTTATTTCAAAGATTCATTCCAAATGAAAATATGGGGCATGTTGAAGTTCTAAATTATCTTAAGCGGCATGATTGTTTTCCCAATGCAAGTATTGCATATAGAATTTTGTTGATCATTTATGTGACTATTGCATCAGGAGAACGGAGCTATTCTAAATTGAAGCTATTGAAGTCATATATGTGTACTCCGATGACACAACAAAGACTAAATGATTTGGCGACAATATCACTCGAGAGTGAAGTGTTGGAGAAGATTGATTATGAAGATATCATTGAAGATTTTATCTCGAAGAACCCTAAAAGAATGAAGTTCTTCAAATAAACATTATGCAACATGGAGTGGAATAGGTATGGTTCTTAATTTATATCCAATTTCCGTATAAGATATTAAGAGATATACATTATATATGTTGAATAGTTTGAATTTTCTTGTAAGATCGGGGCCTAATTTTAGAGTTTCGCACAGGGCCCGAATTTTGCCGGCTCAGACCTGCATGTCATCCATCTCGCGCAGCCCGCACTCCTCCCATACACTGCACCTAAACATGAGGTGAACAAGGAGCCTGCGACGCCGACGAAGAGGTGCACCCATCGTGTGGCATCATCATTGGCGAGCCACGGAAATCAATGCTCAATTTGCCCCGCTCGAAGTCGAAGGAGAAGGAGGAGGAAGTCGAGAGTAGGGAGTCGGTATTGGCCACGTACCCGCGCCAATAGAGGATCATCTCCAGCGCCGATGACCCCGACGACACTCAAGGCTACAACCAGCGTGGATGGAATCGTTAAGCAACCACAATTTGTGGGAGGAAAACATCGAGAACGTGGTCGCAGCGTTGATCCACGACTCCGGCAAGCTGCTCGTCGACCTCGTACGGGCCGACGACACAACCGGACCTTGTTTGGAGAACACGGACTAAAGATGCTCAAGGTTCGTGATTTGGGCGCGGGCGCGGCCATGCCAACGTCCAACGACGAGCGTGGCCATGATGGCAACAAGCAGGGCAGCGTGAACATATGCATGACATATACGTCTTGGAATCGACACATTATTTGGTACAGAGTACACAGTAGTAGTAAGCTAAATCCCCAGCCATCGATATAAATTCAACGAGAAGTTGAATCATCCAGATAGCCAGCCGCGGTACGTTTTGGGTTCAGACAGAACTGGCGATGGTCGTCGTCGCTTCTTCCTCGTCCTCGTGGCCGTGGTCAGCGATGATGGGCTCGCCCTTCTCCGTCCTGTCCCACTCCTTGTAGACGTCGAGGAAGTAAAGCGAGCAAACCATGGCGACGCAGGCGACGAACATGGGGATGGGCCCGAAGAGCCAGAGGAACATCGGGCAGGAGAAGTAGAAGGCCCTGACGCCGAGGGACCAGAAGTAGCTGCCGCGGTTGAGCGTCGAGGTGACATAGTCAACGGCGAGGCCTGGGTGGCGAAGGCGGTGCGACTGGATCGGCACGTTGACGAGGATGCCCGTGTGGCTGTAGTACCGGATGGACTGCACGCTGAGGAGGAACGCCACCAGGAAGCAGACGAGAATGGCGAGGAACTTGGCCGACAGCGCCGCCACCCCCGCCGCGCCCACCACGATGTTCTTGTTGTTGTTGTCGCTATTGTTGAGGGCGGCGGCGGTTCCGGAGAGGAGGCCGTGGGCGGCGCCGCTGGCCATGAGTGCGGCGACGAGGGAGCTGAGGGTGATGGCGACGGTGGCAAGCACGGAAGAGGCCATGATGGAGTTCCGCATGGTCTGCACCGCCAGCACGGCGTGCTTACCAGAGGGGTCCTCCATGATATGGCGCACCCAGATGCGGCGGTTGATGGCGTTGATGCCGATGACGGTAGTGGCGGGGCGGCGCCGGATGCGGAGGAGGAGCCACAGGTGGTAGCCTACCATCACCGCCAGGCCCAGCGGCACCAGCACGTAGTCCAGCCGCTGCTCCCACTTCATGGTCATCGTATGTCCACTTCCTCTTCTGCTAGCAACAAGAGGCGTATCTAAGGACGCTCGGTACAGGGGCAGCTTCCGAGCTTTATAGTACTACTCCCGCAGAGGAGCTACAAAGTAGGGAAATTAATGCATTGAATTTATCTGTTTAAAACACGTTCAAACGCATGCAAGTTCGCAATTGCACGCACTTCCATAAACTACTAGGAGCATCCAGATTTAAATAAGTTGTACATTACTCCCTCCGTTCAATAATACTAAGTAGATGTTTTAGCTTTTAGTGGATTCATCTTTTTTGGAATGTATCTAATCTATAGATACAAATAATGAAGATCAAGAGTCGATTTTTCAAAAAAAAAAAAAACATCGAGAGTACACGAAATGCATAGAAATCTGCTTTTGCTCTTTGTTTCAAAAGTCAAATGTACCTGCCAAGTCTACAACTCGATGAAGATCTAGTTAGTGGTGGTAGTCCGTGCTAATTAAGATCGGCTAGTAAAAATCTGCTTTTGCTCTCTTTGTTTCAAAAGTCAAATGTACCTGCGGAGTAAAAAGAAGGATATGTGACTATTTCTTAGTCGTCGACTGCGAACTAACTTTATTTTTAAGAAGATGATGTTATCAAATCATAGTTGCAATTTATGTTGCAACTGATGACTAGCACGAATCACGAAGTAAATATAATAGTCTGGATATTTTTTTTCTTAGTTGCATCCCTAGTAACTTTATTTTTAAGAAGATGATGTTATCAAATCATAGTTGCAATTTATGTTGCAACTGATGACTAGCACGAATCACGAAGTAAATATAACAGTCTGGATATTTTTTTTCTTAGTTGCATCCCTAGTTGCAATTGAAGAAAAAAAATCTCAGTTACAACTCTACTTGCAACCAAAAAATTTCAGTTAAAATCCAACTTATAACTTATATATACGAATCATAATGCAATTAAACTATGTAGAATTTAACTGAGCACAAAAATTAATTTCGAGAACTATCAAATCCCCAAAAAAAGAGTACACATGTACGCACGCCCGGCATATCAGTGTTTGCATATGGTTGTCACTGCCACGGTGTCACCGGCCAGCTAAAGTCTGCATAGTCCAAAGGAGTTTAACTGCCTTGTCTACCTCGGAAGAGATTACTTATTGAACTATGCGTACGATATGAAATCTGTTGATGGAGACCACTTTAAATTTCTCCATCGTACATTGTTTGAGATCGAATAGCTGTAGTATTATTTATTAGTACGTACATTGACTTCTCACTGTGAAATGAAAACTGCGAGATCTGAAGCTCTGAACTCTCCGACGTTCCTCGGAAAAAGAGCAAGTAGCTACTCTAATGAATCTACAGCCACTACTTTGACTTTTGATTCGATCAGCCGCACTACAACATTGCTCTTACTCCGGCTAGCTATAGTGCTAGTATCATAGCTAGTATCATGCACCTAGCCCCACCAAAAATGCTGATGTGGCAGGTAATTATGGATGAAAGATGAGATTAGAGTATCATAGGTAGATACTGTATCATAGCGCACATCACGAGAAAAGTTAGTATCAAATAAATCTTGTACACAAATTTGTATTGGGATTCTACAAATCAATTAATATAGCAAAACTATGATACTAGCCTATGATACTATGCATTATGGATCTAGTATCATACAAAAGTATCATATACATGATACTACTATATGATACTACCCACTATGACCAGCCTCCTGCGTGGTAACAGGCTGGTAGTTATTTCCCTCCCTCCCCCCCTCTCGCGTCTGAACAGTGTTTTGAGAGTCCCTCTCTCTCCGCCGGCTCCCCTCTCCCTCTCCTCCGGCGGCCTCGCCGGCCGGAGTGACTGGGGGAGGGGAGGCCGGCCCCCTTCTGTATATAGTAGTATAGGTTTAGCTTGTGTTCCCCTAGTGGAGTCTGGCGATATGCCGGCGGATGGTGAGCTTCCCGCGCTTCCAAGCGGCGACGGGTGGCCGGTGATGGAGGTCCTGGTGGTACTGGCGGCGTGGTGCTGGTGGCTGTTGCTCAAGATCTCCTCTCCCCTGTCCAAGAATAAGCTTGAAGATGTGGTCAGGGCTCTGGATCTAGGATCCGGGGTCAGGGCTACAGCTATGTGCAGATCCAGGGCGGCTGAAGGTTTGTGCCTCCTGCTCGGTGCTCGCCGTGGTGGCGAGAACGACGGGATGCTCCAGATCTCCGTCTGCCTCCTCCTGGTTTTGCACCGGGGGACAACTGAAGCACCTCCCGGGAGTTTCTACACGGTTGTCCTCGATTGGCAGTCGTCTGAACTGGTCGTAGGGCGACTACTCCCTCCTCCTTCGCCGGCGGCGACAGTGTTCTCAAGCCGGCGGAAGCAGGTCTACAACAACCTCCAGGCCATGATGCCGCAGCGGAGGCCTTTCAGCTTCGACGGAGTTAGCTCCCGCCTCCATGCCCCAAGTGGTTTAGTCCCCGGCGGCATGGAGGTTGGCTCCGGCGAGCTCTTCGGTGGTGGAACCGGAGCTGGACTCGATCACGTTTTCACTTTCCAGTCAAAGGTCCTTTGTGCTAAATGTGTGGGTCAATTTGTAATTTCCTACTTTTCCTGGACCCTTTTTGTAATTTGCACCACCACTGCTGATAATGAAAAGATGCTCTAGGTCCTTCGGGACCTTCCCCTGTTCAAAAAAAAAAAAAAAAAAAACTCCTGCGTGGTCTCTTCTCCCGTTCTCCACCTGCTGACGAATCCAGATTCGATATCTCCTCCCCGTGTAGAAAAGCTAAACAATCCGCATATGCCAGCCATACAAACGGATCAAGCTTTTGTGTTCGTTTTGGTGAACTTTTATCGGTGGAAAGAAGTCCAAAGAAAAGAGCTTCTTGCGCAGCCACCCGCCAAAGATGCGAGATCCTCCGTGGCCGTAATTACAATCGAGAAGTGCATCAAGTGATGCATAAAACCATTTTATTTATTGCATAGTTCAGGTTATCCAAAGTACTGTAATGAGAAGTGCATCAGCTAAGGCCAAAGCATGTGTCAACCAACAAAAAAATAAAAAGCAATAAGAAACTATCGATTTGATTCTAAGCCTAAAGTAGAAATCAATTGTGGACATCAGAGAGACCAGTTGCATCCAGTAGCCATATGCCCCACTGATCTTCCAAGAGAAGTATTGTCCATCGATTAACCTGTAAAAAAATCGGTATCCTTTTGTTTGTAAAAAACAATATCATTTCAGCTTGTTCATATGGACCAACATACAGCCGAAACAACAACAATGTTTATTCTAACTTTATCTTTGGGTGGAGAGCCGCTGGCTGCATTGTCTCCTTTTCTTAGCCGTGTTTTGAGTCTGAGGCATGGGTGCCGTGTGTAAGCCACACGTGTTTTTCTTATTCGTGGAGTCGACTTTTTTCGGCTACCTCTGCCGTTGTTATGCCACGACCTTGTGCTATCTCCTTTTCTATCTTAATAAATGTTAGGCCTCATGCCCTTCGACAAATAATCCGTGCAAAACGACATGAGAGCAATAAATGGTTTACGGTTTCCATTGAATCACAAAAGCAACATTTTTTTACACCCATTCATTTTTGCTTGATATACACATATGTGAAGATCAGAACTAGCCTTTTAGGTCCCATCGCACATGAAATCCCTTTTGCATGTGTGGTGGGTAAGTACGCTGACGCCCACAAATTTTGATCATGTCTCCCCGATCAAGACAAGCTCCTTCGTGCGGACATCGCAAGGTAAAACACATCGCTTGGCATGGGACAAATTGTTAGCGTAGTGGACAGTCATCCCACACATTTCTTTTAACAAGAATTGTATGCAAATTGTTTGCCACGTTAGTTTTAGTTTGTACTTCTACCATTTCTTTTGCTTCTTCCATCTCAAGCAGTGATGGAAAATGTTTCCGAGGTTGTCTCTTGGTATTACCTTCGACGTGTGTACCTCTTAGCTTTCCTCCCACGTGCCACATAAGCGCTGGGATGATGCAGCTTCATCGGTCGCACTTCATAAAGCCCCGCGCCGTCACCCTCATCCCACACGTTTCTTCCACTTTCCAAAAAGTGTACCATTGAGCTTTGATAAGTCTTTTTATGTAAAACAGTATTTTGGGAACGCTCAACACCCAATAGGGTTGGCGTAGGGTTTATATTTATAGGGTACATATGTACAATGTTACAGATACAATAAACAGAAGCTATACGTATAAACACAGTCTAACACCCTCCCTCAATCTTAACTCTGTTATCTAACATCTAACAAGTTAAGATTGCGCCTACAGCCTTGAAACAAAGGCAAGGACAGTGGCTTTGTGAAGATGTCAGCAAGTTGATTCTTGGAAGAGATAAACCTGATATGCAAAAGCTTCCGTGCAACACGTTCCCTCACAAAATGATAGTCAACTTCAATGTGCTTTGTCCGGGCATGAAACACAGGATTAGATGACAGATACGTTGCCCCAATGTTGTCACACCAAAGAACAGGAGGCCGAGCTTGCGGGATGCGCAACTCTCGCAACAAAGACTGCACCCAGATAAGTTCAGCAGTGGCATTAGCCACGGCTTTGTACTCAGCTTCAGTACTGCTCCGAGACACTTAGCTTGCTTGCGAGCACTCCAGACGATCAAATTAGGACCAAAGAATACTGCATATCCCCCCGTGGATCGCCTGTCATCAGGACTACCAGCCCAGTCCGCATCAGAGAACGCAGACAGCAGGGCTGAAGGAGCAGAACGAAGGCGAAGTCCGTAGGACGGTGTATGACGAATATAGTGCAGAATGCGCTTCACAGCAGCCCAATGAGGATCTCTGGGTGAGTGCAAATACTGACAGACGCGGTTAACCGCATAAGAGATATCGGGCCTGGTAATGGTGAGATACTGAAGACCTCCAACAACACTGCGATACTCTGTCGCATCCTCAGAAGACAGTAGCGCACCATCAGCAGCTGTAAGAACATCGGAGGTGGACATAGGTGTCACAGCAGCTTTACAGTCAAGCATGCCAGCACGACGAAGCAAGTCCTGGGAGTACTTCTTCTGAGTGAGAGATAGTCCAGTATCATCATGAGTCACCTCAAGACCAAGGAAATAGTGCAGTTGTCCTCCCCGTCGGTCAAGGACTCATCGTCCTCTGACCCGACGGAGAAGTCCCAATCCCTCTCGTCCCACCACAGTGGGGCGAGGGCCTCGTACGCCGCTGTCGGGTCGTACTCCGGCGCCGGCTCGCTGGAGGAGGAAGATAGGGAGGAGAGTCCCGAGGAGTAGGAGGAGGAGGAGGAGTCCATGGCAGAGGAGGAGAGTGTCGATTGCTAATGCAGAGCAAGGGGATGAGGAGGCGAACTGCTCGAATGAGGTTAAATAAAGGGGATATGCAGTGGAAGATAATTCAATGTTGTGGCAGTTTCGAGGATGCGGTGAAAAAAACCGTCGAATCGTGCAGTACGGAGAAGTTGAGAAGGCAAGGCATCATGATGAAAGGGCACTGTAGCGGTTCGGCTCTGCAACGCGGTTCTGCTCTGTTATGTCAAATCACGATGAGGGAAAACAGAGTGGTTTATTATTGCCAAAACCAGGGGGCATGTGTTATCACCAGATTTTAGCCAAATCAGAAGATGGGCCGTGATTGAGATGGGCTTGGAGGATATGCACATAAAGTGTTTATGAATCGGCCTCGTGCGAGAATTTGGGCTAGATTGCCCGTGTATTTGTACATTATGGTAGATCGCGTTTTAGTTTAGAATTAAGAGATAGAGTTTGGTTCGTACACAATTAGGTTTATTTCAAAGATAGAAAGTCCACGGACTATAAATATGTACCTAGGGTTATTGAGAAAGGAGGACGATCACGTTCACAACAAACACAATCTAGGCGCATCGCCACCCCTTGTTTCGAGGGTTTCTTCCGGTAGCGTCATGCTGCCTAGATCGCATCTTGCGATCAAGGCGGTTTATTCGTTGTTTTGTGTTGCTCGTACTGAAGCCTTGTTGATGGCGAGTAACACTTATCATAGATGTTTTGGGGCTTGCATCGATATTTTTCTGATATGTTTGCTTAGTTATGCTGCCCCTAAATATCTAGCTGCCTTTGCACCTATCTTAGGTATAAGGGCGGCATCTTGCTTCGTCTTTATTTAGTAGATCTGATATGTTATGGTTGTTCCTTGTTCTTCAAAGATTAGTTTGATATCCGCATGGTTAGGCCTTGCAAACGGGTTGAATGATCCAGTAGTGCGTAAGGTATGGTTTGCCGATCCCAGAGGGGATGTTCCGGGAATCGACTATGTGTCGGTTTTTAGGCCTCTTCTAGGATTAGTTTTCTGTTATCTTTCGTATCTGCCAGGCTCAACTACGTGTAGGATGTTCCGGTTATGCGGTGAAAGCCCTAAACTATCGTAGATTGATTTAACTTGGTGTTGATAAAGCAGGATCCCCATGTTATCGTAGACCAAATATGAACCATGGGTTAATCGGCTCTTTGAGCCGATTCACATGGTAACCTGAGAGCCGATCGAGGCTCATTTAATGTTTACGTGTCTGCCATGCAGAAACTAATTGAAGCAATCCAACACCTTCCGACCGTATAGGTCGGGTGGCACGCCTGCAATAGCCGGACGTGTGGAGCCTTGCGGGCCGTCGCCCGAGGGACCAGGGCCCACCAGCAGTCCTGGGAGCCTCCCGACTCTTCGTGTTGCTCGTCGCTGCTTGATACAATGTTAAGCTTCATGCACTAACCAACTATTCCAAAAGACCGATCTGATGGAAAGAGTTAGGCAATCCACTTATAGTTTAGCATTCCCCCTCACTTGTGAGGTAGCGGAGACAAGTCGACACGTGTAAACAACGGCGTATGGCTCTAGAGGCCAGTACGTATACAGGAGGGGAGTAACAGCAATTTATAGAATAAATTGTGAATACCAGGATTCGAACTCGAGACCCTGGCTCTGATACCATGTAAAACAGTATTTTGGGAACTCTCAACACCCAATAGGGTTGGCGTAGGGTTTATATTTATAGGGTACATATGTACAATGTTACAGATACAATAAACATAAGCTATACGTATAAACACAGTCTAACATTTTATAAGGAGGACGATCTCCTTAGTGACAAGAATCCAACCTCAGGGTTGTTGTATTTAGTCGTGACCATACGAGGCCGTATGCAACATAAGAGGTGGCTATGTGAAACAAGATCTTGCCTGCTTAATGAAAATGTGATGTAAGTAGGTCGACGCTAGCTCCTCTATAATGTAAGTAGGTCGCATGAGGGATGAGGCCTTTCTAAGAGCAAGTTTAATAGTAGAGCAAGGTGCTATACGATAGTGGCATGCTATCTATAGTTAGCTTATAACCAATATGTACAATAGTTAGCTATAAGAATGTAGTATTTTATTGGTACATAGCTCATCTCTCATTCTCACAAAGTGCCTACGAGTACGTGTTGTAGCTAGCTCTTGCATAAGAGCCCACTCTCTCTACTTTTTCATATCTCCCTCCTCCACATATGAAAAAGTGGCTCACTATTGTACATGCTCTAAAGTGAACGGACGCATGACTTGGGAGGCTATAGACGTTTGTCAATCTGAACTGGCGGCATAATTATAGGTCATAATGCCCATGCCATCCATTGACGGGCATAATGGGATCGCTCCCCAAGACTTTCTCTTAAGACCAAAGGATGAATTTTGGCCGCTCATGATCCGCCCCTTCTAAGAGTGGTGGGTGAGGCATCTGACTTCTTATTTTCTTCCTCTCTCATCTTCCTCATTTTGGGTTAATCATGAACGACGCTGCATACGATGCCCTCACCCCAGACACAGAAAGGGCCTTTGAAGCCGTCTATCGCCAAGGGACATGAACTAGGGAGCCACAAAACTGGCCCGAGCAACCAATCGCGTCCCACGTGTCACACCTTTGGTGGAAGGTTGAGATGCTTGAGTTCAACCCTGATCATAACGTTCTTTACCGGTTGTGCACTCCTCGGTGCACAATGAAGATTCATCGAAAGGATGACTTCACAAAAATTGACCAACCATATCAAAACGGGTTCTAATTTTAACGATCACAGTCATGAGAAACATAGAAAGGATTGTTGCCTTTTTAGTTTTTATTTCTTGGCTTTACCCGTTGTATTCTATTTTTTATTTTTTCCTTCGACATGTGCATCCTGTCATCTTCTAATATCTTGCAGAGGTTGTACTGTATATACTTTGTATTTTCGCAGTATAAATATTTGCTCTTAGAAAAAACAAAGAATTATTGGAATTTCAAGTTAAGAACTCATTGCACTCTAAATTTTACATTATTACCGAGGTATTGTTAGCATTTCAGTGATATCTCTAGGACAATTTAACGACAGCACCTGCAAAATAATACTATGCCACGCAGTCTTTGGGCCGTAGGAGTAGGTTGCCCCAGATAAGTCGGGATAGATTGCTGGGCTCTGCTGTGCGCAGAAGCCGCCAACAATTCCCAGCAGCGCCTCTATATTGCCTCGTGTCCATCCGCGCGTCCTCCTCCTCCTTCTCCCGAGCTCCCTCCCTTCGCTGCAACTCTCCTCCCTCCCGTAGCTTGCTTTCACGAGTCCGATTCTGCCCACCTATCCGTTTCGTTCTCGATTCTGCCCATATATCTGTTCGGCTCTTGCGAATTCCTGCATTATATTGCTCGGTGTGTGGTGCTTGCCGAGGCGAGCGAGATGGCAGGAAAACGGAAGGCCTCGGACGGCGCTCCCTGGACGCCGCGGCCACCTGCACCGCGCAGGGACACTGAAAACGACTACAGGGAATTATCCCACATTGCAAAACTTTTCATCGGAGGTGGAGTCCCAAGCGCGATGTTATTCTTCTTGATTTCCGCTGTTTCCTGGATTTTGGTGTGTTAACAGTTCGGTTTCTTCGTGCAGGCTCCGCGAACGACGCCGAGCAGAGCACGAGGGTGGCGGCGCCTCCGTCGCCGGGGTATATGCCGGCAATGAACGTGATGGACGCATACTCTATGTTCCTGCAGAGGCAGGAGAGAGAGTTGTCTGTCAACCTGAGGGGACGGGCGGCGAGAGACTACGCTCGCGGTAATCTTGCTCTCGTTCCGATTCCGAGTTCGTTTCTTCGATCCTTTACATTTTGCTAATCTGTATTCAGGCCGTTTCCTGGTTTGCAATTCGTTTCCTGGACTGACACAAACTCCTTCTGACAGGTGGCGAGGTTAACGAAGTGGCGTCGCCGTGGAGGTTCGTGGCTCTCTCCGACCTTATCGTGCCGCAGCCCCCGGCCTTCGATCAGCCGTTCATGCACCGGCGGTTCATAAAAGAGTGAGAAGTTGATTTTTCGAGTCGAGGGCATGCAGAGTAAATAAGGACTTGAGCAGATCCCCGTTGCTTCAGTCGGTCTAATAAGTTCTGGTGTGTTCTTGCAGTGTCTAGCTCGTTGATTTTTGTTCTGAAGCTCTTTGTTTGGCCGACGCAATGGTTAATTTTGCTGCATATTGCTAGTCAGCATTGTGAAATTTGGTTTAGGTAGATTAACTGCTGCAAACTTTATGATACAAATCGGTCTGTGTGATCATTTTTCAATACCAGATTCTAGCGTTATCCTTTGTTTCGTAATTGAAATACTACCACGGGCTTGGATTTTGCTGTGCACAGGGTGTAGCTAGTACTCATCTGTGATTCTGCGGTGCTCTGGTTTTGGTAAATGCATGGGTAATCTAATTTGTAACTGAAAAAAATCTCATTCATAACCTAACTTTCAATTCAAGCGCATGAAATACGGTGTAAATCTAATAATATAGGACTTGACTCAGAACTAGTTCTCAACCAACAAAACCGAATATATATTACATTAGCAAAAACAGGAAATTATATTACTCCCTCCGGTCCTTTTTAATTGTCTCAAATTTAGTACAAAGTTGTACTAAATCCGAGTCAATTAAAAGAGACCAGAGGGAGTAGTAGCTTACCAAAAAAGCTCTCGCCCCAAGAAAACTAGAGCATCACCCTGCCATAAGGGTTGGGGTTGATGAACGAGCTTTTCGCACGGGCTACCTTCTTACAAGCACTTGCGCAGCATGAGGTCAAAAGCAAAGCAAAATTCAGGGGTATGTCTAGGCCCCAGCCGCTGAGAACTAACCAAATTCACATTCAAATAACGTCATCATCGTCATACGGGCCTCTCCTTCTTCTCCTTCAGCTGGCAGCTATGTCTTTGGGACCACCACTGGATGGACCGCCTACTTTTCGCACAACAATTTGCCGCTCCGCCCTGCCCCAATTAAGATCCTCTATGCCGGTCCGCCGCCACCCCCGCCATCCCTAAACCCTCTCACCTTCTCTAGCTCTAGCGATCACGCATCCCCCCTGCCCTAAGCTTCTTCCTCGCTGGAGTCCGACCGTCGCATCGGCCCTGCCTCTTTGTGTGCGGGTATTTTTAGGAGAAGAAGAAGGCTGCAAAGATAAGGTGCAGACGCATATGAATCAACGGCTGGGGAGTTGAATAAGACCTAAATCAATTCTTCGCTAGCTGAAAATTAGCAAAACCGAACTTAAAACAGCAAGAGTTTTATTTCATCGAAGAGAACTCCATTAAGGGGGAGATTATGATCATCTCCGTTGACAACAGTTGCCAACGCATGGGCAACAATTTCATCTCCGCAGAACACCATTCTCCGTCATGCCACCATTTCATGGATTACCCTTTTTTTTAAGAGAACCAACCTATGGTTGGATGCTTAGGAGGGTAGTGGCACCCCTAGCCCACTACAGTTCAAACCTGAGGTTTGACACTTTGGTGTCACATAAAAGACGGAATAATGTTCTTGTTGATAGTGAGACGTATGTGTTGACTTTGTCAATCTTAAGACCCGCCAATTCAGTTTGCTTGGCTCAGTCTTTCAGAGATAGGCTAGGGTGTGTTGTGTGCGTTCTTACAAATGAGCGTATATGTGTGAGCGTCAACGCCTACATTGTGTTACGCAAAAAAAATTAAAAAAGGAAGCCTTTTTTATTTACATTTCCCTAAGTAAAGTAGTACTTTTTTAGATATTTTAAACGAAGTAAGTGTTCAAGAAAAAAACGAAGTACCTGCCAAAACTGTGCTACTCAGTCATTGGGCCGTAAGAATGGGTCGACTCGGATTGCTGGACTTTCTCATGCCCAAAATCGAAATATTTGCATCTTGGCCCATCGAGCCTCTATTGTCTCGTCTCCGCGCGTCCTCCATCCCCTGATCGTTCTTCTCTCTTGCAGCTCTCCTCTCACCCGTAGCCCGTAGCTTCCTTTCTCGAGCTCGATTCTGCCCGATCTCTCTGTGCTGTTCTTGCGGAGGCGTACAGTCGATTTTTTGGGGTAAATCTCTAGCAGAGGCGAGCGAGATGACAGTGAAGCGGAAGGCCTCGGATGACGCGCCCGGGACGCCGCGGCCACCTGCACCGCGCAGGGAGGCTGAAAGCGACGAAGAGTGTCCATCTCCCAGCGCCTACCTTGCCAGTGGAGGTTGGTTCCCGGTTGAGCAGTTTCTATTCTCAATCGATTTTTTGGATTTTGGTGTGTTAATGGTTTGGTTTCTTGGTTTCTTGCAGACTCCGGGAGCGACTGGGAGCAGAGCCCGAGGGCGGTGCTGCCTCCGCCGCCTTCACGGGATACGCGGTCGATTAACCTGATGAGCGCTCGCGGTACTCTTGCTCTCGTTCCCAGTTCGTTCTTGGATTCTTTACAGTTCGTTTCCTGTCGTCCAGTACTCCAGTTCGTTTCTGGGTTTGCAATTCGTTTCCTGGACTGACAATCTCCTTCGTGGCTGTGTCTCTTCTTGTTCCGTGAGCAGGGCTGTCGGATGGTAGCACGGCTGCCGGCGAGGAAATCGAAGTATCGTCGCCATGGAGGCTCGTGACACTCTCCGAGCTTATCGTGCTGCAGCCCGCCGCCGCCGATCAGCCAGCAGCGGCGGTGCCACAGGCCGATCACTCCTCTGCCGAGGCGGCGGCACCGGCACCGACACCGGAACCGGAAACGGCGGCGTGCGCGCATGATGTGTGTTTCTCATTCTCTGCAGGTACTGTTGCTGCTTCCGTGCCCAACGCGTTCCTTGGATTCTTTCAATTTCGTTTCCTGTTTTCCAGTTCGTTTCTTGGACTGACAATCAATCTCCTGTGTATCTGTGTCTCCCTCTTGTTCCGTAAGCAGGGCCGTCGGACGGTGGCTCGGCTGCCGGCGAGGAAGAGGAAGTGTCGTCTCCGTGGAAGTTCGTGCGCCTTTCGGAACTTATTGTTCCACAGCCCCCCGCCGCCGATCAGTCCGCGGCGGTGCGTCCGGTGATTTGCCAGGCCTGCAGGCGCCGGTTTGCGGTGATGCCCTGGGCCCCGTACAGGCACGTCTGCTTCTGCGCGACCTGCCGCTACAACCCGTCCGCCAGGATATCCTGCTGCATTTGCGGCGCCGGTCGCCGTTCGTGGATAAAGAGAGTATGGAGTTGATCAGATTACCGTTCTGGAGACGATCACCTACTGATGGTGTGCTTCAGTTGGTCTAAGTTCTGATGTGTTATGGCAGTGATTAGCTCGTTGATTCTATGTCTGTAGCTAGTAATGTGGCCAAGGCAAAACGGTTGATTTTGCATTTTTGCTGCATATTGCTAGTCAGTCATTGTGAACTTTGGTTTTGGCATGATAATTGCTGCAAACTTTAAGACGCTATCAATTGATCCATAGATCTTGTTCGGACTTTTGATTCAACTATCTATTTTAATTCAGATTCTAGTGTTCTTTAATTGGAATGGCATGCATTGGTTATAACTGTCGATGCTCTGCTTTTGGTAAATGTATGGAATGTTACTGAAAAGCTTTTTTCGATAAAGGACACTTTATTACTCGAAGTCTCAAGCATTACACATAGCTTATGTATAGGTAAGATGCGCACAGCCGTTTAAAAATCTAGAATCCAACTAAAAAGTAGTACACAAAGAACAAAATGAAGAAAAAAAACCAACTAGTCCACAGCTCCATTGGCTTCATCCTAAGGCTATGCAACCATCCATGTTGAGAAATAAACTCCTTGGCCGTATTCTCCAATCGTGTAGACACCTTCATTAATAGGTCTCGGTCCTCTAAGCGTTGAAGACGCGACCATGAACGGAGCTTAGCTTAAATAGCCTGTATAATAGAGCAATTTTTATCATTAAAAACCTTGTCATTTTTACACAGCCAAAGCGACCATACAACTGCATTCGCTCCCACTCGGATAATCGTTTTATACCTGGAATCCACCCCATTTAGCCAATTGCCAAAAACATTGGCAATACTACGGGGTGAATACATGGTAGATCCTATCTAAATGATTGACCATATAGATCTAGCAACCCGATAATTGAAGAAAATATGTTTTATTGTCTCTTCTTTGTGACAGAACACACATTTCTTATAACCCTGCCAGTTGCGTTTTGCAAGGTTATCTTTAGTGAAAATCACACCTCGACGAAGATACCATGCAAACACCTTTGTTTTCAGAGGTATCTTCATCTTCCAGATGGATTTGTTATTTACGATCGGTTGAGTAGGAATGCAAAGGGCTTTGTACATAGAGCCTACCGAGAATACACCATTCTTGATAAGACTCCACCGTAATTCATCGGCCCCCGGAGCCAACTGTATTGAATCTAGCCGCTGAAGCAGTTCGTTCAAAGAGTTTAGTCGGGGGGTCAATAAGATCGCGTCTGAACGTTACAGAGGGGGAGATAAGATTCCATGACCTTTTGTAAGGTGTCCCCCTTGTAATAAACAATATTATACAAGGCTGGATACTGTTCACGAAGAGTGGTTGTTGTTACTGAAAAACTTATATCTATGGAACATATGTTGCCTTAATTCAGCTCAGCGTTGCTCCGAAAATGCTCCATTTTCAGCAGCTGAGCAGCTTGGTGGATCCTGCCACACTCTGTATTTTTATCATGTCATCGTTCACCGAATGTGGCATTTTGGAGGCCAAGCATATCTTTATTTTCAGACACTCAAAACTCATATTTAAAAAAATAAAAATTCAAAATAAAATTTTAGAGGTAGCCAATGATGTAGCAACAATAGTGTACAATCTCAATGCAAATTAATTTATATTCTAGGATACACGAAATTGGAAAAAATCTAACAAATTTTAGCACTACTCGCTATAAAATTTGTCATAATTTGCTACTTTTGTGTAGTCTAGAATACGAAGTAGTTTGTATTGAGATTTTGCACCATTATAGTATATATTATTGGCTATCTCTAGAATTTTGTTTGAGATATTTAAAAGTTTAAACTACGAATTCTAAGTATTTGAAAATAAAGGACTACGTGTAGCTCGGTCTCTATTTTGAGTTTTCCATCGTCACCGGTCTATGTAAAATCAGCATGTAGTACCACAAAACGAGGATGGGTAACCTTAAACTCGTATCGTAAAACTATTGATCGTACAAATTTATCTCGCCCCAAACCATATAGATTGCATATGGATCGTATATAGATAATGAGTAATAATTTGTACAAAGTTTGCAAAATATTTTACAATACGATTACTCGACACCCGTCTTATGTCAGAAAAAATGCGCAATAAAACAAGTAGCAATCAAACATATCCAAGAAATGTGCAATCAAAGACCAACAAATGATCAAATCAAGCAACAACATTTTTGTAAAGGCCACCTCCGGCGATATCTTCGTTATCACCCTCCATAGTGTCATCATCACCACATGCCATAGTGCCACCACCATCACCACCACCCGTGGTAGCATCACCACTGACCATAGTGGCAAGAATACTCTTGCCTTCTCCATTCATGATCTCTATTCTCTTCATCTTCGTTGAGGCACCACCTTTCCTATTGTTGGATGAGGAGTTTGTCCACGAGGTGCCACCTTCTATGTCGTTGTCGGTCCGACTGGCACATATTTTGGGTTTTTGGCTGCCTTCTGGATGACACCACTTTGCCGATGATGGTCGTCGCTATTGTCAACCCGGAATTAGGCTCAGAGCTCGCAGCCGGAAGAAGACCGAATCCTTGTTGGACGATGTGGCTACCTCGCCTCTTTCGTTTCACCGTGGAGGTGGTAGGATTGGGCGGTGCCATGGGGACGATGGTGGCTAGAGGCTCTGGAGCTCCGGGAGGCACCAAATGAGGCTACGTGACCTCGAGTTGGACAAGAAGGTGGCTGAGAAGGTCCATGACAATGGGGAGGAGCGGGCTTGAAATGTCGTCCCCCCCTCCCCACCCCCCCCCATCCCGCCCAACAGCCACGAGTAGGGAAATCCGAGTGGCTGAGCCGAGTATATCCAGGTTTCTGCACTGAACCAACAACCCAAATTTATTGCCGGACCAGGCTACTTTCCGGGATCCAGGCGGGTTGTTTTTCCACACAAAACCGAAAAGTGGGGATTAGTTTTTCCATGCCAGGGATTATTCGATATCCGCTATAGATGCTATGAGGGGCCTCTCCTGTGTAATGTCAGCATGGCGGCACCGAATTCCCTCATGCGCCGTCAACTGTAGCCATTTTCTCCCGGCGGGAGCAGCTAGTTTCAATTTCCAGATCGACGATCCCATGGATTATATGTTGTGAAATACTCACTTTGTTCCAAAATATAATGCGCGCTTAAATTTTTGTGGTCGACAACTTATACTTTGACTATATTTTGTACTTATGATATATGCATAAAATTCAAATAAATAAATATATAATGAATCAAAGTTTTTAAGATGAATGCAATGACTATTTATGCATTCGAAAACTACATAATATTTTATATAATCCTTCCATTTAAAAAAATATGCTCAACTTTATCTAGATATAAAAATATTTTAATCATTGATATATTATCTTGAAAAAGTTGAGCACATTATTTTTAGGGACAGATGGAGTATTGAGCACATTATTTTATATATTGTGATGGGAGCCATGGAGATGGAGGGAGTGTCGGATAGCCGTGGAGCTCGTGGGCCGGCCCAACGTGCTGCGCAAAGTGCCGAGCTGAGCGAGTGAAGCCGTGAAGGCCACCCACACGCCGAGCGAACTGATCTGAGCTTCAACACGCCGCACGACCGGAACGACGCCAGCGGCAGCAACCCACCCACGCGGCCACGCCGCTCGTGTCGTGCCGGCAGCCTCCGCCGCCACTTGACCTACCACCCCGCCCCGAGCGCCGGCAGAGATGTCCGCCGCCGCGCCCTTCCGCCTCCTCCTCCCGCTCCACCCGCCATTCGCGCCCAGACGCCCACCCGCGTCCGCTCTCCCCTCTCTCCCACGCCGTGGCGCCACGCCCCGCCCACGCGTCCGTCTCCGCCTCCGCCTCGCGGCCGGGAGCAGTGAGACGCCACCGCAGGCATCCGACGAGCTCGACTTCGTCGGCACAGGCACCGACGCCGAGCTCGACCCGGGCGCGGAGCAGGGCCCCGCCCCGGCGCTCGCGGCCACCAAGGAGTGGTGGGAGTGGGCGCTGCTGGTGTCGCCCTTCTTCTTCTGGGGCACGGCCATGGTGGCCATGAAGGGGGTCATACCCAAGACCGGGCCCTTCTTCGTCGCCGCGCTCCGCCTCATCCCCGCCGGCGCGCTCGTCGTCGCCTTCGCCGCCGCGCGCGGCAGGAAGCAGCCCTCCGGCTGGGCCGCGTGGGGCGCCATCGCCGCCTTCGGCCTCGTCGACGCCGCCTGCTTCCAGGTGGATATACTATAGATATGTCAAACTCGTGATCCTCAGCGTGTGGTTGTGCGGTTGCTGAAGGCTGAAGCGAGCGTATCGATTTCGTTTCCTCATTTTGCAGGGCTTCCTCACGGAGGGCTTGCAGAAGACGTCGGCTGGGCTCGGAAGCGTAAGCCCAACTCTCCTTGCTCTTCTTCTCTACCTCTGACCTCTGATCGAGGGCCAGAAATTGCCTGCCATTATGGTCCGTTTGAACTGACAGTTGACGCTGCTTACCAAACTCTGATCCTCATATTGCAGGTCATAATTGACTCTCAGCCGTTAACGGTTGCTATCCTTGCAGCCCTATTCTTTGGAGAGTCTATCGGCGCGATAGGAGCTGGGGGGCTTGTGCTGGGTGTTGTTGGGCTTTTGCTCCTTGAGGTTTGCCTCTTTCCAGTGCATGTTGTAACCTTTACAAGCAATCTTAGATGCCTGGTTATTGACTGCGGTTAGTTAATAACATGTTATATTCATGATGTACTTTAGAACTTGCCAGTGGCATAATCACATCATCTGTGTTAGATTTTTGAAAAGAGTGAATTCCACTTTTTACTCCGTAGTTCTGCATTTGTGACACTAATTGCCCCGTTGAATAAAAAATCATCTAGATTATGCATTTTAGAATATTTGGACCCCCGATTTCTGGTGCGTATTCATTGGGCAAGCTGTGAGGTGATTACCTACTTTCAAAAATATCAGTACGGGGACGAGGAATGGAACAATTGGATAAAAGAAGTTTGTACATAATCGTAGGTGATGGCCCCCGATATTTATACATTTTGTCGCACCACATCGATGAAATACGTCGGTCCTATCTAACAAAAACAAACAAAATGCTAAACTGAGTTAAAACCATGTTTAAAGACTCATATATGGGATATTTTTGTAAAAGTTGCACTAAATGGGGCAATATGTGTCACAAATGCGCAACTATAAGGTAAAAAGTGGAATTCACTCTTTTGAGAAAGACACAAATCTCTGTTGTGCAAAAGTGCAAGTGGCGTAACACTAAGTTCACCACTACCCACAACAGTTTAGAAGACACAAATTTCTCATGGTTTCAATATTTAAGCTGGACCTCATTTTCTTTCTATCTGAAATTTTTTTTTGACTGTGACTACGGCGGCATAAGCCAGCCTGAACATATATTCAGTCAAGTTGCCTATGAAGCCTTTCAGCCTCTACAAGATGGGTCCAAATGGACCAGAGTACACAGGGGTTACAAGGATGGAGAATAAAAAGAAAAACACACACCCACAACACACAAGACCGAGGAGGAAAAGTGGCCACCCCACAAACCTATGGGGCGGTTGGCCGATGAGAACTCATCGCAACCCAAGTACAGCGATCACAAGGAAGAGCCCAGGGATACGCAAGAGGGGCACCACAGCTCTAGTCCTCGCCGGAGTAATCGAACGGCATTGGATCGCCGAGACTTAGCAACGACACTGCACCGTCGACGTAATCGAAGGGAAGCGCGCAACCGAGACCACCCTACGCACCGACACCATCTGCGTCGAGGGGGCTGCCGAAGGGTCGCGCGCGGCCGAGACGACGCCACGACGCCTGTGTGCCGCCAGCTAGAGTCGAAGGGCATCACCAAGCAGAGACACACCCATTGAGCACTCTCGCAAAGAGCACCCTCAACGCGCCACAGAGCTCCGACAAGGACCCGACACCGGAGCCCAGCAACCGGCAAGAAGAAGTCACCACCACCGCTGCCACGGCTCACCTCGCATCGGAGAGGAGACCGCACCCATGGACGCCATCTGCAGAACCATAGGGCACACCGGTGCAGAAGGAAGCAGCGTCCTCTGCAACTGATGGCAAGACAGAGGGGCTCAACACCCAGCCACGACGGCCCCCCGGGTGGGAAGCGCGTCGCCACCATGGCCGCCACTGCGAAACCATGGCACTCGCCAGCCCCAGCGGCAACCCCCTGCAGGCTGATGTCTGAGTAAAGAGGAGACGACTCTTGCAGCCACGCACCGACCACCACAGGCCGGCACACCGCAAGCAGGCACCCTGCTGCCCGACGCCACGCCGGCCAGCGAGAAGAACCGGCTCACGCCCCCTGCCGCCGAGCTGCCGAACGTCGAGGCCTTGGAGGGGGCGCCCTGCCACCGATGCAGGACACGACACCACTGCAAGATCCAAGATTTGGCCCAGCCAAACCCGCCCCAGGCCTGCAGGCCCGCAGCAGGCCCAGATCGGGCCCGAGCCGGCGCGCCGCCGGCAGAAACGCCCTCCGTCGACGCATCCCCCCGCCGATGCGCCGCCCAGAGGCCACCAAGCTCGCCAAGGAGGCTCCGCCGAGCCTCACTGCGCCGCCGGGCAGAAGAGCGGAGGAGACCGACGCCACCAGATGCAACCGCCCCGCGAGGCCGCCCTAGCACGCGAAGAGGAGATCCCGCCGCCGCCGGCACCGCCCGAGCTTTGCCCGGCGGCTCCCGCCGGCGGCGGCAGGGGAGGGGAGGAGGGGGGTGGCTGTTGGACGGGCTAGGTTTCCGCCCCTGCCGTCGCCCGCGGGGGCGAGAGCAGGAGCCACGAAGCGTTTTTTTTCAGTGTCTTCCTTCTATCTGAAATTAAAGAGATGCTGTATTAATCTGTGAAATGATGAAAAACATTTAAAGGTAAGATGGTGAAAAGTTGCTCTTAGTCTATACAAATGATTGTGTTTGGGACATGGATGGACAATATTCTCCATTCTACACATATTTTTATTTTCTTTTGTTGATCGCTTATAGATGTAACTGTAGGTTCCAGCACTTTCAGTTGAGGAAAAT
This sequence comes from Lolium multiflorum, assembly GCA_030979885.1. Classification (NCBI taxonomy): domain Eukaryota; kingdom Viridiplantae; phylum Streptophyta; class Magnoliopsida; order Poales; family Poaceae; genus Lolium; species Lolium multiflorum. Next base: position 116,964,922 of record CM061747.1, on the reverse strand, counting down.
GGCGCAACAGTCTGGGGAAGTGGAGAATGGTGGATGTTCCTTTCAGCTCAAAGCATGGCGATCGGAACTATCATGGTTCGCTGGGTATCAAAATATTCTGATCCAATCATGGCAACAGGATGGGTATGATGTCTGTAGATGAGTACATGATCATTTTATTATCCAATAGGCTGGTAACATGCATACACGAAATTAGAATTTATATGCTTTTGTGTCTCCAAATAAGCCTTTTATCCATGCTCTACTTGGGCCAATTCATTATGTATGCTTCCCGGGAGTACCAAGTTGGTAGTATATTCTGTCGAACTCAAAAAGTGTTATCTGTTATTCTTGTTCTTGTGGAGCTTAATGCCTATGTCAAGTTACGGATTGCAACATCAAAAACCTGAACCGACTTCGTTACAAATCAATTCAACCTAAATTTGTTTTGCGGTGAAGTCAAAGCTAACCTTGTAGCTCATGCAATGGTCCCATCTGACTCAAAAAACATGTAATGGTCCCGTCAGTCTGTATGTGTTATCTTTATCGCACATGGTTATAATTTCCGCAATTTTGTTCCATACTTCTCACAATTATAGAAACCTGACATTGCACCATATAAAATACTAATCTTAGCCTATTGCTTTGCAGCACATGGTAATAGGCGGGATACCTTTGTTGGTTATATCTGCTCTTAATCATGATCCTGCTCTTAATGGACATATTCAAGAGCTTACATCGAGTGACATATTAGCACTGGGTTATACATCTATATTTGGCAGTGCTATCAGCTATGGTGTCTACTTCTACAATGCTACAAGAGGTAATATCCCTTCCGGCCAGTTCAATGATGTGATAACTCTCAACGATTTATTATCTTCAGCATTTCATATCTGCTTCTATTATTCCTGCAGGTAGTTTGACCACACTTAGTTCTCTTACTTTCTTAACTCCTATGTTTGCCTCTATTTTCGGGTAAGACTCACATAAAATGTAATATTACTCATTTAAAAAACAAAAATGTGATATTTATCTTCTAACTGTTGGATTGGGCACTCCTCGTCTTTTCAGGTTCATCTATCTGGGAGAGACCTTCTCAACCGAGCAGATTGGTGGTGCACTCCTGACACTAGTTGCCATCTATATGGTTAATTACAAGAGCATTGTAGGCGAGAAGTAAGAGGATGTCAAAAACTTGTGAGATTCGTCTCAGATGGGTACTGCACTGCCCTGAAGCACCTGCTGTAATGGCGCTGTACAGGAATTTGAAGATAAGTACATGCTAGTGATAAACATTTTACCAACTTGCACAGCTTGAAGAAGCATGTCACATGTGCATCCGCATATTTAGGCTCAAAAGATGGTATAAGATGGTGAAACCAAGTTTGGTGATCTGTCGACGCAATCAGATGGACCCAGACAGTGTCAGATTATGGCTCCATAGTCATATTTTTTTGTATCATAGCTGATGTGTTGTATGGTATCAAATCGGGGAGAAGTACCCCCATGTACAAGTAGTCCCCCCATGTGCATGTAGTTGAAAGCATGGAAATAGCTGATGAATGAAAAGCAATTGTATATATGTGAGTTCTGATCCATAGTCTATTGGTCTTTCAGAAGCTTCTTATCCTTTGATGGATATGAAGCATATGTTAATCGATAGACGGAAATGCACATACTGGTGTTGCTTTTCGCCCTAAATTAAGGAGATTTCCATCCAGTTTTTACATGATTTAGCCCGGAGATGTCTGGCGATCAGCGCACAGTATGGCACTGTATTTGTATATTCATGTTCATTGCAATTGAATGTAAGGTTTCTTGGAGTGCAAATTGTGCAACCATATGTGCTGTTCAATAAATTGTCTTGCTGTAAAGAGAATGAAGTTTGTCATGGACGGATTCAGGTCTAACTGAACTGTGCTGTCTGCAATTTTCCAGAAAACGGGACTCTGCAAAAGCAGTATATTTGAGTTTCTTTTTTCGCGAGTATTTTGAGTTATATTTCAACATGTGGACTACTCGTGTGATCTAATTATTGTTAAATCTAAGCTTGACAACTAGTGTGATCATTCACAATAGTATCATAGAGTATGAGTATGGTGAATATGTGTACTACAATTACGATTTCACGGGAAAGATAATGCAGTAGTGAAGGAAACAAGAATGCATCAGAAACGTCCTTCAAGTGCACTAATAAGATATTTAAGATCGGTGGACCCATCAACAATTAAGAGATAATCTCATTGAGTGGTGGAAGGGTAATGGCTACACGATCATTGCTTCTTCCTGTTTGGTATATGATATATGCTTGCGGTTTAGGATGAACTTGAGTAGTTAGGTGGTTGTTCTTGTGTTTCCGTCAATTTCGCAGCTGTTATTTCGTAGTAAGTAATAATACATCGCTCTCTAATAAACATCTTATCACACCAGTCTCAGTCTGCACTTGCAAGGAAAGTCACACTGCATCTTATTGCACACATCATTTACAGGCATATGTACACAGCGGTGGATCTCAGTTCGATCGACCTTGATCTAGAAGTTCAGAACTACAACGACATGACAAGATTAAGCAAAGCTAACTAGCATAAGAGCTAAACAGAAACACTTTGTTTTTCTATTTTTTTCTATTTTTATGACAAGCTAGGTGGGTGGATGCAGTGCGTTGTCGATGCTGGTCGCCTAGCGAGGCTGCTGGATAGGCCGGGGGCTGAAGCGGGGGCTGCCGCCGGCGACCTTCTTAGGCGCCTTCTCCGCGTACTTCGGGACCTCCGGCACCGTGACGTGCGTCCGCCACCACTTCTCGATCCCCCAAGGCATCACCTCAGCTCCTCCGGCTTTCTTGGCGGCCGCTTCTTCCTTCCTCTCCGCGCCTTCTGCTCCAAACCACGTTGTGACTTGTGAGGAAGGCCAAGCAAAGAAACAGTGTAAAGAGGATTAGATCTGGTCTGGGTGACACGTACCAAGGTTGTTCCGCGCAGGGGAGAAGAAGAGGTCGCCGTCGTCGGGGCTCTCGTCGGCGTCGAGGAGGCCCAGGTCGCCGTAGTCGCGCAGCCAGCGGTCGCGGAAGGACGGGGAGGCGGCGACGAGGCGCCACCAGTCGGGGGAGAAGTCCTCCACCTCCGCCACCACCTCCACGGGGCGGCACCAGCTCCCCGGCACGAAGGGCTCCGCCCACGGGTTCAGCTTCCCGCCGTTGCTCCCTCTCGCCACCTCCATTATTTCCAGTGTAGCTTCTCTTCTTCCTCTCTCACACTCTCAGTTCCGAGCTCACTCGTGCTGTTGCGGTGTCTGTGGAACGTGAATGGATAGGTGCGGCGACAATGATGTTATAGTGCGCTGCTTGGATATTTCCAGAGGGCCGTTCTTATCCGATACGATGGATATTAATATTGTACTACAAGATCCGGCCCACGGTATTATCGCGGGATGGGTACAGCCGCTGTTTTTTTTTCTAGCAGAAAGAGAAAATGCGACGGTCCACTGCTGTCACTGCAGTTTCACTTTTTTCAGAACAAAAGATGAAGGAGACCCGGGTGGCATTTCATTTCAGTGACACGTGGCACATACAAATTGCAGGCAGGTCCCTAACAACACTAGTATTTAAAGATAATGCCTCCACATTTACATAATACACCCTAGAATAAAAGAGGAAAAAGCAATCAGGTCATCGAGCATCTCCGCCACAGATCGCCGGCGTCCTCAAGGCGTCACCGCCCTAGAACATGGGAAGGATGCTCGAAAGCTCTCTTCTGGCGAAAAACCGCCACTGTTGGGCACCTCCAAGCCATCGGGGATGAAACACGTGGCGGCGAAGACGCGCCGAGCTCCAGCAGCAGACGCGGTGAAAGGCCTCCACATCGGAGGTTGAACAGCGGCCGCCTTGCCGGCCGAAGATTGCCAAGGCGTTGATGTCGTATGCGTGGTTGAGATCGAAATCGCCACGCCGCCGCAACAAAGGCTGACGCCACCTGAAGAAGATCACAGCGCCACAGCCTCATCTCCCCTCGCCGCCACGGCATGACGGAGAAGAAGACGATCTGGAGCTCCAACCCTCTAGATCACACCCGCTATCGAACCAGAACACAACTTTATTGGAAGAGACGGTGGCCTTCTCCTCCACTACCAGCTCCGACCAGAGAAGCACGGCAGCAAGAAAGAAGAACCCTAACCTCAGATCTGGCTGCCAAGATCTGGTCCACCCCATACTTGCAGTTTCATTGCAAACGTGACTCTGCAAAAGCCATTCGAGGCCTCTTTGGAATAAGGGCATGAGCAACGGAGGCAGCTGTCCAACTAGGCTTGGATAAAACTTTTTACATATGCATGCCATGTTATGGTCCCATTAATATGTCTTTCTTTCAAAAGCTGATTTGGTTTTTCTCTTTCTCTCTCACATTTTCACTCAGTTTTCACTTTATAGCTGAAGAGGCTGCCTCCTGATGAAGAGGCTGTCTCCTTATCCGAACCTAATTTGGACCACCCGAACCAAGATAAAGCTGCGAGGCAACACCCCTGGGGCTATGCATTGGCCATGCCCTAAGAACTTTCATACAAATTTTGGAGGATCTCAATCCTACTAGAGCCCACCAGAGAAGGGGAAGAAGATGGTTGATGTCCTCGGCTGGCACCGTCCCATGTTGCAGCAACGTCAAGACAGGGGCGGAGGCTGTGCAACGCCGGGTCTCAGCACCAAGCCATGTAGAGGAGGCGGGACAGAGGTAGCACGATGCCGGGGCTCGAGGCTGTGTAGAGGAGGCTAGGGACAGAGGCAGCCTAGAGGAGACGACCACAAGAAGGAGGGAGCAGCACAACAACAACAACAACAACAACAACAACAACAACGCGAAGGAGGATCGGCACGACGAGATCCTGCTCGCCCTACCTGAATCCGCGTTACCCTAGGTGTCGGCGGCGGGGACTGGACTTGGAGGAGACGCGCTCCATGGCGCTGTCGTACGGCGGCAAGAGCAGGACGCGGCGCAGGGGGTGGTCGCACAGAAATTTCTACCTTTAAAGAATAACTAATTAAGAAAGTCAAGCTAAATGATAAGGCAGCCATTTTCTTCGCTTAACTGGAGAAGAAGTTGCAATAACCTCGTCCTTATTTTGCAAATCCATGTACACTTGAAAGCTAAGACATAAAGCCTTCTGAAATCCATATACACATGAAAGCTAAGACATGAAGCCTTTTGAAACTCACAATGAAGGTTTGGATGCAAAATAGCAAGCTGAACAAACCCTTGAAGAAAACTCTCATACTCTTGGAAGCTAAGCATCCATTGTTTTTGGGATAATATCTCATACCATAAAAAACATGTGTTCACATCAATGTATCTAACATGCGTCTTTTCTGTAATATAGCAACATAACTGAAGACGTGCATAGGGTACCTTTTCCACATATACTCCACACAGTGTGAACAGTAAAAGACGCTGAATCAGTATGTGTCAAGCAAGGTGACTGAGAAAGCTACAAGACTGTCACTGCTCTTCTATTTAAGAATACTTTAAACATATATTTACAGATGATCCAGGGGAAAATTTTCCCCAGAGTACACACATATATTGTGTGCTTGTGACCGACATACTTGTGAAGTGCATATTATCATGCCATGTGAGTGAAGCGACATTTGAGTAAAATAACACTTTCTATGTTGAGTAAATAGCTAAGAGCTTCCACAACGCGATGCTTAATAGTCGGCGCCAGGATCAAAATCCAGTTCGATTGGCAGTTGTGACCTCCAATCCTGGGCGCCTGGTGAATTTTTTTTCACCCGGCGCTAATCTGTTTCCTTATCTCGCGGACTGAAATTCTGGAGCGTCTGGGCAGCAGCAACCTTCAAAACAAGCGCCCGAGTATTGCAACCACCGATGCTTAGCTAAAAGAACTATTTGTGAGAATTGTTTTTATTACTTGAGCGCCTGTATAAACGGTGTGCATTGTGGATGCTCTAAGGCCTAGTATTTTAAGTGTGAATCAGTTTCAACTCACAACTTAGAACATAAGTAATGAAAGAGTGCATGTTTTTAGGAGTTCACATTAATTGGGGATTTGAGCTTCCACTATGTCCTCTGAACCTGCAACATCTTCTTCCAAGCACAACAACACAATTGAAATCCGGAGGGAACATACATATAGTGCAAGATGAAGTTTGAATGAATATGTCAACATGAACATATACATAACACAAATAGACATCACCAAAATATAGGATGATTAGTGACTAGCATCATATTCAATGTTTGTGCAGCAATGGAACTGGAACTAAAATATGAAATTCTTATGCCATTAGAAATGATCAAACTAGTCCTACTTAGTGTCTTACTTGCAACAACAATGTGCCTTGAAATGAGGAGGAAATAGTATGATAAGTTAGGAAGCATGCAGACAGATCCTCAACATTTCTGGTAGGGAATGTGGTAGATAGAATACCTGAATTTAGTAGTATTGAATGTGAGAGATCATCACTGATAACAAAATGGAAAACTGAGAAAAAGATCACTGAACTATGAAACTGAGTACGCGCACATGTTGAGAACAACTGCTTGCAACAAAGAGTTATAAGCAGAAAAATAGAACATACATGCAAGAATGATACTTTTTGTGAAGAAACTCCTACGATATGTAATTGTTTGTCTGCCAAAGATTTCCTTACTCTAAAGAAGAAAAGTAAAGGCTCCAAGTTCTGATCGTAACAAGCAAGTGACATCCAACTAGCGGGTGGCAGGTCGACGCTCTTCACTCTTCAGGGATGTAAACCCAGGAAAGCCTGAGGAAAATTATGTACCTAGATAAAGCAAACAATCAAAGAAGAGAGATACACAAACACAACACGACCGGGATAAGCTACTAACAGAGGACATAGAAATTCACCTTATCCTGAGAGAGATCATTCCATAAGGAGAGCAAACTTCAAAGAACTTCAAATTTCCATAAATCTCCCATTCCGAGAGGGCAAACCAGGAAGGTAGGGGCTCCATATGAATTGGATGAGGGACTACGGGTCTCCAATCTCAACGATCTAGGCACTGTGCAATGGGACGAGCAGACGATACACAACATGCTTGGCCTTACGAATGTGAGTGATATTCTGCCTCATTCCTATCAGGCATGGTATAGAGGATACAGTTGTGTGGCACTTCGATAAGAAGAGAGTCTTCTCAGTTAAATCAGCTTACAGGACCCCCATCTTAGCAGAGATGCTAGTACCTCTCTGATCCAGGAGAACGCCTACCTTTGTGGAATGAGTTCTGGCAAATGCTCTCAACTCTAGCAGTCATGAACTGTCCGATATTGGTGTGCTTCTTCGCAAGATCAGAAGCAACTGCATTGCCTCGTTTGAAGCCTATTTTCAGTTCTGCTGGCGAGAGAGTCGTGCACTTCGTATTTGATTTAGTTGCCAGCGAAACTGCTGAGCACTCTGGTTAATGGAATCACTATTTCCATGTAAAAAAAACTTAGCTGTCCCTACAGTTCTAGTTCCACAGAACTGGAAAAGCACTTTCATCCTGGACACAAATTTCTCTTTCTAGGCCAGTTGAGTGTCACAGAAAATAGGACACTGGAAAAGCAGTTAATCATGGACACAAGTCTCTCTTTCTACGCCAGTACACAAGGCAAGACAGGAAGCTACAATATGCCAGACCAGTTGAGTTTTACAGAAAATAGGACACTGAGGCAAGACAGGAAAGCTACAATATGCCAACCACAACAGCTGGATATCAGATTAGTACCAAAACTTCTGTACACATTAGTTACATCTTCAGCCAAGAAACACAAAACCATTTCAAGTCCTGATACAGTTGTTATGGGCTGTAATCAAGCCGTATAAATCTATCCCGCGGATGTTAAAGACTCTTCTTTACGAGGGCGATACACGGTAGACGTTTTGCATTCCTTGGGGTTCTCTCCAGAGCAATTAGAAACTCACATAGGGTGAGTAATGAAGTAGTTGAAGTCATGGTGTCGGACTCCAAGCTGCTTAAGCCAGGAGTCTGCTGCGCTGAAGAGGGAGACCATCCGCTTATGATCTCCTGTCCTGGGGTTGGTCCACAGTGACCCTTGTATCTTGTTTGCTGCGAGTCCAAATGGGGAAAGCGATACTGTGTTGGCTTTCTTGTCCAGATGGTCATTTTGCTTCCCACTGGCAGCTGAACCATATGTCATGGTCTCCAGCACGTGATCTGTGGATGAATCACAGAATACAGATTACCACGGTGCAGAAACAGCAATGTTGTAATCAATAAAAATGCTGCTAGTTGCTATTCAAATAGGGCATTATCATGGCAGATGTTATTAAAGACTACAATACCTAGTATGCTTCTTAATATGCAGATGAATGTCAAGCTCAAAGAGCTGGCTTAGTTTAGACTCTCTACTACTATTATATCTTTGCTGGGAAGTGGACGGCTGGAGTGTACAAGTGCTATTGCACACATTGCAATCCAAGCAAGTTTGCAGCTGCACCACTGTTGACTAAGTAACCATTCCTTCATGGTAAAGCGTAGAAATTTCTACCCTTAAAGAAACAACTATGTATCTAAGAATGACTAATCAGTCAAGGTATATGACAACCAACGTAGTCACTTTCTTCGCTTAACTGGGGAAGAAGCTGCAACCACCTCTTCCTCCTTTTACAAATCCCTATAATACACTTGAAAGTTAAGGCATGGAGCCTTTTGAAATGGACGGTGAAGGTTTGGATGCAAAATAGCAAGCTCAACAAACCCTTGAAGAAAACTCTCATACTCTTGGAAGCTAAGCATCAACTGATTCTGGGAAAACATCTTATACAAAGTGGCAGTAAAAAAATTGTTGACATCAATGTATCTAACAAGCATCTTTTCTGTAGTATAGCAACATAACTGAAGACGTTATGCAGTGTGCCTTTTCCATATATACTCCACATAATGTGAAAACTAAGAAACACTCAATCAATCTGTCTAAGGCAGGGTGACTGAGAAAGCTACAGTTCGTTTCGAGATACTTCCATCAAGGGCTACCAGACTATCACTCCTCTTCTATTTAAGAATTGTTTAAACATACACCGATGATCCAGGGAAAACTTCCCCCAGAGTACGCACACATATTGAGTGCTTGTGACCGACATACTTCTGCAGTGCATATTATCACGTCATGTGACTGAAGCAACGTTTGAGTAAATTAGCAGTTTCTGCATTGACTAAATAGCTAAGGCCTAATATTTTAAGTGTGAATCAGTTCCAACTCACAACTTAGAACAGAAGCAGTGAAAGAGTGCATGTTTTTAGGTGGAGCTGTCATTATGTCCCCTGACCTCGCAACATCCACTTCCAAGCACAACAATTCAAGTGAAATCAGGAGAGACCATACACATAGTACAAGATGAAATTTGAATCAATATGTCTACAGGAACAACTAAAAACACAAACGGACATCACTCAAATGTCGGATGACTAGTGACTAGCAATCCTAGTCAATGTTCATGCAGCAACGGCACAGAGTATTATGGAAATTACAAAATTCTCGTGCCATTGGAGATGATCAAATCGGTCCTAATTAATGGCTTACATGCATGCAACAGTAACGTACCTTGAAATGCCGAAGAAAGGGTATGGTAAGTTAGGAAGCATGCAGACAAATCCTTGACATTCCGTTGGTAGGGAATGTGGTAGATAGGATACCTAAATATAGTAAGTGACAATGGTGAGAACAATCATCACTGAAACAAAATGTGTAATTGAGAAAGCATTTCTGAACATGCAAACAACACGTGCTACTTGGACAGAAAGGATAAAACCACCATAAGTTAAAATGAGCATAAACACTTCAGGCGGCTATATAAAACTGATTAGAAGCAAAGTTGATCACCACAGCTTGCAATCTAGCATTATAAGCAAGTAAGATAAAACAGCCACGCAAGAATGATATCCACGAAGAACTCCTACACGATGTAACTGTTTGTCTGCCAAAATTTTTCCTTCTACTGCAGTAACGATGAAAAGTAAAGGCTGCAAGTTTTGATCATACCAGGCAACCGACATCCAGCTAGCGGGCGACAGGTCGACGCTCCTGAGCGATGTCAACCCCGGAAAGCCCTGGGATAGTTCATATACCTAGCGAAAGCAAAACAATCTTAGAACCCATAGAGATGCACGGCATGACCGAGATAAGCAACAAGCAGAGAGGACAAAGAGATGCACCTTGTCCATGAGCGGGATCCGCCCATAAGGAGAGCAAACCTCAAAGAACTCGAAGTAGAGGTGTCCAGGCCGCCTCCTGTTGCCGGCGGCGACGTCGCAGTTAAACGAGTCGTCAGACGTGGAGCTCCATGACCTGGACATCTTCTCGTTGTCCTCGTCGTCGCTCCAGAAGTCGGCGCCGTAATCCTCCGCAAAGCCCCTACAGTCAACAACAACAACAGCAGGAAAACCGGCCTGGTTCAGCATACTAACATAACACGATGTCAAAATTTCAGCTCAGGAGAATGGGCATTTTGCAACGGCGGACCTGGACGGAGTGAGGACTTTGTTGGTGTAGAGCTGTATCCCGGACAGGTAGGGCACGTAGTACTGGACGACCTTGTCGCCTCCGGGGAGCTGCACCGTGGCCCCGGCCCCGTACGCGCTCCACTCGTAGTACTGGTCCCAGAGGTCGGCGAGGTTGAAGTACTCGGCGGCGTCGGCGTCCGTGGCGTGGTGGTGGTGCCAGGCGTCGGTCGTCGGCCGGCCGTTCGCCGCCTGGATGGAAAGGAGGGGCGAGTCTCGCTGTCAGATGGATAGATGACAAGCATGCGTGGCCTACCTAGCTGATGCTTCCATGAAAGTATGAAACCGAAGGGCATCTATTAATACTGGAGTGGTACAGTTGAGCAGGAGGAAGAATTGACAAGGCAGAGGGGGGAATTTATGTCCGCAACTGTCAACAGCGCAAGATGCATACTCATCCTAATTAGGCAGCGGAGAGAAGAGAAGGAGAAAAAAGTAGAGTAGAATTTCGTGGCACTGCTTGGAGTACTGGTAGTGGAGATAGACTGTCGAACTGAATAAGGAAGAGGAATCGGTCTTAGGGACGCTACCATTATTCAGCATGCCCCGTCTGTGGCTGAACTGGACGAGCGAACGGTAATTCAGTTTAGTAATGAGGCGCAGCGGAGAGACAGAGGCGATGGATACAAGCAAATCGACGAACGAGTAATGAGTAGTTCTATGAAACTCCCGGGACGCCATGGATCGGGGGAGATATGACGTGGCGGGCGGGAGGTGTGAAGAGGGGGGCGTCACCTTGGGGAGAATGTGCGTTTCGACGGAGGGGGTGGTGCAGTCGAGGAAGCGCTGCAGGTTAGACGGCTGCCGGCCGTCCTCCACCCTGTGCCCGCCCATGGCTCCTCCTCCTGCGCGGCCGCCGCAGCTGATCTCGTCCTCCTCCTCGGGCTCTAGGCAGCTCCCGAAAACGGCCGGTCACCGCAGCAATCCGGGCGAAGAAGGCGAGCAGGCAAGGGAGAAAGAAGATTAATCCGAACGAATCTTGGCGGCGCCGCGCAGGCAGTCGAGGAGTGGTGCTGGGATTGGAGAGAGAAGGGGCAGAGATTGTGGGCTGTGGGGAGGACTGGAGGGAGGGGAAGATTGTGGCTTTATTCGCCGGGGGCGAGGAGGAGGGGGAGCAGCCGCGGGGCGGGGTACGAAACCGGCTACGGTTTGCTTTGCTAGAGCAGTCTCCCCTCTCTTGGCTTTGTCGCGCTCCGAGGCAAACGCTTCCCTTCCTCGCTCGCGGTCTCATCCCCCACGTCAACCCCCCCAGCGGGGGTAGGGTAGGGGGCGGCGGACGAGCCCCAGTCTGCGTCTGTGGTGGTGGTGCGCGCCCGGTAGCCTCCCCGGACCCATCATCACATCCTCCGAATTCCGTTCACGTATCAGCCGAAAAAAATCACCGGAAAACCGTGCCGAGAAACGCGCCGTGAAAATCACAGATTCTCGGGGAGAAATTGCGAATACGACGCCCTCGTCTGCTAGCACCGGGCAGTCGGATCCTATAACCCGCGAGCCCGCAGAACCTGACCGGGAATTTTTCAGTTAAAAATTGCTCTCCAGCTTTGACCCTCTTCCCAGGCTCGTCACGCCTCCGGGCCCACACGCCGCACGCCACGAACCATTCAACCCCTGCTCCTCTCGATGTACAAAACCTAACGGCGGAGGAAAAGGCAAGGTGTAAAGCCACGCCGATTCGCGGTACTCGACGCAACATAAACTCAGCTCCTTTCGTGAGCCCTGCCTGCCTGCCTGCCTGCCTGCCCGTGGGGATGAAAAGTTGCTTGCCTTTTTTTGCAGCTTGCAAGCAATGGATTTTCTCTTCTTTCTTATCTGGTTCCATCGTCGATTTTGCGATAAATATTACTCTTTATTTTTTTCTGTTTCAACCGTTGGGATGTACTACGTAGATAGGGTTGCAACGCGGATATCCCGCCAATCCGCATGAACCTAGGTATATCGAAATTTCAATACACGACAAAATTACGCTATATTGAATTTCGCGGCACACCTATATGTGGGCTCCTACTTTATAGCCCTAGATGCGAAGGACTAAAAAATATCTATGGATGCAAGTCGGGGGGGAAAGGCGACACGTATGTAAAGCCACACCAAACACGCGACGACGGCCGATGCAATAGTACTCGCCTCATCTTTAGCAGCGCGTGGAAATGAAAAGTTGCTTGGCTTTTTTTTTTTTTTTTTTTGCTACTAATCGCGATAGATTCACTCTTTCTTATCATCGGCCTGCTTGTCCATTTGGTCTACTCTTTTTAGCTGGGATCGATTTTTGCCATGTATTGCTTTTCGATATTCAGTTAAGCTTTTGCTTGGATTGTGGACATGCCCAAACAAGCTCACGTACGGAGGAACAAAGTTATGTATCGTGTTGCTTTGCTCTTGTATATGCCCTTTGGCAGAGAGGGTTGGATGTTGCTGTAGCTTCTTCCCCTTTTTCTTAAATAGGGTTGTAATGCAGAAATCCTGCAAATTTGTATGTATGTATGTATGTATTATGTATGTTAAGAATTAAAGATTTTTTTAGAGCATCTATACACGGATTTACATGGACTCCTGCTTGCATCTCTAAATGTAGAAAAGAAGTCCCTTTTCAATAAAGAAAAAAAATATCTGTGAAGACAAGCCGGGGAAAGGCGATGCGTATGTAAAGCCACGCCAAATTCGTTATGGGTAGACGCGATAATGCTCGGCTCATTTTCGTGAGCCCATGGAAATGAAAAAAGTTGCATGGCTTTTTCGGTACCAGTTGCGATGGATTCGATCTATTTCGTGTACTCTTTTTAGCTGGGGATGTGTACACCTTTCCTACGTATTATTTCTCGATATTCAGTTAAGCTTTTGGTTGGACTGTGTGCATGCCCAAACAAGCTCCCGTACATAAACGAAGATAAGCATTCTGTTGCTTTGCCCTTTGGCAGGGATGTGATGTTGGTAGCGTCCTGCCTTTTCTTCTCCACGCCATATTATTAGCTGCTTTTCAAAATCTGTTAAAAAAGGAAACAAATTGATGGGTTGGATAGAGCAGATATATATCGTCATAATGATAAGATATGATGTGGAAAAGTTTCTTGCATATGGTACACACCGGTGGAATATATTGGATAGGGTAGGGATGGTTCTTAAATAAATTGGTGGGATTGTTGTTGGTCTTTGGTCAAAATAAATACAGAATACAGCTCGTAAAAAAAATACATACCACATGTCGTTTTACTTGCCCTAAAAAAACATGTCATTTTGCTAAGCAAGCATATTCCTTCTGAATAGCAACAAGCATATCCCCCGTAGCCCTCAGACCCATCATGTTTTGTGAGGTTCAAAATCCAAGTTTCGTTCATATATCAACCAAATTACCAAAATACACTAGAAGAAAAATGTAAGACTTGACCAGGATCAGTTATATATTGCTTTCCAGCTTTGACCCTCTTCCCGTCTCGTCACACCTCCGGGCCCAGCCGCTACACATAAGCAAAGCCACGAACCGTTCAACTCATACAGTGAAGGAATCCTTTTCTTTTTGATATAAAAAATCTATCGATAGTGGAGCAAAAGGCCAGGCGTAAAGCCACGCCAATTTGCTATAATACTCTGCTCATTTTCGTGAGCCCGTGGAAATGAAAACTTGCCTGGCTCTTTTACTGCTAATTGCGATGGATTTGCTCTTTCTTATCCGGACAAGTTCAAGTTACAAAAAAAACAAAAGACAAGTTTGGTATTGCTTTGCTTTCGTATATGCTCTTTGGTTAGCTTTCTAGGTAGCGTCCTGCCATCTACTCTCCAAGCCGTATTAGCTGAAGCACAATATCCGTTCTAAAAAGAAAGAAAAATGATGCATTGGATAGGGTACATGTTGTCGTAATGACAAGATATAATGTGGATATCATTTCTCACATACGGCAGAGATGGTTGGAGTATATACATTGGATAGGCTAGAGATGTTTCTTAAGGAAATCGGTACAACATCCACTTTGCGGGCCTTTGGGTATTTTATTGTTGGTATTTCTTCGTCTGATGTGCACTTAAGAATCATATTAAATTGACATTGCATTGGTCAAAATGATATACTCCCTCTGACCCAGTTCATAGGGCTTGCGCGTATCCCTAGGTTGTAAATTTGATAATAATAATACAAGATATATATTACAAAATATATATCATAAGAAAGCTCAGATGTTCTACTTTCTAATGATAAATTTTTTGTGTTGTGCAATTGATATTATGTTAGCCAAATCGACAACTCAGGAATACGCGCAAGCCCTATGAACTGGGACGAAGGTAGTACCCTCTATCCTAAATTAATTGACTCAGTTATGTCTAGATACACCTCTATCTAGACACTAAAACATGTCTAGATAATGCATATATAGATAAAGTTGAGGCAACTGATTTGAAATGAAGGGATTACATTGACATGGAGTTTTTGCACCCGGGTGCATATGCTCCTGATTTTTTAATGCATTTTTTAAACCCATTTTAGAATGTCAAAAATGTTGGCAAAAAATGTCTCGAGTACATATTGATGTTCTATGTCCTCGGAAAGTCGTTTCACGAAAAACTGATATCTTTGGTGCCATATGTAAAAAAGATAAAATTTGGTGCCAAGAAATGGCTATTAGCGAGACATTTCTTTATCTTTTTTACACAAGACGCAAAATAAGTCGAATATCTACGAAACTTGGTGTGTGTACATAGAATGTCAAAAAAAATTACGATTTTTTGACACTTTAAAATAATTTGTACGGTGGCAGGAGCATATGCACATGGGATCAATTATGCATTTCCGGGATTACATGCCCTTTTTCTATTAAAAAAAGCATATTCCCCATCACTTTGTGGGTTTTTCTTATCCAAGCCGTTTTAGCTGAAGCTCAAAATCCTTTTAAAAAGGAATTTAATTGATGGGTTGGATAGAGCAGATATATTGTCATGATGATATTAGATATGATATGGATCAGTGGATATAGTTTCTTGCATACGGTAGAGTTGGGTGCAATATATTGGATAGGGTAGAGATGGTTCTTAAATAAATTGGTGGAATTGTCAGTCTTTGGTCAAAAAATTATGTATATATAGAAACTACAGCTCGTCAAAAGATAATACAGGCTACATGTCTTTTTGCTAAACAAGCATATTCCTTCTGAATACGCTTTGCGATTCCTGCACTGTATAACCGGGTACGTATGACCCAGCACCCACGGGCCAGTTCACGTAGGATGCCACCGAGGATGCCAGGAAATTGACCTGGCAAGATGAACATCGATATGCTTCACAAAATGTCCAAAACCATTAGCTGTACTGGCCATAATTCCGATGGAAATCTCTTGGTCAGATGGTTAGGTTTCGCATCGCATGTGTTCTTGGTCGGCACACTGGACTCTCCAAGGCTGGCTACGTAGCTGGAGCTTCAGAACTGTCCAAAAACGCCCCAATTAGTCTTGTCTTGTCTGAAGAATGAAGAATAGCCATTTCTAATACTACACCGATTTCAGCTGTTACTGTTATTGCCCACCCAGTTCGATCCTTCCGGCTTTGGAGTGATGTGATGGGGAAGGGTATCTTCATCTGGGAACGCTTGTTTCGATCTTTTGGGGAAAGCATTTGATCCTGAATTCCCTGTGGCCTGCCTGCCTACAATGGAGATGCTGTCCACAATAATTAGTGTGGTAGCGGTGTATGTAGTATCTTTATTCGCATGCCTTGCCTGTTGTGTTCTTCCTCCATCCCTAGCCTCTCGCTCCCTGATGCTTTTCTGGCCATTCCCTTTCTGTCAAAGCTTCCATGGAGACGGAGATGGTGTCGGCCATTAGCCAAGAAGAAGAACCACGGATCCGTCTTTGATTAGCTACCATGTCGGTAACATTATTTTCATGAGCACGCCATCAGCAAAAATAGTCACTTGATTAATTGAACTATTTCTGCGATCAAATCACGCAAATTAAGGACGGATATTAGTCTTCCGAACATCCATTATTTTGCCTAACTTGCTTCTAGTAGAACGTTACCATTATCCATTACATATCCACTGCGATCCATAGATATTGACTTCCTCTCCTGGCCATCTTGGAATTCCACGCCCCTTGACAGCAAGCACTGCTTAAACAAAGTACCAGTGCTCCACAGAATTGACCGGCACGAGCATGTGGTTAATTAGGCGGCTCGATGGTACTACTAGCAATTAAACCAGCAAGTGGGCTGCTGCCATGCCATGGTCAGATGGTCAAGATCTCCCAATTCCCAACTGTAATAGGAGTAATAGAAGATTATGTGGAAACCAGACTTTGCCCGCTCGCGATAGCGTGTCCTCGTCATCGCAAGTGGTGTGTATTGACAGTAGATCGTCGATCTCATATCGTGGTTGTCCATGTCAATGCGGCTGTGTGGTCAGGCTTTTTCTCCACATGCTACTGATACTTGGAGAGTATTACAGGGACCTCCCTCGATGAGCAGATGTGATACTCTGGCTCTGATCTTGAAGAATATTGGATGCTTCTTGTCTCAAATTAGAAACATTTAATTGCTATTAGTGGGCGATGATTGTGCACAGTGGTAGCTCGGCTCTAGGTTTAATGATTGTGTGTTTTAGATATGTTTGGAGGAGAGCAGCCCGTGACGCTTTCTGGGTGATGGATGGATCAATGGACAGGGAGAGGAATGAGCGAGGGCGACCGCACCACGGAATGGCATATTGTAAAGGTATTTCTTAGAATTAATTGTGTGTCAGCCCTTGAGTTCCACGAGATACGGAAAAAAAAAATGACATGACATATGTACATACGCATGCTATATTGAATTAAGGTGTCTCACAAAATAAAGATCAATTGTGGGTTGCATAGAAAAATAGGTTAAGCAAATTATGATTAAATAAAAAAAGGTACACACGTATGTACAATAAAAAATCACACGTATGTACCCAATTAATTGTTTTTTATTAAAATTCATTTGTGATATTAAAATTGCTGCAAATTTTCCCAATAACCACGGCGCAAATACATGGTTTTTTTCGTTGTAGTCATTTGTGAACTTTTTGTTTCAATTCAATCTGCAACAAAAAAATTGTTGTGTAAGCACTATTTTGTAGCATGATTTTGTTGCAACAATATTTTTTTGTCACCAAATGGGTTACGAATTAGGGTAGCTCATTGCCCAAAACACATGGTCCCGATGAGCTGCACCTACACAATGCTGCTAACACATCAGCAAGCTTTCTGCATCCCCTCGAGGTGTACATTACACACATTTCTATAAAACACCTACCAAGACTTTGCTTCATATCACAGAGCCCAGGTTGTATCTCTATGATGACATCACATTCTTCAAGTTAATGTGATCAGTCTCGAAAGCAATCTTGACAACTCTCAGGTTATAAGTGAGATCAATTGCATTGGCGAGGACCATAGCCTTGGCATGGAAGGCAATACTCTCTTCCCTAGTGGTAAATCATCATTGTTGTATTCTGTTGTAAATAACAGGAAGGTCAGGGCCAGAGAGATATAATCTTTCGTTTAGGTTGAGAAGGTTAGGACTTCAAGTTAATTTCTAAAAAAAAATGACCGGATTTTAGGCTTGTTCTGGTCGCTTGGATGGCAATTGTACAACACAAACAATGAAATAATTTGGCCTCCAAATCGCCTGACCAGCCCAACATCGTCCTTATCATTAGTTCTTGTTCAATAGAGTAATATTAGCATAGATTACAAGAGACGGTACCGGCCCATCTTGAAAATCCTGGTAAACCCGAGTGGATTGTTTGGTATGCCGGTATTCGACATGGTTGAACCTAAGTAATCCTCACATAAATCTGAGCTGCTACTGTATTCCAATTCAGTACTCTTTTTTTTGCGAAAATTTCACTGATCTTTTAAAAATCATTAACAACAATACAAAGAGCTCCAAAAGCAATAAATAAAAATAGGTTATTGGCCCACCTAGCGATGACTACAAACATCAGTACGAGCTAAATGCGCGCTACCGTCCTCGCTCTTCTATCACCGGGGTCAGGTAAAACATGTTGTAGGAGAGCTTATTGTAGTAGATAGATGAAAAGCCATCATGCTAAGGCGACAATTTACTGCAGAAAATTTAGAATTCTATGCAACAAAAAATAGTGAGAATATTTCGCCGAAACATGATTACTTACTTATGGCCTGCATAGGAAAGAAAAGTGTTTGGTATATACGACCGTATTTTTCAGCGAAAATCCTACAAATTCATAAGATATACTAGCAGTACGTATTAGTGGCATGGTCCATGTTTTGTTCTTCCTTAATTAAAAGCTACTGTATATATGATCGGGCTCCCTGAACCGACGGTGTGCACCGTGCTGACGCCGATGTGAACCGCTGGATTGAATCTTTGAGCATGCATGATATATCCTGCTGATTTTGTAGTAGCCCCTGGACCTCAATAACATCCCTGGCGCGTTTCCGTTGGCTGAACATTTCGCTCTGATACAGGACCCGGGACCGGGGTCGATCGTCGATCATATGCCCCCGCTTGTGTCACGAGCAGGCGTGTCGTGCCCTGCATGCGCGACGTCGGGCGGGCGGCCAGACGGACGGGGCGCCAACGCTACGCATACGCGCGCCAGTCGCATGCTCGGCGTCGACGCCGAGATCGATCTTTGTTTTGTTGCGTTGCATTCCAACTTCCAAGCTAAGGAAGAAAAAGGGCGCGCGTCGCTATACCTTAGCTGAGCTGAGCTGAGCAGAGCTGGTGGCGGTGGTGGTTTTCGCTGTCCGATACAGAGAGAGATCGATCCGGATGACGACCGGCGCCGGACGGGACAGGCAACTGGGTTCAGTTGGGTTCAGACCTGGCCGGGGATCGCTTGACGGACGTGCGCGCGCGCGGGCTCGTCGGCCGTTAGTGCCCGCTCCACATCATGCTCGTGCGTGCCGACCCGGAGTCCCCGATTCATCCACTCATCAGGTCCTGGAAGCAGCTGCCATGCCCCATGGGTACGGCGGCTGGCTCATCAGGTATTCCTCTCGCGTGCGGATTTTGTTTTGTGCGTTCAGAGATAAACAAGACACATTACTGAATCTGGCCTTGCTATTTCCCAGCTTCTTTGACCGAGTCTGTACGTCCACATTGCACTGTGCGCACACACACCATTTGAACAACGAGTTGGGTCGCCAGCTCGCGATATCCAAGAGCATCTCCAATCACGTCCTTGCAACCGCCTCCGGCCTAAAGAAATTTGGGGCGTTTTAACTTCCCTTAGCGTAGCCGCGCAAACCAAACATTTTTTCGCTTTGGCGCGGCCCAGTACGGTTTCCGGCGCCCCGAGCCCATCCCACTACGCAGGAGACGTTGTGGGGACATAGGACACAACGCGGAAATGCGTCGCGAGTAGCGGGCCCGCCTCTTCAACGATGCATAGGTATGGACGCAGGGTTTAAACTGCCGCCTACGTATGGTCAAGCGACGTAATCGCCGCGCAACTTTTCCAGCGATTCGCTCAGTTTTCCCAGGCGATGCAGCGAAGCGTCTCGTCGTGTATGACCACGTGCCCTACCGCCCCCCGCCGCTTCGCCTGCCACCATTGTGCAAAAGGAGAACCCGCATTGTCAGCGATTTCACGTCATTTGCGCTGCTCCCCTACCTCGTTGTACCCTAGATCATGCCCACCTCCATTAAAAGAGGAGTCCATTATCTCTTGTCTATGTTGTCCCGGTATGGATGTCTAAGTTGAGAATAATCAAAAGCGAGAAATCCAATACGTGCTTTCTCCTTAGACCTTTGTACAGGTGGCATAGAGGTACCCCTTTGTGACACTTGGTTGAAACATATGTTATGCAATGATAATCCGTGTTTTCCGAGCTGATTAGGACAAGGTGCGAGCACTATTAGTACTCTATGCATGAGACTTGCAACTTGTAGGAAGTATTATGCATAGCACATATGAATTATTACTACCGTTGACAAAATTGTTTCTATGTTTTCAAAACAAAAGCTCTAGCATAAAAATAGTAATCAATGCTTCCTTCTAAGGGCCATTCTTTTACTTTATGTTGAGTCAGTTCACCCACTTCTTTCTATCTTAGAAGCAAACACTTGTGTTAACTGTGTGCATTGATTCTTACATGTTTACTTATTGCACCTGTTATATTACTCTATGTTGACAAATATCCATGCGATATACATGTTACAAGTTGAAAGCAATTGCTGAAACTTAATCATCCTTTGTGTTGCTTCAATGCATTCTACTTTGAATTTATTGCTTATGAGTTAGCTCTTATGCAAGTCTTGTTGATACTTGTCTTGAAAGTACTATTCATGAAAAGTTTTGCTATATGATTCATTTGTTTAGTCATTATCTTTGTTAGCAATCTTTTGTTCAGATCACTCCATTCATCTCATATGCTTTACAATAATGTTGATCAAGATTATGTTGGTAGCATGTCACTTCAAATTATTTGTGTTATCGTTTACCTACTAGGAGAGTAGGAACTAAGCTTGGATGCTTGATACGTCTCAAACGTATCTATAATTTCTTATGTTCCATGCTACTTTTATGACAACACTTGAATGTTTTATACATACTTTACAATTATTATACATTTTAACCTATTAACAAGATGCCGCGCCAGTTGTTGTTTTCTCTGTTTTGGTTTCAGAAATCCTAGTAAGGAAATATTCTCGGAATTGGACGAAATCAACGCCCGGGTCCTATTTTTACACGAAGCTTCCGGAAGACCGAAGGGAAAGGAAGTGGGGCCACGAGGCCGCCACACTAGGGCGCGGCCCAAGCCCCTGCCGCGCGGCCCTGGTGTGTGGGGCCCTCATGGCCCCCCGCGTTGCCTTCCGCCTACTTAAAGCCTTCGTCGCGAATACCCTTGTACCGAGAGCCACGATACGGAAAACCTTCCGAGACGCCGCCGCCGCCAATCCCAGCTCGGGGGATTCAGATCGGCACCCTGCCGGAGGGGAATCATCACCGGGGGGCTCTACATCATCATGCCCGCCTCCGGATTGATGCGTGAGTAGTTCATCCTTGGAAAATGGGTCCATAGCAGTAGCTAGATGGTTGTCTTCTCCGCTTGTGCTATCATTGTTATAGATCTTGTGAGCTGCCTAACATGATCAAGATCATCTATTTGTAATGCTATATGTTGTGTTTGGTGGGATCCGATGAATCTAGAATACTATGTTAAGTTGATTATCAATCTATCATATATGTGTTGTTTATGTTCTTGCATGCTCTCCGTTGCTAGTAGAGGCTCTGGCCAAGTTGATACTTGTACTCCAAGAGGGGTATTTATGCTCGATAGTGGGTTCATGCCTCCATTGAATCTGGGACAGTGAAGTTCTAAGGTTGTGGATGTGCTGTTACTAGGGATAAAACATTGATGCTTTGTCTAAGGATATTTGTGTTGATTACATTACGCACCATACTTAATGCAATTATCTGTTGTTTACAACTTAATACTGGAGGGGGTTCGGATGATAACCCGAAGGTGGATTATTTAGGCATAGATGCATGCTGGATAGCGGTCTATGTACTTTGTCGTAATGCCCTGATTAAATCACATAGTAATCATCGTTGATATGTATTGAATCTTGATTTGTCAATTGCCCACCTGTAATTTGTTCACCCGGTATGTTAGTTATCTTATTGGAGAGACACCACTAGTGAACTGTGGACCCCGGTCCATTCTTTTACATCTGAATACATTCTACTGCAATTATTGTTCTTTCCTGTTCTTTGCAAACAAACACCATCTTCCACTCGATACGCTTAATCCTTTGTTTTCAGCAAGCCGGTGAGATTGACAACCTCACTGTTACGTTGGGGCAAAGTATCTTGATTGTGTTGTGCATGTTCCACGTTGGCGCCGGTTTCACTGGTGTTGCGCCGCACCACACTCCTCCAACAACCTTCACGTGCTTCTTGGCTCCTACTGGTTCGATAACCTTGGTTTCTTACTGAGGGAAAACTTACTACTGTGCGCATCACACCTTCCTCTTGGGGTTTCCAACGGACGTGTCGACTACACGCCAGCAGCGGCGGCCATGGAGGTTTGGAAGTTGGGGAATAATGAGGAAGAAGACCCCAAGAGGTATCCTCCTCCAAAACATAACCAGCCGCGCGGCCGGTTCGGCGCCCGTCAACCGGCGCCGGCTGGCCGCAGAGGCCGTCCAACCGGGCGAGACCGGCCAGGGTTATTCTGTCCATTTTGTCTCGTTTTGCCTCGTTTTGCCCCTATTCTTTGTGTAAGTGTGTATGAATGCTCAGATGATGATGACATGTACATATAGATAGATAGATGATGGTGAGATGAGCATAGACATGGGGTTGGAAACACAAAGCTCTCTAGCATACCCATTGGAGTGAAAATCCAAACAAGATGTAAATAGAAACAATGGGCATGATTCGAAATATAAATCAAGAATCATAAGTCATTTTGAAGTGATTTTTGCAATAAGATCATTTAGCCTTGTATAGTCAAATCAAGTTGCAATTGAGGCTAAATGAGGGGCGGGGGATTACTCCCCCTATGTGAAAGCGCAAATGTCATGAGACCTCGAAGAGACATGCTTGGGTCCATATAATGACATTGGGTCTATTAATGTTGCACACATAGGTATGTGATGCGCGTAGATGTACACGTCCGTTGGGAACCCCAAGAGGAAGGTATGATGCGC
Source organism: Lolium multiflorum (assembly GCA_030979885.1). Classification (NCBI taxonomy): domain Eukaryota; kingdom Viridiplantae; phylum Streptophyta; class Magnoliopsida; order Poales; family Poaceae; genus Lolium; species Lolium multiflorum. Next base: position 116,941,772 of record CM061747.1, on the reverse strand, counting down.
ACAATGGCAAGTTTCCCTCAGTAAGAAACCAAGGTTTAATCGGACCATTAGGAGTCAAGAAGCACGTTGAAGGTTGATGGTAGCGAAATGTGATGCAGCGCAACAACAGATTCCGGCGCCAACGTGGAACTGCACAACACAACCAAAGTACTTTGCCCCAACGAAACAGTGAGGTTGTCAATCTCACCGGCTTGCTGTAACAAAGGATCAACCGTAGTGTGTGGAAGATGATTGTTTGCAAGAAAACAGTAAAACAAGTACGTGAGCACCCCCTGGCTGCCGCACATTTTGCGTTGAGATTCGGTTACCATTAGGGAGACAGTTGTCCGGTGGCTAGTGAAATCCTGCCTAATCTAAACTGCACGTGGCTAGCAGGGACCCACGTCCCAATTATTGATCCCGCGAAACGTTAGTTGCATGTTTTGGCGCCAGGTTTCATGCCAGGGAATCTCTTCCCGCGAAAATTTTGGCGCCAGCCGGATAGTGGGTCCCATGTTTGACTAGCATGGACAACGAAGACCGCACACCTCTGTATCCATATTTAACATATCCCAAGGAAAGGCCATGCCTACGAACCGAACCAATCTCTATTTTCCCACTTTTTAATAGAACAAAGCAATGGTCCAAGCTTCGTCTTCATCCACCCGCATCTCTTCAATAACCGATGATCTTATCGCCCCTCTCCCCCTTACCTGCAACAAGGGATACATCAGATGGTATGTATCAAGGACGGAGCTGAATCCAGGTCGTCACTTCTACACTTGCGAGCGAAAAGAGGTAACGGCTCTATCGTGAATGAAATCGCAAGTATACATATCTACTATCTCATATATGGTTCACCTAGAAATATGATTTGCAGCTGTATTTAAATTGACGGTATTTTCGCAGATCCGTGAGTGCATTTTCTGGGAGTGGGAGGAAGACTACATCGCTTTCCTCCGCGCAAGGTGGATCAGTGTTTTTGGGGCGAATGACGGACAAGCAGAGTTCATGAGAAAAAGCCTAAGCAACCAGGCCGACATCAAAAACTTGCTTATCCTGACTCTTGTAGCAGCATGTTGTGTTGTAGCAGCGTGTTCGGGCTGGTTTTAGTTTCAGATCTTGTAATCACGCAACCTAATGATGTTTATTAGTAGTTTGTTCAGATATAAATAAAGATTGCTCAGTAGCGTTTCAGGTTTACTAACTTGTCCTCTCGTAAGATTATAAAGATAATGCTAAGGAGTGAGGGGATAAGAAAGAATCTGTAAGTTGCAGCACTATGGGAAGCGTGTATGCTCAGAAATATGGTGGGGTCTTTTGATTTGACATGGTTTTTGATGACTTTTGACTGTGTCTGATGGTACTTCTAAAAAAATGTGATTAAAAGTGTGCAATGGACAGTAGATGCAGTGCTAAACTATATTCTACTACCCACTTGCAAAACGGCTATACATAAAATATATAGCTATTGAGCTGTGTACTGTTTATCATCTTCAACTTCTGGATCCAACGAGCTGTAGGTAGTGTTTATGTTCTGCTACCTACGGCGGATCTGGGTGCAAATGGGTAATCAGTTGTGGTATATAGAAAAATATGTGTTGATGAGAACGAACAGAAGAATGAATATAACCTTTTGATGGTTAAGTCGCGAGGATAAGAAAATTGTGTACTGAATGTATTGGGTGTTCGTCTAACCCGTGTGAGACAGATTGGTCAGTTAGCGGTGAGTATGTGGACCCTGGTACATGAAATATAAGGGTGGTACGGATGAGGATGTTAAATAAGGATATGAGCAACAAAAATCATGCTTGTTAAATTAATAAAAGAAGGTCATTGCTTGGGAGGTGATGAAATGGGGGAACCAAACTAGACATGTGTTTGTACAGAATAGGGGATGGGCGATTGTATAGGGTAGACGAATTTATAGAGGAAGAGTGTGGTTCAGCTCATGGGACCCATTGTTTAAATTCAAAATGTGTAGGTCCGGTCTGTGGGGTCCACATTTTGAATTCAAATGTAGGGCTAGGGTAAATAGTGCCAATCGGGGTCCACTTTTTGAATTCAAAATATGGGTCCCACTGGATTAGGTATGGGGTTAGTATGTAATGATGTAGACTGACCGAAATATGAAGATAACCAAAAGGGCCTAATGGTGACACGTGTCGACTGTTGAAGGCGTGCTCACGTACCCATGTGATCACCGGGGTTCTTTTGTTGCAGTAGATTGTATGCGATGTAAAGAATAGGACCGGGGTCCACAGTTCACTAGAGGTGTCTCTTCCATAAGATAAAAGCATGTTGGGTGAACAAATTACAGTCGGGCAATTGACAAATAGAGAAGGGCATAACAATGCATATACATGATATGATAAATATAGTGAGATTTAATTGGGCATTACGACAAAGTACATAGACCGCCATCCAACCGCATCTATGCCTAAAAACTCCACCTTCAGGTTATCATCCGAACCCCATTCGGTATTAAGTTGCAAAGCAACAGGACAATTGCATTAAGTATGGTGCGTAATGTAATCGAAAACTACATCCTTAGACATAGAATCAATGTTTTATCCCTAGTGGCAACAGACATCACAACCTTAGAACTTTGTCACTGTCCCGGTGTCAATGAAGGCATGAACCCACTATCGAGCATAAATACTCCCTCTTGGAGTTAAGAGCAAAAACTTGGCCAGAGCCTCTACTAATAACGGAGAGCATGCAAGATCATAAACAACACATAAACAATAGATTGATAATCACCATATCATAGCATTCTCTATCCATCGGATCCCGACAAACACAACATATAGTATTACAGATAGATGATCTTGATCATGTTAGGCAGCTCACAAGATCCAACAATGAAGCACAATTAGGAGAAGACGACCATCTAGCTACTGCTATGGACCCATAGTCCGGGGAACTACTCACTCATCACTCCGAGGCGACCATGGCGGTGTAGAGTCCTCCGGGGAGATGAATCCCCTCTCCGCAGGGTGCCGGAGGCGATCTCTGAATCCCCGAGATGGGATTCGCGGCGGCGGCGTCTCCGGAATGTTTTCCGTATCGTGGCTCTCGAGGGGTTTGCGACGGAGGCTATTTGTAGGCGGAAGGGCAGGTCAAGAGGCGGCACGAGGGGCCCACACCATAGGTCGGCGCGGCCAGGGCTGGCCGCGCCGCCCGTGGTGTCGCCACCTCGTGGCCCCACTCGACTCCCCTTCGGTCTTCGGGAAGCTTCGTGCAAAAATAGGACCCTGGGCGTTGATTTCGTCCAATTCGAGAATATTTCGTTACTAGGATTTCGAAACCAAAAACAGCAGAAAACAACAACTGGCTCTTCGGCATCTTGTTAATAGGTTAGTTCCAGAAAATGCGTAAATACGACATATAATGTGCATAAAACATGTAGGTATCATCAATAAAGTAGCATGGAACATAAGAAATTATCGATACGTTGGAGACGTATCAGTATGCATCATACCAAGACATGGTAAGATGACTATCCCCATATGTGCTATGCCTCTAAGCTAGATAGTTAGATAAATGCAAGAATATAGTGCAAGAAGTTATTCAATCCAAGTTTTTAGGATCAAGAATACCAAGTTCTCCTCTCAAGTTTACAAACCGGGCTTCATCCAAAGGCTTAGTGAAAATATCCGCCAATTGGTAGGTTGTCCCCACATGAGTGAGATCAATATCCTTATTGGCAACATGATCACGTAGGAAGTGATGGAGAATGTCAATATGTTTGGTGCGACAATGTTGAACCGGGTTATTGGCGATCTTTATTGCACTTTCATTGTCACATAGAAGAGGCACCGTACCAAGAGACACACCATAGTCTTTCAAGGTTTGCTTCATCCATAACAATTGAGTGCAACAAGATGCCGCGGATATGTATTCGGCTTCGGCTGTAGATAAAGCGGTGGAGTTTTGTTTCTTGGATGACCAACTCACCAATGACCGGCCAAGAAATTGGCAAGCCCCAGAGGTAGACTTCCGGTCAACCTTATCACCGGCCCAATCGAATCCGAGTAGCCAATGAGTTCAAAGGTTGACCCCTTTGGATACCATAGCCCGAGAGTAGGAGTGAGAACAAGGTATCTTAAAATCCGTTTGACCGCCATCAAATGGATCTCCTTAAGAGAGGATTGAAAACGAGCACACATCCCTACACTTAGCATGATATCCGGCCTAGAGGCACAAAGGTAGAGCAAGGATCCTATCATGGAACGGTATACCTTTATATCCACATCCTTCTCACCGTCACATGAGCCAAGTTGCCCCTTTACGGGCATGGGTGTCTTCATTGGACTTGCATTGGTCATGTTGAATTTCTTGAGCATGTCCTTCCAAAACCCACCGGCGAGCAGTGGTTAAGCAACACGAAGAGCCGAGAGGCTTCAAGACTGGAGGCCCTGGTCCTCGACGTCGTCCCGCAATGTTCCGGCACACGTCCTAGCAAAGGGCCCACCTGACCTATACCTGGTCGGAAGGTGTTGGATTGCTTCGATTAGTTTCTGCATGGTAGACACGTAAACATTAAATACGAGCCCGATCGGCTCTCGGGTTGCCCCGTGGATCGGCTCAAAGAGCCGATCGCCCCATGGTTCACGTCGGGTTAACGATGACAAGGGGCTCCTGCTTGATCAATATAAAGTTAAACCAATCTATGACAGTTTAGGGTTTTCACCGCATGATCGGAACATCCTACGTGTAGTTGAGCCTAATAGACACGAAAGATAATGGAAAACCAACCCTAAAAGAGGCCTAAAAACCAACATTGAGTCAATTCCCGAAACGTCCCTCTTAGGACCAACAAACCATACCTTACGCACTACCGGATCATTCAACCCGTTTGCAAGGCCTAACCATACAGATATTAAACCAATCCTTGAAGAATCAAGGAGCAACTATAACAGATTGGATCTACTAAATAACGAACAAGCAAGGTGCTGCCCTTACACCTAGGTAGGTATAAGGGCAGCTAGATATCGAGGGACGGCATAGCTAAGCAAATATGCACAAGAAAAGCATCCATGCAAGCCCCAAAACACCTAAGATAAATAGTGCTACTCGCCATCAACAACGCTTCAGACGAGCAACACAAGATAACGGATAAACGTGTACTGCCTAGATCGCAAGATGCGATCTAGGCAGCATGATGCTTATCCGGAAGAAACCCTCGAAAGAAGGGGTGGCGATGCGCCTGGTTTGTGTTTGTTGTGAACGTGATTGTCCTCCTTTCTCGATAACCCTAGATACATATTTATAGTCCAAGGGACTTTCTAATTCGCGTGCACCTAACCGTGCACGGGTTAAACTCTATCTTTTAATTCTAAACTAAGATGCAATCTACTATATTTTACAGATACACGGGCAATCTAGCCCAAACTCTTCGCACAAGGCCGCTTCAGAGATACTCCACGTGTATATCCTTCAAGCCCATCTCCATTACGGCCCATCTCCTGATTTGGCCAAAATCGGTGATAACACATGCCCCCTGGTTTTGGTAATGATAATTTCAAAACCACCTGTTCTTCCTTCGAAGGGTCATGTCGTGGCAGAGCAGAACCGTCACAGTATTCTTCATCATGACGTCTTGCCTTCTCAACTTCTCTGCACGATTTGACAGTTTTGGCACCACATCCTCGAAAACTGCTCGAGCATTAAATCTCCACTATATCTCCTTTTATTTAACCGCATCGAACAGTTCACCTCTTCATCCCCCTGCTCCGAACTAGCCGTCGGCCAAAAAACCCTCTCCCTCTGTAGCCATGTCTTCCTCTTCCTCCTCCGCTTCATCGGCTCTCTCCTCCCAATCCTCTTCCTCGAGTGAGCTGGAGCCGGAGGTCAATCTGATGGCCATCTATGAGGCTCTCGCGCCCGAGCATTGGGACGCGAGAGAATGGGACTTCGCCATCGAGTCGGAGGACGACGAGCCCCGCACCATCGGGGAAGACCTCCGGTTCCTCGTCGACGGGGAACTGGAATCGGCGAGCGAGGATGACCTCCTCTCATGGGATGCGGATCTCTCCTCCGACGAGGAGGAAGAAGAGGCGGAGGAGTCGGAGGAGGAAGACTCCTCCTCCGCCGGGTACCCGCCGGCCAAGCGCCTCCGAGGCTGGGCCTGGTCAGACGACGACGACGATGACGAGGAGGATGAAGACGCTGCTGGCGGCTTCAACGAGCGCGATGAAGAGCCCGCCGGTAGCAGCGCCGACGGCGCTACGACGGCGACGACGAGGGCGTGACGGCCCTTAGATTAGGGAGTAGTATAGGGCTAGTAGCAGTGCATTAGGCACTTAGATGATCCCTTTTGAGAGCAATTAGCTCTTCGTTGTAAAATCCCCCTTGAATCAATGAAAATGTTCTTCTAATTTGACTTTTAATCATCCGATTTCATATCTTCTTCATCTCCCGATTGTCAAAGGTGGTCAACGCCCCAAGAGCCGATAGCATCGTATCGGCTTTTTACCATCAGACGCCCATAAAGCCAATCTGATAACCAATTAGACAGGTTCAAGCAAACAATCCTCAGATTTAGACAATAACTTGATACCTGACCATGATGCTTTGTACCTCTAAAGTCGATGACTGCGCATCGGCTGTTTTTATTCTAAAGTCGATGTCTGTGCATCGGCTGTTTCCCAAGAATTTTAAAAAAATTTACTGGCCGATTTCTTGTATCGGCCTCCATATCTTAATGCTCATCATCCCACATGCTTGGGAAGTACTTCTTGAGATGCTGGCCATTGACAGCCACTGGGAACTTCACACCATCCAACTGCTCGAGCATGTATGCATTACCCTTTAAAACTTGGTCGACTTTGTACGGGCCGTGCCAATTTGGAGACCATTTACCATACATTTTATCCTTAGTCCCCAACGGCAATACAGCTTCCCATACCAGATCACCAACCTGGAACTCCTTTGGCTTCACTTTCTTATTATATGCGCGAGCCACCTTGGCTTTATTCTCCTTGATTTTCTCAAGTGACCAAAGTCTAAGTTCCGTTGCATCCTCAATCTGTCACTCATCAGGGCTGCATATTCTTGTAGTTAGATCATTCGAAATGTAACCCTTCTCGACCACCTTGATTTCCCAGGGTAACACGGCTTCTTGTCCATAGACCAGATGGTATGGCGAGGTTTTATTGCTCCATGACACGACATGCGATAAGCCCACAAAGCTTCTGACAATACCTCGTGCCAACGTCTAGGATGCTCATCGATCTTCCTCTTAATCAGCTTGATCAGACTTTTGTTGGACGCTTCAGCCTGTCCATTTGCTTGAGCATAGTATGGGGACGATCGGATCAGCTTGATTCCCATATCCTCGCAGAATTTTCTAAACTCCTTAGAAACGAAGACCGAACCTCCATCGGTCGTGATAGTCTGGGGAATTCCGAATATGTGGATAACATGCTCCCTCACAAAATCGACAACATCTGACGCTGCCACTGCTTTCATAGGGACGGCCTCTACCCATTTAGTAAAATAATCTGTAATGGCCAAAACCCATACATGACCTTTGCTCGAAGGACGATGTATCTTGCCGATCATATCCATGCCCCACCCTCGGAACGGCCACGGCTTGATGATGGGATTCATTGCGATGCACCATCTGAATGCTCCCAAACTTACATGCTTGACACCCTTTATAGTACTGGAAACAATCTTCAAGCATGGTGGGCCAATAAAGTCCCGATCGCCTCATCAGCCACTTCATCTTATGAGCCGATTGATGAGTTCCACAGGCACCCTCATGTACCTCATGCAAGAGTCGATTGGACTCGGCTGGTCCCAATCACTTGAGAAGTAACCCTTCCAAAGTCCTGTAGAACATATCATCACCAATCAGGACGTACTTCATGGCCCTGTATCTTATCCGTTTAGGTGCCCCCCGAGCCGGATCTTTCAAGTAATTGAAGATATCGGCTCTCCAATCATCGGGTTCCATGAGCTGCACATGAAAATCGGCTCCATCTACCACGTCTTTGTATCCTGACACTGTTTGCGCGAGGTCGTTCCTCGGTATTTTGTGACCTTGGGATCCAATGGAAGTTGATATACCTGAACTGTGCCATCAGCTCACGGCATTGCATCCATAATGGGAAGAGCAACTCGCTCTCACACTTATACTCCTCCGTGAGTTGAGAAATCACCAATTTGGAATCCCCAAAGATCTCAACTGCCTCTGCTCCAGCGTCCAATAGCAACTCCATTCCCTTGCACATCGCTTCATACTCAGCAACATTGTTGGTGCAAGGGGTAGATATCCTGATAGAGAAGGAATAAGTTGCCCCCCGAGGCGACACGAGTAGCACGCCGATGCCGCACCCATCTTCACAGACCGATCCATCGAAAAACATGGTCCATGCACGCACAGATAGTGCTGCGACGTCCGTGTTGATTCGTTCAGCAATAAGATCGGCCAACGCTTGTCCTTTGACTGCTTTCGCAGTGATACCGGATATCAAATTCCGATAAAGCAAACATCCATTTGCCAAGTCGGCCTTTCAACACAGGAGCCGACAGCATGTGCTTAATGACATCCGATTTGCATATGACGATGATTTCAGCAAGATGTCTGAATCTTGGTGCAGGTGAAGAACAGGCAGAGGCACAACTTCTCGATCTCGAGGTACCTCGTTTCTGCATCCAACATCCTTCTGCTGAGTTAGAAAACCACTTTTTTCAGACCATCATAAACCTGCACCACAACTGACGCGATGGAGGTGTCGGCTACGAACAAGTAAATGTAGAAGGGTCTGTCTTGCTGTGGTGGAACCAACACAGGTGGCTTCGTCAAATACTCCTTAATATCGTCAAATGCTTGCTGTTGCTCTGCCCCTGTGAAACTCCTCATCAGACTTGATTTTGACCAGTCCCATGAACGGCTCGATTCGTCCTGACAAGTTGGAGATAAACCTTCTGACGAAATTGATTTTGCCGATGAGACACTGGAGCTCCTTCTTCGTGGTGGGTGGCTTCATTTTTCGCACTGCCTCCTGGCTTTTTAGGCCGATTTCGATTCCACGCTCATGAACCAAGAAACCCAAGAACTGACCGGCCGTCACACCAAAGGCACACTTCTTTGGATTCATTCTTAGTCCGAACTTCCTAGTTCGGTCCAGGACGTGTCGCAAATCTTCCAAATGTCCATCCACCGAAACAGACTTCACGACCACGTCATCGATGTAAATCTCTACCAATTTGCCGATTAGATCATGAAAGATGTAATTCATGGCTCGTTGGTATGTTGCGCCGGCATTCTTCAGCCCAAATGTCATGACTACATATTCAAACAAGCCTACGAGCCTGGTACTCTGAATGCAGTCTTGTTTATATCTTCTGGAGCCATAAAGATTTGATTGTACCCGGCATTGCCATCCATGAAGCTTAAAACGTTATGGCCAGCAGCTGCATTGATCAACGTCTGCTACCGCATCGGATATTCATCCTTTGGAGTGGCACTATTGAGATTCCAAAATCTATGGCGACGCGCCATCGGCCATCCTTTTTCTCCACATGTACAACATTGGAAATCCATTCAGTATGCATGGCCTGATGAACCCGGCGTCCAACATCTTCTGGATCTCTTTCTTGACTTCCACCAAGATTTCGGCCTTCATCTGTCGTGCTCGCTGAACGGCCGAAATCCTTTCTTCGAGGGAGCCGATGCTCGATGATGCTCCTGTCTAACCCAGGCATCTCTATATAATCCCATGCAAAACAATCTGGGTACTCCTTCAACAAGGCTATCACCGACTCCTCGATGTGGATCCAACTTTTGATAAATGTTGGTCGTGGCTTATCCCTAGGACCTATGTCAATCTCTTCTAGCTCATCACTGATGAACCCATACCCCAGCTTTCCATCGCTTGCTAGATCAATGCTGAACACAGGCAAAAGGCAAGTTGAGGATAGATTTGGCCGATTGCTAGAATCGGCCTCCTTTTTCATTGCAACGTTTAATGAGGGTTTACAACTTTTTGGTTCTCTACTATGGCTGCGTGACAATCTTGAGGTAAGACCTTTGCTTTTTATTTTTGGGGCCGATCGCTGGGATCGGCCTTGTCACGCACGTCCATAGACTTGGATCTTGCTACTTTGTCAGGCCAGTGGATAAGACCAGCCTCACCCCGTTTTTTGAAGCTTCGATGCGCTCACAGCCATCAGATTAATTCCAGAGAGCGGCTCTTGGTCGTTTGCATCCCAGATGTTCATGGCGGCTAGCGAGATCTCGATCGAATCATCTGCATGAACAACTTCCACTTCATCTCCATCCCATTGTATAATGCACTGATGCATTGTGGATGGAATGCAACAGTTAGCGTGGATCCAATCTCTCCTAGCAGGACAGCATAAGTGCTTTTGCTGTCGACGATGAAGAACGATGTAAGGATGGTTTTTCGGCCTACAGTCAGGTCTACGTTTAGAACACCCTTTGCTTCTGACGCTTGGCCGTTGAAATCGCTTAATGTGACGTTGGTTTTGATCAGATCTTCATTATAACGTCCCAAACATCGTAGCATAGAGTACGGCATTATATTGACTATCGCTCCTGTATCAACCAACATCTTGCCGATAGGCTGCCCATTGATGTAACCTTTCAGGTATAGGGCTTTCAAATGCCTGTAGCTTCTATCTCGCGGCTTCAAAGATGATCGGCCATGGACCGCATCAAACTGTGCGATACCTCCTCGTCTTTTGGAGCACAAAATTCTGACGGGAGAATGAACACCATATTTGTATCAGCCGATGCAGAGGGGCGCCACACTTTCTTTTGTGGCCGTGCCTCTGTCTCCAATGTTTGCTGAATTTTCACGGCCAGATCGGGCCGTGCTTTCCTCAACGTATACAGGTCTGCGCCTCGGCTTCCTCTAGGTTTCGTAGCCGCTCTCTTCGCTTTTGGGAGTGGCTGAGTCCATCGGGACACCACCATGGGCGGTGATACCTATCTTCTTCTTCATCTGACTCCCGAAGTCTTCATCTTGAGACGACTCAGCTCGTCTGTTCTGAGGTGGGAGAGGCCCTACGCTTGAACACCGATATTTCATTTGCTCCCTTCCTCTTTCGTCTACATTCGGGCAGTTCTCGATTGTTGGCAATCGGCTCATTCTGAGTCCCAGCAGTGTTTGAAGAAAGGACAGTCCCAATGCTTATCCATGTCCTCTTGCTCTCTTGACCTCCCTCTAGCGTGACGCTCATACCCTTCTTGGTCTCTATCATATCGACGATACTTCTTGTCATCTGCATCAGACCGACGATATCTCTCATCATCTACGTCATAGCGCCGACGTCGGTCATACTGTTGTTCATATTTGTTAAGGAGATGTGCGGAGAGTGGCCGTTGATACCGCACGCTTCTCACTTCTTCCTCTGTCAAGTACCGTCTGTCATCATGCTGGGGCCGGTCGCGTGGATCGGCCTCCGCTTTATCTTTGCCACGGGAGTGACTGCTCTCTGGCTTATCCTTGCCATGGCGGTCTACAAGTCCTGCCATGTTGACATCAAACGAGAAGCCTGGCTCGCTCCTTAAGTGACTAAGATCGACCATGTTGACGTGGAAACGGATGCGTGTCAACTCTCATGGCAAACTGACCGAAGAGTAATCGGCCTTGTTCTATCGCCATTTGAATCTGTCCGCGCAACACCTTGCAGTCGTTGGTGGCATGGGTGAACGTGTGATGCCACTTGCAGTATGGCCTACCGTTCATCTCTTGTACCGTAGGGATTTTGTGGCCTTCGGGTAACTTTAGCTGTTTTTCCTTCAGGAGCAAATCAAAAATCTGCTCCGTTTTGCTTAAATCAAAGTCAAACCCTCTTGGCCCTGGTTGTTTCACCCATTTGCAGGACACGGGTGCCCCCTGAGCCCATTTAGCTACGGCGACCTCCTGATCTTCTGCAGCGTCTTCATCTTCTTCCGTCTCAACCAGGGCGACGCGCTTGAACTTGTCGTGGTACAATTCTGGGTGGCGCTGTTCATATGATGTCAACCACTGAACCATGTGCGCTAGTGAATTGTAGTCTGCTTGGAAAGTCAGATCTTTGAGCGGCGCTGAGAGTCCTGCTATTGCCAGCTCAACTGCTTCCTTGTCAGATAAACGAACCGAATAACAAATGTTCTTGACAGTCCTGAAACGCTGAATGTATTCGACACTCTCTCTCGCTTGCCGAACCTGGGTCGATCGGCAATGCCAGCAGTAGCTTCGAATGATATTGTATGTGAAACTGTTCTTCCAGCTGCTTCCACGTCCGAACTGAATCTGGTGGCAACGAGGTGTACCACCCAAAGGCTGGACCCGTGAGAGATTGCGAAAAGAACCTCACACGTAGCTGGTGAAGAGACCATGCCCAACTGTGGAGATATCGGCTCACGTGCTCGATCGAACTAGACCCCTCGATCCACTGAATTTTGTGAAGTCGGGAGCCGATATTTAGGCGGTAGTGGGATCAGGTCATACTCGTTAGGATACGGCTTGGAATAGCCGATTACTCTCTTCTTCGGCAGGATACCGAACTGGTCTCTCAAGATTGCACTGATCTGATCCACGTAGGAGCTGCAGAGGTTGAGCTTTCATGACTTGTTCCGTGGCATATTTAGCTAGCCACGCCTGTTTCTCCGCATCTGCTCCGAACTTCCTCCTGCTGTGGCAATCCCTCCTGCTGTAACCTGACTCATCCAGTTGTTGCAGTCCGGCACGTATGTGCACACGTACCCATGCGGGATCTCCTTGGGCGGCTCATACAAGAACTGATAATCGCCAGGATCACCTCCAACCTTGTAGACGACGTATGCTGGTGAACCTTGTTGCTGTGGAGCTGCCAACGTGTACGGCAGTGGTGGCCTAGTGTAGAACGGTATTTCTCCCTGATGAGTTCCTAGAGCAGGTCCTGACGGAGGATGCTTCATGATTTCTTGCACCACGCGAAGCGCAACACGCTCCAAAGTGTTCACCAAGCTCTCAGAATGCCGATGTAGGGAATGAGCCACAACATAGTTGATTTCCTGGCGCAGGGCTCTGGTACGGTCCTCCGAAGGGAGAGACAGATCTATCCCTTCAAGCGCGCCTTCGGGTTTGAACCCTTTGAACCTAATCCCGTGCGAACGGGTCTTCTCGAAAGAGCCGATGAGATCGGCTTCGAAGATGGCCTTGAGATCATCATATTTCTTCTTGTGCTCTGGAGGTAGATCCTCGTACTTGATCTGTTCCGCCATCTCGGATGTTGACGTGATTGTTGTAGAAGATTGTCCCACCGGGCGTGCGAATGTGTTGCCAAAACCCACCGGCGAGTGGTTAAGCAACACGAAGAGCCGGGAGGCTTCCAAGACTCTGGGCCTCGGTCCTCGACGTTCCGCACACGTTGGTTGCATCGTGCCACCTGACCTATACCTGTCGGAAGGTGTTGGATTGCTTCGATTAGTTTCTGTATGGTAGACACGTAAACATGAAATACGAGCATCGGCTCTCAGGTTGCCATGGATCGGCTCAAAGAGCCGATCGCCCCATGGTTCACGTCGGGTTAACGATGACAAGGGGCTCCTGCTTGATCAATATAAAGTTAAACCAATCTACGACAGTTTAGGGTTTTCACCGCATGATCGGAACATCCTACGCGTAGTTGAGCCTAATAGACACGAAAGATAATGGAAAACCAACCCTAAAAGAGGCCTAAAAACCAACATTAAGTCAATTCCCGGAACGTCCCTCTTAGGACCAACAAACCATACCTTACGCACTACCGGATCATTCAACCCGTTTGCAAGGCCTAACCATACAGATATTAAACCAATCCTTGAAGAATCAAGGAGCAACTATAACAGATTGGATCTACTAAATAACGAACAAGCAAGGTGCTGCCCTTACACCTAGGTAGGTATAAGGGCAGCTAGATATCGAGGGACGGCATAGCTAAGAAAATATGCACAAGAAAAGCATCCATGCAAGCCCCAAAATACCTAAGATAAATAATGCTACTCGCCATCAACAACGCTTCAGCACGAGCAACACAAGATAACGAATAAACGTGTACTGCCTAGATCGCAAGATGCGATCTAGGCAGCATGATGCTATCCGGAAGAAACCCTCGAAAGAAGGGGTGGCGATGCGCCTGGTTTGTGTTTGTTGTGAACGTGATTGTCCTCCTTTCTCGATAACCCTAGATACATATTTATAGTCCAAGGGACTTTCTAATTCGGGCGTGCACCTAACCGTGCACGGGTTAAACTCTATCTTTTAATTCTAAAATAAGATGCAATCTACTATATTTTACAGATACACGGGCAATCTAGCCCAAACTCTTTGCACAATGCCGCTTCAGAGATACTCCACGTGTATATCCTTCAAGCCCATCTCCATTACGGCCCATCTCCTGATTTGGCCAAAATCTGGTGATAACAGCATGTCCTTCACATACTTTTCTTGAGAGATGAAGGTGCCTTTTGCAAGTTGCCTCACTTGGAAGCCTAGGAAGAACTTCAACTCTCCCATCATGGACATCTCAAATTTCCTAGTCATCAATAGCTCAAAAGCTTTGTTATGATTGGGGTTAGTTCCACCAAATATAATATCATCAACATATATTTGACATATAAACAAGCCACCCCCTTTAACCCGCTTGGTGAAAAGGGTGGAATCGACCGTACCCATGCAAAACCCATCTTGTAGTAGGAAATCTCTAAGGAACTCAGACCAAGCACGTGGAGCTTGCTTGAGACCGTAGAGTGCCTTATGGAGTAAATACACATGGTTGAGTCGGCATGGGTCTTCGAAACCCGGGGGTTGAGCTACATATGCGGTTTCTTTTAGAGGACCATTCAAAAATGCACTTTTCACATCCATTTGATATAGTTTGAAATTGTGGAAAGATGCAAATGCAAGCAAAAGACGAATAGCTTCAAGACGGGCTACCGGCGCAAAGGTATCCTCAAAATCCATACCTTCTATTTGGGCAAACCCTTGCGCCACTAACCTTGCTTTATTTCTAATGACAATGCCATTCTCATCTTGCTTGTTCTTGAATACCCATTTGGTCCCAATAACATTGATGCGATGATCCTTGGGTCTCTCAACTAGAGACCATACTTCATTACGAGTGAAACACTCCAATTCTTCTTGCATGGCAATGACCCAATCCGGATCAACCAAGGCTTCATGTACCTTGAGTGGCTCAAAACTAGACACAAAAGCATGATGTTGACAATAAGTGATAAGTAATGCATGGTGTCTACGAGTTACCACTCCTTTTGAGATGCTACCAAGGACTTGATCTACTTTCATATCACTTGCCCTTGTAGCAGCCTTGATCTTCCGAATGGTTCCTTCATGATCAATGAATTCATCTCTTGCTAATACTTGATCATGAGGGACAACTTGAGCTTGAACATGAGTTGAGGATGTTTCTTGATCATCATCATGGTCTTGCTCAGTGGGTTGAGGACTTTCTTCTTGTTCTTCGGGATGTGGCTCATCTTGAGTGGAGGATAAATCTTGGGTTGCACTTGATGGCTCAACTTGATTTGAGCTAGGCTCAACTTGAGGTGAGCTTGATACTTCTACTCCATCACCTTGATCATCATTATGAACTTCCATGGGCTGGATGTGTCCAATGCCCATGTGCTTGATGGCACTAGATGGATCATCATCATTACCTGCAACACATGGAACAACTTGCTCCACTTGGGAGCCATTATCCTCCAAGAACACCACGTCACAAGATACTTCAATAGTCCCAGTGGACCGGTTGTAGTATCTATAGGCGTGGGAGTTCTCCGCATATCCAACAAAAATGCCCTTTATGGTTCTAGTTTCAAATTTACCAAGCTTCCCTTTATTGTTCTTAACAAGACATTTGCATCCAAAGACACGAATGTACATGACATTAGGCTTGTTACCTGTGAGAAGCTCATATGGAGTTTTGTTGTGGAGGGGGCGGAGGAAGAGCCGGTTGGAGTAGTGGACAGCTGTAGAGATGGCTTCTCCCCAAAAGTTGTGGGGTGAGTTGAATTCACTCAACATGGTTCTTGCCATCTCAATGATAGTCCGGTTCTTCCTTTCAACAACACCATTTTGTTGAGGGGTATATGGAGCTGAAAACTCATGCTTGATGCCCTCATCATCAACAAACTCTTGCATAGTGTAGTTCTTGAACTCGGTGCCATTGTCGGTCCTAATCGCCTTGATCTCGGATTCATATGTACGTTGAGCTTTCTTGGCGAAGGTGATGAACTCTCTATGGGTCTCATCCTTAGACTTAAGGAGAAAGACCCAAGAGTATCTTGAGTAATCATCAACAATGACAAGTCCATACTTGCTCCCACCAACAGTATCATAGTGTGATGGCCCAAAGAGATCCAAATGAAGGAGCTCCAAAGTCCTAGATGTGGTGACGATACTCTTGATAGGATGTTTCTTCTTGAGTTGTTTTCCGGCTACACATGCACTGCATACACGATCTTTCTCAAAAGAAATGCCGGTTAGTCCAACAATGTGCTCACCCTTTAGGAGTTGTTTAAGATTCCTCATGTTAACATGACCAAGGCGGCGATGCCACAACCAACCTTCGTCATGCTTGGCTTCCATTAGACATGTGGAGGGAGAGGGGCTCTCTTTCGAGAGGTCAACCACGTAAAGGTTGTTCTCCACATATCCAACAAGGACCAATTTGAGATTGTCACTCCTAAAGACTTGCACATAATACTTAGTAAAATATGAATTATAACCGGCATCGGCAAGATGATATATAGAAAGCAAGTTATAACCAAGGTGTTCAACAAGCATGACCGTCTCAAGGCACAAGTCCTTAGAGATTGCCACCTTGCCATACCCAAGTACCTTTCCCTTTGAGTTGTCACCAAAGGTGATGCTTGACTTTTTGTTAATATCTTCAATGAATTGGTCAAGCACACCTCTTCCTCCGGTCATATGATTGGTGCATCCACTATCAAACACCCATTTTGGACCACCGGAGGAATACCCCTACAAAATCAAGTAGAGGATTTAGGAACCCATTGATTAATGGGTTCCCTAGTCATGGCAACAAGATCTTTTGGTACCCAAATCGAGTACCCTCTATAAGCATAGCCATTACGAGGACCAACATAGTTAGCATAAACATCACCATAATAATCAACAAATAAAGCATAGTGATTGTTTGGCCCCGTGCGGTCACCACTAGTGGCTTTGCCCTTTGGGGCTTTGCCATCATTAGTGACCTTCTTGTTCTTTTCTTGAGCGGGCTTCTCTTTCTTGTAGTTGTTCTTCTTGTAGGGCTTGGGATCATACCCAAGTCCATACTTTTGATTGTTTGACCTTTGCTTACTCAAGAGGTCATCCAATCCCATCTTATTCTTGGTTGTGGTGAACTTGGCAAGTTCTTTCTTCAACCTAACATTTTCCTCAAGAGTAGTTGCTTGCTCACAAGCCGATTCATTAGGATAATAGTTGAGACCATAATTGGTTACCAAAGATTCAAGATATGTGTTGGTCTCAACATGCAAAGATAGTTCCTCTTGTAAACGAACATGTTCCGCAACAAGCTTAGCATGCTCACTAGTAAAGGTGGTGGAGGAACTAGCAACATCTTTATCAACAATAGAATCATTCATTGATTCAAGAGCTTTAGAGTAGGTTTCTTGAAGTAGGTCATGGTTCTTTCCAAGTTTCTTGAGCTCATCCTTGACAAGCTTGTTAGCTTTTTCAAGGTGGTCAAGATCCCTAGTGAGAGAAGCATGAGCAACTTCAAGCTCCTCCTTTGAGGCATTAAGCTCTTGGGTCAATGATTGAGCCCTTTCAATAGTTTCAAGATCCTTAACTTTATCTAGTTCATAAGTTTCAATTTGTTGCTTAAGACCTTGAGATATGCACCTTTCGGTTTTTAGCTCTTGTCTTAGGAGATTGAATCTCCTTTCCTTATCATTCAAATGATATTCTAATTCCTCAATGGACTCATCCTTTTCTTTGAGAGAGTCCATCAAGAAATCAAATTTGACAAGAGCTTCACCACGAAGGGTGCATCTAACATTGTAAAGTTCCTTAAGCACAGTTAATTCTTCTTGATTTTCAGCTTCATCATCAAGGACACTAGATAAAGAAGGTGGGGGTTCTATTACCTTGGTTTCTCTTGCCATAAGACAAGAGCCAACGATTGTAGATGAGGTAGAGTCATCGGAGTCATCATCTTGAGTTGTTCTTGCCATGAAGGAAGAACCAACATCATTCTCCGTGGAGTAATCCTTGGAGTAGTCATATGTGAAGAGTGACCCGGGCTTAGAGAAAGCCAAGCCGGCCACTCCGGCCTCCTTCTCCTCATCTTCCTCTTCTTCATCGGACAAGTACTCGGCCCCAACAAAGGCTCTTCCCTTGTTCCTCTTGTATCGATCGTTGATTGGGTTTGGCTTCAATCTTGGCTTGACCCCTTTGATGAACTTTGGCTTGTCTACCCTTTTCTCATAAGGGCACTCATTTGCAAAGTGGCTCTCTTCGTCACAATTGTAGCAAGTTCTCTTCTTCTTCTTGTCATTGAGGAGCATTGGCAACTTTCCCTTGTACTTCTTGGCAAAGAAGGCAAAGTCGGTAGCGATGTCACTAGTTGAAGTCATCTCCTCATCTTCTTCAATTACATATTCTTCTTCTCCTCCATGGTCAGCTCTAGCTTTGAGAGCAAGGTTGTGTGACGCTTCATGGTTGTGCGAGGCTTCATCAACACGGTTCATTGCCATGAGCCTTTTTCCTGCCTTGGCCATGTTTTCATTGGCGGCTGATGCGCGTAGATGTACACGTCCGTTGGGAACCCCAAGAGGAAGGTATGATGCGCACAGTGGCAAGTTTTCCCTCAGTATGAAACCAAGGTTTAATCGAACCAGAGGGAGCCAAGAAGCACGTTGAAGGTTGATGGTCACGAAATGTGATGCGGCGCAACACCAGGATTCCGGCGCCAACTAGGAACCCGCACAACACAACCAAAGTACTTTGCCCAACGAAACAGTGAGGTTGTCAATCTCACCGGCTTGCTGTAACAAAGGATTAAACGTATCGAGTGGAAGATGTTTGCAAAGAAAACAAAAAACAAGTAGATTGTATGCTATGTAAAGAATAGGACCGGGGTCCACAGTCACTAGAGGTGTCTCTCCCATAAGATAAAAGCATGTTGGGTGAACAAATTACAGTTTGACAAATAGAGAAAGGCATAATAATGCATATACATGACATGATAAATATAGTGAGATTTAATTGGGCATTACGACAAAGTACATAGACCGCCATCCAACTGCATCTATGCCTAAAAAGTCCACCTTCAGGTTATCATCCGAACCCCTCCAGTATTAAGTTGCAAAGCAACAGACAATTGCATTAAGTATGGTGCGTAATGTAATCAACAACTACATCCTTAGACATAGCATCAATGTTTTATCCCTAGTGGCAACACACATCCACAACCTTAGAACTTTCTGTCACTGTCCCAGATTCAATGGAGGCATGAACCCACTATCGAGCATAAATACTCCCTCTTGGAGTTAAGAGTAAAAACTTGGCCAGAGCCTCTACTAATAATGGAGAGCATGCAAGATCATAAACAACACATGAACAATAGATTGATAATCACCATAATCATAGTACTCTCTATCCATCGGATCCCGACAAACACAACATATAGAATTACATATAGATGATCTTGATCATGTTAGGCAGCTCACAAGATCTAACAATGAAGCACAACAAGGAGAAGACGACCATCTAGCTACTGCTATGGACCCATGGTCCAGGGGTGAACTACTCACTCATCACTCCGGAGGCGATCATGGCGATGAAGAGTCCTCCGGAGATGAATCCCTCTCCGGCAGGTGCCGGAGGCGATCTCCAGAATCCCCGAGATGGGATTCGCGGCGGCGGCGTCTGAAGGTTTTCCGTATCGTGGCTCTCGAGGGGGTTTCGCGACGGGAGCTTTAAGTAGGGAAGGTCAACGCGAGGCCACACGAGGGGCCCAGGGGCAGGGCCGCGCGGCCAAGACGCCGCGCCGCCACCGGCTGCCTCGTGGCCCCACTTCGTTAGGTCTTCCTGGAAGCTTCGTGCAAAAATAGGACCCTGGGCGAAAGTTTCGTCCAATTCCGAGAATATTTCTTTACTAGGATTTAAACCAAAAACAGCAGAAAAAAGCGGCTCTTCGGCATCTTGTTAATAGGTTAGTTCCGTAAAATGCATAAATATGACATATAATGTGCATAAAACATGTAGGTATCATCAATAAAGTAGCATGGAACATAAGAAATTATCGATACGTTGGAGACGTATCAGCATCCCCAAGCTTAGTTCTGCTCGTCCCGAGCAGGTAAAACGATAACAAAGATAATTTCTGAAGTGACATGCCATCATAATCTTGATCATACTATTTGTAAACATATGTAATGAATGCAGCGATCAAAGCAAAGGTAATGACATGAGTAAACAACTGAATCATATAGCAAAGACTTTTCATGAATAGTACTTCAAGACAAGCATCAATAAGTCTTGCATAAGAGTTAACTCGTAAAGCAATAAATCAAAGTAAAGGTGTTGAAGCAACACATAAGAAGATTAAGTTTCAGCGGTTGCTTTCAACTTGTAACATGTATATCTCATGGATATTGTCAACATAAAGTAATATAACAAGTGCAATATGCAAGTATGTAGGAATCAATGCACAGTTCACACAAGTGTTTGCTTCTTAAGGTGGAAGGAGATAGGTAAACTGACTCAACAATAAAAGTAAAAGAATGGTCCTTCGCAGAGGAAAGCATCGATTGCTGTATTTGTGCTAGAGCTTTTATTTTGAAAACATGAAACAATTTTGTCAACGGTAGTAATAAAGCATATGAGTTATGAAAATTATATCTTACAAGTTGCAAGCCTCACGCATAGTATACTAATAGTGCCCGCACCTCGTCCTACTTAACTTGGACTACCGGGTCTTCGCATGCCATGTTTCAACCAAGTGTCACAAAGGGGTACCTCCATGCCGCTGTACAAAGGTCCAAGGAGAATGCTCGCATTTCGGATTTCTCGCTTTTGATTATTCTCAACTTAGACATCCATACCGGGACAACATGGACAACAGATAATGGACTCCTCTTTAATGCATAAGCATGTAGCAAAGTTATTATTCTCATATGAGATTGAGGATATATGTCCAAAACTGAAACTTCCACCATGATTCATGGCTTTAGTTAGCGGCCCAATGTTCTTCTCTAACAATTTTGCATGCTCCAACCACTAAAATGATAGACCTTCAGACAAGACGGACATGCATAGCAACTCACATGATATTCAACAATAGTTGATGGCGTTCCCCAAACATGGTTATCGCACAACAAGCAACTTAATAAAATATAAAGTGCATAAGTACATATTCAATACTACGATAGTTTTTAAGGCTATTTTGTCCCATGAGCTATATATTGCAAAGGTGAATGATGGAATTTTAAAGGTAGCACTCAAGCAATTTACTTTGGAATGGCGGGTAAATACCATGTAGTAGGTAGGTATGGTGGACACAAATGGCATAGTGGTTGGCTCAAGGATTTTGGATGCATGAGAAGTATTCCCTCTCGATACAAGGTTTAGGCTAGCAAGGTTATTTGAAGCAAACTCAAGGATGAACAAGTGCAGCAAAACTCACATAAAAGACATATTGTAAACATTATAAGACTCTACACTGTCTTCCTTGTTGTTCAAAACTCAATACTAGATATTATCTAGACCTTAGAGAAACCAAATATGCAAATCAAATTTTAGCAAGCTCTATGTATTTCTTCATTAATGGGTGCAAAGCATATGATGCAAGAGCTTAAACATGAGCACAACAATTGCCAAGTATCACATTCTCCAAGACATTTTTAGAATTACTACATGTAGCATTTTCCAATTCCAACCATATAACAAATTAACGAAGAAGAAACTTCGCCTTGAACATTATGAGTAAAGCCTAAGGACACATGTGTCCATATGCAACAGCGGAGCGTGTCTCTCTCCACAAAGTGAATGCTAGGATCCATCTTATTCAAACAAAAACAAAAACGAAAACAAACCGACGCTCCAAGTAAAGAACACCAGATGTGACGAATAAAAATATAGTTTCGGGGAGGAACCGATGATGTTGTCGATGAAGAAGGGGATGCCTTGGGCATCCCCAAGCTTAGACGCTTGAGTCTTCTTAAAATATGCAGAGATGAACCACGGGGCATCCCCAAGCTTAGAGCTTTCACTCCTCTTGATCTTAGTATATCATTCTCCTCTCTTGACCCTTGAAAACTTCCTTCACACCAAACTTCAAGCAAACTCATTAGAGGGTTAGTGCATCATTAATAATTCACTCATTCAGAGGTGACACAATCATTATTTTCACTTCTGGACATTGCATAATGCTACTGGACATTAATGGATCAAAGAAATAAATCCAACATAGCAAAAGAGGCAATGCGAAATAAAAGGCAGAATCTGTCAAAAACAGAACAGTCCGTAAAGACGAATTTATAAATGGCACCAGACTTGCTCAAATGGAAAAACTCAAAACTAATGAAAGTTGCGTATATATCTGAGGATCACGCTCGTAAATTGGCAGATTTTTTCGAATTTTCTACAGAGAATTATGCCCAGATTCGTGACAGACAGCAATGCTGTTTCTGCGCAGCGATCCCAAATATAACATCAACTTTGACATAGAAACTTTACTTGGCACAAAAACATGATAAGGAGAGGTTGCTACAGTAGTAAACAACTTCCAAGACTCAATAAAACAAAAAATTGCTGTAGGTAAAAACATGGGTTGTCTCCCATAAGCGCTTTTCTTTAACGCCTTTCAGCTAGGCGCAGAGAGCAAATCAAGTAACATCGAGAGATGAAGCATCAACATCATAGCTTGTTCTAATAATAGAATCAAAAGGCAACTTCATTCTCTTTCTAGGGAAGTGTTCCATACCTTTCTTGAGAGGAAATTGATATTTAATATTACCTTCCCTCATATCAATAACAGCACCAACAGTTCGAAGAAAAGGTCTTCCCAACACAATTGGACAAGATGCATTGCATTCGATATCCAAGACAACAAAATCAACGGGGACAAGGTTATTGTTAACCTTAATATGCACATTATCAATCCTCCCCAAAGGTTTCTTTTTAACATTATCGGCGAGATTAACATCCAAATAACAATTCTTTAATGGTGGCAAGTCAAGCATATCATAAATCTTTTTAGGCATAACAGAAATACTTGCACCAAGATCACATAAGGCATTACATTCAAAGTCATTGAATTTCATTTTAATGATGGGCTCCCAACCATCTTCTAACTTTCTAGGAATAGAAGTTTCAAGTTTTAGTTTCTCTTCTCTAGCTTTTATGAGAGCATTTGTAATATGTTTTGTAAAGGCTAAATTTATAGCACTAGCATTAGGACTTTTAGCAAGTTTTTGCAAGAACTTTATAACTTCAGAGATGTGGCAATCATCAAAATCTAAATCATTATGAGCTACAGCAATGGGATCATTGTTCCCAAGGTTGGAAAAAATTTCAGCAGTTTTATCACAAGCAGTTTCAGCAGTTTTAGCAATTTCAGGCAGTTTTGTTCGCTTTGCACTAGGAGTAGAAACATTGCCAACACCAATTATTTTACCATTGATAGTAGGAGGTGCAGCAACATGTGAAGAATTAGCATTACTAGTGGTGGTAATAGTCCAAACTTTAACATTATTCTCTTTAGCTAGTTTTTCATTTTCTTCTCTATCCCACCTAGCACGCAACCATTAATCTTATATTCTCATTAATTCTAACTTGGATGGCATTTGCTGTAGTAGTAATCTTATTATCAAGATCATTATTAGGCATAACTTTCAACTTTAAAAGATTAACATCAGAGGCAAGCCTATCAACTCTAGAAGCGATAGTATCAATTTTATCAAGCTTTTCCTCAACAGATTTGTTAAAAGCAGTTTGTGTACTAATAAATTCTTTAAGCATGGCTTCAAGACCAGAGGGTACACTTCTATTATTGTTGTAAGAATTCCCATAAGAATTACCATAACCATTACCATTAGCAGAAGGATATGGCCTATAGTTATTACCAGAGTTGTTCCTATAAGCATTGTTGTTGAAATTATTATTTTTAATGAAATTCACATCAACATTTTCTTCTTGAGCAACCAATGAAGCTAAAGGAACATTATTTGGATCAACATTAGATCTACCATTCACAAGCATAGACATAATCACATCAATCTTATCACTCAAGGAAGAGGTTTCTTCAACAGAATTTACCTTCTTACCTTGTGGAGCTCTTTCCGTGTGCCATTCAGAGTAATTTATCATCATATCATCAAGAAGTTTTGTAGCCGCCCCCAATGTGATGGACATAAAAGTACCTCCAGCAGCTGAATCCAATAAATTCCGCGAAGAAAAATTTAGTCCTGCATAGAAGGTTTGGATGATCATCCAAGTAGTCAGTCCATGGGTTGGGCAATTCTTTACCAAAGTTTTCATTCTCTCCCAAGCTTGAGCAACATGTTCAGTATCTAATTGTTTAAAATTCATTATGCTACTTCTCAAAGATATAATTTTAGCGGGAGGATAATATCTACTAATAAAAGCATCCTTGCATTTAGTCCATGAATCAATACTATTCTTAGGCAAAGATAGCAACCAATCTTTAGCTCTTCCTCTTAATGAGAAAGGAAACACTTTCAATTTAATAATATCACCATCTACATCTTTATACTTTTGCATTTCACAAAGTTCAACAAAATTATTGAGATGGGCAGCAGCATCATCAAACTAGCACCAGAAAATTGTTCTCTCATAACCAAATTCAGTAAAGCAGGTTTAATTTCAAAGAATTCTGCTGTAGTAGCAGGTGGAGCAATAGGTGTGCATAGGAAATCATTATTATTTGCATTTGTGAAGTCACACAACTTAGTATTTTCAGGGTTGGCCATTTTAGCAACAGTAAATAAAGCAAACTAGATAAAGTAAATGCGAGTAACTAATTTTTGTGTTTTTGATATAGCAAACAAGATAGCAAATAAAGTAAAACTAGCAACTAATTTTTTTGTGTTTTGATTTAGTGCAGCAAACAAAGTAGTAAATAAAATAAAGCAAGACAAAAACAAAGTAAAGAGATTGAGAAGTGGAGACTCCCCTTGCAGCGTGTCTTGATCTCCCCGGGCGCGAAAAGTGCTTGATGCGTAGATGTACACGTCCGTTGGGAACCCCAAGAGGAAGGTATGATGCGCACAGTGGCAAGTTTTCCCTCAGTATGAAACCAAGGTTTAATCGAACCAGTAGGAGCCAAGAAGCACGTTGAAGGTTGATGGTCACGAAATGTGATGCGGCGCAACACCAGGGATTCCGGCGCCAACTAGGAACTGCACAACACAACCAAAGTACTTTGCCCCAACGAAACAGTGAGGTTGTCAATCTCACCGGCTTGCTTGTAACAAAGGATTAAACGTATCGAGTGGAAGATGTTTGCAAAGAAAACAGTAAAACAAGTAGATTGTATGCTATGTAAAGAATAGGACCGGGGTCCACAGTTCACTAGAGGTGTCTCTCCCATAAGATAAAAGCATGTTGGGTGAACAAATTACAGTCGGGCAATTGACAAATAGAGAAAGGCATAATAATGCATATACATGACATGATAAATATAGTGAGATTTAATTGGGCATTACGACAAAGTACATAGACCGCCATCCAACCGCATCTATGCCTAAAAAGTCCACCTTCAGGTTATCATCCGAACCCCTCCAGTATTAAGTTGCAAAGCAGACAATTGCATTAAGTATGGTGCGTAATGTAATCAACAACTACATCCTTAGACATAGCATCAATGTTTTATCCCTAGTGGCAACAGACATCCACAACCTTAGAACTTTTCACTGTCCCATTCAATGGAGGCATGAACCCACTATCGAGCATAAATACTCCCTCTTGGAGTTAAGAGTAAAAACTTGGCCAGAGCCTCTACTAATAACGGAGAGCATGCAAGATCATAAACAACACATGAACAATAGATTGATAATCACCATAATCATAGTACTCTCTATCCATCGGATCCCGACAAACACAACATATAGAATTACATATAGATGATCTTGATCATGTTAGGCAGCTCACAAGATCTAACAATGAAGCACAACAAGGAGAAGACGACCATCTAGCTACTGCTATGGACCCATGGTCCAGGGGTGAACTACTCACTCATCACTCCGGAGGCGATCATGGCGATGAAGAGTCCTCCGGAGATGAATCCCCTCCGTCTGAGGCGATCTCCGAATCCCCGAGATGGGATTCGCGGCGGCGTCTCTGTAAGGTTTTCCGTATCGTGGCTCTCGTCTGGGGGTTTCGCGACGGGAGCTTTAAGTAGGCGGAAGGTCAACGCGAGGGCCACACGAGGGGCCGGGGGCAGGGCCGCGGCCAAGACCAGGCCGCGCCGGCCACCCCCGGCTGCCTCGTGGCCCCACTTCGTTAGGTCTTCGGTCTTGGAAGCTTCGTGCAAAAATAGGACCCTGGGCGAAAGTTTCGTCCAATTCAGAATATTTCTTTACTAGGATTTCTGAAACCAAAAACAGCAGAAAACTGGCTCTTCGGCATCTTGTTAATAGGTTAGTTCCGAAAATGCATAAATATGACATATAATGTGCATAAAACATGTAGGTATCATCAATAAAGTAGCATGGAACATAAGAAATTATCGATACGTTGGAGACGTATCAGGCCACATAGGAGACTAGATCATCGGAGTTCAGGTCAGCACTCTTGGTCATGATTTGCAAGTTGAGTGCAAGGTTGGTGTCTTCTTGCTTGACGGCAATCATAGCAATGACCTTGGACTTTATGAATCCTTCATTCATCTCGAAACCGTCATCATACTTCTCAACACCAAGTCCCTTGATCCTTACTCTAAGAGCACCAAGCCTTGCATAGGCATCGGCCACGGATTCTCCTTCACGAATCATGAACTGGTGAGCCTCTTGCTTTGCGGTCTCATAAAGAGCTGATTGGATCAAATCGGTTCTCTCTTGGAGTACTACGATTCGATCCCACAACTCTTTAGCGGAGTCGATGTCATTGACTTGATCAAGGAGGTTGCGATTGATGCCACTTCTAATCTTGTCACGTGCGGAGGCATTGAGTTGATGGTTGTAGAACTCGGTGGAGGTCAACCGAACGGGATCTTGTGGCTCCCGGTATCCATGAAGAATGATCTCCCATAGCTCCACACTGCAGCTGCGAATATGAGATTCCGTAGAAGATTTCCAATGTGGAAAGTGAGTTCCATCAAAATGGGGAACGGTCCCACTATGGTTTATATGAGGCATGGGTGAGGTGTTTCTGGGATAGTCATGGTTAACTTCATGGTAAGTTTCCTTAGAGCCCGAAGCCCCACTAGGAGCTCCACTAGCAGTTAGGTTCTTAAGCATGGCGACATTTGCCATTTGGCTTTGTAGTTCACATCCTCCTTTTTCTTCTTCTCGGCATCATATGGCAAGAGTCTAGATTTCATTTCTTTAACCGAAAGGTTAGAGTCATCATCTAGACCCTCGAATAGTTTATCCATCTCACTCTTAAGGCGGTGAAGCCCTTAAAAAGAGTCCAGGCTCGATACCAATTGAAAGTATAGAGATGGTAAACCTAGAAGGGGGTGAATAGGTTTCTACAAATTTTAATTCTTTCTTTGCAATATTAGGCTTTGCGGAATATAAAGGTGAGCCTAATGCAAACTAGGTGAAGCAACCTATATGAGGATACAGCTAACTCGAGCACGAAGGCTCTCACATGCAGTTAAATCACAAGTAAAGAGTTCGGTTAGAGATAACCGATAGCACGCGGAGACGAGGATGTATTCCCGTGTTCCCTTGCTTTGCAACAAGGTACGTCACGTTTGGAGGAGTGGAGGTCCCACGAAGGATTCCCGCGCCACGAAGGCTCACCCTATTCTCCGGAGCCTATCCCACGAAGGAATAGCTCTCTCACTTGTGGTAGACTTTGAGGTAGCCTCCAAACCTTCACAATCTTGCCCGGAGCAGATCCACAGCCCGGATGCTTCCGGACTCCTCTTGCGCACCTAGGGTTTCCAAGGAACCCTAGGAAGCAAGCTTCTTGATGAATACAAGGGGAATGAGATTTGGCTTGGTAGAACGGTAGATCGGGTCCTCCTCTATCGTTTCCCCGGAGGGATTTGAGTTTGGGTGGAGGAGGAGGGAGATCTGAGGCTTTTGGTGTTTCTAATAATGGAGTATGGGAGAAGGAGCTCAAGAACAGCTTGTAGTGTAGTGCCTAACTGTTCAGAGGTAGCATAAGGCCTATTTTTAGTGTTCTTCGAAATATGGCCGTTGGTCACTTGCCACATCAGCAGATTCCTCGAGGAACCCGATCGACCGGATTTGGCGCCGGACAGGCCGGTCCACGCCCCGGGACAGCCAGATCGGGCCGGTTTCCAACCGGAGCTGGACCTCCTGACCGGGGCTTAGAGACTGGATAGCGCCGGATGGCACGGACGCAAAGGCTTGCGCATGGACGCTCGGTCCAGTGCCCGTCCGCCGGGCCGTGGACCGGAGCACCGGTCCAAACCGGGCGACCGGACGCTGACCGAGAGCTCGCCCTTCTTGGAACTTGCCGGATGGCACCGGTGGTGTCCGGTTGGTGACCGGGTGGTCCGGTGCCAGGGCCGGTCCGACACTCTGGAAAACCTTGCTGATTCTTCATCGAATTGGGGGTCTCCCGTTGCCTTCTTGTTCCATTGATACACCATTATACCTCTTTGGCTAATACCTGGGAATCATCTTGTAGACATGTATTAGTCCAAATACTCTAGCACGGTGTCATAGTTACCAAAATAATGGATAAGGGTAAAATACCCTTACAATGCCGATGGCTTCCGATGGGACAACCTCGCATTCGCCCCCTCCCACTCTTCGTCGTAAGGGCCGGCGTGCTCGACACCGGCCTCCTCCTACAACGTCTCGCCCTACCCCGTGCCGAAGCGCGAGGTGAAGGAGGAGTACGAGACTCCGGTGCCCCAGAACAGACATCGCAACATCGGTGGTGGCATAACGATCCGCGAGTCGGTGCCACAGCAACAGCGGGCGGCCCGTGGTAGCGTCGGCCTTCTCCGCCCGAAGCCGGAAGTGAAGGAGGAGGAGGTGGCGACGCTCCTCCGCCAGCAACGACGACCCTGGTGACATGGCGGGATACAACGCTGTGTACATATCGTCGCTAAACGATCACATCGCATGGGCGGGGAACATCTAGGACATGATAGCCATGTCCATCTGCCAGAGCGGCAGGCCGCTTGTTGACCTCACGCGCAATGACGACAAATCTGGTTCCAGCGCGCGGTGAAGGAGGATCCTGCCGACCCTCGCGGCAAGCAGAACATCATGACTAACAACAACTACAACTTCTTTCAGTACTACGACCGTTCCGGCTTAGTTTATTTTTAAGTTTAAATTTTGTTGGATTTCATTCAAATCTCTGTAATATATAATAAATTTGAATGAATTTGATTGTTTCAGGTTGGATTTAATTTTTTAAAATTTCTGCTTGGGGGACATGACTGGAAATATACGCGCCCCAAAAACGGCAACTAGCAGCTGCGTCTTCCATATGCTCAATCGAACGTTTCAACCCTGCGTAATTCAGAGGATGGGACTAGAGATGCTCTAACACTATTATTATTTTAGCAGCGCTAGGCCAAACATTCCAGTCCCAGTATAACATCTGTTCAAGGATGGAAGGCAGAAACTGAGGAAATGTTCAGAGTCGTGGCTTAGAGAACATGTGGAATGCCAAGTTATTTAGAGTTTGTAAGCAGAAACGTGTGGCCGGCCGAGGTTTGAATTATCAGCTGCTCATGGAGTTTGAATTGGTTAACGAGGCATGCATGTCAGCTATTGCGTTGCGATCACAGGATATGGAAGATTTTGTGGCTTGGAGTTTGACCAAGACAGGTAACTTTTTTGTGTAAACCTTAGAAGATTATCCCATATAGTTTCTGCTAAACACACTATTGCCAAACGAGGTCTTAAGGGGATCTTCAAATTATATCTCAACCCATCGATTCCGCCCATAAAGAATGGTGTCTCAGATGCATAGATGAAGATTATAGCAATTACTACTTATCTTTCGATGAAGCTTCTCATCTGTTTGTATCTGCGCGCTTGTTGACACTGAATTAGAATCAGTTATGCCCGGGCCGTTTATGAAACAGCAAAAACAACAAGTTATTGCTCTATCCGTTTCATATTAGTTGGCGGTGATCACGACAACTTATATGGAGACCCATGGAATTCAAAATGTAGAGCTCAACGAAAAACTAGTGAAACTTTCACCAAAGCACGAGTAATAATTACTTACCCCGCCCATGTAGGAAAGAAAAAAAGATTTAACATAAATGATCATATACTCCTTTTGTTTCATATTAATTGTCGCTAATATGGATGTATGTAGATCTAGATACATTCATATTATCAACAAGTATTATGAATTGGAGAGAGTTTTTTTTCTAAAAGTTCTAGAAATTCATAGGCTGTTAATTGAAAGCAAATCAGGCTGCCTGAATCGACTCAGTGCGCACCGTACTGACGCTGATGTGAACCGCTGGATTCAGGTTTGTTGCATGCATGCTATCCTTCTGGTTTGGGAGTAGCAGTCTCTGGATCTCAATCAATCGCTCCCTGGCGCGTTTGCATTCGCTGAACATGGCACTTAATATTTCGGTCGGATACAGGACCGGGATACAACAATGGATGGCGTGAAATGACGCGCGCGCGCGGCGAGCGGAGCCGATCGCGACGTACCGGGTCGATCGATCATGCCCACACACAGCAGACGCGTGTGTCACGAGCAAGCGTGTCGTACCCTGCGCGACGTCGGGCGGCCAGACGGACGGACGCCAACGCCACGCATGACAAATCGCTCGGCGACGCCCGCACGCCGCGGTCGACACCGATATCGATCCTTGTTGCACTCCAAGCCAAGGAAGAAAAATGGGACGTACGGCGCAAGCGTCGCTGACTGAGAGCATCTCCCAGTGGTATATCCCAAAACATCTAATACCAAGCTTGAAGCGCGACCGACAAAAATTTGCGCCCAGCCCTAGCCTACAATGGTTATTTCGTTTCCATATGGTACGCCAGATGCAACGCGAAGCAAGGTGGTAAATGGTGGGCCACGCGTGTCATCGACATAGATGTTTTGGCCACGTGGCTTTAACCTATGGTCAAGCGAAGTTAATGGACGCGCAACTTTCCCAGCCATGGCATGGTTTTCTCATATGCGTAGGTATGCATCTCATCGGTGTTAACATGTGCCGCCACCCCCTCCTTCCGGCTACCTCCGGCGCATAAAAGCCCCCCTCCTCCCCGCGCGTACCGGGCTCCTTAACACTTGCCGCTCTCTCCCTCGCAAACCCTAGCGCCAGCCCACCTACAAAGATCGTCCCATTAGCCCCGACGCAAACGGTATTGGGAGAGGCAACCTCACCATCACCGAAGCGTGAGTGTTGTATGATGTGCGGTACCTAGTGTTGAGCAACATGTGGCGGGTGGAGGATGGCCCACAATGGTGAAGCCAGCAGGGTGAAAGGGCGTCCCACTCTAAGATTTTGCTCGACCCATATTTCTTCCATACAAAATTAGGAAAAAAGAAGCCTAACCTAGTTACGCCTACCCCATCCTAGCAAAATAGATCGGATTTGCCACTATTGGCCCCAATAGCATCGGCATCCCACCGGCGTCATGTGTTGGTAGCGAGCGTGTTTCAAAACGAGTTTCAACTGCCGCCGCCGCTAGTCATCGGACAAGCGCGACGCGCCCTACAAATGGAACCACAAGGTAGCCCTACAGTGGCGGAGGACGACCCAAGATTATGGTGTGGCGAAGATGATAGCTTAGAGCAAAAAAAGTGATGCCACAAGCCAAGATTAAGCTCTAGTTCTAGCTTAATATCTGCTCAAGTAATAGACTATTAGTATTAATTGCCAATGTTAGCTATGGCATAGGCCAGACCTTGCCAGAATGGGAGATCCGCCACTGTAGCCCTAGGCGATCGATCCGGATGGCTTCTGGCCCCAAACGGGACAGGCAACGAGGTTTGGTTGAGTTCAGACCTGGGGTTTGACGAACGCGCGCGGGCATCAGTCGGTAGTGCCCGCTCCACATCGTAGGTGCCGACGCCGATCCACTCACTCATCGGTCATGAGAGGAAGCAGCTGCCGTATGTGCATGTCCCTTGGACACGGCGGCTCATCAAGCACTGCTCGTGGGTGCTCCATTCAGTTCCCTCGGCTCCGAGTTATAAAATGGCTTAGATGTTTTAATATGACCTACATAGAGATCGACAATGGAGAGCAGATTTGGTGCACCCAGCTGCCAGTGCTCCTGATTTTTGTAATATTTAAAAATTATATTTATGTGTTTTAAAAAATTATAAATTTTATTCCACAAATACATACACATGTTCTGAATACTCGTGTAAATTTTTGGTAGAAATTTCCTTGTATTTTGAGCTCAGGAAAAATAACAAATTTGTAGGGATAGAAACTTTAGATTTTTGTCAGAAATTTGTCTTTTTCGTATGGCTCAAAATACAACATATTTTCATCCGAAATTTACAGAATACCTTCAAAATATTTATATATATGCACCCATTTAATTTCAGATTTTTTGGAATTATAGAAATATGTTTTTCAAATACTGGGATCACTGGAGCTCATGTGCCAAAGAGACTTTTCGTCGACAATGAGTCTACTCATATTTTACTTTTTTGAGATGTAACGAGCTCCCCCATTGACATTTAACTAGCTTTGTCCATGGGATGAGATCATGCGACCGAATCTGGAGCGCGGTTGCAGCATCCCGGCTTATAAATTAATCGTCTGTACTCAAAGAGTCTAAGGTTAATATTTTAGCTAGTTGAGTACTAATCTATATCTATATCTATACCTAATAATAAAGGGAGAAGTGTTTCCGTGGTTTCGTCCGTCCGTCCGTCCGTCTCCTTGGTTTTCGTCCGTCCGTGTCGCTGGTATTGGTGGTTTGCTACATCGTGATTCCTCCTAAAGTATCCGGATCTGACACGAGTCGTTCTTTTCACAAAAGCTGGTATTCCTGGGTTCCTACGTTGTGATTTCTCGTAAAGTATCGGGACGTGACACGTTCTTCTCACAAAGGAACCGGAACTGACACGAGTCGTTCTTTTGTTTTGCCTTTCTGAGTCTTTAAATATGAGAATCATGGATTGACGTACATCAGATCAATTTAGATTGATCCAAGCTTTAGATCTACAGGTCGAGCCTTCCAAAATGCTAGGAACGCGAGCTAGCCATAACGCGATCAAGCCGGAAACGCCAACACGGCGAGGACGACTTGCCAGCCTTCCGAGATGTCAGGCACGCGAGCTAGCGCGGTGACGCCGGAAACTCCAGCACGGCGAGGATGACTAGCGAGCCTACAAAGATACTAGGCACGCGAGGCTACAGCGCGGTCACGCTGCAAAACCCAGCTCAGCGATGACGACCGGCCAAGTGCCATGGAGCACCAGCGACGCCGCCATCATGCCGATGGCTCGGCAGATACCCATGACCAGATTCATGTTTCCGTGATCGGCAGCAGGAACCATCTAACTTTCCAGCCGCCGTATGCACCACCGGCATCCTTCTGAGCTCATCGATGGCGGTTGGGAGTAGATAGGTACGAGAGTGATTGGGATCACAGATTAATTCACAGCTGAGCCTAGAGGCGTCTGGTCGATGGACGTGGGCGCCTCCGCTTCCCATGGGCCATGGCTGGATGGTGGTCTACGCTCAGTGCCATGCGGTTCAATTACAAGGGGCGACTGCTCTGGATCCGTTGTCTTAAGCGATCGCCTCGCATCTGGCCGGCGAGGGAGCCGCAGTTCAGAGACGTTTTGCATCCAGATTGATACGCTGAATCCAGGCCGGCTGATGCCCGGGCCGCCGGATACCCTCGGTAATAAGCAGTGAAACCTGGCCTGATTGCTTGACAATAACGAGAATATGGAGGATATATTTTCCAATCACCATTGTCTTTGGTGAGCCACATTTTACTACTGGCTGTTTCAGAGTTCGATGTCTAAGGTTTAGCCTACTATGATATATGTCCTTGATATAGACAACCAAACTCAACAAAATCTGGTCAGGTAAACGAGTCTTCTTTGCTCTATTTAAACTTTTTTGAAACGGGGGCTCTATTTAAACTTTATAAGTTGCAGGTTTGACTGAGTAAAACGGTTTAGTGACTGAGCTCAACTCAGACCCTACTAATGGTTTGGTCCACCAAATAGGTGTGGTATCTGGCCAGAAGTATCATAACCGTTTCCTCACATGGCTAGGTAACCTTTCTGAATACGAATTAAGGACACTACGAAGCAAATCAGATACAAAATCTGCAATGCATTGATTTACATGACGTGGCAACAGTGTGCACCATTTCTTTACATGCAGTTGGAGTGTTCGTCATTTTATTTGCATGTTGGATTACTTTTCTCCTTGCATGATGCTATAAATTATGTTCCCGCCGTATGGGATTGATTCTGGCTCCTTGTCGGGGCCAAGGTTTTTTTTTTCGGTAGCTTTTTTTTACCGGAGGGGACCGGAAATAACGGTTACCGCGAATTCTCGGAAATCTCGGGTTTTTCTCGACCGAGTTTTTTCAAACAAATTTTGAATTCAAATTTTTTTGGCGTCAAACTAATAAATTTCTGGCGTGACCTAACCGAACTGAGCATGCAACCGCCTTCCCGTGGACAAGCAAGAGGTCGTGCGGTCGAATCGTGGTTCCCCCTTGATTTAAATTTTTTTACACAAAACTTTATTTATCTAGATAAAAAGAGATAAATGTGCGTGTCTGAATCCTCGATCTCGCGACCTGATGAAGTTTGCGGGGTACCAAACCACCACGCCAGGCATGATGTGATGAAAAATTGACATATGCTGCCTATTTCACCTAATATTCGACTCTAAATTCAAATGTATCCGAATTTTTTTACTCGGTATCTACATTTCTCGGGGGGCAGCGGTATTTACGTTTTCCGCCGAAATTTCGGAGATTCCGGCCGAGAAAAAAAACCCTGGTCGGGGCCGGGGCTCCCGCTAGGTCTCATTGTTCGGACACGACACATGAGGACCATGCAAAGGTGGCGACTCACCAAGGTCTCTGGTACGGCCATCACGCACAATGTGAAGTTACCTATGGAACTTACTTTGGACGTTATTCCATTGCAACGCACGAGCAAAGGCTTCTTGTTCGTCCGGTTTTTATCGACCATGTTTTTTTTATTGAAATTACATGGCATGCCATCCAAAGTGAACGAAATGGTAAGTACGCACGCCTTCCCACGGCTCCATCCCACGCGTCGCAGTGTAGCAAATCAATATGGTCGTTGACTTTGGCACATTAATTTTTTCATTACCTACAAAATATTAACCCGTAGCGAAGCACGGGCAAATGTCCTAGTAATTTCTATTATTCTTCTACGTTCCACTTATAAATTAAGTCTGCCGTTTATTTTGTAGGTTATTGAGCCTTGCATTTGATGATCTACT
Source organism: Lolium multiflorum (assembly GCA_030979885.1). Lineage (NCBI taxonomy): Eukaryota > Viridiplantae > Streptophyta > Magnoliopsida > Poales > Poaceae > Lolium > Lolium multiflorum. The sequence continues at coordinate 116,906,189 of CM061747.1, read as the reverse complement.
TTGAAATCTGAAAATGCAAGACATATTTTTCAAGTAAATCTGTCTTTCATTTTATTTTGATATTTAGATATCAATTTATTTAATTTTCATGTGTCTTCAAGTATGCAATATTATCCATATTAGAAGCTATAAATCACACTTATATATAGTAGATATATAATAGATTGTTGCTCGAATTTTTTTTGCTATAGCAAATGGTGCATCAGGGTGACTCGAGCTCTAGCTCCGCCCCTATCTGGCTTCCCATATTGCGTCTGTCCACTCTTGCATCTTCTCCTTCTAGGTTTTATTGTCGCCTGCCTCCAAGCTATGGCCAGTCTCTACTTCATCAAAAGTGACAACCTCTTTGAAGAACTCATCCTCGCCCCAACCTAGGATTCAGTTGTGAAGAATGCAGCAAGCAAGGACTAGCTTTACTTGAGTGTCAAAAGTGTGGAACGGTTTCTGGTCAAGGACCTTGAACCTGTTCTTCAATACAACAAAGGCCCTCTCAATGGTAACTGTAAGGCTTGAGTGTCTCAGATTGAACAACTCTTTCGCATTCTAAGGTCAGTGCCTGGGAGAGAACTCGTTGAGGTGGTACTTTATTTCCTGAAGGAAGGTAGAATACCAGATTGGCATGCATATCCAGCATCTCCAAGGTAGAACTTAATGCACCATAGGAGTAGCTCACTTTTGCAGCCAATATGATCACACATATGAAGAGTTGTGAGGCCCGCAGGCAACATGTTCTCTAAAATCGTACTTCCAGAATTTATAAAATTCCGAAAATATATTTTCATGTAGATATACATTCGAAATCTGAAAGTATGGAACGTATAACAAGGATGTCAGTGCATCTCCGATCCCACTCGCATGCAAGACTTCATGTTGGTTGTCATATCGTATTCATAAGTCGTTGCATTCCAAAGATGATTCGCGTAGAAAAAACAAAACAGGAACTTTGCAAAAGAGAAGATTTTTTCTGCTTGAGATAAAGGAGTTGAAAGAGAAGAGGAGTTGAAAGAGAAGAGAGGAAGCGGTGTAAAAGTTTGGAATGGGCATTTCATGGTTAATCCTAACTTAGAGTTAAATACATCTACAGTCCCTGTACTTGTCACGTCAAATTGATTTAGTCCTTCTAATATCAAACTGCAGAATCCTTGCCATGAAGTTGTTGATTTGACTCAATTTCGTCCTCAACCAGCCCCGGCGTTGAAATCAGGATGACGTGGACGACACGTGGACATGGGATCCACTGGTAGGACAGAAAATGCCATGCAATTTTATAGGTAGCCCCTCCCGCACCTCGTCCAATAATTAACGGCCACATATATTTGCAAATCACACCCCCAGTTGAGCTTCATTCCTTGTATGTTCAAGGAAGGAAGGGAGGAAGGAAGGAAGGAAGGCAAGGTGGCAGAGAGCATGGGGAGGCGATGTGAGACGATGTTGGCGATCGGTTGACACGGAAGACGACTAACGGTCCGAGGAGGGGAGAGGCCGTCGAGGCAACCCCGGTGGTCGTGGTGATGGTCCCCATCCACCGCCATGAAGGGAACCATCGCCGTATTTTGGTAAGACGGACCTCGACTGCTCGGCCATGGTTTTTCTTCGAAAAAGTCAACTTTGTGTGGATGTTCGTATAGTAGAGTGACATGCACTTGATGTTAGTTCGATTCTTAGTAATGGAAAAAATAAATTTAGGGGTTTTTCGCTGTTTGTAAAGTAGAGTGATGGGTACTTGACGGTGGTATTCATAATTATGTTGTACCATGGAAAACTTTTTGTTGGGAATGAAAAGAACAAAGGTTATCCGGATGGAAAACCTGTCTGGTTTGACTACTATGATGTCAATCCGATGTTCATTGCTGCGATTAACGAAGTTGGTGTTTGCCTTGTAATATGCTAGGTGCTCATCGGTTCATCTGGCAAGAGCATGAAGTTGCAGCTATTGTTGACAGTGTAAATGCTGGCAACAATTTTGTGATCATTTACATTTACCACAATGAGATTCTAGGCACATTTGATATTGATGTTGCAGCATCGTATGCACCTGCAGAGCTTCCACCAGTGTATTTGAGTTCACGAAAATTCAAAGGATGCTAAGAATAGAGCAAGAACACAACAAAACAAAAGACCAGCAATTGATTGTATGACAAGATTGGAAATAAAGTTTCCATGTTTGATGAGTTGAGAGGCTGATCTAGTTGTTATGGTCATGAGTGCTTAGTATGAGTTTGTTAGAAAATAAGTAAGAAATTTTTCTGTAATTTTTTCGTTCCTCAAACGTACAAGGGATGAGGCTTAACCGGGGGATGCGCGATCTGCAAATATCTGCGGCCGTTAATTATTGGACAAGGTGCGGGAGGGGCTACCTACAAAATTGCATGGCATTTTTCATCCTACCAGTGGATTTTATGTCCACGTGTCGTCCATGTCATCCTGATTTCAACGATGGGGCTGGTTGAGGACGAATTTGAGTCAAATCAACAACTTCATGGCAATAATTTTGCAGTTGAGGCTAGAAGGACTAAATCAAGTCAACTTGACAAGTATAGGACTGTAAATGTATTTAACTCCCTAACTTATGTAGTGCCGTCCTACATTCAGCCCGATAATTCAAATAAGTCCTACTCAAACAAAGGCATGTCGGGTCGTGGGGCCTGCCATCAACTGCCTTATTTCTATTTTATTTTTTTTTGAAACTAGGCAAAAGCTTTGCCTTTCATTGATATAGGAGAAAAGAGTTGGCCCGTTTATGAGGAAAACTGGCCGAAAAACCGATACAACACGACACCACACGCCAGCCCCGAGGCTGCGCTCCACACGGGTCGACGACCAGCCAGGTCGACACCACACCTCAACGCAACAGGCGGAGGCGAAAGACCGAGCTACCGCTCCAACTACCACGCCGACCCCGAGGCCGCGCCCGCTCGGCGAAGACGAACCCGCCTCCGCCGAAACCGCCAAAACACTCCACAAGTCCCTTTGTCCGGTGGACATCCAAAGCGAGGCCTCAAGAGGCAAAGCGACGCAAGAGCGCCACCCACGCCCGATCCCGTGAGGGATCTAGGGTTTCCCCGGAGAGCCCGAACGGAGAACAAGAAACACCCGCTTCGACGACTTCAAGAAGTAGCGGCGCCCACCGTCGCCGTCGTCGGTCCGGCCGCCAAGACAGAGCTTTCGCCCAGCGAAGAGTTCCAAGATCTCGCGCTCGCCAACAAGGACCGGCACAAACCACCACCTCCAGCCGAAGAGCAACCGCCAAGCCAACTTGTAGCCGCCGACGCGCAGAAGGCAGCCCAGCCCGAAGCCAATGGAGTACCGCCGAAGAACACCGTGGGCGCCGCCGGAACGCCACATAGAGGGGACGCCGACCAACTCCGACACGAGGCTCGAGGACAAACTCCGAAGACCTCCGGCAGGCTCCACCGCCCACGCGGCCACCGCAGCCATCGCACATGCCCACCAACACGCCGCCGCAGCACGGGGCCGCCGCCCCCTCCTCCGCAGCCGCCAGGAGCACCTCGCCGCGGCCGCCGCCGCAGCCCGGGGGCACCGCCCCGGCACACCACCACGCAGCTGCAGCACCTCGACGGCCAGGGGGGCCCGCGCCGGCCAGCCGCCGCGCCGCCACGGCCAGCCGCGCCCCCAGCCGGCCCGCCCGGCCCAGATCTGGCCCGGCCGCCACGACCGCCGGGGCTCCACGCGCTGCCAGCGACCAGAGGATCCGCCGCTCCCGCCAGCAGCCAAGCCCGCCGCACGCCGCCGAGACCACCGCACGCCGCCGCGCCCGCCGCCCTGGCCGCGCCCGAGCGAGCTCCTCCTCGCCAGGGACGCGGGAGGGGAAGAAACGCCCCGCCGCCACCTTCCTCGGGGAGAGCGCGGCTTTGCCGGCCCCCCTCCGGCGGCGGCGAGGAAGGAAGGGAGGAGGTGGGGGGGCTAAGCCGGCGGCGGCTAGGTTTGCCCCCCGGCCGCCAGAGATGGTGCGCCTTCTTGATGCGTATCTTATTTCTATTTATTAATAGCCCTTCTTTTCTGACATGCATTATCTACTCGCCTAGTTACCCATGTTTATTACAATGAAAATGTCATTATAAAGTGAATATAAATCTACGGCCTTTCATGAGGAAAATTTGTTCAGTTGTTGCCTTAGAAGCACAAGAGGCTAAAATGTGTTCAGTTCGTCCTTCGTCTCCCGCTGGTTGTCCATGTCAAAGCAACTCCGTGGTCAGGTTTTTTCTCCTCCATATGCCACAGATATTTGGAGAATATTACAAGGACATTCCTCGATCGATGAGCAAGTGATACTCCGACTTTGATCTTGAAGAATATTGGATGCTTCTTGTCGCAAATTAAGACGTGTGGCTTGCCTAATTGCTATTAGTGGACAATGATTATGCTCAGCTCTAGGTTTAATGATTGTGTGTTTTAGATATGTTTGGATGCAAAGACACTTTTTGGATGATGGATGGACAGTGAGAGGAATGAGGAAATGAGTGAGAGCAACCACACCACGGAATGGCGTATATTGTAAAGGTAGTTCTTAGAATAAATTGTGTGTCAGCCCTTGAGTTCCACAAGATGTAAAAAAATGACATGACATATGTACATACCCATGGTAAAAACAAAATTGCAAAAATTTCACCTATTTATGAATAATAATCAATGTAATACAAATAATTTAAAAATAATTAAAATCATAAATATATTGTGGCCTACATAGAAAAATGGGTGAAACGCTTCGCTCCTGTCGCTCCCCGCGAGCGACGGGGCGAACCCTAGCTCCTCCCGCCCAGGCCCTCCTCTCCTCCTCCCCCGCCGCCGCCGCCGGTGTGCGCCGCCGGGCAAAGCCCGCGCGGTGCCGGCGGCGGCGGTCCTGCTTCTACCCGCGCGTTTGGAGGGATGGCGCGGGGCGGTCCCTGCCGGCGGCGGTGCTCTTCGGTCGGCGACGGCTCCGGTGGAGGCGCGCGGTCCAGGACGGCGGGGCTCCTGATGGGTGGCGGCGACGACGTAGCAGCTTGGCTGCGGGGTGGTGCAGCCTGGCGGCGGCGCCCTCCATGCTCAGATCGGGGCCTCTTGGGCCCCATCTGGGTAGGGGTAGGCCTGCCCCATGCCGGCCCGCGCCATCTCCGGCGGGTGGAAGAGGCGGCTTGAGCTGGCGATGACGGTGACGGCAGCCTGTATACTGCAGCGCGGCGACAGGATCTTTACGAGCCCCGGGCTCGGCCAGGTCAGCTGGGCCTGGTGTGATATGTTGCTGCGTCCGGACGGTAACCGCAGGTGGCGGTGGAGGCGGGTCTCTCCTGCGTGGTGGCTGTTCCGTTGTCTATCGGTCTTGGCTGGCTCTCTTCCTGCCTGCTGGTCTCGTTTTGTCGGCCACGGTGAGACGGCGCTGGTGATTGCAAGGCCGTGGTGGCGCATGCTGGTGGGTGGCGAGGTTGGTGGAGCACAATGAAGTGTCCGGGGTCGTGGTTCTCTGGGGGGGCGGGAGAAATCCTTGTCGGATGGCTGACACCGACGCGGTGACGCTCATGGGCATTCCTTCTTGAGGGGCGCCGGGGTTCCTCCTCCCCACAACCCTTCCGTATACCGGGGGAAACCCTAGGCTTTGTCCGGGCAGCAGCGTCGTCATCGTCGCATCTCTTCTTGAAGGTGTTGCTTTGGTATGCGGCGCTTCAGAGAGCTAAGTTCATGGTGGGAATTCTCCGGAGGGCGCAGCGGTTGCGATCATCAGCGTTTTCGTTGATCCGGCTTTGTCGACATTGTTTTCTTTTCTCTTCTTCTTTTGTTTTTTTTAGGCTTTGGTGTGCTGTTTGCCCCGGCGGTGATCTCCATCTTGTATCGGTTGGTTGCTATATTAATATAGCGGGGCGAAAGCCTATTTCGAGGAGTTACATAGAAAAATGGGTTACCACAAATTATATCAAACTCTTTTTTTTGTATTCACGGAAAGACTGTACTCATATCGCGAAAGTTAACAAGTTAGTACATTTTACGAGGAAATCGTTGTCACTCCATGGATGGATAGAATGAGTGACAAGTGAACCACACAACGGCATGTATATTAAGCCTGTAAAAGATGGTAGTATCGCAGAAGTGCAAATGCACACTAAATAACCAAGATTAGAGGGTTGTTATTTTTCAATCGAGTTAGAAAAAGTTAGCGTTCAGTGTTATGCTGGAGATTCTCATATCATTTCACCCTTCTCTGCGTGGCGTACTTCTTAAACTCTTAAGAAACAGCGAAAACAATATCGCTAGTGTATAAAACTTTGAACTAAGTGAAAAATTAGTGAGTTGCCTCTCCGGAGGTGGGAGGCATTAAGGCGAAATTAGCTAGAGAGGAATATGATAGGTGACGCCTTGTGACTTGTAATAGGCGAGTCACAAATAGACAGTACCGTGCCTTGACCCTGTTTCTAAACCGTTGGATCCAAAATTGATGGCTAAATGAATATGAACAGTCAATGCTACAAGAACCATCTACAGGAAATTTGCTACAGAAGCATCTGCTACGCAGCATGAACAGTATATTCACTACAGGCCAATATGTGTCCACTACAGTACTTAATCTGGTCCATGTCCAGCAGTTAAATCACCATGGACAATACTATTCATTTGTGACTTGCAAAGCAGCTAAATCACCATGCACAGTACTTTTCATTTATGAGAACATCTCCACCGGGACGCCTCGTAGCAGCCTGATAGCGTTTTAGGGGCCGACATCCAAAATAGGCTCATACCAGCGTGTCGGCTAGTTTTTGAGCACAATAGAAGCGCTGACAACCCCGTGACGGCCCTTCGTGGAGGGTGCGGATCGGGCGCGCCGGCGCCTCGCGACACATCAGAAATCGTGCGTGGGCTCCGCCTGACAGCCAGACGCACCACTTTCTCCACCTTCCACCTGCGCCCGAGCCGACTCCCACCCCTCTAGATCGCCATCGCCATCGTCGTCGCCGCGCCCCTGCTTGCAATAGACACCGCCGCCTGTCCAGTAACCGCCGTCCATCGACACGGCCGCTACCCCCTCGACCGGCGCTGCTGTTTCGACCGGAACAGAGACCACCGCACAACCGCCCCGCCCGAAAGGTGTTCGTCGGATTGCCGTGATGGACATCGATGACGAGATGATGGTGCAGCTGTTCACGGAGGAACAGAACGCTGATCGAGACTGTTCGGCGCAACAACATCAGCTGATTCTGACGAGGTTGCTCCGCGTTTGCCAGCCTTTTTTCGGCGTGCCTCGAATAATTAAAATATTGTATGAATAATTTAATTTCTATTTATGTGATTGTATGAATAATCAAAATATTGTATGAATAATTTATGTGATTGATATGTTGTTTCAAAATATTGTAAAAAGCAATGAAAAGTTTTTGGGGCCGCTGTATGGGGGCGCCGGTGTGGGGACAACATCTCCAAATAGAGGATATAGTGTCGATGCCCTCCATGCAGTTGTGCAGGCGCCCCCATCGATGCCTATTTGGAGGTTACTAGTGGAGATGCTCTCGCTCGCCCATTGCAAGTCACCAGATCCTAGTCCGCATTTGGTTGTGCATTTTGGCACTTTTCATTATTTTTCTTTCGAAATGGGAAGCTAACTCTGTCATCTGCATTAATGCACATAACTCTTTATTTATTACGAAGTATCAATCAAATTATTATAGTCATGGAGCTAAAAGGCTAGAGACATGTGTTAACTATCGGAAAAAATAGTGCATAAAGTACGTCAAACTACAAATATGCCACCCGTCTACATAGGTGCAGAAGTCCTTAACAATCATCAGCAGACAGTTGCATCGAGTAACAATAGATTCCCGCCGATACAATGGGAGTAGCTAGGACCAAACTTGAATCCAGCACTACAGGAATGGGGCTATATGCCGAGGGCCTCCCTCGGCGCTGGAGGCACCGTAGGCTACACAGAGGCCGCCCTCGGCACTCCTCTCGTCTAACTCCCCACAATATCGTCGGATAGCCTGGCCCTCGGTGTAGCACACTACACCGACGGCAAAACCCTCGGCATAGACTTTAAAAAAATTCAAATTTCCCGTTTCTAAAAAAGTTCAAAAAAAATTCGAAAAAAATGCGCCCCATGTAGCTGCTTCACAAAAAAAACCCGTTTTGCACCCCGAAAATGAAAAACAATCACCCTTGGTTGGATTGGAAATCCACTCCCGGGGCCTTACTTCCCATCCCAGGGACCACGCACGTGCCAAATATGGCCTCGTTCCGACAAACTATGCGGTGCACGGGCCTTTTTATACTCATTTGTCCTAAAAGCCATAAAACTTCGGACGTGATAGCCCTGTTTGTGAAGGGTTTTCCAAAATAATTGTCGTATCCTAATTTCTACTTTTGGAGTGGTTAGTAGGACACATAAAATAATGTCATGCGGCTCCGCGAGATTTTCTGACTTTGTTTAAATTGTCATTTGGCCAAAACGGGTCCCCACGAAGATGCGGTATATATGATCGTACCGGGCGCGCTGGTGCACCAGTTTACCATCACACTAAACGAAAAAAATAGCACATAAAGTGATATGTCATAGACCTAAAAACATTTTTCCCGAAATTTATTGAGCGACGGAAAGTGTAGCCCTAGTTCAAATCCGATCACTTTCCAACGGATTCGGCGGGACACCGCAGGAAGCCGCATGGATTCCCAGATAGCTAGCGCTCACATATGGCATGTGATATGTGGTGCGAAGGCGATGTCCTACCACTACGCGGAGGTCTCGCGCAATACTAAAACGCGCCCCATGTAGCTGCTTCATAAAAAAACCCGTTTTGGCACCCGAAAATGAAAAAACCATCGCCCATGGGTCGGATTGGAAATCCGCTCCCGGGGGCTTCCTTCCCATCCCAGGGACCACGCACGTGCCAAATATGGTCTCGTTTCGACAAACTATGCGGTGTTACGGGCCGTTTCCTACTCATTTGCCCTAAAAGCCATAGAACTCCGGACTTGATAGCCTTGTTTGTGAAGGATTTTCCAAAATAATTGCCGTATCCCAATTCCATCTTTTGGAGTGGTTACTAGGACACAGAAAATGATGCCATGCGGCTCCGCGAGATTTTCTGACTTCGTTTGAATTGCCATCTGGCTAAACGGGAACCTGAGAACATATAAAAAAGTGATTGAATTGTTTCTATGTTAACGTGTTACTGTACATGATTCAAATATGCATGATTTTGACATAAATGGATAGAGGATGTTTTTCTGAACATTTTGATACCTCATACGTATTTTTCTGACATCATATGAATTAGTTATGATTTTTACAAAATTAGACAAATTTTAAAAATGGCATACGCCGTGGGTGGCCGTCGGCGTAGCCCTGTCTACGTCTAGGGCCAAAGATATGCCGAGGGCTGCCCTCGGCGTAGAGCTCTACGCCGAGGGTCGAAAGGGCAGGCTGGCCTGGCCGGGCCATACGCCGACGGCCAACCCGTCGGTGTATAGTCTGGCCCTCGGCGTAGCCTCCTATTCCTGTAGCAGCTCATTTTATATGATCAAAAGTAGATTTTTCGGGCTGTATTATAGAAAGGAAAGAAAAAACAGCGAAAACTTTCAAGGAAACATGACGAAGTCGCGAGCAGGCGTGTCGTGCCCTGCGCGACGTCGGGCAGGCAGACGGACGCCAACGCTACGCATGCGACTGGTACGCATACGCCGCGCGCCAGTCGCATGCTCGGCGACGCGCCCGCATGCCGGGATCGATACCGATCATAGTGATCTTTGTTGCATTCGAAGCCAAGCCAAGAAAGAGGGACGTCGGCGCGCTCGCGCGTCGCTACCTGGGCTGAGCGGAGCAGCTCGCACGCGGTGGTGGTTTTCGCTGTCCGAGAGAGAGAGAGGTCGATCAGGATGAGGACGATGATGGGTTTCAGACCTGGGGCTTGACGAACGCGCGCGGATACCTTGGTCCGTAGTGCCCACTCCACTCCACATCGTGTGCTCGTGCGTGCCGACCCGAGTGCCCGGGCTGCCACCTGCCATGCGTGCGTAGATATGTGCATGCCCCTTTGGGCTCGGCGGCTGATCAAATATTGCTCGTGCATGCTCATTTGTTTCCTGCGGAATGCCGCCACACAAACACACACACACATGGAAAGTCTCCTGTCTAGACAAAGCTTCCAATTATAAAACGTTTTGCATATCTTAATATGGACTGTGCATATATACTGTAATGAGTGAACATACACGTACACTAAAATGTCATGTAGAGACTCCATATTTTGGTTTCGAATCCGTTCCAGAGAATCCATGTTTGGTGATTCTGTTCAAATAATTTGATATTCATCCTAAACGTCAAAGCTAATAGAGAATTCTTATTCACTAATGAGTTTCCGAGTTCATCCGTTAAACAATAGCTCTCTTATACAGTCACCCTGTCGAATATAGAACCCAAACTTATTGGGATGTTGAGATATTGAAGTATGTCGGTGTTATCCTAGCACTTGCGTTTGTGTTTTTTTTGTATCCATATATACCTGCTTTATTCATGTGATCATGTTATATTTATTCATTATATCGTCGTACTTTTTTATTTTACAAATGTCTTGTTGAACTCTTTGATTGTATGATTTGCTGGCCTACTTATGCTCCTGCATACCCGATTAATTTTGTTTCTACCGTTACTTTCCATATCTGTATTCAAATCCGCAACCGGTTAGGTTATTCTATATACCATACCCTATATATATAAAAATATTGCTATTCCGATCCGATTGCGTCCCTGTAATCTATGAACAGCAGGAGCTCTGGCCTTGCTCTTTTCGAGATTCTTTGACTGAGTCTGTGCAGTGTGCACCGTGCACGCATGTCAAACCGGCAGCAGGAGCTCATGTGAGTGATCAAACTTAATTAGCTTCTCAATGCCATGTGATCGACTCAGAGCACAATTGCATTATCCTGGCTTCGTGAGGACGTAAGGTTATTATTTTAGCAGTACCGAGCCGAACATTTCAGTCACAATATAACTTCTGTTCAAAGATGTCTTTCAGAGACGTCAGAAACGAAGGAACTGTTCAGAGACGTGGCTTACAGAGCATGTGGAATGCGAAGTTATTTAGAGCTGTAAACGGAAACGTGTGGCCGAGGTTTGAGCTATCTGCTGCTCATGGACTTTGAATGGGTTAGCCAACTATGTCAGCAAATGCACAAATGTACAGAATGGATCAACGCAGCACGAAACTGCGGAGGGGGTGATTAGCTGAAGAACTGGCCGAATGGACCAGACGGCCAAGGGTGTCCTCATGATTCGTGGACATGGAGAACAGAATGGAAATCCGCGCAATTGAAGTCCTGTTTTTCTGTTTTTTTTTAGCAGAACCTATTTTTCTGTTTGGGAGAAAAGATTCGAAAGAGAACAGAGGAAGCAGTGTACAAGTTTGGAGTGGGCATTTGTAGTGCCGTTCTACGTTCAGCCCAACACTTCAGATAAGGCCCAGTACTATGCTGCCAAGGCAGGTAATCGGCTAGCTGGGGGCCTTGGGGCTGCCATCAATTGCCTTATCTCTTTCTTTTTTTGTGAAAAGTCAGAATATATTATCTGAAACGAGCCCTTACAAGAACATCTTTACAAACAGAAATAAAACGGTAAGTCCTTGAAGATTTCAGCATCATCTTCCTTGTAGAAGCAGCGGCCGGGAAGTCGTCGACATAGAACAAAAGATGCCGGCGACTATGATCTCGAAAAATCGCCGTCCCGGAGAAGCTAATACTGAGAAGGGCCAGTAGATAATCCCAACTCCGGCCAGACGGAGATGGGGTACTCCAAACTCGCAAGTTCCCCGATGAAGCCGTACCTAGATGAGCTTCATCAGGCGGAGCCGGAACTTGTGGACACCAATACGCCGCGACATCATCCCCTCCACGGAAAACCGCCGCTGTAGACATGTACTTATCACGCCAAGCCTAATGCCAGACGATCGACTCCAAACTCCAATCCATCGACGCTCATCCGAGGAAAAACACCGATTTGGGGCGGGATGGAGGACTTTTATTCTCATCGCCGCCGATGCCCCTACACCGGACACGAAGAAATCGAAGACCCTACACGGACCGAACATCCGATCCGTGGTTCCCCCGCCCTCCGGCCGCGGTGGCGGCAAGGGAGGGCAGGGGAACCGGCGGCAGTGACGGCAGCTGAGGGTAGGAGCTGATTGCTAGATCGCTTCTCGCGAGAGCTACCCTAGGAAAACAATTGCCTTATCTCTTTAATAAGCTTTTTTCTGATTTGGATTATCTACTCCTAAATACACATGTTGTTTTTTTACCTACTACTAATAAAGAAGGAAGGTATCTCCCCGATTTTTCGTCAGCTTTTTTTATTACCCATAATTTTTATTGGAATTACAAGTATTGCCACCGTTTAGTGAGATATGTGGTTCGTCCGGCCAGTGTTTCGATGCAACCTGAGCACTCCGTTGCTGGGTAGCCTGGGTATGAGCTTCATTCCCTTCTGGCCGAACGAGCCGTCCCCTCGATGGGTGGGCTTGGGCTGATATTTTTCCGTTCCCATCACTACCTCTCAGCCAATCCCTTTGCATGGATGTGGCCCAACACGGGTTCAAGCACATACATTTTGTTTGGATAGTCCCACCTTGCTCCCGTGTACTGAGTCACACCAATTTATAAGCGTAAGTTTCCTGGATTGTAGCTGGTCTCATATCGAACATGAGAAGCGAAAGGAGAGAGAAAAGAGTAGACGAGCGAGAAGAAGGGAGAGGGAAAGAGACCAACGGCGCACATCAGGGAGAAGATAAGGAGAAGTGTTGTACTGTGTTCCGAAATCTGTTTACCTGTTATACTATGGAAGGAGTCCGAGAAGTGTTGTATTGTGTTCCGAAATCTGTTTACCTGTTGTACTATGGAAGGAGTCCTAACTGTTGTACTATGGAAGGAGTCCGAGAAGTGTTGTATTGTGTTCCGAAATCTGTTTACCTGTTGTACTATGGAAGGAGTCCTAACGGACTATGGTGAAGGAGTCCTAACGGACTATGGTATGCCAAACGCCATAGCGTAACTCTATTTCGTCCGAAAGAGAGTTGTTTGCCCCTATATATAGTCCTAGGTAGTCATAGAATGATAGAGATATTGATAGACGTGAGGGAGTCCTGTATTGTACTACTCCTCCAATTATAGTGATACGCCGTCGTTCCGTGGTTTTTTCCGTTTGGGTTTTCCACGTAAAAATCTGTGTTCTTGTTTTTCGTTTGATCTACTTTTATTTGCGTGATTTTATAACAAGTGGTATCAGAGCCTCAGGCTTCAAGATCGATCCGCTGCCCGGGAGACTTTCCGCTGCGCTCCCGGGCAGCACCGCGCAGCGTCGGTTGGATCAACCGCCGCGTCTCGCGGCATCAAGCAGCTGCACCCCGATTTGCCGTTCCGTGAGATTGGATGTAGTGGATCTACATCCGAACACAGTTTCCGTCGGAGTCAGGTATGCAGCTTCGTGCAGATCCGTTTTTTGTTGGAGTTGGATCTGTTTCCGCCAAGTCGCCGAGTGCCTGCAGCCCCTGCCGTTCCGTTGAGTGTGTGTGAATCATCACACAGCAGTTCAATCATCTTTGATCAAGTTCCGTTGGCAGCATCCAATGCATCGTCTTTTGGCTATGGTTTTTCTTTACCGATCTACACCATCGCATCAAGTCGCCGAGATCGCTAGCTTTCAGTTTTTTCCGTCCGTGTGTAATTGTCCAGCCAGGCGTATATACCGGATCAAGTTGTACACCACACGGTTCAATAAGAATTACTGCATCGATTAATGGATCAGGTTCCCAGGCGAGTACCAGGTGCCATTTACTTCAGTTTTTGTCCGCAATTTATTCTACCAAGAGTTTTTCTTTGGCTTGTACTACTTGTTCACGGATGAATCGTGACGGAAGGTTCTCCTATGACAAGTCAAGATGCGGATAAATTTGGCACAGGTGCAGCTTATACTAATGTTACAGACGGCACATACAGGATTGAACAATCTATTTTTCAGCTCGAGCATTGACCCATGCTCTATCCCGGTCCCAATACCGGTTCTATCCGCGCCACCTATGATCGATGATTTGCCGCTGAGATGATCATCGTTTTTTGTTCTGTTCAAGGTGGAGTCTGTTGATTTATAACCCGTTAGTATGTCATACAATTGGCAGTTTGGGATCAACATTATGACGGTTTTATTTGCGGCGTTCTATGACGATTTGTTCGTTTTGGGTTATCTTATTTGAAGGCTGGAAGTTCAAGTATGTTTTATGATTGTTCATATTCAATGGCATTTATATGGGAGATATGGTGGATGCAAGTTCAGGGTGTTATAGTGCTGCAATTACATGAACATAAATTTATACAAAAAAAAATTATGGAGGAGGTGATTATTAAGCCTGTTGGTAGTCAGCATATACTTTTCTCTCCGTTAGTATTGTTGTTATGCATGTGAAGGTTTTGCTTTGTTATTTAAGTTCGTGATGAGGATTATTTGAGGTGCAAGAAGGAGATTGTTTTCTGCTAGATACTACAACATTTAGTATTGTAAGTTTCAGTGCAATTCAGTTGTCTTTGCTCTTTCAAGAGGGGTCTATTGCATAGTTGAAGCTCCATTGCATGTTGAGGTTCCTTCATCCGACAGTTGTTCTATAGAGACAGTTTTTGACCATGTCATGGATTTTCATTAACCATTAGTCGGCAGTTTTTTGTGTACGTGATGTCCTTCGTACCATATGCTCTTGCATGAGTATTTTTGCCGAGGTTAGTGCTTGTTGTAGCACGTTCAGATTCCATGAGATGAGTTCTTCACAATGTTATGTGCATGAAGATGTTGCACTATGAGCTATGCGCTCGTTCAAGCACCACAGGAGGTATGATGACTTATGTCATTTGATGATTGAGCAGTTTCAGTTTTCTTTGAGGTCAGTGGCACAGACTCAGACTTTTGTTGGGTTCTATTGGAGATCCAAGTTCGTTTGTCTGCTTTGTTGATAGTTGTGTTGTTTTCTGGACGACCCAAGTTTGATTTGCTCAATTTGACTTCATGAGAAGTTTATTGGTCCTATGGACGTTTCAAGGCACAAGGTTTACTTGTGATGATGACTTTAGTTGAGGAGTTAAATGCTATCTATGACTGTTGCAAGGGATTTCGGCTCAAGGTGGAGTTTGTTGTATTGTGTTCCGAAATCTGTTTACCTGTTGTACTATGGAAGGAGTCCTAACGGACTATGGCATGCCAAATGTGCTAGACGTAGCACATCTACAACTCTATTTCGTGTCCGCCAAGAAAGAGAGTTGTTTGCCCCTATATATAGTCCAAGGTAGTCATAGAATAGATAAGAGAGAGTTTCTCCATATTGATAGCACGTAGAGGGTCTGTCCTCTCGTGTATTGTACTACTCCTCCAATTATAGTGATACGCCGCCGTACGTTCCGTGGTTTTTTCCCGTTTGGGTTTTCCACGTAAAAATCTGTGTTCTTGTTTTTCGTTTGATCTACTTTTATTTGCGCGATTTTATAACAAGAAGCAGCGCGAGAGCACGATCCGAGTAGAGCGAGTAAGAAAAAGGGCCACGTTGGGTTGGCCTGGTCCCAGAAGCCGAGCGCGAGGCCCATCCGCCGGTCCGCCCTATCTGGATGGAACGCGTGGACGAATGAGAGAAAACATCGAGCAACCCACTCTCGTCTCGCGAGATCAGCATATGCAATCTTCATCTTCATCATACGCATGACACTGAACATGTATGAACTTTTGATAAAAATAGCATTTCTTTTCACTAACTTGCTTAAAAGAGCACCTTCAAATTTAATTATTATAAGCGTTTAGATCATCACTTAAAAGGATATTAATTTTTCAAAACCAGTGTTATATATCAAATTAAGCATATGTCAAACTTAATCTTTTTAACGCATTCTAAATTATTAAAGATTTTATTTATGTATTTTTTATATGAATTATCATCATGTGCATGTTCATAGTTGTGTTGTATCTTTTTTTTTTGTTATTATAAGGCTATGGTTATGTGTGTCAGCCTGTTTTCGGAAGTTTTTTTTGATCGTGTCAACATTTATCGTAAAAAAAGAAAAAATATATTCAACACAAAATCGTGTCAGAGAAAGGAGATGGGAACTTTCCCAATCATCGGTGCCGCATTAACGCGCGGGCATTGCCCTAGTTACATAATAAAGATGTCAAAACGGGGTGCCTTTGGCTCTGTTGCCTGGCCCCTACTACTGCAGGTTCTTACAAGAAGAAGGTTTGGTCCTAGGATAATCTTTTTTAGAAAAACAGGGGGGCCAAAGCCCCCCCCCCCCCCAGCCCCATTTTATTACAACTAGTGGTTGGGGCGCCCCTTTGGGCGCCTCCTCACTGGTATGTGCCAGTCCAATCTTGTACAAATCGAGGCCCAATTTCGTCACCAATTTCGTCATGTATAAGTTAGTTTTTTGCCAATCTTACACTACTCATGGGGTCATGGGCGGCCGCTGTAGAAAAAATATGCGATCTCGACACTCCTTTACATCATGGTATTTGTACACGTGAAACTATCTTATGTTTTTTCTCTTCTTTTAATGTTAAGTGCATTTACAAAGATAAAATATCTGCTTGTATTAGCACTAAGATAAATCAACACCAGTAGAAGATACAGACAAGTCCAACATAGACACCAGAACTGTTGTATTCAATAACATCTAATTGTGTAGAGCAACCAAAGGAACAACATGAAGAGAATCCTCAGACAGTGAAACACAAAGAACATTTTATATATACAACAAGATAGAGAACATGAGAAAGGCTCCACATAGAAGTGCACAACACATGCTATTTATGTATGTCGACCTACGTTACTCCAATGGCAGATACGAAGAAGCAATCAAATAGTTCATGCCAAGAGATTGATGAACATACCTGGAGAATAGGAAATAGTCTAAATGATTTTTTTAGCAGGCAGTAACAATGTAACCTTTACAATATAAAAGGTTTAGATACAAAATCATATCAGACAGGGAAAAGGGGCAACAAGCTTTTATTGCAATATAATAGAACAAAAGGTGGCGCAATCCAGATTATAGACCATTTTTAGGTACAACCTCAGTACTCCAGTAACTAAATGGAAGCGAGAGGCTATAGCAATACTGCAATACTATGTAGGTAGCTTGAGCTCATCAAGTTCTAATATGCACTCCAAATATTTACCCTCGCTCCCTTTGCCCGATCAACGATCTCCACCTGGCTATCGTGGAGCGCTCTGGGATAGGGCAAGCATACTCGCATGTGCTTCACTGGGTTCCTTTTCTCCTAGTGCTGCAACAAATGAAAGTGCTAGAACAAACCCATAAACCATCCATCAATAAAACTAAGAATACACACAAATGATCACACAGGCCAAATATTGTCGTTTATGTATATCTAAACGCTACAGGTCACTGTTTTGAAATTTCTATGAAAAACAACACAGAGAGAGAGAGCATGCTTGCTACGGATTTGTAGACACTGAAACATATACCTTAAATTATTCAGAAATTATGGCAGATCAATGGCATGCTAAGGGGCGGACTCTCCAACAGTATGTGGCATTTCTGCCCAAGTACATAACTGAAGTTCAGGAAAAGGATATTAGCCCACGAAGAGGAAATATCAATTTAACACCCAATGCATAGTAGATCCCATGGAAAAATTAGGTAGTAATCAGTTAAAACATGGAACTAAATAGCAAAGATCCAACTTACACCAGTCGTGCAACAACAGCAGCCTGAGAATCATCAGGGGCAGAAGCAGAAAGCAGAGCTTGAAGGGATAGTAACCTTTCAGTATAACGGCTTGACTCCAATGAATTTTCAGCATGGCCTAGAAAATTGCTCCACTTTGGCTCCTAATATTTGGGTGCCTTCCAACATATATTAGAGAAGAAATCAGAGCTTTTTTAGACTAACCAGAAATCAGAGTTGTGAACTGTCAATTTTAATTGTATTAAGGAAGCAGAAGTTAACTCACTATATTACCTCAAGATTTTATACAAAGCATTGGATACGTAATACATCTGAAGATCGGCCAGCTCACGAGGGTTGTTTGCTTGAAGCTGTTGTGTACCATAAATTGGAGATGCAGTTTAGATGGGGCATACGTGAAGGTCCTTCTTCTAGGCCAGCCGTGTGTACCTCAAGAACAACGCTGGAAAAGAGATTAAACGAGATCTTAACTGAGTGGAAGAGGAAAACAATCAAACTGGTGAAAAACTCTCACTACAAACAAACAAAATATCACCTGAGCCACACGCAGACCAGTCAGAACTGCGTTCAAAAGGAATTAAGTGCCTTATCATGGATCGACAACAACGTTAGATCGAGGTCCATCCACATGACTAAAGAAAGATTAACAGAGGCGTTCGGCCACATACCAACAAACCGCGATCTGTCCACAACCTTACCATGAGACAGCCTATAGCGAGGATCAAAGGCGGTTAGCAATAGCATAGAGAATAGTAGTAAGAAAAGGCCACCCTAAAAGCCTAAAGGCCTAAAATGATAATACTATAAATAAGACCGAAGACACGCACCACGGAACAGAGCAACAATACCTGAAGCTGGTTCGCGCCGGCGTGCAGTGCTCCGGGAACGTGAGGAGACAGAAGACAAATACATACACAGCCTAAGCGCATACAACAAAACCGTCACCTCAAAGACATTACAGCAAACACATGAACTGCAACATACATCCTCAAATCAGACCACACACACAACCATACCAATCACCCGTAAAGAATCTAGAGCAAGAGCTCGCATGCCTCGGCAGAAAGAGCGAACAATATACAGTATGGATTCTATACAAGTCTCTCCCCAATATACACGAGCGGTGGAACTACATATGATGGACGGACAACAGTATGGATGGAACCAATCTAAAGAGGGAAAAATCGGAAAGGATGAGTACTCAAGAGCATTTACAAGAGGCGCTGACCAAGGAAAGGTAAAAATCATACCTCACGAACCACGGGCGAGTGAGGCAGGGACCGGTGATCCAGATCGTGCGATGAAGAGCTGCTTCCGAAGGAGACAGAGAATCAGGACAGAAGAACAAGAGATGAAATTCCCAAAAAGAAACCAGTACACGATAGGCGACGCAGGAGGACGGGGTTCTCCTGTGTCGCCTATCGCGTCGCCTAAGCTACCTGCTGGCTTACCGCCTCTACAGGCTATCCTTCCCTGTCTCCTCCACCAGTCTCCTCCTGCTCCGACGACGGCTGCTCCGACCCGGAAGGTTCCCCCGCCGGGGACGACGACGCGGTGGTGTCGTTGCAGCGTCCGTGTGCCATGTGGGTCGGTCCAGGTACTTCCTTCCAGCGTCACGTCCTCTCCTCCTTCCACTGCCCCGTTTCCGTCTGCCCCGCGGACGCCGCCGGCGCCGCCGCCGGTGCGCAGGTCTGGGCCACGCCGCCCTCCCTATCTCCGTGGTTTTCGCCCTCCTCAGTCGAGTCTCTCCACGCGTTTTTTTTCTGCCCGCCGCCCAATCGCCTACGGGTCTCCCAGGAGGCTCCCGCCGTTTTTCGTTTTCGCGTTGCCTGCTCCGCCGTCGCCGATTTCACTGTCGCCGTCGGAGGGGAGCAGACGGGGAGATTCCGCCTGCGTTTCCATGCCTCCCTCGAGACGGCCATGGACGCGGCGCATGGACTCCCTGCTCAGGCCCCACCTGTCAAGCACCGCCGGCGCCGTTCCAAGAAACCGCGTCCTCCCTGGGCCCAGTATCCTGTGGACGGCCGTCGATGTGGTGGCCCGCCGCTGCTTCCCACGCCCTGCGCATTTGAATGTGCGGAGTTATGTCCACCTGCCGCTGTCACCTCGGACGAGGCCTCTCCCCTAGCTGCTCCCGCGCGAACAACCGGGCCGTCCACTGCTCCGTCCCCTCGCGGTATGGACAGCATTCATGTCGCCGCGTCCATCGAGCCCTGCGCCTCCGTCGTGGCTCCTCCCCCTTCCCCCGCTCCCGCCCCTTCGACGCCATTAACACCCCATCCAACCACCTCTTTCAATGCCGCTGCTCCAAGAAGCTACCTTGAGGCCTTGTTAACCCCTGCCTCCCCTCGCCCTTCGTCTCCACGCACCCCTCCCATTTTCCTCTCCCTTGACGGCTGCTTCCGCTGCCTCTCGCCTCGCCACCAGGTCAGGGACTGCAGGGACCCCGTCCGGTGTCGCGGCTGTGGGCGGTCTGGCACCGCGTTCGGGAGTGCACCATGCCGAGCCTTCCCATCGGAGCCTCGCCTTCCGCCGATCACGCCCCTGCCGTTACGCTGGCCACGCGTAGGGCCACGCCCTGGCCCGCGGCACCCACCAACCCGCTGTTGCGTCAGCGCGTGACTCCCACGCGGCTCTTCGCGCCGCTCTCTCGCAGCTTGTCGGCGGATGGAGCTTTCTCCTCCTGGGCGAGGTCCAATCAGTCGCCGCCTCGCCCCACCTCTCCCCCCGTCCGCGGCGTCCAGGAGATGCCTGCGGCCGCGCCCGCGCCCGCGCCGGCGGTGGACGCCGGCAATGATGCTGCTAGCGCTGGCTCCGACGAGGAGTCGGTGGAGTCCGATGCGGACTCTGTGCCCCGCGTCGTGCAAGTGTTCATGCCGCCCGGCGACACGGACGCGGTCCTCCGCTTGGCCGTGGTCTACATCGAGCGGGACGCCCCCTTTTCGTCGCCGGCAGGACCCATTTTCGCGGCCCTGTTCGACGCCCTGCCTCACCTTCACGTGATGATGGTGCCTTCCTCGCTGGGAGACATGTACGCGCACTTCCTGTCGCACGGAGATCGCGAGATCGCCATGGCTCGTCAGCCGTTCTTCCACGATGGCGCCACCTTCCACCTGGTGCGCGTGGAGCTTGCCGATCGCCTGCCTGCCCGCCCCAAGTCCATCGCCCTGATCCGGGCTGGGAACTTCCCCGAGGAAAGCGTGAATCCTTCCGGGGTGGCGGCGGCCTTTTGCAAGTTCGGCCTCACTCTTGAGATCGATCCCGTCAACCTCTCCGGGCAGGACCTGTCCTCGGTGCGCGCTGTCGTCCTCCTCGATGAGGGCCACGAAGTGCTGGAGGAGGTCCACGCCACTGGGGTCCCGTGGGGCACGAGGATCATCTCCCTTGCGGCGGTTAGGGTTTGGCCTGCTGCTGAATCCTACGACCCGCGCGGCAACTACGTCCCCTTCTTCGGGCCGCCCCCTCCTCCTCTGTTCCAGCCTCACCTCATCCTGCAGTTCGTCGCCCCTCCACCGCTGCGCTCGCCTCCTCCGTCGACGCACGGCTCGCGAAGCGGGGTGGGCATGGGGGCTAGGAGTGACGCTGAGCTCGTGCATGACGGAGGCGCCCAGCACGACCTGCTCCTCGCCCTCCTGGACAGCGTTGCCAGCTCCTCCGGAGCTGCGTCGCCCAGGTCCACGCTCTCCTCCGTCACTATCACCTGGATGGCTGGCGTCGACTCCGACTGGGACTCGCGCACGGGCTCGCTCCTGGGGTCGGGGCCGCCCATCATGGATCCCCTTCGGTACGGGCCTGTCATCTCCGAGATCGTCGACCCCGCCCCGTCCCCCGCGGCCGCTACGTCGGCCGCCGCGGCCGACACGGTGCCGATGATCCGTGCCAGCCGTCGTCTGGCGGATAAGGCTCCTCAGTTCAGGGAGGACACCACCTCTCGCGCGGTCAAGCTGCGCAGCCTCAAGGACACCCTCCGTAGCTGCACCAGCGTCCTCCAGAAAAAGGTTTCTCAGCACAAGCTCCTCGACGATCGCTCCAAGCCGTTGGGGAAGAAGGCGCTGGGCGCCCTCGCCTCCTCCGTCCGTGCCTAGTCCTCCACCACGGTGCCGCCGTCGGTTGGATGATTGACACGACCAACTCCTGTGCTTGTTGGCCGTGCTGTCTCTGGTCGTTGACAGTGCCTCGCTTGCTCCCCCGTTTTCTCTGTGTGTGTGTTGTTCGGTGCCTGGTTTGCACCTTGTATCCCGCGTGTGTTCCCGCGCGTGTGTGTCCCTCTGTAACCGATGTCTACCCTTCCTATGATTAGTGGTTTTCGTGAGCTCCGTGTTTGCCCCTGGAACGTGCAAGGGCTTGGAGACGAGAAGAAGTGCCCCGTCATTCGCACGGCTCTGTCGGGTGCCTCTCCGTCTATCGTTTGCCTCCAGGAAACCAAAACTCATGACATGAGCATCGCTAAAACGCGCTCCTTCCTCCCTTCGAGTCTCTCGGCCTTCTCCTGTGTCGATTCTATCGGCAGCTCTGGTGGTATTCTTACTGCCTGGGACCCCGACGTTTTCTCCATCGACCACACTCATCGCTCTCCTTACTCGCTCACGGTTCACCTTGCCTCCACCACCACCGACCTAGCTTTCGCCCTCACCAACGTTTACGCCCCCGCGGATCATAGCCTCACCAGTGCTTTCCTTGCGGATTTCATCACCCTAGCCCCCGCCACGCCTGTACCTTGGATGATCGTGGGGGATTTTAATCTCCTGCGTGCCCCCTCCGATAAAAACAACTCGAATTTTAACGCCTCCCTCGCCTCGTCCTTTAACGATGCCATCCGTACCCTCGCCCTCTTCGAGT
This sequence comes from Lolium multiflorum, assembly GCA_030979885.1. Lineage (NCBI taxonomy): Eukaryota > Viridiplantae > Streptophyta > Magnoliopsida > Poales > Poaceae > Lolium > Lolium multiflorum. The sequence goes on along the minus strand of CM061747.1, from coordinate 116,883,647 downwards.
TACCTCTCCTAGATCGCCGCTATACCTGGACCAACAAGCGCGACACTCCCGTCCTCACCCGTCTTGATCGTGCCCTCTTTAACCATGCTTGGAACCTGCGTCTTCCCCAATCTTCCCTCTCCTCCCTTCCTCGCCCCACCTCCGATCACTTCCCGCTGCTAGTCATCGCCACCACCGATATCCCGCGCTCTCGATGCTTCCGCTTTGAGAATGCGTGGCTCCTCGACCCTCTCTTCCTCCCCACTACCCTCCCTCACTGGTTCCGTCCGGCTATGGTTGCGGATGCTGCGATCGACATCAACGGCCGTCTGAAATCCTTCCGCTTTGCGGCCAAGGTTTGGAAACGGAAACACCGTTATACACCTCTCCTTGAAAATGACTGTTCTTTCGTTCTTGACTTGCTGGATTTTTATGAGGAACTCAGGCCCCTCTCTCGAGGGGAGTTGTCTTTGCGTGATGAATGCAGGAACCGTCTTTGCGAGCTTGTCCTCGCCCGGGCAGCTTACTGGAAGCAGCGGGGCAAATTCAGGGTGGTGGCGGAGGGTGACGAGAACACCCGGTTCTTTCATGCCCGCGCCTCCCAGCGCATGCGCCGAAACCACATCCGTGCTCTGGACGTGGATGGAGCTCTTGTGGTGTCCCACGATGCCAAAGCTGCGGTGCTCCATTCCTTCTACACCGCCCTCCTTGGTCGCTCGACGGAGCCGGTTTGGGACTTCGACGTCGACGCCCTCTACGCCGACGCCCCCGGGCCGATTTCGGCCCACTCGTGGCCTCGTTCGGCGACGCGGAGATTCGCGCCGCGGTGGACGGCATGGACCGGGCGAGCGCTCCTGGGCCGGATGGTTTCGGGCCCAGCTTCTTCCGCGCGGCTTGGACGGATGTGGCGCCCCATGTGCGCCGCCTCTTCGACCAGTTCCATGCGGGCCGGGCCGACATTGGCAGCATCAACAGGGCCCATGTGGTCCTGCTGCCCAAGAAAGATGGCATCGTCGCCCCCAGCTCGTACTGCCCCGTCTCGCTCCAAAACTGCTCCCTCAAGATGATCTGCAAAGCCCTCACGTCTCGCCTCCAGCTGCAGATCGGGGCACTTGTCGACATCGACCAGACTGGCTTCCTTGCGGGCAGGAGCAACTCCGAGAACTTCGTCTACGCCACCGAGCTTGTCCAGGCTTGCTTCCGGCGCAAGGCGCCGTGCCTTGTCCTGAAACTCGACTTCGCGAAGGCTTTTGACTCGATCGAGTGGGCGAGTCTGCGGCGGATCCTCCTGGCATGGGGCTTCCCGACGGTGTGGTGTGATTGGATGGATCAGATCCTCACCACCTCCCGGTCGGCGATCCTACTCAACGGGATCCCGGGGCGATGGATTGATCTCCGTCGTGGGCTCAGGCAAGGGGATCCTCTTTCCCCCTACCTCTTCCTCCTCGTGGCGGACGTGCTGCAACGCTTGATCAAGATGGACGGGCATCTCCAGCACCCCCTCGTCGACGGGCTTCCCTGCCCCGTGCTCCAGTGCGCCGACGACACTCTCATCATCCTCCGGGCGGAGGAGGGTGCGGTGCGCAGACTGATGACCCACAAGTATAGGGGATCGCAACAGTCTTCGAGGGAAGTATTACCCAATTTATTGATTCGACACAAGGGGAGACAAAGAATACTTGTAAGCCTTAACAAGTTGAGTTGTCAATTCAGCGCACTGAAACAGACTTGCTCGCAAGAGTTTATCAGAGTAACAGTTTTAGCGTAGGAATAGTGAAATAACAAAAGTGAAATAAAGACAGTAGTGATTATAGTAAACAACAGGATTAAAATACTGTAGGCACAGGACAGATGAACGGCGTTGCATGGATGAGAGAATTCATGTAACAATCATGGTAGGGCATTTGCAGGTAATAATAAGGGTATCCAAGTACTAATCAATCAATAGGCATGTGTTCCATATATAGTCGTACGTGCTCGCAATGAGAAACTTGCACAACATCTTTTGTCCTACCAGCCGGTGGCAGCCGGCCTCTAGGGAAACTACTGGAAATTAAGGTACTCCTTTTAATAGAGTACCGGACACTACAAGGAAAAGGCTCATTGCCGGCGCACCTAAAAAGCCCATTGCCGGCGCACCAAGAGCCCGCCGGTGCGAACGGGCCGGTGATAACTGGCCATTGCCGGCGCACCAGCCCGTTCGCCGGCGATAGTGTGGATACCGCCGGCGCCATCGCTCATTCGCCGCAAAGGGGCATGTTCCACCGGCGCGCCAGCAGCTGCGCTGGCAGTAGTGCGGCGAGCAATGGCGCATGCCTTGTGCGCCGGCGTAGGTCATTTAGGTGCGCCGGCAAAAAATTCGAAAATTCTTTTTTCAGCTTTTTTCCAGCATATTAGAATACATATTTGACAACAGTATATATGTACAACACAGTTCATATTTTGACAGCAGAACATGCAATATGAGAAGCACATAGAGAGCCAAGTCTCATTTCGGTATCAATACACAAATACGCTAGTCTCGTTTCGAAATGGTGATTCATACAACATGTGCATATGCAACACCAAAGGACTAAGTTTCACAAAGTTAGAAGTCTCGGTAGTCGTCACAAGTGTCGTCATACACCTCACAATGTAGCTCCTAACCTAAACTACAATCACATAGAACATGAACAACATGGTCACGATGACCATCATCACGAAGGCCATGGTCTTCATCCGGTTCCTCCTCATGTCCCTCATCTCTCCCGCTAGATAACGGCGTATCTTCCTTCCGCCTCCACCCTAGTGGGGTATCCCTTGTAGCTGTTGCCGCTGAAGCGGTGCACCTGTCTCCGACAGTCCTCCCGTCGTAGACTCCAGGAACCCTCCCCTTGTACGACATATGTCGTCGGCATCTCCATGCACAAGACAAGTAAAACGTTAGTACCAATGCAATGAACAAGTGCGAACTCAAATAAAAGACAAGTAGTATGAACTAAATAGCATGTGCCTCATACTTTGTTGGTCGAAATAAATAATAACATACAGGGATGGGGTCAGCGAGGCTAGGTAGGATGCACAATAGATTGATATTTGTGGCCATCACACCAAGCCTCACTGGCCCCACCCAGTGTACAAGTGACCAAACATTTTAATCATCGGCCAATGCAATTAAGAAGTGCGAACTCAAATAAAAGACAAGTAGTACGAATTAAATAGCGTGCCTCATAATTTGTCGGTCGAAACAGTGGAGGCTAGGTAGGATGCACAATAGATTGATACTTGTGGCCATCGCACTAAGGCTCACTGGCTCCACCCCCGAGTGTACTAGTGACCGAACATTCTAATCATCGGCGAACTCCAAATACGAGGCAAGTAGGGGTCGAGTAAATGCAAATAATTATTAAGGTATCTACGCCATAATCTTGAAATATATAGCAAAGTAAATGAAACTATAGACACATGTTCACATGCACATCCATACAACTAAATAAAAGCAACAAGTCGATTCTATGGGAATATGTAGCAAGTATTACAATACGGAAGTTCAAAGACATATCGTTCAAGCTTTAGCAATAGTGTTCCCGTCGTAGGATCAGGTTGTACGCCTAGGGGGGAATGGACGGCAGCCCTCAAGCGTGTTGAACGGCCTCTCATCACGCGACATCTCCAAGCGGAGTTCTATCTCGTCATTAGGTGGTAGACCGTAGCCGTAGAAGAACTCGCCAGACCTTTTGTTGACATCATGCACGATTACCGTGCAAATGAACTGCTGGATGCGACTCCAGTTCTTTCTAATCTCTCTATCAGGGGCATCCGCCATGTTTACAAACCTCTCTCTGAGACTCTCTGGCAGCAACATGTCATCTGCGTACTTTATGTACTCCTGCATCTGAAGGATGGCGTACCACGCGTCCATCCCATTGTCTTGCTTCGACGCCGGGGGAAGTTGGTTGTGTGGGTTAAGACCAAGCCTCCTCGGGATTTCCTCTACTTTGAGGGCCTGCCTTGTTGGCGAAGCCGGTGAGAGCATCATTGAGAAGGGCCCTGATGTTGGTGTAGTCTTTCTTCTTGTCCCTACCCGAGTCGAGATAGAGCATGCGAGTGTTGCGGGTGCACGACGATGAGGGTGCAGTACATGTCTCTGCGGAAAACACACGGATTAACCTTTGGAAATGCAAATGGAGATATAGGATAGAATGGTGATGGGGACTAGTGTGTGATTACTTACTCGGGGAAGTAAGGGATGAGAATGGCGCCCTTCTTAATGTTCGCCAGCATGAAATCCTCGACCTGCCGTGTGGCAATCGCCCGATCCTTGCAGATGATGCTCTCCCGCATATAGAAGGGGTCCATTATCGCGATGGTCGGCGTCCCCTCCTTAACGATCCGGGAAGACAAGCTAAGAGCAACTAGGCGAACCACACTAAAGTGGAGCATTTGCATGCGATAGATGCTGAAGATGTCATTGAACCGGATGAAGCACAAGTCCGCGGGGTACTTCTCGACGAAGTTCATGCCAGTTGGCACCTTCGCCACGAAGAGAGGGTAACTAGGATTTTTTGATTTGAGAAGCTGCCTCTCCAAATACTGGACTTGGTTATGCAAGCTCGCCATATCCCCGGTGAGTAGGTTGAGGACATGCTCCGGCAGCATCGGTTCACCCAAGTGATGCAGAGGTCGCCAATTGTTTGGCAACTTGTCAAGGAGTGCCACCTTGTCCTTGTCTTTGGCCGCCGCCTTGTCTTTGGCGTCCTTCTTGTTTGCCCTCTTCCTCTTCTTGGGTAGTACTGGACCATCTCCCACCGCCGTAACCGTAGCACGGAGTGTGTTTGGGCTCAGCATCTTTTTGACGGCGACGGCGGCGACCTCCTCGGGATTTTCCTCCTACTTTGAGGGGGCCTTCCTCGTTGGCGACTCCATCCATTCCGACGATGGTCCTCTTGCCTCTCCTCACGATAACACGGCTAGGCCTGGATGGGTCGGTTATGAAGAAGCATTGGTGCACGTGTTCTGCCAGTACCCATGGCTCATTCTGCGGTGGCGTTCGTGGACTTTGATTTGTTGGCTTCGGGTAGAAACATGGTGGTGAAATACCGGTCTTCTTTGTGACGTTCTTAGCCCATCCGATACGGAACATCGGCACTTTCTCCCCAGCGTAGCTCCCCAGATTTCCTCGATTCTTCCGTAGTATCTAGTCTTTACGTCACCCGTCCAGGAATCCATCGTTACCCCTGAGTTCTGGTAAGCACTGTTCTTGTCTTTTTCTTCCGTGTAGAATGTGTACCCGTTGATATCGTACGCTTGGTAAGTCATGAGGTTGGGCGCGGGGCCATGTGACAAGGCCAATACTAGTTTATCCTTGTCAGAATCCATTGGTGGGGGATTAGCATCAATGTGGTCTTTGAACCAGCGCGCGAAAGAGGAGTTGTGCTCTCTGTATATTTCGCTTCCGTCATCATCGGCTTGCCACTGTTCTCTATCATGGTTTTGTGCTCTTTCAACCAAGGATCGATCAAGTCAATGTGTTGTTGCGCTACTCAGTTGGCCCTGTCAAAGTCGGAAGTCCGACCAGACATGTGCACGTGCAGTTCCTTCCTTCCATTTTTGTGGCCTACTCCTCGAACCTGCGGAGGTGCTTGTTTTGAGGCAAACCAATGGTCCTCGATGTCTAGATAATTCGTGCAGAAAGAGATGCACTCTTCGGTGAGCCAGCCCTGTACGATGCTTCCATCCGGATGTGACCTGTTACGAACGTATCCTTTAATGACCCCATTCATTCTTTCAAACGGCATCATGTTGTGTAAGAATGCCGGCCCTAGACTGACGATATCATCCATGATATGGACCAACGATGGACCATCACGTCAAAGAATGCAGGAAGTACATCTCAAGCTCACATAGGATCACCACGATCTCTTCCTGAGCCTTGCGAGTTTCTTCACGCTTATCGACTTCCGAGTTATGACGTCGAAGAAGTTACAGAGCCCAGTCAGCGTTGCACTGACATGGTCATCCATTATACCTGGATTGCAACCGGAAGAATCATCATCATCACGTGACATGAGACTTCATGCCGCGAAGTTTCGTTTCTTGGGGTCCATGTATCTGCTTATTAGCCCGGAGTAACCGAAGGGCACTCGACTCCTAGAAGGCAATTGAAAATTGATCGACCTCGGCCGGACTAAAAGTGAAGCAGAGGGGGACAGTAATAGTCGCTGCTTAATCCTTTTGCGCTTCGACCGCCGTCCGCCTCTCCTCCGACGTCCCTCTTGGGCCGCCGGGATTGAAGCTCTTCCTCGATGCCCAAAACTTTCAGGTCGTGTCTTGCTTTCCATCTTTGGTCCGGTCCGGCATGTTGAGAAGAGTGCCAAGCAAGCTCTCGCACACGTTCTTTGTAATATGCATGACATCAAGGCAGTGAGGTGTATCGAGAATTTTCCAATACGGCAAGTCCCAAAACACGGACCTCCTTTTCCATACACCAATGAGCGGCGTCGTCACCGTTGCCTTTTTCTTCTTCTTCTCTCCGGCTTTTGACGTATCTTTCCCGGCGGAGGGCACTCCTTCCAACCTTTCGTAATGTATCGATCTCTTCGCCGCTCTTCTTCCGTGGAGGTCCTCGGGGTTCATTTGTACCATCGAACAGATCTCCACGCTTTCTCCACGGGTCAGTCTTCTGTAGCCACCTTCGATGTAAACTGTTTTCGAAGAGCCGGGATCCTTACCAAGCTGCAAAAACATCATCTCTTCCATGCACCTGACACATGCCTTGTGTCCATGGCACACCGGCACGAAATGTAACCGTATCCGAGGTAGTCCTGCACCGTCGTGATCAACGCGGCTCTCAAAGGGAAATATTCTTCCGCGACGGCGTCCCATGTATCTACCCCTTCCTCCGCCCACAACGTTTCAAGCTCCTCCTTTAATAGTTCGAGATACATGTTGATATCGTTTCCTGTGTCGGCCCTTGAATTAGCATACTCATCTGTATGTACTTCCTCTTCATGCACAGCCAGGGCGGGAGGTTGTAGATCCATACAAACACGGGCCATGTGCTATGTGTGCTGCTCTGGTTTCCGAACGGATTGAATCCGTCCGTGCTCGCACCCAACCTGATGTTTCTGGGTTCTGCCCCAAAACTTCCGAATTCATTGTCTAATGCTTTCCACCGGCTTGCATCCGAAGGGTGTGTCAGCACTGGGTGCTCAATCCGATCTTCATCATTCAACACCGCCTCCTTTCTTTCAGCGTGCCAGCGCATGAGCTTTGCTTCCTTCGGTCCGCGTAGAACCGTTGAAGCCGGGGGCGAGCGGGAAGTACCACACAACTTTCCGAGGAGCTTTCTTCTTCCCTTTCTTGTACCGTTCAGCGTCACACATGACATTTGGTCTTGTCCACATGCTCCTTCCGATACATGATACAGTCGTTGATGCGCGTGATACTTTTCGTGGGGTAAGTCGAGAGGGCACGTGATTCTCTTGGCCTCGGCTAGACTACCAGGACACGTGTTCCCGGCAGGAAGGAGATCTTTCACGTATTCCAGGATGTCGTCGACGCTTGTGTCCGTCCATCCGTGTTTCGCCTTCATCGCAGCACATCGAGAGCTACTCTCAAGCGAGACCCCCAACCCGCGACCTGAGTCGTACAACGGAGTATTCGAGTCTATCTCCAGTTGCTCAAGCTTTGATTTCCGCTTGGCGCCTTCGTCTTTTCGAGAAGCAGATCTTGAAGATGAGGGTCCCGCACGACTGAAGCTAGCGGCACCTCTTCGTCGTCGTCAAGGTTATTGTCATCGTCAAGGTTATTATCGTCGTCAAGGTTATCGTCTTCTGCGACAAACTCTTCATCGTCATCAATGTCATGATGCCCTCCTTCTTGCCGGCCATTATTACCACCTGCTGCCGTCGCCCCATTGACCTCCGCGCCATCATCGCTCATCCATTGAGTGTGTCCATGCATGAAACCATTAGTGAGCAGGTGCCCCTGCAATTTGCCTGAATACGGGTCAAACCATTTCCCTCGTTTGCATCTCCGGCACGGACACAATACCTCTGTGCGGTTATTTTCATACATGTCGATGATCGCGTGTTTCAGATATCTCATCACGATGCTTTCACTCATCTCGATAACCATTATCGCCTGCATGGTAAGATTACATAATTCATTAGAACCATGCATCCGTCGGTAGTTTTCACGGAAAATTTCGGCATGACCTTCCTACACGGTAGGACATAGGAGCGCCAGAAATGTGCCGAAACGGAAACTTGAAGAATCAACATTTCGGCAAACGTTGGCAACTCATTTTCAACGCCAACACACACACAAGCACAAGCACAACATATATATATATGCCACACACGAGAGCTTTTCTTCAAATGTCCAACATACATTGATACATTCCTTAATTTGTTCATTAATCACCTATTTGTTTGATATATTCGTCGATAAGATCGAGACGACGCGCCGCGATAATGGCGTATGGATGCCGACTTTCTAGATCTAGATCTAGATTGAGCGGTCAATGCGGGATAGTAGATCTAGATCTACATAGGGGGATGTGGGAGATGCATGTAGGAAGGGAAGATTTGCTCAAAAAATATGATTTTGTTTGGTCAAATTGGTGAAATTGGGGATAGAAATGGGCAAAAATGAGCTGGGTTGGGAGAAGGCTCGGGTTTGTGTGGAGAAGTGGAGTGTAGTGAGTGTGTGAGTGAGTGTGCTGGTTGGTGGCTGAAATAACTCCCAGGTTATTGCCGGCGCACCTGGACCATGGTGCGCCGGCAACATATGCCCCTTTCGGCTATATCACCCCGGGCCAGGCCCAAGAATCATTGGCGCACCGGCCCGTGGGTGCGCCGGCAATAGCACCTTCTCCACCGGCGCACCACTGGGCCGGTGCGCCGGCAATGATTCCTGGGCCTGGCCCGAATCGGCGGGGCCATGCCAGGAAATAGCGCCGGCGAGCCCTCACCCGAGGTGCGCCGGAGTAGCACTTCATCGCCGGCGCGTCTGAGATGTGGTGCGCCGGCAATCCTTTCCACCGGCGCATGTCCAAGGTGGTGCGCCGGCACCACTTGCCTCCACCTATAGGCTTTTCCCTAGTAGTGGGAGCAAAGCATTAACACTCCGTGAACACATGTGATCCTCACATCACCGCCTTCCTCTCCGGTTGTCCCAATTTCTCCACTTTGGGGCCTCGGGTTCCGGACAGCAACGTGTGTATACAACTTGGTGTAAGATCAATAAACAATGCATATCATGATGAAACAATAACATGTTCAGATCTGAGATCATGGCACTCGGGCCCTAGTGACAAGCATTAAGCATAACAAGTTGCAACAATATCATAAAAGTAACAACTACGGATACTAGGCACCATGCCCTAACAATCTTGTGACTATTACATGATCAATCTCATCCAATCCCTACCATCCCCTTCAGCCTACAGCGGGGAATTACTCACACATGGATGGGGAAACATAGCTGGTCGATGGAGAGGCGCTGGTGATGGCGGTGAAGATCCCTCCAATTCCCCGTCCGGCGGAGTGCCGAACGGAGTTTGGTCCCGAGGCGGAGTTTCGATGGCAGGGCGTACTGGATGGTCTCTCGGAAATATGGTCGAACCCCCGCGTTTTTAGGTCGAAAGCGATATAGTCCGAGGAGAAGCGTCGGGGCCGAGGCGCCCATACAACAAGGCGGTGCGCCCCCCCTGGGCCGCGCCGCCTAGTGTGTGGGGGCCCCGGCCCCCACCTGGCTTGCCCTTCTCGTCCGCCACTGGGAAAATAGGGCCTTTCGCATAAATTCCGAGGATTTTCCCGAAAGTTGGATTTCTGCACAAAACGAGACACCAGAGCAATTCTGCTGAAAATAGCGTTAGTCCGCGTTAGTTGCATCCAAAATACACAAATTAGAGGCAAAACAATAGCAAAGTGTTCGGGAAAGTAGATACGTTTTGGACGTATCAACTCCCCCAAGCTTAGCTTATTGCTTGTCCTCAAGCAATTCAGTTAACAACTGAGTGCGATAAAAGAACTTTCACGAACACATTTGTTCATATGATGTAAATATTCTCATGATATGGCAAGTGCTTAAGCAATTCATAATAAGGTACATGCAAATAAAGTCATCTAGTAACTGTGTCAATCATAAAAGAGATACCAACAAACTAATAACAAGCATCATGAAACACTTCAATAAGCAGGATTGCAATGTTCATAAAAGGATATGATAAAGTGGTATCTCGCTTGCCTGTATTTGTAGCAAAACATAAATGCCCAGGCACCTCTGAAGTTCATAGAAAGACTAGAAGTAAATTTGTCAAAGATAAAAGCATCAAAGTTATACCACAGCTTGTATTTTGGGACAAGCATATTATACTAAGAATGACAGTATGCTCTCAAGAAAGTGCTCAAAGAAAGGATGGTGACTCAACATAAAAGTAAAAGATTGATCCTTCGCAGAGGGAAGCAGGGATTAACATGTGCTAGAGCTTTTCATTTTTCAAAGACAGAAGTAAAATTATTTTGAGAGGTGTTTGTTGTTGTCAACGAATGATAGTGGGTACTCTAACCACCTCGCCAACCAGACTCTCAAGAGCGGCTCCCATGAAGGACGTTATCTCTACCAGCAAGGTAGATCATCCCTCTTCTCTTTTGTTTACACATGTATTTTAGTTTCATTATGGATGACACTCCCCCAACCTTTGCTTACACAAGCCATGGCTAACCGAATCCTCGGGTGCCTTCCAACATTCACATACCATGGGAAAGTGTCTATTTGCAGGTTAAGTTGCTTACTGATGAATCATAGCAAAACACATGAAGAGAATTATTAATGAAGGTTGATTAATTGGGTCTGGGAACCCCGTTGCCAGCTCTTTTTGCAAAATTATTGATAAGCGGATGTGCCACTAGTCCATTGGTGAAAGTCTGTCCGGAGTAAATGACAAGGTTGAAAGATAAAACACCACATATTTCCTCATGAGCTATAAAACATTAACACAAATTGAGAAGTAGTTTGAAGGTTTAAAGGTAGCACATGAGAATTTACTTGGAATGGTTTGAAATGCCATGCATAGGTATTTATGGTGGACACTTTGGAACAACTTGGTTTTCAGGTGTTTGGAAGCACGAGCAGCGTTCCCGCTCAGTACAAGTGGAGGCTAGCAATAGACTGGGAAGCGACAATCAAGAGAGCAATAATCGTCATAATCATGCTTGCGACAAAATAAAATTAACGGAGGCATAAAAGTGATACAAGAACTCAAGCAAAGTAAATCATCGAGGCTTAATTGACTTTTGTTTAGTCCTATGCATGTGAGCATGTGCCAAGTCGATTCAAGTGAATTATTCAGAGGAGGATACCACAATGTCATACCGATTTATGAATAAAACAATGCAAGCAAATATTCATGACATGCTACTCATTATTAATAAATTGGAACTAATCATGAGAGATCATAAACTACTAGACTTTCATTAAATGACATATAGCTCATATGAACCAACTAAGCATGCTCACATGGATGAGTATATGTACAAAAATGAAAACAAATGGAGTTCATACCAGCCCCTCACCACAGTCAAGTTGCCGTAGATCGTCATTATTGCCTTTCACTTGTGCAGCTTGAATAATATGGAATGAAACCCAGCTCCAACCACCGGAAACCTCTGAACTCCCTAATGAACTTTACAAAACCAAAGAAGAACAACAAATATTTTTGGTGTTTTCGGGTTAGAAACAAGAACAAAAGGAAACAAGAAAACAAAGCAAAATCTTTTTGGGTTTTCATAGCAAACCAATGATAGCAAATAAAGTAAAATAAGAGCAAAGAACCAAATAAACAAATGGTGAAGATAAATAACAGAAATATTTTTGGTCTTTTTGTGTTTTAGGAAAGAGACAAAGCGAAAATAAGAGAATGCAAACTAACAGAAACACAGAAAAGCAAGATGACAGAAATCTGCCAAAACCTGACAGCAGTACAGAAATCGAAATAACAAAAATCTTCCATTGCTCAGCTCAAAAAGTGTTCAACTAATGAAAGTTAGATAACAACCTGGGGCACATGCTCAAAAATTTGCAACTCAAAATAACGTTCTGGCTGTGCGTACGAATTTTTTTGGTAACAGCACAGAATCTGTTTTTGGACAGCACTTCCCCAAATATCATCTCCCTCTCATTAGAAAACCACTCTAAGAAACTAAACAAGTATGTACAAGTATCCAGCAATCATAAGATGCAAAGAATAAGTGATGCCGGTATACCTCCCCCCAAGCTTAGGCTTTTGGCCTAAGTGGAGTTCATTCCCACGGTCCCCATGAAGTGGTGTCTCCGTAGTACGACGAAGAACGACCCGGTTCCGGTATGTGCTGGAAGTAACATGGTACATGACGGTGTAGTCGTAGGAGGGCTCAGCGTCCTCGGAGTCATGTTGCTGGTGGAAGCCTTGTATCTTCAGTTGCTCGTCCACCTCCTCCTTAGAGCGCGACCATGGTTTCCTGCCAATACAACAAATCTGGGCAAGAGGACTTCCCTCTCATCCCCGTCAGCAAATAACATTCTATAAACAATATTATCCATACTAGAGTCAGCTGTAACAAATTGGTGACTCTTCATAGCAGCAATATCTAACTTAACAGGTGGTATTTCTACATCAGTTGGGGTCAAGAGGGAGATCTAGACGTGCCAAAATACGCGATGCAATTATTCCCCCATAAATAGGCCCCTTGTTAGACAAACGGCGAGCAATAACAGAACCAAGATGATAAGGTGTCTCCCCAGTGAGTGCAGCAATTAAGAAAGCAAGATGATAACTATAAATATTACTAGTGTTCTCCTACCAAGAATGCTAGTAGCAAGGTAATAAGCAAAATACTTAATGGCGGGAGTTGAATGTTTTTATCTTGCCACACTGAATGGTGCGGCAATCATCATTTGTAATTTCTCGATAGAGCTCCAGAAACCCTGGGGTTGTCCTCAATCTTCTTCGCTGTACCTGCAGGGGCAACATCCAATGCAGCACAAAATCCTTCAACTTCATAGTGACAGGATTACCATAGATCTTAAATGCAACCTTCGGGTTGAAGTGCTTGTTGTTGAACTTGAAGCTCTCCACAAAGATTTTAGTAAGCATGTAGTATTGCTTCCTCTCATCCTCCATATAGGCGGTTTAACCCGCCTTTCTGACGAGAGTCAAGAAATCATCCAACAACCCTGCATTGCTCAAAAATTCATAACATGGAAAAGATGAAGCATTAGGGTCTCCATTGCCCTCATCGAAGCTTGGTGCAATCCGTCCTCATTATAGGATCGTCTAATCCGAGTGGATGCCCTCGAGGGCCTTCCCGTGCTCGTCGTCTCTCCTTCGAACACCTCTCCAAAGTTGTAGTTGTTCATTTTCCTTCTCTGAAATTTTTCAACAATCATTATAAAATTTGATTTCAAGGTATATAATTGAGGGGAACTACTATAGGAACTTGCTAGAGTACTAAACATGCATCAAAACTAGTTTTCACCACTTAGAACAAGCATGCAAGCTCACTAAACATGTTACCTACAGCAGCAAAATATTCAAGATATACTCAAACAAACAAAATTCTAATTGGACAATCAAAGGAGTCACATACCGGAGAGCAAATGTGCCAAATTTCAGACAGAAATCTGGCTGAGCAAAGAGATCGAGAAATCTCGAGTTCTTGAAACGCGAGTGAGAGAAAGTGAGTACGAGTTTTTTCGGGAGAGAGAAGAGAATGGGTGAAAGGGATGATGAAGTGGGGCAAGGAGGGGCCCACACACCCTACCAGTATAATTTTTGTAAATTTTTGAGAACTTCGAAAAATGCACATTTCTGGGTGTTAAAGTAATTATTACTGCGCAGGAAAATGATTTCCAAAATCTTAAACAACTAAAGCATATTGCAAAACAAAAAGTGCTACAGCAAGTAAAACAAATGAGGGAGAAAGAAAGAAAGAAATGTTGTTTAGCTCTCTTATGCATTAAAATATACTTGTTAACAAGGTTGATCAAGTCTTGCTACCAAATAAATTTTATATGACATAAGAAGAAATAAACCTCAAATCAATCATGTTACCTTATATTGAATTGATATGGATCCAATCACAAGAGTTTGATATTCTTCTTTAGGCTCATATATAGGACAATCAATGGATCCCACTTTGATAGTTTTCACATTAAAAATTGTATTAACTCCATATACTTTATCAATCCTCTTGGGAAAATAGACAGTATGTTCCTTGTCATCAACATTGAAAGTAACCTTGCCTTTATTGCAATCAATAACAGCCCCTGCAGTATTAAGAAAGGGTCTTCCAAGAATAATGGACATATTATCATCTTCATGCATTTCCACAACAAAATCAGTTAGTATCAAGCAATGTTGAGTAACTTGAACAGAACATTTTCACATACACCAACAAGAATAGCAGTAGATTTATCACCATTTGCAAAGATATAACACTTGGTATCAACTTATCTAAATCAAGTCTCTTGTAAAGAGAAAAAGGCATTACACTAACTCCTGCTCCCAAATCACATAGAGCAGTTCTAACATAATTATTCTTGATGGAACAAGGAATAGCCGGTATACCTGGGTCTCCCAGCCTTCTTTGGAACCTTACCATTGAAGGAGTAATTAGCGAGCATAGTGGAAATCTCCTCATTGGGAATTTTCCTTTTGTTAGAGACAATATCTTTCATGTACTTTGAATAAGGAGGCAATTTAATAGCATCAGTCAAAGGGATTTGCAAAAATAAATGTTTCATCCAATCACAAAATTTATTATAATGTTCCTCCTCCTTTGATTTTAGTTTCTTAGCAGGAAAAGGCATTTGCTTTTGAACCCAAGGTTCTCTTTCATTACCATGTTTCTTTGTAATAAAATCTTCTTTAGTGTACTTTTATTTTTATCATGCTTTTCAAAGTTCTTTTTCAATTTCTTCTTTATCAGATTATCATTCTTATCATTATCTTCATCATGTTCATTACCACTTTCAGTTTCAGCATCAGAAATAGAAATACTATTAGGATCATTAACAGGTTCAGAGGATTCTACAACAGTTTTATGTTTCTTCTTCTTTTTCTTAGAAGGACTACTAATTTCTTTAGTTCGTTGAGAATCTTGTTCAATTCTTTTGGGGTGCCCTTCAGATATAGAGGATCCTGGGTAGAAACACCGCCTCTAGTTGTTACTTCATAAACATGTTTCTCTTCATGATTATTTTTTAACAAGTCATTTTGCACTTTAGTAAGTTGATCAATTTGAGTTTGAATCATATTAAAATGTTTAACAAGCATCTTAACATCATTGGAGGTTCTCTCCACAATATCATGCAATTTACTAATAGCTTGAGAATTTTCCATTAGATAATTCTCTACTCTCATATTAAAATTACTTTGCTTAACAATATAATTATCAAATTCATCTAAACATTGATCAGGAGGTTTTGAATATGGAATATCTCCTCTATCAAAGCGTTCAAGAGAATGTACCTCGATTGTAGATGAAGGGGGAATTATCTACATAGGTCTTCTATTGGAGGCAAATTCTTCACATCTTCATTTAATACCTTTCTCCATAAGAGATTTCTTGGCTTCCCTCATATCTTCATCATTTAATTCAATCATACCCCTCTTCTTCAATATAGGTGTCGGAGTTGGTTCAGGTGTAGACCAATCATCATGATTTTTGCTTATCTTTGCCAATAATTCTTCACTTCGTCCGGAGTTCTCTTCCTGAAAACACAATCAGCACAACTATCCAGGTATGTCCTAGACTCAATGGTTAGTCCACTATAAAATATATCAAGTAAATCATGTTTTTCCAAATCATGTCCAGGCCGAGCTCTAATAAGAGAGCAAAATCTTGCCCAACTTCAGGCAATTTCTCTCCATCTTCTTGATCAAAACTATAAATTCTCTCTGCAGAGCCATATGTTGAGCACTAGCGGGAAAGTATTTTCGAAAGAAAACATCAAGCAAACAACTTGGACTATCAATAGAATCAGGAGGCAAATTATTATACCAAATCTTAGCATCATCCTTTAATGAGAATGGGAAAATCTTAGCAACAAAATAAGTACGCATCTTAACATCATCAGAAAACAAGCTACTTAAAGTAGAAAGCTCATTCATGTGTTCTACAACACTCTCTTTTTCAGTACCACAAAAAGGTGTTTTCTCAACAATATATATATGAGATAAATCAAGAGAAAAGTCATAATCTTTATCCTTAATGTTTATAGGAGATGTGGCAAATTTAGGATCAGGAGACAGTTTATATCTAACAGCATGTTGTGCAATAAGCTTTTTAAGGTTACTTGTACTAGTAGTAGCATTGCATTTATCAATAAAATCATCATCAAGTTCCACATAATCTTCATCAAGATCATCAATCTCAGGTGAATTAACAGTATTTTCATTAGGAGTTTCAGATTTTCAATTTGTCTAGACCTATCAATTGTAGCATCTAGAAAAGGACCTAATGAACCAATATTATCAAGCACAGTAGAAGCATCATCAAAATTATCAGAGGAATTTTCAGATTCAGCAGAAGTACCAACACGTGAAGTTTGTGGTGGTGAAACAAGTTGACTTATCACAGATGGTGAATCAAGAGCAGCAGAGGTACTCAAAGTTGTACCTTTTCTTGTAGTGGATGGTAATATGGCGACTTTAGTATCGCGAGGTTTACCCATGATGGAGAGTTTGCAGCGAACAATATCAATCCAAGTGAACTTGCAAATAAAGCTATGTTCCCCGGCAACGGCGCCAGAAAATAGTCTTGATGACCCACAAGTATAGGGGATCGCAACAGTCTTCGAGGGAAGTATTACCCAATTTATTGATTCGACACAAGGGGAGACAAAGAATACTTGTAAGCCTTAACAACGGAGTTGTCAATTCTGCACCTGGAAAAGACTTGCTCGCAAGAGTTTATCGCAGTAACAGCTTTATGGCAGTAGGAATAGTGAAATAACAACAGTGGTGAAATAAAGACAGAGAGTGATTATAGTAAACAGCAGGATTAAAATACTGAGGCACAGGGACGGATGAACGGGCATTGCATGGATGAG
This sequence comes from Lolium multiflorum, assembly GCA_030979885.1. Taxonomy (NCBI): domain Eukaryota; kingdom Viridiplantae; phylum Streptophyta; class Magnoliopsida; order Poales; family Poaceae; genus Lolium; species Lolium multiflorum. The sequence continues at coordinate 116,866,589 of CM061747.1, read as the reverse complement.
AGAATTCATGTAACAATCATGGTAGGGCATTTGCAGGTAATAATAAGCGGTATCCAAGTACTAATCAATCAAGGCATGTGTTCCATATATAGTCGTACGTGCTCGCAATGAGAAACTTGCACAACATCTTTTGTCCTACCACCCGGGGCAGCCGGGCCTCTAGGGAAACTACTGAAATTAAGGTACTCCTTTAATAGAGTACCGGAGCAAAGCATTAACACTCCGTGAACACATGTGATCCTCACATCACCGCCTTCCTCCGGTTGTCCCAATTTCTCACACTTTGGGGCCTCGGGTTCCGGACAGCAACGTGTGTATACAACTTGCAGGTAAGATCAATAAACAATGCATATCATGATGAAACAATAACATGTTCAGATCTAAGATCATGGCACTCGCCCTAGTGACAAGCATTAAGCATAACAAGTTGCAACAATATCATAAAAGTAACATCTACTGATACTAGGCACCATGCCCTAACAATCTTGTGACTATTACATGATCAATCTCATCCAATCCCTACCATCCCTTTCAGCCTACAAGGGGGGAATTACTCACACATGGATGGGGGAAACATAGCTGGTCGATGGAGAGGCATTGGTGATGGCGGTGAAGATCCCCTCCAATTCCCCGTCCCGGCGGAGTGCCGGAACGGAGTTTCTGGTCCCGAGGCGGAGTTTCGCGATGGCGGCGGCGCATCTGGATGGTCTCTGGAAATATGGTCGAACCCCGGCGTTTTTAGGTCGAAAGGCGTATATAGTCCAGAGGAGAGCGTCGGGGCCGCCGAGGCGCCCATACAACAAGGCGGCGCGCCTCCCGGGGTCGCGCCGGCCTAGTGTGTGGGGGCCTCGGCCCCCACCGGCTTGCCCTTCGGCTCCGCGCATTCGGGAAAATAGGGCCTTTCGCATAAATTCCGAGGATTTTCCCGAAAGTTGGATTTCGCACAAAAACGAGACACCGAGCAATCTGCTGAAAACTTAGTCCGCGTTAGTTGCATCCAAAATACACAAATTAGAGGCAAAACAATAGCAAAAGTGTTCGGGAAAGTAGATACGTTTTGGACGTATCACAGAATTCGGAGCATCCTCGACAGCTTCTCCCGCGCCACTGGGCTCACCATCAACTTCCACAAAAGCGCAGTGGTGCCCATGCACGTCGATGAGGCGGTTATGGTTGTTGTCCGGGATGTGCTCGGTTGCAGCATCGAAGGGTTCCCCAGACCTACCTCGGCCTCCCCCTGTCGGCGGACAAGCTCAAACTTGCGGCTTTTGCGCCGCTCATCGCCAAGGTGGACAAGTATCTCTCAGGGTGGCGGGCGCTGCTCCTGTCTTATGGCGGACGCCTCGCTCTCGTCAACGCCGTGCTCGATGCCCTCCCCACTTACGCCATGGGAGCGCTCGACCTTCCCCGGGGGTGCTGGAAGCTTTCGACCGCTGCCGTCGCGCCTTCTTCTGGGCGGCCACGGACCGCGTCTCCGGGGCGCAGTGCCTCGTCGCCTGGACCCAGGTTTGCCGATCGAAGGAGGAGGGTGGGCTCGGAGTCCGCTCGCTGCGGGACCAGAACGACTGCCTCCAGGTGAAGCTCCTCCACCGGCTCCACACCGCGACTGAGACCTCCTGGCCATCGTGGGTCTGGTCTTCCCTCGGCAGCAGCCCCCTCGCGGCGGAGCGCGGCGCGGCGTTGCGTGAGCCACAGTGGAGTGCCCTCCGTCGGCTGCTGCCTCTGTACCGCTCCATCAGCGCGGTCTCCATCGGCAACGGGAGGACCACGTCCTTCTGGTTCGACACTTGGCTCCCTGTGGGAGAGCTCAGTGTGGCTTTCCCCCACCTGCTCTCCTTCTTCGCCTCGCCAGAGGCCACGGTTGCCCACGTCCTCGCAAGGGGCCTGGACGCCTTCCTTGCACCTCGGCTGTCGACCACCGCGTTTGCTCAGAGGGCCCTCCTGCTGGCTGCTCTCGGCGCCGTGCGCTGCACAGATGAGCCCGATGCTCGCTCCCTCGTTCGCTGCGCCGCTCCGCATGGCCGGCTCCGGGTCGCTGAGTTATACAGGCTTCGCACCTTCGGCGGCGTGCGGTGTCCCTTCTTCGACTTCGTCTGGCTCAATCACGCCCCGCCGCGGGTCAGGGTGTTTGCTTAGCTGTTGGTCCAGCACCGCCTCCCCTCGCGCCCTAACTTGCACCGGAAGACGATTCTGACGATGGAAGAGAGCAACTGCCCGCTGTGCGGTGATGTGATCGAGACTTGCTCCCACCTCGCCTTTGGCTGCCCCTTTGCTAGGAGCTTTTGGGATAGCATCGGCGCCTCGCCGCCGCCGAGCCTGCTGGCCTCGGATGCCGCCCTCATCTCCCTGCCCAGGAGTATCCTGATAGGATTCGTAGCATAGAAAACAAAAAATTTCCTACCGCAAGAACGAAAACCAAGCCAAGATCTAATCTAGTAGACGGTAGCAACGAGGAGATGATGAGACTAACCCTCGAAGATTCGCAAAGCTTAACGAGATTAGATCTCGGGTGGATGTAGACGATCACTTGCCGCTTGCAAAAGCGCGTAGAAGATCTTGATCTCGACGGTGCCACAATCGGGCAGCACTCCGCACTGGTCACACGTTCGGTGTTGATGAAGACGACGTCCTCCCCCCTTCCAGCGGGCAGCGGAAGTAGTAGATCCTCCTAATCCCGGCAGCACGACGGCGTGGTGGCGGTGGTGGTGGAGAACTCCGGCAGGGCTTCGCCAAGCGTATGCGGGAGCTATGGTGGAGGAGGAGGCGGCTAGGGTTGGAGGCGGCGGCTAGGTTTGGGCGCCGGCTATGGGGCGGCCAGCTGTGGTGCTTGAGTTGGCCGGCCCCCTCCCCTTGCCCCTCTATTTATAGGTGGAAGCCCCAAGAGTTGGATCCCAAGTCTTCGAATAAGACCCCAAAAGAAATCCTACCATAGGAGGAAAACCTACTCAAGGAGGGAGTCCTACCCAAGGTGGACTCCCACCTTTCCTTGTGGTGGGTTGGCCGGCCACCCTGGTGGAGTCCACCTGGGACTCCCCCTCTAGGGTTTGGCCGGCTAGGGTTGTGGAGTCCCTCCGGACTCCACCTTCCATAGTGCTTTCTTCCGGACTTTTCTAGAACCTTCTAGAACCTTCCATAAATGCACCGGATCATTTCCAAACATGGAATATGACTTCCTATATATGAATCTTATTCTCCGGACCATTCCGGAACTCCTCGTGATGTCCTCGATCCCATCCGAGACTCCGAACAAAACTTTGAACTCCATTTCCAAATTCCATATCTACTTAAACGATATCAAACCTTAAGTGTGTCACCCTACGGTTCGCGAACTATGCAGACATGGTTGAGACTTCTCTCCGACCAATAACCAATAGCGGGATCTGGAGATCCATAATGGCTCCCACATATTCAACGATGACTTAGTGATCGAATGAACCATTTACATACGATACCGATTCCCTTTGTCTCGCGATATATTACTTGTCCGAGGTTTGATCATCGGTATCATGATACCTTGTTCAACCTCGTCTCCTGACAAGTACTCTTTACTCATACCGTGGTATGTGGTCTCTTATGAACCATTCATATGCTTGCAAGCCATTTAGACGACATTCCACCGAGAGGGCCCGAGTATATCTATCCGTCATCGGGATGGACAAATCCCACTGTTGATCCATATGCCTCAAGCTCATACTTTCCGGATACCTAATCCCACCTTTATAACCACCCATTTACGCAGTGGCGTTTGATGTAATCAAAGTACCCTTCCGGCATAACTGATTTATATGATCTCATGGTCGAAAGGACTTGGTAACTATGTATCGAAAGCTTATAGCAAATGAACTTAATGACGTGATCTTATGCTACGCTTAATTGGGTGTGTCCATTACATCATTCACATAATGATATAACCTTGTCATTAACAACATCCAATGCTCATGATCACGAAACGATGATCATCTATTAATCAACAAGCTAGTTATACAAGAGGCTTACTAGGGACTTCTTGTTGTTTACATAACACACATGTATCAATGTTTCGGTTAATACAATTATAGCATGGTATATAAATATTCATCATAAACACAAAGATATATAATAACCAATTTATTATTGCCTCTTGGGCATATCTCCAACAGTCCCCACTTGCACTAGAGTCAATAATCTAGATTACATAGTAAGGTACCTAACACCCATGGCATTCTGGTGTTGGTCATGCTTTGCCCTAGGGAGAGCTTTAGTCAACGGATCTGCTACATTCAGATCAGTGTGTACTTTGCAAATCTTTACTTCTCCATCTTCGATGTACTCGCGAATCGAATGAAAACGCAGCTTGATATGCTTTAGCTTCTTGTGTGACCTTGGTTCTTGTGCATTGGCGATGGCACCCATGTTGTCACAATAAATGACTAGTGGGTCCAATGCACTAGGAACCACACCGAGCTCAACAATGAACCTCTTCATCCATACCGCTTCCGATGAAGCCTCCGAAGCCGCTATGTATTCCGATTCTGTTGAAGACTTCGCCACCGTGCACTGCTTGGAGCTGCACCAGCTTACTGCAGCACCATTCAATATAAACACGTACCCAGACGAGACTTAGAGTCATCAGGATCAGTGTTCCAACTTGCATCGGTGTAACTTGTTACAACAAGCTCTTGGTCACCGCCATAACAAAGAAACATATCCTTAGTTCTTTTCAAGTACTTCATGATATTCTTGACCGCTGTCCAGTGTTCCATTCCTGGATCACTTTGATATCTGCTAGTCAAACTAACAGCATGTGCTATATCCGATCTAGTACACATCATGGCATACATGATAGAGCCTACTGCCGAGGCATAGGGGATCTGATTCATCCTCTCTCTTTCTTCTGCCGTAGCCGGACCTTGAGTTTTACTCAAGACCTTACCTGGCAACATCGGTAAGAATCCTTTCTTACTTTCATCCATTCTAAACTTCTTTAGAATCTTGTCCAGGTATGTACTCTGTGAAAGCCCTATTAGGCGTCTTGATCTATCTCGATAAATCTTGATGCCTAAAATGTACGCTGCTTCACCAAGGTCTTTCATTGAAAAACACTTATTCAAATAACCTTTTACACTGCTTAATAGTTCTATATCATTCCCAATCAATAATATGTCATCTACATATAATATCAGGAATGCTACAGAGCTCTCACTCACTTTCTTGTAAATACAGGCCTCTCCATGGCACTGTATAAACCCGAAGTCTTTGATCACCTTATCAAAGCGTCGGTTCCAACTCCTGGATGCTTGCTTCAGTCCATAAATGGAACGCTGAAGTTTGCATACCATGTCAGCATTTTTAGGATCGACAAAACCTTTGGGTTGTACCATATACAACTCTTCCTCAATGTCACCATTAAGGAACGCCGTTTTGACATCCATCTGCCAAATCTCATAATCGAAAAATGCAGCTATTGCTAACAAAATCCTCACAGATTTTAGCTTCGCTACAGTGAGAAAGTCTCATCGTAGTCAACACCTTGAATTTGTCGGAAACCCTTTGCGACAAGTCGAGCTTTATAGACAGTAACATTACCGTCAGCATCTGTTTTTCTCTTGAAGATCTATTTATTCTCAACAGCCTTGCGGCTATCAGGTAGATCTACCAAAGTCCATACTTTGTTATCATACATGGATCCCATTTCGGATTTCATGGCTTCTTGCCATTTGTTGGAATGGGCTCATCATCGCTTCTTCATACGTCGCAGGGTCCTCATCATTGTTGTCCACAATCATGAGATTTATACAAGGATCATACCAATCAGGAGTGGTACGCTCCCTTGTCGACCTACGAGGTTCAGTAGCTACCTCGCTCGAAGTTTCATGATCATTATCATTAGCTTCCTCTGTTACGGCAGGGCGGCACAGAACATCTTCCGGTACGCACTACTCGATCAACGAGAGAAGGTTCAGTAACCTCGTCGAGTTCTACTTTTCTTCCAGTCACTTCTTTAGTGAGAAATTCTTTCTCAAGAAAGGTTCCGTTCTTAGCAACAAAGATTTTGCCTTCGGATCTGTGATAGAAAGTATACCCTATAGTTTCCTTAGGGTATCCTATGAAGACACATTTCTCCGCTTTGGGTTCTAGCTTGTCCGGTTGTAACTTTTTTACATAGGCTTCGCAACCCCAAACTTTAAGGAACGACAGCTTAGGTTTCTAATTAAACCATAATTCATACGGTGTCGTTGCAACGGATTTCGATGGTGCCCTATTTAAAGTGAATGCTGCTGTCTCTAATGCATAACCCCAAAATGATAACGGCAAATCAGTAAGAGACATCATAGAACGAACCATATCTAAGAGAGTTCGATTACGACGTTCGGACACACCATTGCGTTGTGGTGTTCCCGGCGGTGTCAATTGTGAAAGTATTCCGCATTTCTTTAAATGCATGCCAAACTCATAACTCAGATATTCACCTCCGCGATCAGAACGCAGAAACTTGATCTTCTTGTTACGTTGATTTTCTACTTCACTTTGGAATTCCTTGAACTTCTGGAAAGTCTCGGATTTATGTTTCATGAAATAGATATACCCATATCTACTCAGATCATCTGTGAAGAACATAACGATAACCACCGCGCGAAGCTACACTCATTGGTCCGCACACATCGGTATGTATGATTTCCAATAAGTCTGTAGCTCGCTCCATAATACCAGAGAATGGAGTCTTAGTCATTTTTCCCATTAGACATGCTTCGCATCTATCAAGTGACTGAAAATCAAGTGACTCAAGTAGTCCATCTGCATGGAGTTTCTTCATGCATTTCACTCCAATATGACCAAGACGACAGTGCCACATATAAGTAGAATTATCATTCAATTTAATTCGCTTAGCATCAATGTTATGAACATGTGTATCGCTACTATCGAGATTTAATAGAAATAAACCATTCTTCTCAGGGCATGACCATAAAAGATATTATTCATAAAAATAGAACAACCATTATTCTCAGACTTGAATGAATAACCGTCTTGCATTAAACACGATCCAGATATAATGTTCATGCTCAACGCAGGCACCAAATAACAATTATTAAGGTCTAAAACTAATCCCGATGGTAGATGTAGAGGGAGCGTGCCGACAGCGATCACATCGACCTTGGATCCATTTCCAACGCGCATCGTCACTTCATCCCTCGCTAGGCTTCGTTTATTCCGTAGTTCCTGTTTCGAGTTACAAATGTGAGCAACCGAACCAGTATCAAATACCCAGGCACTAGTACGAGAACCAGTGAGATAAACATCTATAACATGTATATCAGATATACCTTTCTTCTTCTTGACAAGGCCGCTCTTCATCAGCCAGATACTTGGAGCAATTCCGCTTCCAGTGCCCCTTCCCATTGCAGTAATAGCACAAGAGATCAGGTTTAGGGCCACCCTTAGGCTTCTCAGGATGAGCGGCAGCTTTCTTGCCACCCTTCTTGAGGTCCTTCTTAGGTTTGCCCTGTTTCTTGAACTTGGTGGTCTTATTGACCATCAACACTTGGTGCTCTTTCTGTATCTCAACCTCAGCAGATTTCAGCATGGAGAAGAGTTCAGGAACTCCTTGTTCATGTTCTGCATATTGTAGTTCATCACGAAGTTCTTGTAACTTGGTGGCAGTGATTGGAGAACACGATGAATACCCAGCTGGTTAGGGATCACAATCCCCAAGTCACTGAGCTTCCTCGCATGTCCGGACATAGCGAACATGTGCTCACTAACGGAGCTTCCCTCTTCCATCATGCAGCCAAAGAACTGCTTCGAGGCCTCATAGCTTTCCACGGCCGCATGAGTTTCAAAGATAACTTTGAGCTCACGCATCATATCACAAGGGTCGTGGTGCTCAAAACGCTTTTGGAGCTCTGCCTCTAGGCTGCATAGGATGGCACACTGAACTTGAGAGTACACTTTAGCCCGAGCTTCGAAAACATTCTTTTCTTCCTCGGATACTACAGGAGGTGGTGTGGAACCTAGCGGTGCATCAAGCACATATTGCAGATTTCCGCCATTGAGGAAGATCCTCACATGACGGAACCAGTGAAGTTGCTACCATTGCTTTTAAGCTTTTCTTTCTCTAGGAACTGGTTAAAATTGATTGATGGGGACACCATGATCTACAACAATTATTTGCCATAGTTTAGACTAGGTTTATGACAAATTGAGTTCAAATTTTAATTTAACAAAATTAAAAACTAGGTGAACTCCCACTCAAAACAATATCCCTCGCATTGTCTTAGTGATCACACGAACCAAATCCACCACACCAAGCCCGATCATCACGAACAAGATGTAATTTCAATGGCGAACACCCCAAGTGTTCATCATATCAATCATATGACTCATGCTCTACCTTTCGGTATCACGTGTTCGAGACCATGTCTGTACATGCTAGGCTCGTCAAGGCAACCTTAGTACCCGCGTGTACAAAACTGGCTTGTACCCGTTGTATGCACATGTAGAATCTATCACACCCGATCATCACGAGATGCTTCAAACGACAAGTCTTAGCAACGGTGCATACTAAGGATGAACACTTTATTATCTTGATATTTAGTGAGAGGGATCATCTTATAATGCTACCGTCGCGATCTAAGCAATATAAGATGCATAAAAGGATTAACATCACATGCAATTCATATGTGATATGATATGGCCCTTTTGTCTTTGCGCCTTTGATCTTCATCTCCAAAGCACGGACATGATCCTCCATCATCAAAGAGCATGATCTCCATCATCGTCGGCGTAGCACCAAGGTCAATGGCGCCGTCTTCATGATTGTCCTCCATGTAGCAACTATTACAACTACTTTGAAATACTACTCAACATGAAATTTAAAGACAACCATAAGGCTCGCCGGTTGCCACAATACAATAATGATCATCTCATACATATACATCATCACATTATGGCCATATCACATCACCAAACCCTGCAAAAACAAGTTAGACGCCTCTAATTGGTTTGCATATTTTACGTGGTTTAGGGTTTTCGCATAAGATCCAATCTACCTACGAACATGAACCACAACGGTGATACTAATGTTGTCAATAGAAAGAGTAAATTGGATCTTCACTATAGTGGGAGAGACAGACACCCGCAAAGCCACTTATGCAATACAAGTTGCATGTCGAACGTGGGGCAAGTCTCATGAACACGGTCATGTAAAGTTAGCCCGAGCCGCTTCATCCCACTATGCCGCAAGATGCAAAGTACACGAACTAAAGACAACAAAAGCATCAACGCCCACAAAACAATTGTGTTCTACACGTGCAACCAATCTATGCATAGACACGGCTCTGATACCACTGATGGGATTCGTAGCATAGAAAACAAAAATTTTCCTACCGCAAGAACGAAAACCAAGCCAAGATCTAATCTAGTAGACGGTAGCAACGAGGAGATGATGAGACTAACCCTCGAAGATTCGCAAAGCTTAACGAGATTAGATCTCGGGGTGGATGTAGACGATCACTTGCCGCTTGCAAAAGCGCGTAGAAGATCTTGATCTCGACGGTGCCACAATCGGGCAGCACCTCCGTACTCGGTCACACGTTCGGTGTTGATGAAGACGACGTCCTTCTCCCCGTTCCAGCGGGCAGCGGAAGTAGTAGATCCTCCTCGGAATCCCGGCAGCACGACGGCGTGGTGGCGGTGGTGGTGGAGAACTCCGGCAGGGCTTCGCCTAAGCGTATGCGGGAGCTATGGTGGAGGAGGAGGCGACTAGGGTTGGGGAGGCGGCGGCTAGGGTTTGGGCGCCGGCTATGGGGGCAGCCAGCTGTGGTGCTTGAGTTGGCCGGCCCACTCCCCTTGCCGCTCTATTTATAGGTGGAAGCCCCAAGAGTTGGATCCCAAGTCTTCGAATAAGACCCCAAAAGAAATCCTACCATAGGAGGGAAACCTACTCAAGGAGGGAGTCCTACCCAAGGTGGGACTCCCACCTTTCCTTGGTGGGGGGGTTGGCCGGCCACCCTTGGTGGAGTCCACCTGGACTCCCCACTAGGGTTTGGCCGGCTAGGGTTGTGGAGTCCCTCCGGGACTCCACCTTCCATAGTGCGTTTCTTCCGGACTTTTCTAGAACCTTCCATAAATGCACCGGATCATTTCCAAACATGGAATATGACTTCCTATATATGAATCTTATTCTCCGACCATTCCGGAACTCCTCGTGATGTCCTGGATCCCATCCGAGACTCCGAACAAAACTTCGAACTCCATTTCCAAATTCCATATCTACTTAAACGATATCAAACCTTAAGTGTGTCACCCTACGGTTCGCGAACTATGCGACATGGTTGAGACTTCTCTCCGACCAATAACCAATAGCGGGATCCGGAGATCCATAATGGCTCCCACATATTCAACGATGACTTAGTGATCGAATGAACCATTTACATACGATACCGATTCCCTTTGTCTCGCGATATATTACTTGTCCGAGGTTTGATCATCGGTATCATGATACCTTGTTCAACCTCGTCTCCGACAAGTACTCTTTACTCGTACCGTGGTATGTGGTCTCTTATGAACCATTCATATGCTTGCAAGCCATTTAGACGACATTCCACCGAGAGGGCCCAGAGTATATCTATCCGTCATCGGGATGGACAAATCCCACTTGATCCATATGCCTCAAGCTCATACTTTCCGATACCTAATCCCACGTTTATAACCACCCATTTACGCAGTGGCGTTTGATGTAATCAAAGTACCCTTCCGGCATAACTGATTTATATGATCTCATGGTCGAAAGGACATGGTAACTATGTATCGAAAGCTTATAGCAAATGAACTTAATGACGTGATCTTATGCTACGCTTAATTGGGTGTGTCCATTACATCATTCACATAATGATATAACCTTGTCATTAACAACATCCAATGCTCATGATCACGAAACGATGATCATCTATTAATCAACAAGCTAGTTATACAAGAGGCTTACTAGGGACTTCTTGTTGTTTACATAACACACATGTATCAATGTTTCGGTTAATACAATTATAGCATGGTATATAAACATTCATCATAAACACAAAGATATATAATAACCAATTTATTATTGCCTCTTGGGCATATCTCCAACATATCCCTGCCGATACGAGCTCCTCCTTCCGGCTGCTTTGCCTTTGGCACCTTTGGAAGCACCGGAACGGGGTGGTTTTTCAGCGCCTCGCCCCGTCTCTGGGGCTGGTCCGCAGATGCTGCCGCGACGACGCCCTTCTCTGGAGATGTCGCCTCCCTCTGGACCGGCGTGACGACGTGCTCCCCTGGGTCCTCTTGCTCGGAGGGCGCGGCGGTTGACTGCTCCCGGACTCTCCCCATCCTTCCCTCGAGTGTATAGTTGGAAAAGAAAAAGATAGGGGTGTGCTGGATCCATGTGTGCGTGTGTGTTTGTAAGATAGGCAAAACTGGAATTTCCCCCGGGGGCGCCGGTTGTGGTGGCTTCCCTCCTCTTCCCTTGGGCTAGTCTAGCCCACATAAATCAATGAAAAATGAAGATTCAGGGGGATTCCTTTCCCCCCCCCCCCGGTGAACTTTCGAAAAAAAAAACCAGTACACCCCGGAAAAAAAACCAACACGCGTCAACCAAATCTTTCCATGGCGCACGAAACGGCAGCGGGTAGGAGATCTTGCGGCGGCGCGGTTGCCATATCCCAGCAGCTGAGGTCGACGAAGACTAAAGGAGAACGAGGGCGAGCGCCTCGGGTTAGGCCTCGCACAGAACAGCGGCAGAGAAAGGCTTATAGGCCTATGTACGCCAACAGTAGTCTGTTTTCCTAGCCAAATAGACACAGACATGTGGGCTCATGAAATAACCAGGTCCGTCGGCAGTGACTGTGAGCGATGGTCGGAATGGTAACACAGAAACAAAAGAACGCTAGAGACAAACAACCATGGCGCTGGACCGCTGGACCCACCGGAAACAGAGGATACATGCATAGTACACAACTCCTCACCCACGAAGGAGGATGACATGTAGGACCCGAATAGCAGAGGGCCTACATGCAGTATCAAAGAGAACGAAACAGCTCTGTTTGCACAGCGAAATGAGAAAAGTACGGTGGCAGGCTCCTCCAGACCTCCACCAGTTGCGCGCAGCAAGCCCGGTGTCAAGCACGTTAATCTGAAAGAACACATACCATGAACATGATAGGTAGGCCATGCGATGGATCGAGCCCATATGCAACCTACAATGGCTAGAGTACATCGATTTTTGCCCACCTGCAGCCAACCAGCGTGCGGGAAGGGTAACCCAATCAACGAGGGAATTACGTGACCAACTAAATGAGGAAAGCAACGAACAAAATTCAATCAAAGGAGCTATCGTGGGGCTCTCTGAGATAGGGCAAGTAGTCACGCACTTGCTTGTTCTCAATGAAGCCAAGGTATCATAGTAGCATCCGGGAGGAGTCAGAGCAACCCTCCAGCAAATATTACATAAATTCGATACAAGTTCAAAGATGCAACGAACGTCAACCAAGCTCCAGGGAAGTACAAATTACGCTGGACTGTACTAGGTGGTGTTGGCGATCAGGAACTGTCGACGCTCCGCATCCGTCGTCACCCCCACCAAGCAATCCGCAGTAATTCTCCCCTCTTGATATGCAGCAGACGCAAGCTTCTGTCCATCAACCGAGAGTTCGATTCCTTGAGCAAAGGCACCCAACTCCGTAGCATTGAAGCTCCGTAGGTTTTGTCCTAGGATTATCTCTTTAATTATCGCAATGTTGTCTACTGCATGTTCTCGAGTGCTTATTAATGGTATTCAGGGAGATAGAATTTCGCACGACAAAGGAACCCGTCAGGGAGATCCAATGTCGCCAACATTATTCTTACTCGTGATGGACGTCTTGAACGCGATGTTCTGAAGAGAGAGGCATCTTCCAAAATTTGCAACGTTGGGGATTGAAACAGAGGCTATCTCCCTCCCTCGCTCTCTATCTCTACGTTGGTGAAAGGAGGGGATTGAAACATTATTCTTGCAGCCATTGAAATCTGAGTTAGAAGGGGCTAATGAATTGTTGAAGTTTTCTGGAGAGGCATCTAACTTAGTCTGCAACCTCAACAAATGTGCCATCGCGCCTATTGTCTGCTCTAATGTGGAGTTTCCACAGCCCATGACTTCTTTGCCTTGTAAATTGGTGGACTTTCCTTGGCACTTGGAGAATCCTAAGTCCCTAATAATGCTAACAAATAGTGGGTGGCTGATTCTAGTGCAAACGGTGTTGTCAGCTATCGCCATCTACCATATATATGCTCTCTCTTGATATACCTCAATGGTAGTTGAATCAAATTAACAAGATCTACAGGGCATTTCTGTGGCACGTATCAAAGAATGAAAGGAGGGGAAACAGTTTGGTAGCGTGGGAGCAAGTGTGTAAACTAAAAAGGATGGGTGGCCTCGGCATCCATAACCTAAAGTTCCTAAATTCTGCTTTGCGCATGAGATGGACATGGCTTGAGAGGGATGGACCAGCTAGATCGTTGTCTGGTCTTAAGTTCATCCTTCTGAAAGATGCAGAGGAGATGTTCCAAACTACATGTATGTGCTCAGTTGGCAATGGAAAGATGATCCTTTTCTGGATAGACCGTTGGTTAGAAGGACAGAGCCAGCTCCAATTGCACCTTCCATATTTGTTTTTGTGAGAAACAGAGGAGCAAAGAACAGAACTGTCTCGGAACCGACAGACAACGAAAAGTGGGTCCAAGACATCAGAGGGAGTCCGAGCATCTAAGAAATCGAGGAGTTATTAAGACTTCTCCAATCACAACCACCTCTTAACAATGTGGAGGACTGATACGTCTCAAACGTATCTATCATTTCTGATGTTCCATGCTAGTTTTATGACAATACCTACATGTTTTTTTCACACTTTATATCGTTTTGATGCATTTTCCGGAACTAACCTATTGACGAGATGCCGAAGTGCCGTTCCTGTTTTCTGCTATTTTTGGTTTCAGAAATCCTAGTAAGGAAATATTCTCGGAATTGGACGAAATCAACGCACATCTTATTTTCTCCGGAGCTTCCAACATCAAAGAAGAGTCGGAGACGGCAGGGGGCCCACACCATAAGGCGGCGCGGTGGCCCCCCGCGCCTCATGAGGAGGGAGCCCTCTGGCCCCTCCGAGGCTGCCCTTCCGCCTATATAAAGCCCCTGACGTGAAAACCCTAAAAACATAAGCCACGGTACGAGAAACCTTCCAGCCTCCGCCATCGCGAAGCCAAGATCCGGGGGACAGAGTCTGTTCCGGCACGCCGCCGGGACGGGGAAGTGCCCCGAAGGCTTCTCCATCGGCACCACCGCCATCTTCACCGCCATCGTTGTCTCCATGATGAGGGAGGTAGTTCTCCCCGAGGCTAAGGGATGTACCGGTAGCTATGTGGTTAATCTCTCTCTGTACTCCAATACAATGATCTCGTGAATTGCTTTGCATGATTGAGATCTATATGATGAGCTTTGTATCGCTACTAGTCTATGTGCTACTCATGTGATGTTATTAAAGTAGTCTATTCCTCCTGCATGGTGTAAAGGTGCCAGTGTGTGCATCATGTGGTTCTTGTCGTAGGCTATGATCATGATCTCTTGTAGGTTATGGAGTTAATTATCATTATGATAGTATTGATGTGATCTATTCCTCCTTTCATAGTGTAATGTGGACAGTGTGTATGCTATGTTAGTTCTCGGTTTATTTTGCAAAGATCTATTATGCTCTAAGGTTACTTAAATATGAATGCCGAATGTTGTGGCGCTTGTTAACTCCGGCTTGAGGGAGCTCTTGTAGCCCTACACAACGAATGGTGTTTGTCATCCAACAAAAGAGTGTATGTAGCACAAATGAGAGAAGTTATTATTTATTATGCGATCGATGTTGAGAGTGTCCACTAGTGAAAGTATGATCCCTAGGCCTTCTTTCCAAACATCGAATCACCGCTTACTTATTGTTCTGTTGCATGTTTACTCGCTGCCATATTTTATTCAGATTGCTATTACACTCATATACATCCATACTACTTGTATTTCACTATCTCTTCGCCGAACTAGTGCACCTATATATCTGACAAGTGTATTAGGTGTGTTGGGGACACAAGAGACTTCTTGTATCGTGATTGCGGGTTGCTTGAGAGGGATATCTTTGACCTCTTCCTCCCGAGTTCGATAAACCTTGGGTGATCCACTTAAGGGAAAACTTGCTGCTGTTCTACAAACCTCTGCTCTTGGAGGCCCAACACTGTCTACAGAAAAGAAGCGTGAGTAGACATCAAGCTATTTTCTGGCGCCGTTGCCGGGAGGAAAGGTAAAAGGCACTCATACTCCGGTCCCAGGTAACTAAGTTATTTTTTGTTGCCGTTGTAAGTGCTCGAAGCTATTTCCTTTAGATCCTGCAATTGCATCTTTTGGTTTCTTGTTTACACTAGTTAGGCATAATGGAAAGCAACAGTGAGCTTCTTATTCTATTTCCTGAGTTAAGACATGGATTGTTTGCTGCGAAAATTAAAAACCTATGGAATCTTATTTGCATGCTAGTAGCAATGATATTAGTATGAACGCTTTGAACACCATTGTTGCTAATGATATGGAAAATTCTAAGCTTGGGGAAGCTGGTTTTGATGAGCATGACATTTTTAGTCCCCCAAGCATTGAGGAGAAAATTTTCTTTGATGATACTTTGCCTCCTATTTATGATGATTATAATGATAGTGGTCTTTTGGTGCTGCCTACTATGGAGAGTAAATTTTATTATGATTATACTATGCCTCCTACACTTGATGAGAATAATAATGATAGCTACTTTGTTGAATTTGCTCCCACTACAACTAATAATATTGATTATGCTTATGTGGAGAGTAATAATTTTATGCATGTAGCTCATGACAAGAATGTTTTATGCAATAGTTATATTGTTGAGTTTGTTCATGATGCTACTGAAAGTTATTATGAGAGAGGAAACATGGTTATATACATCTTAATAATATTAAGTTTCCCCTCTTTATGTTGAGAATCTTGAAATTGCGCTTGTGTTGTTTTTCTATGCTTGCCACTTTGTTCTTCATGAATTTATTTGTGTACAAGATTCCTTTTCATAGGAAGTGGGTTAGGCTTAAATGTGTTTTGAATTTGCTTCTTGATGTTCTCTTTTGCTTCATTATCTATTTTCATGCGAGCATCATTAAAATTGCTGAGCCCATCTTAATGGCTATAAAGAAAGAACTTCTTGGGAGATAACCCATGTCTTTATTTTACTACAGCACTTTTGTTTTATATTTGAGTCTTGGAAGTTGTTTACTATTGTAGCAACCTCTCCTTATCATGTTTTTGTGCCAAGTAAAGTCTATATGGTAAAGTTGATGCTAGATTTGGATTGCTGTGCAGAAACAGATTTGCTGTCTGTCACGAATTTGGGCAGGGTTCTCTGTAGGTAACTCAGAAAAATCTGCAAATTTACGTGCGTGATCCTCAGATATGTATGCAACTTTCATTAGTTTTGAGTTTTTCCGTTTGAGCAAGTTAAGTTCCCCTGCAAAATTCGTCTTTACGGACTATTCTGTTTTGACAGATTCTGCCTTTTATTTCGCATTGCCGCTTTTGTTATGTTGAATGAGTTTCTTTGTTCCATTAACTTACAGAATCTTTGTGCAATGTACAGAAGTGTTAATAATGATTGTGTCACCTCTGAACATGTGAATTTTTATTATGCACTAACCCTCTAATGAGTTTGCTTGAAGTTTGGTGTGGAGGAAGTTTTCAAGGGTCAATAGAAGAGGATGATATACTATGATCAAGAAGAGTGAAAGGTCTAAGCTTGGGGATGCCCCGGTTCATCCCTGCATATTTTAAGAAGACTCAAGCATCTAAGCTTGGGGATGCCCAAGGCATCCCCTTCTTCATCGACAACTTATCAGGTCACTTCTAGTGAAACTATATTTTTATTCCATCACATCTTATGTACTTTACTTGGAGCGTCTGTGTGCTTTTATTTTCGTTTTATTATTTTCATTCTCTGAATAAATTCATGCTCATGTGTGGGAGAGATACACGCTCCACTTTTCATATGAACACTAGTGTTCTTCATTTTTGCTTTTAATGTTCAAGGGTGAAAGTTGATCGCTTCACTTGTTGCTATTTGGTTGGAATCAGAAAATGCTTCATATGGTTTTGAATAACTTGATACTTGGCAATTGTTTTGAGCTCTCATAAATCATGTTTAAGCTCTTGCATCATGTAGTTAAATCTAGTAGTGGAGAACTACCGTAGAGCTTGTTGAAATTTGGTTTGCATGATTGGTCTCTCTAAGGTCTAGATATTTTCTGGTAAAAGTGTTTGAGCAACAAGGAAGATAGTGTAGAGTCTTATAATGCTTGCAATATGTTCTTATGTAAGTTTTGATGTACCTGTTCATACTTGTGTTTGCTTCAAACAACCTTGCTAGCCAAAGCCTTGTACTGAGAGAAAATGCTTCTCGTGCATCCAAACACCTTGAGCCAAAACCTATGCCATTTGTGCCCACCATATCTACCTACTATGTGGTATTTCCTGCCATTCCAAGTAAATACTTCATGTGCTACCTTTAAACAATTCAAAAATATTATCTCTTATTTGTGTCAATGTTTTATAGCTCATGAGGAAGTATGTGGTGTTTTATCTTTCGATCTTGTCATTTACTTCTGACAGACTTTCACAATGGACTAGTGGCTCATCCGCTTATCCAATAATTTTGCAAAAAGAGCTGGCAATGGGGTTCCCATCCCCAATTAATTAACTTGCATTAATAATTCTCTTCACATGTTTTGCCCTGATCTATCAGTAAGCAACTTAAATTTGCAAATAGACACTCCTCCATGGTATGTGAATGTTGGAAGGCACCCGAGGATTCGGTTAGCCATGGCTTGTGTAAGCAAAAGGTTGGGAGGAGTGTCATCTAATAAATAAAACTAAAGTACATGTGTAAACAAAAGAGAAGAGGATGATCTACCTTGCTGGTAGAGATAACGTCCTTCATGGGAGCCGCTCTTGAAAGTCTGGTTGATAAGGTAGTTAGAGTACCCATTACCATTCATTGACAACAACAAACACCTCTCAAAACTTTACTTTTATGCTCTCTATATGATTTCAAAACTTGAAAAGCTCTAGCACATGATTTAATCCCGCTTCCCTCTGCGAAGGGCCTATCTTTTACTTTATGTTGAGTCAGTTTACCCATTTCCTTCCATCTTAGAAGCAAACACTTGTGTCAACTGTGCATTGATTCTTATATACTTGCTTATTTGCATTCATCATATTACTTTATGTTGACAATTATCCATGAGATATGCATGTTGAAAGTTGAAAGCAACTGCTGAAACTTATATCTTCCTTCGTGTTGCTTCGATGCCTTTACTTTGAATTTATTGCTTTATGGGTTAACTCTTATGCAAGACTTTTTGATGCTTGTCTTGAAAGTACTATTAATGAAAAGTTTTGCTATATGTTATCTATTTGTTAGCAAACTATAGATCATTGCTTTGAATCACTCC
The DNA here is from genome assembly GCA_030979885.1 of Lolium multiflorum. NCBI lineage: Eukaryota > Viridiplantae > Streptophyta > Magnoliopsida > Poales > Poaceae > Lolium > Lolium multiflorum. The sequence continues at coordinate 116,848,055 of CM061747.1, read as the reverse complement.
ATTCATGTCATATGCTTTACAATAATGTTGATCAAGATTATGATGGTAGCATGTCACTTCAGAAATTATTTGTGTTATCGTTTACCTACTCGAGGGCGAGTAGGAACTAAGCTTGGGGATGCTTGATACGTCTCAAACGTATCTATAATTTCTGATGTTCCATGCTAGTTTTATGACAATACCTACATGTTTTGTTCACACTTTATATCGTTTTGATGCATTTTCCGAACTAACCTATTGACGAGATGTCGAAGTGCCAGTTCCTGTTTTCTGCTGTTTTTGGTTTCAGAAATCCTAGTAAGGAAATATTCTCGGAATTGGACGAAATCAACGCCCACATCTTATTTTCCCGGAGCTTCCAACATCAAAGAAGAGTCGGAGACGGGCAGCAGGGGGCCCACACCATAAGACGGCACGGGTGGCCCCCTGGCCGCGCCCCCCTATGAGGAGGGAGCCCTCTGGCCCCTCCGAGGCTGCCCTTCCGCCTATATAAAGCCCCTGACGTGAAAACCCTAAAAACATAAGCCACGGTACGAGAAACCTTCCAGAGCCTCCGCCATCGCGAAGCCAAGATCCGGGGGACAGAGTCTGTTCGCACGCCGCCGGGACGGGGAAGTGCCCCGGAAGGCTTCTCCATCGACACCACCGCCATCTTCACCGCCATCGCTGTCTCCATGATGAGGAGGGAGTAGTTCTCCTCGAGGCTAAGGGCTGTACCGGTAGCTATGTGGTTAATCTCTCTCTCTCTCTACTCCAATACAATGATCTCGTGAATTGCTTTGCATGATTGAGATCTATATGATGAGCTTTGTATCGCTACTAGTCTATGTGCTACTCATGTGATGTTATTAAAGTAGTCTATTCCTCCCGCATGGTGTAAAGGTGCCAGTGTGTGCATCATGTGGTTCTTGTCGTAGGCTATGATCATGATCTCTTGTAGGTTATGGAGTTAATTATCATTATGATAGTATTGATGTGATCTATTCCTCCTTTCATAGTGTAATGTGGACAGTGTGTATGCTATGTTAGTTCTCGGTTTATTTTGCAAAGATCTGTTATGTGATACGTCTCCAACGTATCGATAATTTCTTTTGTTCCATGCTACATTATTGATGATATCTACATGTTTTATGCACATTATATGTCGTATTTACGCATTTTCTGGAACTAACCTATTAACAAGATGCCGAAGAGCCAGTTGCTGTTTTTGGTTTCAGAAATCCTAGTAACGAAATATTCTCGGAATTGACGAAATCACCGCCCAGGGTCCTATTTTTGCACGAAGCTTCCAAGACCGAAGGAGAGTCGAAGTGGGGCCACGAGGTGGCGACACCACGGGCGGCGCGGCCCAGCCCTGGCCGCGCCGACCTATGGTGTGGGCCCCCGTGCCGCCTCTGACCTGCCCTTCCGCCTACAAATAGCCTCCGTCGCGAAACCCCCAGTACCGAGAGCCACGATACGGAAAACCTTCCGAGACGCCGCCGCCGCGAATCCCATCTCGGGATTCAGGAGATCGTCCGCACCTGCCGGAGAGGGGATTCATCTCCCGGAGGACTCTTCATCGCCATGATCGCCTCCGGAGTGATGAGTGAGTAGTTCACCCCTGGACTATGGGTCCATATGGTCGTCTTCTCCTAATTGTGCTTCATTGTTGGATCTTGTGAGCTGCCTAACATGATCAAGATCATCTATCTGTAATTCTATATGTTGTGTTTGTCGGGATCCGATGAATAGAGAATGCTATGTTATGGTGATTATCAATCTATTGTTTATGTGTTGTTTATGATCTTGCATGCTCTCCGTTATTAGTAGAGGCTCTGGCCAAGTTTTTACTCTTAACTCCAAGAGGGAGTATTTATGCTCGATAGTGGGTTCATGCCTTCATTGATACCTGGGACAGTGACAGAAAGTTCTAAGGTTGTGATGTGCTGTTGCCACTAGGATAAAACATTGATTCTATGTCTAAGGATGTAGTTGTCGATTACATTACGCACCATACTTAATGCAATTGTCTGTTGCTTTGCAACTTAATACCGAAAGGGTTCGGATGATAACCTGAAGGTGGACTTTTTAGGCATAGATGCAGTTGGATGGCGGTCTATGTACTTTGTCGTAATGCCCTGATTAAATCTCACTATATTTATCATATCATGTATATGCATTGTTATGCCCTTTTCTATTTGTCAATTGCCCGATGTAATTTGTTCACCCAACATGCTTTTATCTTATGGGAGAGACACCTCTAGTGAACTGTGGACCCCGGTCCTATTCTTTACATCGCATACAATCTACTGCAATTGTTCTTTACTGTTTTCTTCGCAAACAATTATCTTCCACACAATACGGTTAATCCTTTGTTACAGCAAGCCGGTGAGATTGACAACCTCACTGTTTCGTTGGGGTAAAGTACTTTGGTTGTGTTGTGCAGGTTCCACGTTGGCGCCGGAATCCCTGGTGTTGCGCCGCATCACATTTCGCCACCATCAACCTTCAACGTGCTTCTTGACTCCTACTGGTCCGATTAAACCTTGGTTTCTTACTGAGGGAAACTTGCCACTGTGCGCATCATACCTTCCTCTTGGGGTTCCCAACGGACGTGTACATCTACGCGCATCAAGCAAATTTCTGGCGCCGTTGCCGGGGAGATCAAGAAACGCTGCAAGGGGAGTCTCCACCTCTCAATCTCTTTACTTTATTTTTGTCTTGCTTTATTTTATTTACTACTTTGTTTGCTGCACCTAAACAAAACACACAAAAAATTAGTTGCTAGTTTTACTTTATTTACTATCTTGCTCTCTATATCAAAAACACAAAAAAATTAGTTACTTGTTTTTACTTTGTTTGCCTAGTTTACTTTTTGCTTATTGCATCATGTTTCCTTTTAATTTTACCACAAAAGACATACCGGTAGGACGTGGGTCTATAGTTGGGAGAAAGAATATAGAAGAATTTTTCAATCATGTTAGTATTACTGAAGATTTTGAAGATAGACACTTGGTAGAACTTGCACCTACCTATGAAATTGCTGCTGCTGCTTTAGTTCGCATGTTGGAAACTAAATTTGTTAATCTCAATCCTATAATCCAACACATGTTTCTTACACTCGGTGATATGGAAGAAGGAGAAAAGAAAGATTTTGTTTTAGAAACTCTTCTGAGAGAATTTGGTGGTCTAGCAAGAGAGGCTAGAAAGGTCTTTGCTAAATTTAACATGCTAGGTTCTCATACTAATTTTGTTGGTCTCCTTGAAAAAATGGACATGGATAGAATAAGGTACACTAATAATATTAATGATGGTGGGGAGATCAAAGCGCCAATACCATGTAAACTCCTAGCTATGAATGATGCACTAGAAAATAACTATGCTTGGCTTGTTCATGAAAATTTGTTCGATGATAATAGCAAGCCCAAGACTAATGAAAAAGGGGACGCTAAAACTTATGTATCCAATATACTATGTTTGGTTGAGAAAACTTCCAACACCCCTGGTTATAATGTTGATGCTTCTTCGTTTGATAATACTTGATTTGCACTTTCTGCGCCTAGCTGAAAGGCGTTAAAGAAAAGCGCTTATGGGAGACAACCCATGTTTTTACTACAGTACTTTGTTTTATATTTGAGTCTTGGAAGTTGTTTACTACTGTAGCAACCTCTCCTTATCATGTTTTTTTACCAAGTAATGTTTCTATGTTAAAGTTGATGTTATATTTGGGATCGCTGCGCAGAAACAGCATTGCTGTCTGTCACGAATCTGGGCCTAAGTCTCGGTAGAAAATTCAAAAAAATCTGCCAATTTACGAGCGTGATCCTCAGATATGTACGCAACTTTCATTAGTTTTGAGTTTTTCCATTTGAGCAAGTCTGGTGCCATTTTAAAATTCGTCTTTACGAACTGTTCTGTTTTGACAGATTCTGCCTTTTATTTCGCATTGCCTCTTTTGCTATGTTGAATGAATTTCTTTGATCCATTAATGTCCAGTAGCTTTATGCAATGTCCAGAAGTGTAAAGAATGATTGTTCCACCTCTGAACATGTGAATTATTAATTATGCACTAACCCTCTAATGAGTTTGCTTGAAGTTTGGTGTGAAGGAAGTTTTCAAGGGTCAAGAGAGGAGTATGATATACTATGATCAAGAGGAGTGAAAGCTCTAAGCTTGGGGATGCCCCGTGGTTCATCCCTGCATATTCTAAGAAGACTCAAGCGTCTAAGCTTGGGTATGCCCAAGGCATCCCCTTCTTCATTGACAACATCATCCCTCCCGAAACTATATTTTTATTCAGTCACATCTTGTGTTCTTTACTTGGAGCGTCGGTTTGTTTTTGTTTTTGTTTTTGTTTGAATAAAATGGATCCTAGCATTCACTTTGTGGGAGAGAGACACGCTCCGCTGTTGCATATGGACAAATATGTCCTTAGGCTTTACTCATAGTGTTCATGGCGAAGTTTCTTCTTCGTTAAATTGTTATATGGTTGGAATTGGGAAATGCTACATGTAGTAATTCTAAAATGTCTTGAATAATGTGATACTTTGCAATTGTTGTGCTCATGTTTAAGCTCTTGCATCTTATACTTTGCACCCATTAATGAAGAAATACATAGAGCTTGCTAAAATTTGGTTTGCATACTTGGTCTCTCTAAGGTCTAGATAATATCTAGTATTGAGTTTTGAACAACAAGGAAGACGGTGTAGAGTCTTATAATGTTTACAATATGTCTTTTATGTGAGTTTTGCTGCACCGGTTTATCCTTGAGTTTGCTTCAAATAACCTTGCTAGCCTAAACCTTGTATCGAGAGGGAATACTTCTCATGCATCCAAAATCCTTGAGCCAACCACTATGCCATTTGTGTCCACCATACCTACCTACTACATGGTATTTCTCCGCCATTCCAAAGTAAATTGCTTGAGTGCTACCTTTAAAATTCCATCATTCGCCTTTGCAATATATAGCTCATGGGACAAAATAGCCTTAAAAACTATCGTAGTATTGAATATGTACTTATGCATTTTATCTCTTATTAAGTTGCTTGTTGTGCGATAACCATGCTTCGGGGAACGCCATCAACTATTCTTTGTTGAATATCATGTGAGTTGCTATGCATGTCCGTCTTGTCTGAAGGATCTATCACCTTAATGATTGGAGCATGCATATTGTTAGAGAAGAACATTGGGCCGCTAACTAAAGCCATGAATCATGGTGGAAGTTTCAGTTTGGACATAAATCCTCAATCTCATATGAGAATAATAATTTTTGCTACATGCTTATGCATTAAAGAGGAGTCCATTATCTGTTGTCCATGTTGTCCCGGTATGGATGTCTAAGTTGAGAATAATCAAAAGCGAGAAATCCAAAATGCGAGCTTTCTCCTTAGACCTTTGTACAGCGGCATGGAGGTACCCCTTTGTGACACTTGGTTGAAACATGTGCATTGTGATGATCCGGTAGTCCAAGCTAAGTAGGACAAGGTGCGGGCACTATTAGTATACTATGCATGAGGCTTGCAACTTGTAAGATATAATTTACATAACTCATATGCTTTATTACTACCGTTGACAAAATTGTTTCATGTTTTCAAAATAAAAGCTCTAGCACAAATACAACAATCGATGCTTTCCTCTTTGAAGGACCATTCTTTTACTTTTATGTTGAGTCAGTTCACCTATCTCTCTCCACCTCAAGAAGCAAACACTTGTGTGAACTGTGCATTTATTCCTACATACTTGCATATTGCACTTGTTATATTACTCTATGTTGACAATATCCATGAGATATACATGTTATAAGTTGAAAGCAACCGCTGAAACTTAATCTTCCTTTGTGTTGCTTCAATACCTTTACTTTGATTTCTTGCTTTATGAGTTAACTCTTATGCAAGACTTATTGATGCTTGTCTTGAAGTACTATTCATGAAAAGTCTTTGCTTTATGATTCATTTGTTTACTCATGTCATTACCATTGTTTTGATCGCTGCATTCATTACATATGTTTACAAATAGTATGATCAAGATTATGATGGCATGTCACTTCAGAAATTATCTTTGTTATCGTTTTACCTGCTCGGGACGAGCAGAACTAAGCTTGGGGATGCTGATACGTCTCCAACGTATCGATAATTTCTTATGTTCCATGCTACATTATTGATGATATCTACATGTTTTATGCACATTATATGTCGTATTTACGCATTTTCTGGAACTAACCTATTAACAAGATGCCGAAGAGCCAGTTGCTGTTTTCTGCTGTTTTTGGTTTCAGAAATCCTAGTAACGAAATATTCTCGGAATTGGACGAAATCAACGCCCAGGGTCCTATTTTTGCACGAAGCTTCCAGAAGACCGAAGGAGAGTCGAAGTGGGGCCACGAGGTGGCGACACCACAGGGCGGCGTGGCCCAGGCCCTGGCCGCGCCGACCTATGGTGTGGGCCCCTCGTGTCGCCTCTTGACCTGCCCTTCCGCCTACAAATAGCCTCCGTCGCGAAACCCCCACCGAGAGCCACGATACGGAAAACCCACGAGACGCCGCCGCGAATCCCATCTCGGGGATTCAGGAGATCGCCTCCACCCTGCCGGAGAGGGGATTCATCTCCCGGAGGACTCTTCATCGCCATGATCGCCTCCGGAGTGATGAGTGAGTAGTTCACCCCTGGACTATGGGTCCATAGCAGTAGCTAGATGGTCGTCTTCTCCTAATTGTGCTTCATTGTTGGATCTTGTGAGCTGCCTAACATGATCAAGATCATCTATCTGTAATTCTATATGTTGTGTTTGTCGGGATCCGATGAATAGAGAATGCTATGTTACGGTGATTATCAATCTATTGTTTATGTGTTGTTTATGATCTTGCATGCTCTCCGTTATTAGTAGAGGCTCTGGCCAAGTTTTTACTCTTAACTCCAAGAGGGAGTATTTATGCTCGATAGTGGGTTCATGCCTTCATTGATACCTGGGACAGTGACAGAAAGTTCTAAGGTTGTGATGTGCTGTTGCCACTAGGGATAAAACATTGATTCTATGTCTAAGGATGTAGTTGTCGATTACATTACGCACCATACTTAATGCAATTGTCTGTTGCTTTGCAACTTAATACTGAAAGGGGTTTGGATGATAACCGAAGGTGGACTTTTTAGGCATAGATGCAGTTGGATGGCGGTCTATGTACTTTGTCGTAATGCCCGATTAAATCTCACTATATTTATCATATCATGTATATGCATTGTTATGCCCTTTTCTATTTGTCAATTGCCCGACTGTAATTTGTTCACCCAACATGCTTTTATCTTATGGGAGAGACACCTCTAGTGAACTGTGGACCCCGGTCCTATTCTTTACATCGCATACAATCTACTGCAATTGTTCTTTACTGTTTTCTTCGCAAACAATTATCTTCCACACAATACGGTTAATCCTTTGTTACAGCAATCCGGTGAGATTGACAACCTCACTGTTTCGTTGGGGCAAAGTACTTTGGTTGTGTTGTGCAGGTTCCACGTTGGCGCCGGAATCCCTGGTGTTGCGCCGCATCACATTTCGCCACCATCAACCTTCAACGTGCTTCTTGACTCCTACTGGTCCGATTAAACCTTGGTTTCTTACTGAGGGAAACTTGCCACTGTGCGCATCATACCTTCCTCTTGGGGTTCCCAACGGACGTGTACATCTACGCACATCATTATGCTCTAAGGTTACTTAAATATGAATGCCGAATGTTGTGGCGCTTGTTAACTCCGGCTTGAGGGAGTTCTTGTAGCCCTACACAACGAATGGTGTTTGTCATCCAATAAAAGAGTGTATGTAGCACAAATGAGAGAAGTTATTATTTATTATGCGATCGATGTTGAGAGTGTCCACTAGTGAAAGTATGATCCCTAGGCCTTGTTTCCAAACATCGAATCACCGCTTACTTACTGTTCTGTTGCATGTTTACTCGCTGCCATATTTTATTCAGATTGCTATTACCACTCATATACATCTATACTACTTGTATTTCACTATCTCTTCGCCGAACTAGTGCACCTATACATCTGACAAGTGTATTAGGTGTGTTGGGGACATAAGAGACTTCTTGTATCGTGATTGCAGGGTTGCTTGAGAGGAATATCTTTGACCTCTTTCTCCCTGAGTTCGATAAACCTTGGGTGATCCACTTAAGGGAAAACTTGCTGCTGTTTTACAAACCTCTGCTCTTGGAGGCCCAACACTGTCTAGAGAAAAAGAAGCGTGAGTAGACATCAAGGACACTTTTAGTTAGAGGCTGATTGCAAATGGAAAACATATTCCAGCCTCCCCTTACTCCACTTTCTTCCATGGAAAATTGACAATGACTATGCTAAGATGTTTCTTTTATGCAGATTATCTACCGATGCACAGCTACGCTTCGGTTGCAGTCGCCTCTACAACGTGTGAAGCATCGCGATCTCTTTACGAAGGTTTCTACATGGTTTGAGGATACGACGAGGGATATTTTTTCCAAAATAGATGGCAGCGTGATCTTCGGATTGGGCCTTCTTCGCTCTGTCTTTCTTTTGGTCACTTTCATGGTTTAGTCGAGAACTAGACTTTTATGTTTGTAACTTGTGTATTGTGCATCTCAGTAATGCAGAGGCCGGGTGTAATACTTAAAATCTAAGTAACAAAGCGCCTATTATCGAAAAAATGCTAAATTGCTAAGGAAAAATTGTATGTCCCTAAAGCCGAAGATTTTCTGCTCGCTTGCTTTGAGAAACCGTTGCTAGACGGCGGCCAGAAGGCAGCGGCGTTGGCTGGATCATCTCCAAAAGTGCATGCTATGCGAAGTTCTGGAAGATATGTATAATTTGCTTGTCCAAAGATCATTTTCGCGAGAATTCTGGTTCAATTTCTGCCACGACAAGGGATTCGCTGATATGGTTCCTCGACGATTCAAACCTGTCCAAGGCTGGTGGGTGTCACTCACAATCCGTCATCCGAATTCGCATAGAAGAGAAGTGGCTGATGCGAAGGATTTGGATGGAATGCAACGCGCGAACATTCGAAAGGGGCAGATCTATAGTATGGAGCAGCTTGTTGCTCTTGCAAACGAGGATCTGCGGCTATGGAAGCTGGTACATGCTGGAAGAAGAAGTATGGCGGGGCTGAGGGAGGTTGGCTTTTCTTTCATTTTCTGGTGAGTGCTACTTCTTAATAAAAAGATAAGCAACCTTTAGTTGTTGGTCCTTGAAAAAAAATATTAAAACAAAATTGTGAAGTGAATACTAATCCAGGGATTTTCATGGAAAAAATGTGTTCGATTGTCGCTTGAGAAGCACAAGAGGCCAAAAGGCATCTTATGTTAAAATTTAATATACAGGTGGAAATAACACTCAAACATCTAAAGTATGTCTTTTTTTTTGTAGAAAACGAGATATACCTTTTGCCATGCCGAGCGCACAATGCATATCTTTACTAATACCTCTATCCATAAATAGATGTCTTAGATTTGTATAAATCTGGATGCATGTAGACATTATTTAGTGTCTAGATACATTCATATTTAGATAAATCTAAGACATCTATTTATGGACGGAGGGGAGTATTATTTTGGAATAGGTGGTATCCGTACGTTGAAAGCCCGCTTAATACGTCACGAAAACCGGATCGACCGGCCTCCCACTTCGTACGTGCGAAAAAAACAGGAAAACCGGAAGACATCCCTGTACCCTGTTGCTCCTAACCGTCACCCTGACCTTTGCGCCGTCGGGCAGAGCTCTCCGGCGGTCGCGCTGCTTACTCCCGCTGCCCTGACCCGCAAGATCCGCGCTCGCCCTGCTTACTCCCGTTGCCCCGGCCCGCAAAATCCCTCCGTGACGCCGGGCACGGTTCCCTCCACGGCCACCGTGCTTCCTCCCACCGGTGTCAGGGCCGAGGGAGGGCGCCGACAAGGGATGGAAACGGGCGTGGAGGGAGGGCGCCGACAAGTTCAAACATTGTGAAAAATGGAATTTGAATCTGACCGCCCGAGCAATCGACCGCCACTAGGGTTGCCCGTCCCCGCTTATCTTGGCTATTTTTAATTCGTCTCGTTTGTTCACCATTCTGTCCGTTAAGCAGCACAGTATGCTCAGATTTTCCATTCTAAAGCACCACGCAGCCACATTGTGAGCCGTTTGATAAAACTACTTACACAAATCGATCATTACGCTGTAGTACTTTCTTTAAGGTACGATAAACTTTATATTAAGGTGCACGGGAAATAAGTTGTGCTACTCTTTCCGATCAAAATTAATTGAACTTTATTTAGATACGCGTGTGTGTTGACTACATAAATATGTATCTGGATATAGTTGAGACAACTAATATAATTTGGAGGGAGTACTATTTTTGGCTACACCTATAAGATAAATTTTTTATATAAAATATGTTTCTACGATGCTAATAAAAAGGAATTAAAAGTATATTTAAAACTAAATATTGAATCAGCCGATGTTGCTGAATCATCAAATCAGTTAAATTGAGATACACCTTGGTTCGGTCATATGTGTGCACTATGGTTTTTTACGCCATGTTTCAGTCATCTATCGGTTTATATAGTAACACAAATTACTATAGACGGCGCTACCTGCTAACTTCCTCGCTACAGGGCTGGGTAGCACATGAACTAATTTCTTCTAGAGGGTGGATGAGGCTAGAGGCGACCTTGAGATGTGAGGGGTCAGGGCTGCGCATGAGGGAGGCACCTGTAGAAACCAAGTGGGACGGTAACATGGGTCAAGGTCAAGGCCAACAACTCCACGAGGTAGGGTGGCGCGCGTTGCAGACTGTCAGTCCGCGAGCTAGGAATCACACGAGGGGATTAAGAAAGGTGAGGGGGAAGTGGCCCCTGAAAAAGAAAGGTGAGAGTATGGCAGGGTCGACGAGCAAATACGGGGACGCAGCAGAGCATTGTGAAAGTTAAAGGGCAGGCATGTGGCATATAGGTACAACTGGTGGTGTTGTGTAAAATGTCGACCGGGGGACGTCACTGTGCTATCTTGGACAAAGATTCGCCGCCTTCCATCGACAACGTCGGAGAAGAACGACATATCCACCACCTCTGGACCAACATCTTCGTTCCAGAAAAACCACCTCGCCCCGGCCCTGAGCGCCGTCGTGGATAACGACGAACGTTGACGACACGCTCAGAAACAGATATCGTCAGATCTGAAGAAAGACGAGAAGACCAAGCCGCTGATTTGAACGATTGACAAGCACACGGTGCCATCAACTCCGAGACGCCACCATGAAGGTCGCCGCCGGTATGTGAGTGGAGTTGAGGTAGATTAATTCGCCCGGATATCTCTCCCACCACCCCAACGACGCACCATAACAGACAAACCCTAACTACAAATCGAAGGAACGGGTCCCCTCCCCTTCCTGTCGCGGAACGGCAAGCGAAAGGAGAGGGGGCCAACGCCCACGCCGGTTTTGGGATTTGGGGCGCCGCCGCCAGTCGCCAGAGACGAGCGAGCGAAGCAGTTGAGGAAATAGTAGATTGATATGCAAATATGCAACGTTAGGTCAAGGTACAGACGCAACGCTAATAAAATATTTCACTTTGTGTTTCTAAATCTGTGCGTGTCTAAGCAAAACAAATTAGTAGCAGTAGATCCAGGGACACACAGTCCAATTGAAGACACCATAAGACATGCGTTGGAAAATTGGCACTGTACAGAACAACAACTGAAGAAAATATTATAACAAGCCAAACGTTTAATTGAAATATATTGATTATTAAATATATTTGTATTTATGCAAACTTTTCATTTTCATGGTCATAGAGAAATATAGAGAGAGGAGACTAGAGAAAGTGAAAAGCAGCAACGAGCGTAAACTAGCTATTTTTCACCGTATGTGACACCCCTAAAACAATTGTTTTGGCAGCCGGGGCACCACTGTGCACCCTGATCACCGTTGCTCTAGCTCCGTCATTGGAGGAGGCGACATGGCGGCTGCTCCGCGGCTCCATCGGCGATCGGTGCAGCTCCTTCGCGCCTCCGACGAGCTCCAGGAACCGCAACTCGTAAGGAGCGAACTGCGGCAGGAGACGGCCTAGCGGCAGGAGGCGTATTGGCGGCGGGGAATATGGCCGGGTGTTTGGGATTTGCAGTGGCCGACGGGCAGGTGTGCGATGGCAGCCAAACCCTAGGCAACCTGAGGGAGAGAGAGACGGTCCGACAAAGCGACGATCAAGTCCACAGACCACAATCAGAAATCTTTTCCCAAACCAAACCATCGGGGCACCACAGACCACAATCAGAAATCTTTTCCCAAACCAAACCATCGGGGCAAAGTGGAGTAATTTTTTTCTAGACAGGTCCACAGAATGCACGGTTTGCACCAGGATTAAATGATGTAGTAATATAAAAACCTTCTGATTGAAATCTATGTCCGCACAAAGAAGAAGGGAAATCTATGTGACGGCTTCAGAATGATTAACTTTTTTCAGGAATTCAGATTAAGAAAGGTACTAGGAACAGCAACAGCACAGCAGTCACACATGGCTGGCAACAAACACCCACCTTCCTCGGACCGCGGCCTCTCGCCGGCGGGAAGGTTTCAGTTTTCAGTTCTTCGTTTAGTTTGTTTTTGGTGTCTTCTTCGGGATGGTGAGGCGGCGGCTACTTCCTGAAGTCAGAATAAGGTCCTCCCCGTCCTATCCTCGCTCCGGTGGTGCATCTAGCGCCGGCGGAGGACGTGTGGAGTTGTGTGTCCGGCGGATCCCCCGTGATCCGGTCGTCTTTCATGTTCGATTGTGTGGTTTCATGTCAGTCTCTTCCGATCTACGGTTGTCATCATTGGCGATGGTTGCTGCTCTGGTACGCTGGTCCTTTAGGGCCTTAGTACGACGACTTCCCGCCTGTCTACTACAACAAGCTCTACTACGACAAGCTTTGCCGGCTCCGGTGATGGAGGGGCGAGACGGCGGCGCGCCTTCGGCTCGTGCTGTCTGTAGTCGTCGCTAGGTGGTCCAATGACCTATTTGTAATTTTTATTACTTTTAGGCATCTTTGTACTACTGTTGATGATTATTAATGGATCGGAGAAATTTTCGCAAAAAAAAAAAAAACAAACACCCACCTTCCTGCGACACTTCATTGCAAACCCAGGCCCCGGCCGGCATTTGAGTGGGGCCGGGCCGAATCGCATTGGCGTACAAAGAACATCGATTGCCGATCCTTTGAATCCGTGCAATGCAACTCCAGCGGGAACGGCCGAGCGGCCAGACGGCCGGGAATGCGAAAAACGCCAGGTTGTCTCCAATCGTGTCCTTCAAAGAATCCTCCAAATTAATTTGGGATGCGCCGGACCAAAAGCCGGTTCCAGCGCGTACTCCAAAGCTCCGGCGCGGCCCGATACGGTGTCCGGCGTTCCGAGCCTGTCCCCGTACCACAGGGAACGCACCGGGCACGCCGGGCACAACGAAAAGCGAGGCGGGGAGTGACGGGGCCGACCCGTCAGCGACTCATTCAAGTTTAGACCTAACCGTCGCCTACCTCGCGGCGGCGAAAGTTATTCGCGCGACGGCATCTTTTTCTTAATGGCGACGGAGGGGCAGACGAGACGTCTTCTCGGTGTTGCGCAGCCTCCACGCGTCGCCAGCGTTCGCACGCCACCGCCCGTTCCCACGCGATCTTCCCGCCTCTTCCCGCGCTCTCTTTCCGGCGCCGGCGTCTATAAGGCCTCCCGACTCAATGGTAGCCACCACAGCCGCCGGCAACAAACACAGCCCTCGTCGCTCCACCGCCATCTCCTCTACCACCAGTGGCAATGGCGAACCGCCCGGCGCTGGCCAGTTCCCTCCACCGCCGTCTCCTCCACCCGGCGCACCGGATTCACAGGTCGACATCGACCCCGCCGCCCGGGAAGAGCGGCGGCGAGGGATGCAGAACTGGCGTGCACATCGTCAGCAGCGAAGGGAGGCATCGAGCAGCAGGCTCGCCAGCAGCGTGAGGCGGCGCATGCGGCGGTCTGCGCCCCTGGCCCCGCAGCTGACGAGGCCGCGGCGGTAGCACCGTGGCACGAGGAGGCGATGGCGGACACCATTGCGGTGTTCGACGCCTCGACGGCAGAAGAGGCGCGACGGCGCCGGACGGAGGAGATGGAGCAGCGGTGGGCTGATGAGCGCCGCCGCCAGCAAGAGGAGCGGGACACGCTGTACCGTGAACGGCGGGAGGCGATCGAGCGCCGGCGGCGGGACTCGATCGAGCGCCAGCGGCGGAGGAGCGTCAGCAGCGGGAGGCTGCGCTGGCGGCAACGGAGGCGGCCTGGGCGAGGCGGGCGGACGAGTTGGCGGCGGAAGCCGACGCGTTGACGGCGGCGATGATGGAGAAGAAGCTCCAGGACGACACCCGTGCCCGCGAAGAGACGCAGATTCATCGCGCCGTCAAGCTCTCCCTCCAGGCGGCGCAGCACGGGAGGGCGGACGTCGACGCGCTGCTGCAGCAGCGGCGTCTGGCCACCGCCCTACGCACGGAGAGGCGGCGCGCGCAGCAAGAGCTGCGGCGGAGGGCAAGCGACGCCGGGGCTGGGCCGTCGAACGCACCGCCTGGCGGTCCGTCGGCTAGGTTTAGATGAAGGCTAGCCGTTTTCATTCAAACTTTATAATATATAATTAAAATTGAATGAAAACCTTTATTTTCGTGCACCAATATTAATTTGGGGACGGCGTTTGGGGGACGCGGCTGGGGAACGACGTCCCCCATACGCGGCACGAACAAAACACGTCCCCCAAACGTTTGATCCGGCGTAGTTTGGGGGACGCGACTAAGATGCTCTTATTTGCCAATTTTCGTTCAGTCCACGAAATTATAACCCCGCGCTCAAAACGTTTGTGCTACTGTGTACTGCAAGTTCAAGTTAACTACCATCGAGTAACATTTGTTGATAGGTTAGAGCATTATACTCTGTCCCAAAATAAATTGCGTGCTGCTCACTCTGTCCCGAATCAGCTTATCGTCGATTTGTCCAAATACGTATATGCGTTTTAGTGTATACATGCGAATCTAGAGGTATATTGTAGTATATCTTAAAGTAATAATTAAACTGCTGGTGTGTAGTGATACGAAATCATAACCAGAACTAAGTATTTTTTTTTTTCGAAACAAGGGCAAAAGCTTTGCTCATTTCATTGAATAAGATAGGAGTTTGCAAGAAAGTAAAAAGGAATATTACAACATTTCGGTACTACTCTCGCGGCATCAAAAGGCCCAACTTTTTTCATCGGCTAAAACCCAAAGGAGCGCCTCCTTTTTAACCCTATCAAAGACGATTTGTGATGGAGCTTGCTTGTTCTTAAACACCCTACCGTTTCTTTCATTCCAAATTTTCCAAGTGATGAGCATGGAGAGCGTGACCAACCCTTTGTGGCTTTGTCCCGTGGCCATGAAGTTCCACCATTCCGGGAAGGAGAGCTCCGCCCAATTGTCGGTGTGGATAGTATGGAGGCCCAACCACTCCTTAGCCTTGACCCAAAGCCGCGAGGTGAAGCGGCAATGCACAAAAAGATGGTTGACGGACTCGGTGCAACGCTTGCAAAGAGGACAAAGACCACAATTTGGCCATCCACGCTTAGCCAACCGGTCGGCCATCTATATCCTATTTTGATTAGCAAGCCAAGCGAAGAACTTAATTTTGGGAGGAGCGCAAACCTTCTAAACCGACTTGTGGAGCGTTGAGAATGTAGTCCCTAAGAATTGCACCTCATATGCGGACTTAGTAGTATATTGCCCGTTTTCCGTTAGCCTCCAAGAGATATCATCCTCGATGTTGGCATGAAGTTGGAAGCTGTCAATGAGGCTCCAAAGCTCGATAAATTGTGAGAGGTGCATCAAGGAGAAGTCTTGATCGAAATCAATTTTTTGCATCCATGCGTTGTCATGCAAAGCTTGCGCCACCTTCCACTTTTTCTGCTTGGAGGAGGCAAAAATCAATGGCGCGATGTGAATTGGCCTTTTCCCCTCAAGCCAAGGGGCATGCCAAAAGGGGGTCTTCTTTCCATTTTCAACCGTAATGATAGTGGCGGTATAGAATAACTCCATGTCTTGTTCCGCGCAAGGGTTCCCGGATCCCGCCCAAATCTTAGTAGGGTCCTTCCATTCGAGCCAAGGCCAACGAAGACGAAGAGCCGTTGCTAACTTGTCCATGTGCAAGATGCCAAGGCCCCCAAGTTTCTTTGGCCGGCACACAAGATCCCAATTCATTTTGCATTTTGCCCCTGTAGTGTGGTCTTTTGCGGACCAAAGGAAAGCACGTTCAATCTTGTTGATGAAGGCAATTGTGCTCGCCAGAATAGATAGCGGTGTTAAGTAGTAGATCGCTTGGGAGGCAATGACGGAATTGACAAGAGCGGCCCGCCCCGCCGTAGTGATGTATTTCCCATTCCAATTTGGTAGCTTCCCGGCACATTTGTCCTCAAGGTGTTGGATGTCTCCCCTCTTGAGGCACCTAACCGTAAGGGATAGCCCAAGATAACGTAGTGGGAAAGATTCTCTCTTTGCCGGGATTCCATGTAGGATGTCATCAAGATCAAGATTGCCGCATCTAATTGGTACGACGGAGGTTTTTAGGAAGTTCGTGGAGAGTCCAGTGACCTTTCCAAAATTATGTTGAATGTGTGCGAGGTTTTGGATATCCTCCTTGATTGGAGCAACAAAGATGGCCGCATCATCCGCATAGAGCGAGGACCGTAGAATATTTCCTCTACCCTTCAATTTGTGGAGCATGTTATGTGAAGTCGCCCTTTCCAAAATTTGACCAAGCGTGTCAATGGCCAAGACAAAGAGAAGCGGCGATAGTGGGTCTCCTTGTCGAAGCCCACGGCCGTGCTTGATGGGTAGGCCAGCCACCCCATTGAGGAGCACCCGCGAGGAGGCGGTGGATAGGAGCGCTATAATCCAATTCCGGAAACGAGCCGGGAAACCCCTTTTCTCAAGAAGGAGTCGAAAGCTTTACGGATGTCAAGCTTGAAGAGGAGTGCCGGGGTCTTGTTTTTATGATATTTTGTGGCAAGGTTCTTTACATAAAGGAAGTTATCGTGAATGCTTATTTTCTTAATGAATGCACTTTGGGCGTTGGAGACAAGCTCATCCATAAAAGGCCCCAACCGATTTGCGAGTGTCTTCGAGAGTATCTTGGCGATGGCATGAATTAGGCTAATGGGCCGATAGTCGGAGATTTCCTCGGCCCCCTCCTTCTTGGGCAACAACGCAATATTTGCGGAGTTGATCCAATGAAAGTTCTCGACATGAAGATTCCCAAATAATTGGACCACGGCCATGACGTCCCCTTTTATAATCTCCCAACACCGCTTGAAGAAGAATCCGGTGAATCCATCCGGTCCCGGCGCCTTATCCCCAGGCATTTGTGTAATAGCCACCTTGACCTCGTCTTCCGTGAGGGGTTCCCCAAGCGATTGCAAGTTAGGCGAGGTGAAATTTAGCTCGGCCCAATTAAAATGATGGGAGCTAGGGTCACCTCTTGCCATAACCGATTTTAAATGATCGAAGATAATTTTCTCTTTTTCATCATGGCCGGTGACCCAACCGTTGTTGTGCTTTAGACGGTGTATGTGGTTCTTTCTTCTTCTAGCATTAACCCGCAAATGAAAAAACTTTGTGTTTGCATCACCTTCTTTTAAGTTGGCAATCCTCGAAGATTGCTTCTTTCTAGCCCTCTCCACAACGGCAAGAACGATGACCTTTCTTTTTTGCCGTGCCCGAAGCTCCAACTCTTTGGGGAAAAGTTGCCTTTCGTCTTGCGCCATGTCAAAATGAAGAATGACTAGAAGGGCCGCGTGCAACAACACCTTTGTGTTGGAGTAGATACTCCTCCCCCATGTCAAAATGGAGAATGACTAGAAGGGTTGCAACAACAACTAAGTATTTTGAATACGCTTTAGTGGGCGAACAGACACCTTCACCGCCTAGTAGTTCAGTTTAACGGGAAAGCTATTTTTTCGACATGGTACTCCTTAATCCAATTATACTTACTTCGGTACTAAGTTACATAGCTATCTACTTACCTCACCGTTGAGTTACAAAAATTTCGGGAGGGAAGAGTTTTCTTTAGACTGTTCATTTGAATCTTGTGTTTTTTTTTTCTTATTTACATATTATTTTTGAATTTGGGTATGACAAATGGTACGCACATACATACGTGAGTCCTCCACCCACAATTTTTTTAGAATACTTGGAGCACTAGAAATACAAATTTGGAACCGGTAAGTTATAGGGTTTATGAGTACCTATGTCCCAATATGTATTTTTGGTTTAACCGATGGATCTTAGTTAGTCAGGCGATCCGTGTGACTCTTGCCCCTTTGTCTAAATGAAACTTTTGCTCTTTCGTTCTTTCTGCTTATACGGTGCCTAAAAATACGTTTATTTCCTGCAGGAAATCAGAAGTAATTCTGAATGGCGGTGCATATAAAGTGTACTAAGCACATGCGGTGTATTAATGTACTAGATGATTGATTGGCATATTTAAAGACAAGAAAGTTTTGATATTTATTTTGGGTGTGCCTATGTCTAAGTTGACTGAGATTTTCTTAAGTCTCGGTCAACTCAGAAAAGTGCAACTACAGTTTAAAGAAAAGTGCAACTTGGTTCAGTTACACATTTCTGTCAGAAAAATGCAATTGCACTTTTTTAACAGAAAAGTGTGACCCAAAATGCATTTTTGTAATTGACTTAGACTTAAGAAAATCTCAGTTGACTGAGACATAGCAAAACCGATTTATTTTTACAGCATTAGCACATCATACTCTTCTACATGTCAAATTTTACATCAAGATTTGACTCATATATAGCTCAAGAAACAAAATAGGTAAATCTTGCTACGAATAGAACAAGTACTGTACGTGTGATACTATTCGCTGGAGTTCTGAATTTGGTATTGTTCAAGGTGTGATATATCTACTTCTCTATAAGTTGTGAGAAGAATTCGAATGTGAAAATACTATACATTTCATTGTGTCTATGTTCTAATTTTTTATTTGTAATGGGTACAACTAGAAGTACTTCCGTTTGACATTGTAAACGTATAAATGTAATGGGAATTAGAATACGCTGTTAATGTAAAAGGAACGGGGTAAAAGAGAAATTTGTTTGGTTCAACTCAGGAATGGAAATACGGAGGCCCTAAGCGAAACAGATCTTGGCCGCTGCACTATGTCGTTGTTTCCATGGATGCCGGCTAGCAGCTGTTTGTGTTCTTTTGCGGGTTGCTTTACGGTGCAATTTACTTGTCAAGCGAACTAGTTGTATTAAGCCATGGTATTCTGGGTAACTAATATTTTGGTATTCTATTTTCTTCCAAAAAATGTGGAAGAGAATCGATTACAACTCTAGTAATCACGAGCTGGCTCCACCAAGGTGCAGACCTACTATCTTTTAATCCACTGAATGAAAGTTAAAATCGTGATAAGAGGTGAATATACCTGTGCACTTGAACTTGTGAATTAGCACCGGAGAAAACATAATTTAGTTGAAAGTCAAAATTAAAAAGTTTTACCAAATTTAAAATATCTATAACATGATACAAAATATTATAGAAATATATTTACAAGTGAATCTACTACTCCCTTCGATCCATATTAGTTGTCTCTAACATAGATGTATTTAGACATATTTTAGTTCTAGGTACATCCATATTAGTGTCAAGTAATTTGAATTAGAGGGAGTAATATTAATTTGGTACCACATATATTTATATTTTTATATACAACATCAGTCAAGAGAAAGTTGATTTTGGACTAAATTTATAAGCGTATTTATTGGACCGGGGAGAGTACTGATGTATATATGTATTGTCATTGGACGATAAGCGACAAAAAAAAGTCATGAATTGACAAACTCATGGATACAATGGTCTTGCTAGACGACGGGCAGTAATATTTGTATGTATAGATCAATTAGAGATGTGTTGATACTTGATACAATAGGTTCTGACATGAAAAATACAACTGATTAGAAGTCCATCACACTTTTCACCTAGATAATCATGGATCTATTTCTTTTCCATGCAAATTTGAATCGGTGTTGATCAGATTTGCTAGCTATGCATCCACCCATTTACTTTCTGTAACATATAAGGAAAGTTAAATCGGGAAAGTTATTACGTGAAAGATTAAGAAACTAGCATATGGAAGGTGAAGGTCCATACTTACGGAAGCGAGGAAGTCATGTCGGCTGCATTACCAGATTTTATTTTTCATCTCCCGATTTTGCCCTTTGGTGAGAAAATACTACTTATTTAGTCAACAAGTATTGGTAAATCTGAACCGTTTGATCAGTTGGTTTTGACGGTCAGTGTTTGTTCCCCCCTACCGTAAAAAGCCTCTCTTTTGCAAGGTGCCCCATGGCTAGCGTTGCCGGCGAGAGTATCCTACGGCCTGTTTCCCTCCCCGGCAGTGTTGACGACGGATAAAGGCAGGTTGTCCTGGACAACGCAGATCTTTTTGTGGAGTGCAACCATGGCGGCCGCCTCCGGAGCATGCAACCTCTTGCTTACTCCTCGCCACGGATCTCCTCGAAGATGGATAGCGAGGGCGGAGGCAACCCTTTTTGCTAAAGATGGCATAGAGACGGAGAGGGGAGAGGGGGCAGGGAAGACATTCTGGGAGGAAGAGGAAAAGAGAGTTGTCGCGGCAACAAAACCACAGGAAGAGGAAACTGATTATATATATGAGTGGGCGGGAAACAAATTTGTACAGTCACATAATAATCTGATTACACAGTATCTAATTACTACCAAGTCCTACCAAACAGAAACTAAGGCATTCAAGTACCACCGGTACGTTACAAATCCCCAAACCAAACATGTTCCTAATTATTCGAAGATAATTTTTTATGCCATAGATATAAGGGATTTGCTAGTTCTCAGATAAGTTCGTGATCAGTCAAATCCTACGCCGTTTGATTGCATCATGATTCGTGCATATGAGTTGCAAGTTGTGTTGCAATTAAGTTTGTTTTAGTTGCAAGTGGAGTTGTAACTGAAACTTTTTGAGTTGCAAGTGAAGATGCAACTAAGAAAAAATATCTGGATGGCTAAATTTACTCTGTGTGATTCTTTATCAGTTGCGGCATGATCACGACTAAAATTTGATAACATCATCTGAGAACAAAGTTAGTTCTCAGTTGACTAAGAAACATTTACCCTATAGTTAAACCTAGTTACAGAAGAGAAGTTATGCAATTCTGAGTCGAAGTTCATCAAGCTGATCACTGAGGCTAGTGACTCTTTTGTACTGGTACTGTACTTGCACGTTAGTTCAATTAATACTGCATTGCCGGCCAGGTCCCCCAGCATGGCACATGCATGGACGCATCACGCCTGGTTTCGCCATAGATAGATCCTTGGTTAATTCCAAACGCAAGGTTTATCCAAGATGCCTGTTGCCGGTTGATGATGAGAGGCCCAGCCGAGATCAATCCGAGATGCGGATTTACAACGCGTGTACGGAGTGTGCCAACCGGCCGGTGTAAATGCCTCGCGTTTGTACTTTGTACACAACTTACGGAGTACTATTATGTGCTTGTGACCAGCCGGTGTAACAGCAAGGAACAATAAGGACCATACTGTTGCCTAGGTGGGATGTGATCCCGGTGACAACCACACAAGTGGTATTCGAGTTTTGCCACAAGTTATACCTTATTCATAAGCTTTTGTCCCTGATGAACTACGATCAGGCGTGGCTGGAAGTAGAAGAATTAAATATACCATAAACAAAGTATTAGAAGAAATGTGATTCGCAATGCGGCTACAAGTAGAAATGTGGAATAGCCACCAAAAAGACATAAACAACATAGTGAGATTTTCAACCAAACACATTTTAGTTCACAATAATTCGAACCATGTATTTGATTTTGGGTCACACAGAAAAAGTATTTGATTTTTCGTCCACACGTGTAAAAACAAGTTGCCAAGAAATCATGATTGTCAATTTGCAAGCTGCTTAGAATTTTCTTAAGTTTACCTTTCCGATCAACCTCGAACCTCCAGCCATATATCATCGAGAAACTTTAAGGTGCTCAAACAGTTTTTTGTGGCACATTCAAATCCAACCATTGCTATACATAAATTCGACAAACTCTAACATTAATGTGGGCATTTTTTGTAAACAAAAACGAAGAAAACATGATAGGTTTCACACAGAAAAAGTTGGTAGTCTAAGAACTTTATGTTGTAAATGGAATGGTATAAGATGCATGGAACTTAAAGTTGTGAAATATGCAAGATTCAATTGGTCAAAATAACCGAACTGCAATTTAACTGATATGAAATTGTTGCATATTTGACGACTACAAAATTATGACGGGGACAATTGTAGGGCCCTACAGAATTGACGACTACGAGATGGCGTGGACATGTTGTATATTATCATTAGCAAGTAATATTAGCAAAGATGATATGCTCAACTGATTAGCTAAAATATAATGATGTGGATAGCTTGCATGTCAAAAACTTGGGATAGACAATTGAAAATACATGTTAGCAGAGTTTTGCTCTATAAGTGCTACCAGTACAGATATTGTGAGTCAATTATGTGTGACACTGACACGACATGAATTTTTCCAAATACATGTTAGTAGATGGAATCCATTAAAACTCTTCCTTCTTCTAGCACACACTAATAACTTGTCTTATCAAGGTATTTTCGTTAACAAAACTTACCCTTGATTATAATCAGATGGTCATGATTAAAACTCTGTCTTACCTCTAAGGAGAGAGGTAGATGGTCAAGAAAGCCTAAACGGTGTGTACATGCATGACTGGGCGGTTTTGCACCCCGGTTGCATGCATTGCGTGGTGTGTCTCCCCTCCGTGCCAAGCTCACACCAAACAGGCATCCACCGCCTCAGCTCCTTCATCTGCATCGCATGCATGGCCATGGCTGACCCCAGGTCAAACCCCTGGTGATCATCCCTCCTCCTCATAACTTCTGCCCCTCTCCTCCCCCCTCTCTCTTTCTCTCTGTAGAGCTTCTGCGCCTCCATTAACTCCCTCGCATCCACCCCCTCTTCACTTCACTCGCTCCTTCATAAAAACTCGCCACCCCAGACGCGCACACAGAGACCCAGAAGCGAGAGAGAGGGGCAGCAGCAGCCTATCGTTGCAGCTTGGACACGCCGCCCAAGAAACGCCATTCTTCTCCCACGCCGGCCTAGCTTGTACGGCTAGCTAGCTTC
Source organism: Lolium multiflorum (assembly GCA_030979885.1). Classification (NCBI taxonomy): domain Eukaryota; kingdom Viridiplantae; phylum Streptophyta; class Magnoliopsida; order Poales; family Poaceae; genus Lolium; species Lolium multiflorum. The sequence continues at coordinate 116,824,871 of CM061747.1, read as the reverse complement.
CTCCCTGTCACGTGCTCGCGTACGTTGCTGCGGCGAGGAGAGCGGGCCGTGCGTCCGTCTGTCTACTTGTTTGCTGCTGCTGCTGCCAAAGAACCACAAAATCTCCCGACCTGCTCGGTCTGTGGGGATGAAGAAGGGAGGAGCAGTGGGGATGGCGCCCCAGGAAGCGGCGGCCGCGGTGGGTCAGGTGAAAGCGGAGCTGGAGGACGTAGGGAAGGCGGCGGGACGGGCGGTCGCGGTGGCGTCGGCTCCGGCGATGAGCCCGCTGAGCGAGACGCTGTGGCGGGAGAAGGCGGCGGTGGAGTTCCTCGGGGACGTGTCGGCGCGGCTCGCGTGGCGGGACCTCACGGTCACCGTGGCGCTCGGCAGCGGGGAGACGCAGGCCGTGCTGGAGGGGCTCACGGGGTACGCCGAGCCGGGCACCATCACCGCGCTCATGGGGCCCTCCGGCTCCGGCAAGTCCACGATGCTCGACGCCCTCGCGGGGCGCCTCGCCGCCAACGCCTTCCTCTCCGGCACCGTCCTCCTCAACGGCCGCAAGGCCAACCTCTCCTTCGGCGCCGCGGTACGTACTGCCCCACTAGTCACTACCTCCTCGGACGCCGCTGTCACCTTCTTAAGATCATAGAACAGTTAAAATACAACTAGATGCAGTTATCACTGTTTGCAGATAAAATAAAATTGAACAAAAACATTTGCTCTGTTATAAATTAAGAAATATTTCTTTACTCATATATCTCCCAACAAGATTCTTCTTCAATTAGTTAAAAAAATATTCTTCTGTAACTGAACATGTGTTAATCCATGATTATGTGAGTGACTTTGGGCATACAACACATGAACACTGTAGCAGCTAGGCGATGGTGCCATGGTGTACCAGTACTACTGTACTTTACACTGTCTGTCTTTTTTCCCCTCTTGCTCCCTTTCCTTGTTTTCACCTTACTGTTTCTCCGTACTAGCCATCTTGAATTGTGATTAATAAGATCTATCTGCATCACCTGATACAAACCATGTAAGAAGAATGAAAGGGGCCATGTGTCACGTGGCATGCTTTGAAACCTTGCTAGTTTCTTGCTTCTGTTAGCTTAGTTTAGTTGCGTCTGCTATGTGTTGGAGGTCATCTACTGAACTGCACCTGAGCTACTTGTGTCTGGAGATATATTAGAAGTTGAAGATTGGGAGACCTGCCTGAATTCATTTTCTGCGTGTTTTTAGTCCGGCCATCTTCTCATGGCTAAGTTGTTTGGTGATGAATTGGACACACATTGGTTGGTTACGCGAGTAACTTCATTTTTGGCGCCTGAGAAGCGGAGACGGAAGCAAATGGGTTATAGTTCAACAGTTCGTTTTTGTCAGTAGTCTGCTCATATAACACTCATGATACGCTGAAACCCGAGTTCACTTTAGTGTGATCGAATATGACTCGTGTTTGTTAAACACAAGTGTGTATATGTTAGCTGAAATCAATTATCCGCACACACTTGAAATTTAGAGTATAGAGTAGGTTGGTGCTCATGTTATGATGACTTGAACTTCATTGGTTGCTGTTGAAACTGGATAGTACCTGTCTTGTACTACAGTTCAACTTAGTTTCTGTACTTATCACTAACTAACTAGTATTACTAAATTATTCTGATAAGTAAAACCCACATTGTAAAAAAACAAACATATTTTATCTGGGGTACTGTATTTCCATTTTTGTTTACTTTGCTCTTTCAGTTCATCTATTACCATACTCTCCCGCCCAGTTCACATCTTGGTACTGAAAGTGACAACCACAATTTTGCAATTTCAGGCCTATGTGACGCAAGATGACAACTTGATCGGCACACTGACGGTGAGGGAGACTATCTCATACTCGGCCCGACTTCGCCTCCCTGACAACATGCCCATGGAAGAGAAGCGTGCCCTGGTCGAGGGCACCATTGTCGAGATGGGGCTCCAGGACTGCGCCGACACGGTCATCGGAAATTGGCACCTGAGGGGGGTCAGTGGTGGTGAGAAGAGGAGGGTCAGCATTGCCCTAGAGATACTGATGAGGCCTAGGCTGCTCTTCCTGGATGAGCCCACCAGTGGTCTTGACAGGTATGGGGTTTTCACAAATACATTTTTAGCTCAGTTGTCTGAAATTATTTTGCCTGTATTAATAGATAATGGAAGTAAGATAACTGAAATCTGAATATTACATGTGTACAATTTGTGCACTACTCTGTTCAGCATGTAGTTTCAAGACAGTCATGGCAGTACTTTCAGAAGAATTTGACTTTAGTGTGATTCTATGTGATTCTACCAGTTTCAGTACGTACCATGCATCCAAGTAACTGATGTATCACAAAACTGTGCAGTGCTTCAGCTTTCTTCGTTACGCAGACGCTGCGTGGGCTGGCTAGGGACGGTCGAACTGTGATCGCTTCGATCCATCAGCCAAGCAGCGAGGTCTTCGAGCTTTTTGATCGACTGTTTCTCCTCTCAGGGGGCAAAACAGTGTACTTTGGGCAGGCTTCTGAGGCTTGTGAGGTAGTACATCTGAGTTTACATGCCTTTATATTTGTGTTCCTGCAATGTAAATGGGGTATCTGAATCCTGTCCTGTCATGTGCATTTTGCAGTTCTTTGCCCAAGCAGGCTTCCCATGCCCACCGCTGCGCAATCCATCGGATCATTTCCTGCGCTGCATAAACGCAGACTTCGACAAGGTGAAGGCCACTCTGAAAGGATCTATGAAGATGAGAGTAAGTTTCAGAGTTCAGCCAGATCCCTCGTACTTACAAGTAGTTCACGGTTGTGCTATATGTGTCTTGACTGAAAATTCTGCTACCTTTTGCATACATAGTTTGAGAAGCCTGACGATCCCCTCGAGCGAACCACAACTTCCGAGGCAATCAGAAGGCTAATAAGCTACTACCAGCGCTCGCAGTACTATTTCGTGGCACGGCAGAAAGTTGATGAGATGGCACGGGTTGTAAGTAGTCGATAATATCCATTCAGCAACTTCTAACAATTCAGCCTGACCATTGAGGCCATCACAATTTGAAGATTCATCATTCATGTGGTTTTTTCCATTGCAGAAAGGAACGGTCCTGGATGCAGGGGGGAGCCAAGCAAGCTTTGGGATGCAGGCCTTCACGCTCACGAAGCGATCGTTCGTCAACATGTCAAGGGACTTTGGGTACTACTGGTTGAGGCTTATCATCTACATTGTTGTCACAGTGTGTATTGGGAGTATCTACCTCAACGTCGGCACCAAATACAGCTCCATCCTGGTAACTAAAGAACATCAAATATTCCTTCAGCTAACAGTTTACACTTACATTTGGCTAGCTATCCTGAATTGCAAATACTGCTTGACGTTTCATGTATTGGTGATCTGACAAAAAAAAACTCTGAAAACATGAATTCAGGCACGGGGCGCGTGCGCATCTTTCATCTTTGGCTTCGTCACGTTCATGTCCATCGGAGGGTTCCCGTCTTTCGTGGAAGACATGAAGGTTTGTACTCAGAAAAACCATCAGAGATCTGCATAGAATTCTTCGGACTCCGACCAAGTTTTGCTTTAACTGGATATTTTCTTGGGGTGGTTTCTTCAGGTGTTCCAGAGGGAGAGGATGAACGGGCACTACGGCGTGCTGGCGTTCGTGATCAGCAACACGCTGTCGGCGATGCCGTTCCTGATCCTCATCACGTTCCTGTCAGGGACGCTGTGCTACTTCATGGTGCACCTCCACCCGGGCTTCACCCACTACATCTTCTTCGTGCTGTGCCTCTACGCCAGCGTCACCGTCGTCGAGAGCCTGATGATGGCCATCGCCAGCATCATTCCCAACTTCCTCATGGGCATCATCATCGGCGCAGGGATACAGGTAACATCCATGATCCCCCATCTGTCAGCAGGTTTTAGGATATGAAATGGGCATCAAGTAACAATTGTTGGGAATGTTTCAGGGGATCTTCATGCTGGTATCAGGGTACTTCAGGCTCCCGCATGACATCCCAAAACCATTCTGGAGGTACCCTATGTCATACATCAGCTTCCACTACTGGGCACTTCAGGTATAAAAAAATCTATCACAGGCTACCACTGAGCTCCAAATCACATCAAATTCCTGTGAAATTGTCGTGAAATTCAAATGGGTCCTTTAATGTTGGTTTGCAGGGGCAATACCAAAACGACCTGGTGGGGCTGGTGTTCGACAACCAGGACGACGAGCTGCCCAAGATCCCAGGGGAGTACATCCTGGAGAACGTGTTCCAGATCGACGTGAGGCGCTCCAAGTGGCTGGACCTCTCCGTGCTGTTCAGCATGATCATCATCTACCGCCTGCTCTTCTTCGTCATGATCAAGGTCAGTGAGGACGTGACGCCGTGGGTGCGCGGATACATCGCTAGGAGGAGGGTGCAGCACAAGCGAAGAGCGGCGGAGCTCGCGATGGTCCGGACGCCGTCGCTCCGCGGCTATGTAGTCGACGCGGCCGAACTACCGGCGGATCATCCGTGAGTGGCCTGAGCTGAAGAAGACGGGTGGATTGGATTGGACAGAAAATTAAGGCTTCAAAATAGCTGAACCGGTAGAAAAAGAATCTGATATGACTGAATGTGTGTGTTATATAGATTGTACTAGCACTGCTTAAGCTGTCTTCTTGTAGTATTATTCTGAACGATGTGTATTTCCGCAGCTGAATGCAAGCTTGCTCTCCTCTATTTCATTTGTTTGCACTGGCATTTAAAATGGCACTAAGATCAGAATTCAGAGCTGGGCTCGCTCAAACATGCATCTACATGAAGAACGACGAGAAGGCGCCAAAAGTTACAAACCACAGTTTGACAGGATATATGATCCACGATCTGTGATCCTTCTATCGTCTACAGTACCAACCTAATGAGGTAGCCTTTCGTCATTAAGATGGCAGCTTGTGGCATGCAGTAAGGTTGTCACTCGAATAGTGCTACAAATGGCAACAATTAGTATTGACAGATAGGTACTTATCGGAGATATCCCAAGGACGATCTTGTCAGGGCAGGACGCTAGTACTGTTATGTATAATCACGACAAGAACACAACAGTCCAAGTGTCCAACAGAGGCCATATGGTATGTTACCTATTAAAGAGAGAACTATTTCCTATACTACTACTTCCTACAATCATATTAGCTGCCACTAATATAGATGTATAACATGTTTTAGGTTTAGTTACATCCATGTTAGTGGCAAGTAATATGAATCGGAGTGAATACCATCATGATCCATCATTAGTCTGAACTTAACAACCGGAAGGGACATGTAGTAAATCAACACAAGTTGTGAAGAAGTGTTTAAGGCTTTGTGTAAACTGGGAACAGGGCAAGATTAATGCGAAGTGTAGGTAGTTGAGGACTTGAGGTGACAGCATGCATTAGACTGCTCATAGTGGGAGTAACATAGCTAGTAACATCACACATCTCAAGGCATTTTGGTGACATGACATGCTAATAAATGAAGAAAGAGATGCTCGAGATATGCCCAAAAGACAATAATAAAGTGGTTATTATAATATATCTTTGAGTTTATGATAAATGTTTGCATACCATGCTATAATTGTATTAACCGAAACATTGATACATGTGTGTTATGTAAACAACAAGGAGTCCCTAGTAAGCCTCTTGTATAACAAGCTTGTTGATTAATAGATGATTATGGATTGATCATGAACATTGGATGTTATTAATAACAAGGTTATGTCATTGGATGAATGATATAATGGACACACACCCAATTAAGCGTAGCATAAGATCACGTCATTAAGTTCAATTTGCTATTAGCTTCCGATACATAGTTACCTAGTCCTTCGACCATGAGATCATGTAAATCACTTATACCGGAAGGGTACTTTGATTACATCAAACGCCACTGCGTAAATGGGTGGTTATAAAAATGGGATTAAGTATTCGGAAAGTGTGAGTTGAGGCATATGGATCAAGAGTGGGATTTGTCCATCCCGCTGACGGAGATATACTCTGGGCCCTCTCGGTGGAATATCGTCTGATTAGCTTGCAAGCATGTGACTGGTTCACAAGAGATGATATGCCACGGTACGAGTAAGAGTACTTGTCGGAGACGAGGTTGAACAAGGTATGGAGATACCGATGATCAAACCTCGGACAAGTAAAATATCGCGTGACAAAGGGAATTGGTATCGTATGTAAATGGTTTAATCGATCACTAAGTTATCGTTGAATATGTGGGAGCCATTATGGATCTCCAGATCCCGCTATTGGTTATTGGTCGGAGAGGAGTCTCGACCATGTCTACATAGTTCACGAACCGTAGGGTGACACACTTAAGGTTTGATGTCGTTTTAAGTAGATATGGAATATGGAATGGAGTTCGAATTTTGTTCGGAGTCTCGGATGGGATCCAGGACATCACGAGGAGGTCCGGAATGGTCCGGAGAATAAGATTCATATATAGGAAGTCACTTCCAAGTTTGGAAATGATCCGGTGCATTTATGGAAGGCGCTAGAATGTTCTAGAACCTTCCGAATGAAATCACCATGGAAGGTGGAGTCCTGGTTGGACTCCACCAAACCCAACCAGCCAACCAAGTGGGAGGGTGGAGTCCATGGAGGACTCCACCTCCTTGGCCGGCCAACAAGGGGGGAAGGGGAGAGTTCCTGTCCCTCTAGGTTTCGTCCATATGGCAGTTTTTGAATTGGTGTCTTATTCGAAGACTTTGGGCAAACCCTTGGGGTTCCACCTATATAATGAGGAGGAGAGGGAGGGGCAGCCTTGTACTTGGCCGCACCACCTAGGGGGCCCCTGGCCGGCGCCCTACCCCCTCTCTCCCAAACCCTAGCACACCTCCGTAGCGCTTAGGCGAAGCCCGGAGTTCCCCACCACCACCGCCACCACGCCGTCGTGCCCGGGATTCCGAGGAGGATCTACTACTTCCATGCCCGCTGGAACGGGGAGAAGGACGTCGTCATCAACACCGAACGTGTGACCGAGTACGGAGGTGCTGCCCGATTGTGGCACCGTCAAGATCTTCTACGCGCTTTGAAAGCGGCAAGTGATCATCTTCTGCAACAACGAGATCTAATCTCGTAGGCTTTGGAAATCTTCGAGGGTTAGTCTCATGATCTTCTCGTTGCTCCCATCTTCTAGATTGCATCTTGGCTTGGTTTTCGTTCTTGCGGTAGGAATTTTTTTGTTTTCTATGCTACGAATCCCATCAGTGGTATCAGAGCCGTGTCTATGCATAGATTGGTTGCACGAGTAGAACACAATGGTTTTGTGGGCGTTGATGCTTTTGTTGTCTTTAGTTCGTGTTCTTTGCATCTTGCGGGATGGTGGGATGAAGCTGAAAGGACACGGATGTCGCCTAGAGGGGGGGTGAATAGGCGATTTAAAACTTTTACGAGATGGGCTTAACAAATGCGGAATAAAACTAGCGTTTACTTTGTCAAGCCCAAAGCCTATATACTATTGTTCACCTATGTGCACCAACAACTTATTCTAAGCAATACAAGCAACTATGTGATAGCAAGATATACAAACTTATGCTAAGCAATACAAGCAACTATGTGATAGCAAGATATATAACTTCAAGCACGATGGCTATCACAAGGTAAAGTGCATAAGTAAAGAGCTCGGGTATAGAGATAACCGAGGCACGCGGGAGACGATGATTTATCCCGGAGTTCACACTCTTGCGAGTGCTAATCTCCGGTGGAGAGGTGCGGTTGCTTAGTGCTCCCGAACCTTGAGGTGTGGTTGCTCGATGCACACCAACGCCACAAAGGCCTCACCCCAAGATGCGGTACTAACACCACAAACCGAACGCCACGAAGGCGCCTCACCTAAATCTCCGGTGACCCTCGCCACAAAGGCCTAGGTCACGGTTCCACTAAGGGATTTCCTTCGAGGCGGAAACCGGGCCTTACACAAAGATTGGGGCACACATCCACAACTTAATCGGAGGCTCCCAACAAACCGCCACAAAGGCCTAGAATCCGTCTAGGGTTCCAAGAACCCAAGAGTAACAACTTTCTTGCTTTCACCTCCACGAATCACCGTGGAGAACTCAAACCGATGCACCAAATGCAATGGCAAGAACACCACAAAGATGCTCAAGTCCTTCTCTCTCAAATTCCAACAAAGCTACAAAAGCTATTGGGGGAATAAGAGAGGAAGAACAAAGGAATTCACAAAGAACACCAAGATCAAGATCTAGAGAGTTCCACTCACAAAGAGATGGATTTGATTGGTAGAAGTGTAGATCTAGATCTCCTCTCTCTTTTCCCTCAAATGGGGGCAAGAATCATGGAGGGATAGAGAGAGAGGGCAAGCTTCTCAAGAACAACAATGGAGGAGAGAGAGAGAGAGAAGCAACAGCCCAAGGAGGAAGAAGGGGGGTATTTATACCCCCAAGAAAATCGAGCCGTTGGGCAAACCAGGGCCGGATAATCCGGCCTAAGTAGGCCGGATAATCCGCCCCGGATAATCCGGCCACGGTACAAAACCTGGTCAAAATCCGGCCAAAAGTCCGGCCCCCCAGCTGCTTTCTCTGGTCCTTAGCCATTTTTCGAGGGACCGGATATTTCCGAAATGTCCGGCCGGATAATCCGGCCCTGGGACAAAACCGGGACAATATCCGGCAAATATCCGGCCCCAATACTGAGCAGCAATTCCTCAGTCCTTAGCCGATTTGGGATATTTCAAATATCCGCCCGATAATCCGGCCCGATATTTCCGAAATATCCGGCCAAAGCAAACTGCAAACACCAAAACTAGAACAGGCATAACTTTTGCATCCGGACTCCGATTTCGATGATCTTGGGCTCGTTGAAATCACAACAACGAGCTCTACAACAATATGCAGGAAACCATCATAGTCCAACAAGGGAGGATAGAAACAAATGATGAAAGGTTTGACCTATCTAAAAAAGACATACCGGTAAAACCTCCAATCTTGAAAATGCAACAAGTTGCCCGTGCAAAAACCATTCTTGATGAACTAGAGCTTGTCATGAGAATAAGCACAAGCTCTAAATCATCACATGGATAAGATCCAAATAACAACCAAGAAAGATGATGCAAGGATGCAAAGGTTTGAGCTCTCTCCGAACGATACGATCGAGTTACTCACTCGAGAGCCCTCTTGATAGTACGGCAACTAAACTATAAACCGGTCTCCAACTACACTATGAGACCGGTGAGAAAGAAACCCTATCAAGAGCAAACCTTATACTTGCGCATTCCACTTGAGCTTGATGACGACGATCTTGACCTCAACAAGATGGAACGCCTTTCTTGCTTGTGCTTGCTTGACGAAGTCTTGTAGATTGCTCCCCCATAAACCACCATGGGAGAGCTTCTTCTTCGGCGCATCTTCACATATCCATGATCACCATATGGATGGCAAGACTCAAGCAAAGGATCTCTTCGAGATGGCTCATCTTGAACTTGCACATCATTTCTTCATTCTTCATCATGTTGATGTCTTGAAGTAACTTGAGGGCTCACTTCATCTTCATCTTCAAGACATACTTGACACTTGATATCCTTCATCAATTTCTTCTTATTGCAATCTTGAAGCCAACATATGGTTCAAGAATTGCCTATGGACAACTCCTACAAATATAACTCAATGCAAACATTAGTCCATAGGGATTGTCATTAATTACCAAAACCACACATGGGGGCTCCATGCACTTTCAATCTCCCCCATTTTGGTAATTGATGACAATCTCTTTGAGAGGGTTTATATAAGGAATTTAAGTAACAAATAAGTTGAATCTATAGAGCAAACTCCCCCATAATATATGCATGTGTGAATGATCTTGACTTTCATTGCATATATTGGCATTCAAAGCCTAGTGGAGTTTCCTCTAAATATTCAACTATGCAAAGCAACAAGATGCAATGCAATAAAGGCACATGCTTAAGCACAAAGCAAAGACATAACCAAATTCCCTTAAACCCTCCAAACTTCTCCCCCATTGGCACCAATTGCCGAAATGGGTGAAAAATTTAGAAGGCCAATATAGTGAGAGATCCTCCATAGCGTGTGCATTTCTCATAATTTGAGTGGAATCAAATGCACATATCCAATTACGAATATTCGGAAGGAGTCACACCATAGATAGGATCAAAGATTGCAAAAAGATAACAAAGTCAAGAAGCTTCAACAAATGAAGCAAGCAACCAAATGAACCACAAAGAAGATACCAAAAGAAAGAAAGATATTATGATAAGATCAAGAAGATTGCTCTAAATAATATGAGGAAGCTCCCCAAGGTTTGTGCACAAAACAAGACAATTTGCATTGGAGTATAAAGTGCACAAACATGGAATCATCACTCCCATAATATCATTCAAAAACAAAATATACCAAGTGAATCAAACTCTAATGATCACCAAAAGATAGTGCTCTAAATTAAATGAGGAAGCTCCCCAAGGTACATGCATAAATTAAAATGTTGTATTTGAATACAATATGCATAACATGGAATCCTCACTCCCTCATTACCATTTAAAACACAAACATTTGCAATAGATCATAGATAGAAAATTAAGCTTAACACTTGCAACAAACAAATGGTTGAGCAACAAGTAGGAGGCACCATAATAAAAGGCTCAACCAAGAGGATATGTGAAAGGCATGATAAAGCATATTATAAGACTATTACAAGGATGAGCAAAAAGCATCATCATAGTCTTCAATGAATTATATTGCTTAGCATGACCAATCAACATGCAATAAATAAATAAGATATCAAAAGGAGATGTATCATCTCTTATGTGTATAAGTTTCTCTAAGTGAGCAATATCACAAAGATATTTATCCACAAAGAAACATGTACACACAAAATGGATACTCAAGAAATATAGTATGATATCCCAAAATGAAGTCATGCAATATACCAATAAGAATTTTTGCTTAATGGCATGGCCAAAGGCTCAATTTTGTCTTATTGTACATTCATGAACTTCAACCACAAACATCTAAAATACATCACAAATATCAACAAGGGATAGAAGATAGTTGGGATGCATTTGAGAAAGGCAACAAGTATCACAAACGAGGATACCAAAAGAAGTAACTAAATTTGCACTTTCATCTATATTGCACATGTGAGAGCCTTGAGGAATTGATATGCAACAAAATTGCTAGATAGGCATAGTTGGGGTGGATGAATCATGAGCATGATTTAAAATACTTCCCAACAAATGCACTCATCTCAAATTACTCTCATTCACAATAAAGAGGTTTCATTAAGACTTTTGCAAGAAGCACAACATTTGCAAATCAATAGATTCATGCCAAGATGCAACCATAAGGTTGGATACAACAAAAGTATGCATGAGAAGATACTTGTTACCAAGATAGCATTGGTGTGGATGTAGTAGATATGTGTTCGTTGATCATCCTATCTTGCCTCACGTTACCATTGAGTCACCACTTCTTTCCAAGAGTGAGACAAGCATTCAATGCATATCCATTGTACCTAACACAAAGGTAAGTACAAAATGGTCCCCAAACTAATTGGGTCCGAAGTAGTTAGACACACTACAACATATAGGACAAACTCCACAATTCTATGTGCATATAGATATGAAATTGAATTTCATGCACATCTTAGTCAAATTAGGATTTGATGGAGTTTACCCTATATATTGGATCAAAGAAAGTGACACATGCCATAAGATATACATATATTAAATATGCATGCACAATACTTTCAAGAACCAAAGGAAGATACAATTTGGACAAAACACCAAATAAACCAAGAGACAATGGTTGTCCAAATTATATCAAAGAATCAAATCAACACAAGATTGACTCCAAAGACTTATCTCATTATAAGAAGCTAATTAAACCTAAGCACAAAGGAATGAGATAACCAACTCCCAAGAGAGCAAGGTTCCAACAAATAAACCAAACCCTCGACATTTTTTATGATGGCACAAAGTACCAAAAAGAAAATTTTATGTCTCCCAAAACCCAATTTTTGATAAAGATCAAGAGATGTTAAGCATTCTAATAATATAGAAGAGCTCCCCCAAGTTTGGTGCATTATCAAGGATTTTTTATATGAATACAAAATGCACAAAACTAGGATCATCACGCTACCTATATCTTCTAACAATGCTAAGAAAGTTTGAATAGACAACTTAGATCCATAAGATGCAAGGAAGACACATGGGAGTCAAAGCACAACAAATTCATGGCAATAAATAAGGCAAAATAAATACAAGAGCCAATGTAGATATGATCAATAAATATCTACCTCATAATTGATTACCAATTGTCCTAGGACAAGAGGTATTAGGAAATATTTCCCGGTGGTAGTTTGTAAGTATACATAAGATCATATTTACAACGAACAAAGCATATGGTAAAAGATAAGAGTTAACCATCATGCAAAGATAGTTTCTTGATAGCTTCATTTAGTCATACCAACATGCAAGGCAATTAATAGTATTCATACCAACATGCAAAGCAATTAATAGTATTCATACCAACATGCAAAGCAATTAATAGTATTCATACCAACATGCAAAGCAATTAATAGTATGACTTGAAGCACATGGTTTTCCAAAAAGGTATTGAGGGACACGTTGTGAAAAACCATGCCAAGAAGAACTTTCACAAATAAGATCCACAAAGATATTAGCAATGAAGCCATTTAAGCAAATTGGAGCTTGTTTGAGCAAACATGCCACATAGGAGAGAGATAATTTACGGTATCAATTCTATGTGACACAACCTCAAATGTTCACATTTTCTAGGCTTGTAATATGCACAAAGCTTATTACTCCCCCATAATGTGATAAGGAATTTATTTTCACAAGAGGCAAATAAGATCCAACTAGAGATATTAATGGACATTGGAATTTGAATTTCTCATGAAGATGACATACCACATAGAGACTAGATAATCTTGCAATATCAATTCTAAGTGATATTCCTCATGTACACACATTGTTAGGATCATGAAATTCCCAAAGGAATATCACTCCCCCAAAATGGGATAGTCCATTAATCGCTCATAAGAGCCATATAAGATACAACAAGATGCAAAGTGGCTCCAACACAAACACAAATACATGGTGTGCAACCCAACATACATAGACTTGATTTCTCAAGAAAAGCAAGTAGGAAGCACAACATATACAAACACATGCTAGGAACAAAACTAACACATGCAAAGGGGCGAGTAACTTTCAATATAAATGAGTTGAGAACATGTTACCGCAAGGAGGAACATTGGATATATGATAGTAGCAAGATAATCAAAAGACTTGGCTTGAGATAATATAAATGATGAAGATCCCTTAATTCTTCATGATGTAGCCAAGTCTCCAATGCCCTCCAACAAGCACCTATTGATCAAATTTTGGATTGTTGGTCCCCAACTAAGTTGGGTCCTAAGAGGTTAGTCACAATAGGCTTGGCAACCCAAATGGTTCTTTTCTTGACACCACTTTGAGCACCAACATATTTGGCAAACACATTGCCACCCTCATCCTTACGAAGAGAATAAACATCATCAATGGTGGTAGAGTTGGATGAGGTACCAATAGTGCACAAGGAGGAGATGTGGCCCTTCTCACGGCATATGTAGCAAGTTCTTTTCTTCTCCTTCTTCTCACTAGGTTTCTCCACAATGGGAGCATTGGCTTGTTTCTTCTTGGGAAGTGGCATTTCTTCAACTTGAGGTTGAATATGAGTTTGAGCTTGAGGCCGCTTCCCTTTTTGCTTCTTCTTCAAAGGGCAAGATCTAACATGGTGCCCTTCAATATTGCACTTGAAGCAAACAATCTTGGCCGGGTCTTTGACTTGTACTTGGCCCTTCTTCTTGTTGTTGTTCATGGACTTGTTCTTGTTGTTGGATTTGAATCCAAGTCCACTCTTGTCATTGGGGGATTGTTGCATACTCAACATCGTGTCAAGTTTGCATTTCCCTTCATGACCCTTTACCAAGTCATTCTTCAAAGAAGTGACTTGGGCCTTGAGCTCTTTGATTTCCTCTACATGGTTAGTAACAACACAAGTACTAGAGGAAGTAGAATCTTCATTGTTAGAGCAACAAGGCAAGGAAGATAATTCATCACAAGATTTAGCAATATTATGAGTGGATGAATTACTAGGACTAGCACATGGAAATATAGCATTTTGAGTAGTAGTGCTAGTATCCACATGAGGCTCACAAGGTGTTGCCTTAAATATGATAGCCTCATGAGCTAACTTTAGCCTATCATGAGAGGCTAGAAGATCCTCATGGGAGCGAGAAAGCTTTCCATGATTTTCTTCCAATTTCCCATAATTGCAAGTTAGCAACTCAAGTTGAGCCCTTAGCTCAACATTCTCCTTCAAGATAGATGCTTCACAAGAAGTAGAGTTAGTAGCACAAGCATCAATATTAGTAGTAATAGGAGAAGGCAAGTTGGCATGCTCTTTTAGATAAGAAGCTTTAAGTTGCTCATGCGACTCGGTGAGTTTGGTGAGCGCACTCTCAATGACCCTTGAGCCCTTTTTGAGTTGCTCAAAATCCTCAAGGAGTTTAGCATTAACAAACACAAGCTTATCATTTTTTAGCTTTAGTTCATTTGCCATCTCAAGAGCTCTATCATGGTTTTCCTTTTCTCTAGACAATTCTAGAGCAAAGGTCTCCTCAAGAGCTTCCTTGATGGTTTGTTCTTCTTCAAGTTCATTTTTTAATGATGCTACATCATCGGCATACTCTCGTTCAAGAGCACCCTTTTTATCAATGGTGTTCTCATGCATCCAAATAAGTTTTTGGCTCTCAATAGCGGTAGTCAAGATTTCAAAGAAGTGAGTGCTAGCAATTTTATCTTTGCAAATAACCTTGAATACGCTCTTACCCTTATCGCGTAGAGAGACAACCCAATCCTCTTCTTCATATTCATCCTCATCCTTATCACCACGAGACATATTGGGTTCCATGGTAGGAGGTACCGTGGAACCCTTGGCCATAAGGCATATATGAGGACCGTGAGATAAAGAGGAGGAGTTACTTGAGGCTCCTTTCAAGATCTTGTCTTGACCAATAGAATCTTTGGTTTCCTCTACATTGTTAGACACACAACAACTAGAGGAAATAGAAGCATTTTTATCATGGCCACAAGACAATGCAAGCATATCATCATTAGATTTATTCAAGCAACTTACACATGATATGCAAGGACTATCAACACAAGCATGTAAATCATTTCTAGTGCTAGATGTGTTTAAGTCCAAAGATGAAGCATTGCAATGAGATAGAGATGACGAATCATCAATAGTAAGCTCAATATCAACATTGCAATTTTCATCACCACTCACCATATCATTACCTTGTGTCTTACCACACTTTGGTGAAGTGGAAGAAGATGAGAACTCATCACGGCCGGAAGTGGAAGCAATACAATCATCCTCAATAATCTTGGACACATCATATTTATCTTGAAGCTTTGTCCATAATTCATGAGCGCTCCCAAAAGGCATGATTGAAGAAGTAACTACATTGCTCACAACAATGGAAAACACATGAGAAGCAAGAGCATCGAGACAAGAGTTTTTCTCCTCCTCAAGAGATAAATTTTGAGGATCCTTAGGAGAAGAAAAACCCATGTCAAGAAATCGCTCCATGTCCGGGGACATACGCCGCAAAATATTAAGCACATAAATTTTCCATAGATCATAATTTGTGCCATCAAATATAAACAAGTTATTGTGCGCTAATCCCCTAGCCGACATCTTTACTCTCAAGGCGGTGAAGCCTAAGAATGAGAGACCTCGCTCTGATACCAATTGAAAGGACACGGATGTCGCCTAGAGGGGGGTGAATAGGCGATTTAAAACTTTTACGAGATGGGCTTAACAAATGCGGAATAAAACTAGCGTTTACTTTGTCAAGCCCAAAGCCTATATACTATTGTTCACCTATGTGCACCAACAACTTATTCTAAGCAATACAAGCAACTATGTGATAGCAAGATATACAAACTTATGCTAAGCAATACAAGCAACTATGTGATAGCAAGATATATAACTTCAAGCACGATGGCTATCACAAGGTAAAGTGCATAAGTAAAGAGCTCGGGTATAGAGATAACCGAGGCACGCGGGAGACGATGATTTATCCCGGAGTTCACACTCTTGCGAGTGCTAATCTCCGGTGGAGAGGTGCGGTTGCTTAGTGCTCCCGAACCTTGAGGTGTGGTTGCTCGATGCACACCAACGCCACAAAGGCCTCACCCCAAGATGCGGTACTAACACCACAAACCGAACGCCACGAAGGCGCCTCACCTAAATCTCCGGTGACCCTCGCCACAAAGGCCTAGGTCACGGTTCCACTAAGGGATTTCCTTCGAGGCGGAAACCGGGCCTTACACAAAGATTGGGGCACACATCCACAACTTAATCGGAGGCTCCCAACAAACCGCCACAAAGGCCTAGAATCCGTCTAGGGTTCCAAGAACCCAAGAGTAACAACTTTCTTGCTTTCACCTCCACGAATCACCGTGGAGAACTCAAACCGATGCACCAAATGCAATGGCAAGAACACCACAAAGATGCTCAAGTCCTTCTCTCTCAAATTCCAACAAAGCTACAAAAGCTATTGGGGGAATAAGAGAGGAAGAACAAAGGAATTCACAAAGAACACCAAGATCAAGATCTAGAGAGTTCCACTCACAAAGAGATGGATTTGATTGGTAGAAGTGTAGATCTAGATCTCCTCTCTCTTTTCCCTCAAATGGGGGCAAGAATCATGGAGGGATAGAGAGATAGGGCAAGCTTCTCAAGAACAACAATGGAGGAGAGAGAGAGTGAGAGAAGCAACAGCCCAAGGAGGAAGAAGGGGGGTATTTATACCCCCCAAGAAAATCGAGCCGTTGGGCAAAACCAGGGCCGGATAATCCGGCCTAAGTAAGGGCCGGATAATCCGCCCCGGATAATCCGGCCACAGGTACAAAACCTGGTCAAAATCCGGCCAAAAGTCCGGCCTCACATCAGCTTGCTTCTGGTCCTTAGCCATTTTTCGAGGGACCGGATATTTCCGAAATGTCCGGCCCGGATAATCCGGCCCTGGGACAAAACCGGACAATATCCGGGCAAATGTCCGGCCCCATACTGAGCAGCAATTCCTCAGGTCCTTAGCCGATTTCGGGGGCGGATATTTCCGAAATATCCGGCCCGGATAATCCGGCCCGGATATTTCCGAAATATCCGGCCAAAGCAAACTGCAGAAACACCAAAACTAAAACGGGCATAACTTTTGCATCCGGACTCCGATTTCGATGATCTTGGGCTCGTTGAAATCACAACAACGAGCTCTACAACAATATGCAGGAAACCATCATAGTCCAACAAGGGAGGATAGAAACAAATGATGAAAGGTTTGACCTATCTAAAAAAGACATACCGGTAAAACCTCCAATCTTGAAAATGCAACAAGTTGCCCGTGCAAAAACCATTCTTGATGAACTAGAGCTTGTCATGAGAATAAGCACAAGCTCTAAATCATCACATGGATAAGATCCAAATAACAACCAAGAAAGATGATGCAAGGATGCAAAGGTTTGAGCTCTCTCCGAACGATACGATCGAGTTACTCACTCGAGAGCCCTCTTGATAGTACGGCAACTAAACTATAAACCGGTCTCCAACTACACTATGAGACCGGTGAGAAAGAAACCCTATCAAGAGCAAACCTTATACTTGCGCATTCCACTTGAGCTTGATGACGACGATCTTGACCTCAACAAGATGGAACGCCTTTCTTGCTTGTGCTTGCTTGACGAAGTCTTGTAGATTGCTCCCCCATAAACCACCATGGGAGAGCTTCTTCTTCGGCGCATCTTCACATATCCATGATCACCATATGGATGGCAAGACTCAAGCAAAGGATCTCTTCGAGATGGCTCATCTTGAACTTGCACATCATTTCTTCATTCTTCATCATGTTGATGTCTTGAAGTAACTTGAGGGCTCACTTCATCTTCATCTTCAAGACATACTTGACACTTGATATCCTTCATCAATTTCTTCTTATTGCAATCTTGAAGCCAACATATGGTTCAAGAATTGCCTATGGACAACTCCTACAAATATAACTCAATGCAAACATTAGTCCATAGGGATTGTCATTAATTACCAAAACCACACATGGGGGCTCCATGCACTTTCAATCGGCCCCTAACTTTACATGACCGCGTTCATGAGACTTGCTCCACGCTCGACATGCAACTTGTATTGCATAAGTGGCTTTGCGGGTGTCTGTCTCTCTCACCATAGTGAAGATTCAATTTACTCTTTCTATTGACAACACTAGTATCACCGTTGTGGTTCATGTTCGTAGGTAGATTGGATCTTACTCGAAAACCCTAAACCACGTAAAATATGCAAACCAAATTAGAGGCGTCTAACTTGTTTTTGCAGGGTTTGGTGATGTGATATGGCCATGATGTGATGATGAATATGTATGAGATGATCATTATTGTATTGTGGCAACCGGCATGAGCCTTATGGTTGTCTTTATATTTCATGTTGTAGTATTATTTCAAAGTAGTTTTAATAGTTGTTACATGTGGTGAACAACCATGAAGATGGCGCCATGGACCTTGACGCTACGCCGACGATGATGGAGATCATGCCCGTTGATGATGGAGATCATGTCCGTGCTTTGGAGATGAAGATCAAAGGCGCAAAGACTAAAGGGCCATATCATATCACATATGAATTGCATGTGATGTTAATCCTTTATGCATCTTATTTTGCTTAGATCGCGACGGTAGCATTATAAGATGATCCCTCACATTAATATCAAGATAATAAAGTGTTCTCCCCTCGTATGCACCGTTGCTACAGTTCGTCGTTTTGAAGCATCTCGTGATGATCGGATGTGATAGATTCTACGTTCACATACAACGGGTGTAAGCCATGTTGCACACGCGGAAATACTTGGGTTTGCTTGACGAGCCTAGCATGTACAGACATGGCCTCGGGACAACGGAAACCGAAAGGTTGAACACGAGTCATATGGATGATATGATCAACATGTTGATGTTCACCATTGAAGCTACATCATCTCACGTGATGATCGGTTTTGGTGTAGTGGATATGGATCGTGTGCCACTTAACAACTATGAGGGATGTTGTATTAAGTGGGAGTTCATTAGTAATTAGATTAAAACATGAACTAATTATCATAAACATAGTCTGAATAGTATTTTGAATTAAATTTGTAGAATTGGCATCCGTTATCTACCATGCGCTAGTCTTGTAATTGAGATAGAAATACTGTTAAATCTGACAAGTAACTTTACGGACTGGTACCGTATTGTTAAAGAATCAAGAAATGATTAAGTCCTATTGCAAACTTTTAGTAAACCTCACATTGCTGATTCAAAGAACAATGGTTTCAATTAGTACCTAATATCATCTTGTCTCCGTGAAACTTGAAGTTCAAATCCATTTGAAAAGTAAGGAGCTGGAAATTTTGTTTTAAGAAATAAGCAATGTATGAGATATATATGATATCTAAGACCTTATTGCAAGATGATAGAATATAATCTAGTGAGACTACATAAACTCATAAGTTTTATGGGAATGTACGAAGGTTGAAGACGTCAGGCGTCTCGATCCTCCAACTAGTTGGGCACTAACGCTATTCGCATATCCATGAAATGATCGTCCTTAGTATGCACCGTTGCTAAGACTCGTCGTTTCGAAGCATCACGTGATGATCGGGTGTTATAGATTCTACGTGTGCATACAACGGGTGCAAGTCAGATTTGCACATGCGAATACTGAGGTTAAACTTTACGAGCCTAGCATGTACAGACATGGTCTCGGAAAGTCGTCATGATATGATGGATAAAATTATGAGTGAAACTGTTCATCATATTACAAAGTTACTAATAGTGAAATCTGGAACACTTGTCATATGATGATCAACTTCAAAGTAAGAACCTCAAGGTTATTGGTATTTGACCAATGGACCTAAAAGTTATTGAAGGTGAAGTGTTTTCTGAGAATGAGGAAAGATAAAAGAGAAACTACAAAAGATTTTGGCAGAAAGAAAGTAAAGACTAGAAAGTCTAGCTCAGGTGTATATAGATGATATACATGTTATGAATGTATTCTTTGATTGGTCACACAATGAAGTTCTTGGGTATTTGTACCAGATTGGTTGGTATGAGATGTCATACAACACAATACAAGAATACGATGGCCTAAGTGACTGATAAGGAATATGGTAATAATGCACGTCTGGAACATAATAAAGTGTTATTATGTTTGTCGTTGGCATTCTACCTAGCCCTTAGGATTTATAATAAAGAACTTAATAATTGTTATTTTGCTCTGGTCAAATGAAGACAATGAGTTGTTCAAATTATGACCTTACTCCATGTACGATGGATAAGTTATTATAAATCTTAATGGTGAAACACACATACATAACACTGACGCTAATATGCCGTAAGGCAAATGATTTGAATTCCACTTATTAGTGGAACCGCCATTTAGGTCATGTTAGAAAGGAACGCATGAAGAAACTCCATGCAAATGGATTTTTGGAGTCATTTGATTTTTGAATCGTTTGGCGCTTGCAAATCTTTTCTAAAGAGAATGACTGAAATACCGTTCATAGGCCAAGAGTTGAACGGGCAACTAACTTAGTAGAAACATACATGATGATGTATGTGGTTCACTGGGCATAGTTGTGTGCGGGAGATTCTTCTACTTCATGAAAACTTCCAACAATGAATTGAGTATATATATGTGGATATATTCGATAAGGAAGAAGTTTGAAACATTTGAATAGATTCAAATAAATTTCAGCATGAAGTGGAAATCATCGTAATAGAAAAGTCAAATATCTATGATTTGATCATGGTGGAAATATTTGAATTACGAGTTTTAGCGAACATCTAAGAGAGTTATGAAATTGTTCTACAACTCACGTTTCTTGGAGTATCATAGTGATGATGGAGTATCCGAGAGATGTATCCAAATCTTGTTGGATTAATGATGATATAAAATAATTGATGCCATTATATTTTTGTGGATTATGCTTTAGAGACTACCGCTTTTACACTAAATAGAGCATCATCATGATCCGTTGAAATGACACCATACGAGTTATGGCATGGGTATAAACCCTAATAGTCCTTTCTTAAATTTTGGTATGCATAGCATAAGTAAATAAGTTTACAACCAAAATCGGATGAATGTCTTTGTTGGTTATCCCAAAGAATTAATTGGGAATTCTTTCCACTATGGAGACAAAGACAAAAGTGTTTGTCGATGTTTCTTACTTATTTCCAAGAAATTGTTTCTAGCGAAGTATTTGAGTGGGAGGACAATGGAACTTGATAAGGTTTATGAACCTGAGCATGATGATCAGAGTAGCACAACATCAGAAATGGTTCTGGAAGCGGCCACGAAGATCATAGCTCCCATGTCTACAAAGTGTTATAGTCATGGAGATCAAAGTACCTATTGAACCTTGTAGGTATGGTTTACTTTATGATCAAATAAATGATTTGTGAACAAAGGATTGGTTTTGAACAATGATAAACTAACTACATACAAAGAAGCTATGATGGGCCCTGACTCCGTTAAAATGGCTATGCGCCATGAAATCCAAGATAGGTGAATACTTTTTGAAAGTAAATGGATCTATAAAATTGATGGACTTGGATGAAATATCCTTGAAGAAGCTCGACTTGTCGAAAAGTTGTTTACGACAAAGTTCAAAGAGTTGACTACGATAAGATTAGATCTTCCGTAGCGATGCTTATAGTCTATGTGGATTATTCTAGTAATCGCTACATATTTCTTTTATGAGATATGCTAGTAGGATGGCAAAATACATTACTTAACAGAAGTGTGTATTAAAGGTGTATACAAGATACAACCAAGAGTTTTGCTGGTCCGTGGAATACTAGATAGGTATACGAACTTCAATTGGATGAAGTGAGTATTGCGGAGTTGGAATCTTCACCGGATGAAATGATCAAAGAGTTATGATTTCATCAGAAACGATGAAGATGCTTGCATTTGCAAGAAATTAAGTGGGAGCGCTGAGACATATTTGTAATACTTTATGTAGATGACATATCGTTGATTATAAATAGTGTAATTATATAATTGATTAAAAAGGTTTCATTGAGAATTAACATCAATGAAAGGATATGAATTGAAACATATTTAGTGTCAATATCTATGAAGATAGATTGAAACACATAATAAGTTTAAGTCAAATTACATAGAATGAATATTGAAATAGTTCAATATAAAAAAATTAAGAAGGTGTTCTTTTCATGTGAAGGTTTAACAAGACTTGAGTGTATTTGACACTCGATGAGTAAAAACACATGAGTGATTTTAGATCACGAATAATATGTACAAAATCAGATGTCCTGTGCTCTAAAGTGTTATGAGCATATACCAGAATGATTCATGTGATGATCATTGGACAACAGTAAGAATATCCCTGAGTGCTTTAGAAGAACCAAGGATATATATAGTTTTATATGGGGTAATGACAAACAAATCGTTGTAAGGTGTTACACCGATATTAGTTTGGTCACATATAAAAATAAAATTTCAATCTCAATTAGGCTAAGTGTTGTTTAAAAGGTAGCACAATGAGCTAGAAGATGTCTATGCTAGATTTAGATGAGTTCTAAATATTGTGACGGATTCTACAAAACAAAGGCAGAGGATGTCATTGTTTTAACAATGACTGAGGATGTTAAGTCAAGAAGTTCTTTGAGAACTTGGTGTAGTTCCGATAGTGTCAGAACTTTGAAGCTATATTGTGTGTGACGATATACTCTGGGCCCTCTCGGTGGAATATCGTCTGATTAGCTTGCAAGAATGTGACTGGTTCACAAGAGATGATATGCCACGGTACGAGTAAAGAGTACTTGTCGGAGACGAGGTTGAACAAGGTATGGAGATACCGATGATCAAACCTCGGACAAGTAAAATATCGCGTGACAAAGGGAATCGGTATCGTATGTAAATGGTTCAATCGATCACTAAGTTATCGTTGAATATGTGGGAGCCATTATGGATCTCCAGATCCCGCTATTGGTTATTGGTCGGAGAGGAGTCTCGACCATGTCTACATAGTTCACGAACCGTAGGGTGACACACTTAAGGTTTGATGTCGTTTTAAGTAGATATGGAATATGGAATGGAGTTCGAATTTTGTTCGGAGTCTCGGATGGGATCCAGGACATCACGAGGAGGTCCGGAATGGTCCGGAGAATAAGATTCATATATAGGAAGTCACTTTCCAAGTTTGGAAATGATCCGGTGCATTTATGGAAGGCGCTAGAATGTTCTAGAACCTTCCGAATGAAATCACCATGGAAGGTGGAGTCCTGGTTGGACTCCACCAAACCCAACCAGCCAACCAAGTGGGAGGGTGGAGTCCATGGAGGACTCCACCTCCTTGGCCGGCCAACAAGGGGGGAAGGGGAGAGTCCCTGTCCCTCTAGGTTTCGTCCATATGGCAGTTTTTGAATTGGGGTCTTATTCGAAGACTTTGGGCAAACCCTTGGGGTTCCACCTATATAATGAGGAGGAGAGGGAGGGGCAGCCTTGTACTTGGCCGCACCACCATAGGGGGCCCCTGGCCGGCGCCCCTACCCCCTCTCTCCCAAACCCTAGCACACCTCCCTCCTCATACACCTCCCGTAGCGCTTAGGCGAAGCCCTGCCGGAGTTCACCACCACCACCGCCACCACGCCGTCGTGCTGATTCCGAGGAGGATCTAATACTTCCGCTGCCCGCTGGAACGGGGAGAAGGACGTCGTCATCAACATCGAACGTGTGACCGAGTACGGAGGTGCTGCCCGACTGTGGCACCGTCAAGATCTTCTACGCGCTTTTGAAAGCGGCAAGTGATCATCTTCTGCAACAACGAGATCTAATCTCGTAGGCTTTGGAAATCTTCGAGGGTTAGTCTCATGATCTTCTCGTTGCTCCCATCTTCTAGATTGCATCTTGGCTTGGTTTTCGTTCTTGCGGTAGGAAATTTTTTGTTTTCTATGCTACGAATCCCATCAAGAGAGTGGGGTGGTAACTAGCTATGTTACCATAATATCACACACCTCAAGGCAAGATGAGTCTACAACATAATAAATGATACAATGCATGACACCACATATAAGTTACTACCCACTATGAAGGTAGTAACATAGACCGTAACATAGCATATGTTACTAGTCGAAGTTACTCCCCACTATGACCAGCCTTATGAGCTGATCAGAATATCAGATGCTTGTTGTGGCCCTGTGGATCGCATGTGGATGTGGTGCAAGTAAATGCCATCGAACAACGACAATAAATTGGTGCAGTGTAACATTGCAAGGCTTCCTTGTCCGGTTTCTGCAGCCAGCCATGGCGCAACACTTGTTATGATGCAAATAGTTCAATTTCGGTGTAATGGAGGAGACATACATGAAAGAAAACTCTCATATCCTAGTGAATAATAAGTACAATTGTGCATAAAATTGCACCCATCACTTAGGACATCTAACTCAGCAGGAAACAATCCAAATTGTCGTGATCAAAGGCAAAGGATCAGTTACACCTACACCTGGGCATTCCTTGGTGACGTGGGCATTACCCTTCGGGTAACTGTTATTGTCATATCCTGTACGGCCCAATTGGAGGCCCATGAAGACAGCCGGTGGCAAGGTGGGCCACTAGGTCGGTGCCGAAGAAGATTCCTTGAAGAACAAGACGGAGAGGAACCGAACAAGGAAAGTTTAGAACTAGGACTCTTGTAAACCTAGTCGTACTCGTGCAGATCTCTTGTGACCTGGCCTCCTTTATAAAGGCCAGGAGAGGGGCTGCCGAAGGACACACAATCAACCTTAGCAGTCTTAGCCACCAAAAGCTTAGAGCTAGGTCATCATTAAGCTTAGCATCTCGACGAGATCTCAGTCGAACTATTCGGCACCCCATTGTAACCTATCTTTCATCATAATCAAGAACAGACAAGCAGGACGTAAGGGTTTTACCTCATCGAGGGCCCCGAACCTGGGTAAATCGCTCCCCCCGTTTGTCTGAACCGATGTCTCGTGTCAGCTTGCAGGATTCCATCAACCCTAAGCCCCTAACGGAGGGCATTGCCGAGGAGCCCCCTCGACAATTGGCGCCGTCTGTGGGAAATCTGTCGGCATGTGGTGACCCGGCATACCACTGCATGGTGTAGTATGCAAGTCTGATATAACACCAATGAAACACCGTTCCACTAGTATTATATCGCTCAGAGTGGTACAACAGAAACATATGCGGGTCCAAGGCATGTCTATAGAATTACAACATTGACTCTGTTACAAAAGATCATCACAGCCTCCTACTTTACAATGAGGTAAAACTGCAAATAAACTCCAGAAGAACGACCCGTAGTCTAGACTTATCACGAACTCTACTTGTAGAGTATTTAACTAGCTATAGAGGCTAAGAATAGATTCTAGCTAAATAGGAGCTAGGTTTTGGAAGCTAGTTCCTTTCTATTGCTAATCTAGGTTTTCTCCTTGTTGAATGTGGTATCTGACTCTCCTGACATGGTCCTGTCTCTTGAAGTAGTTGTTGACTCCTCGGCCTTTGAGTTGCACTGTAGATCCTCCTTTGATGCCTCCATACCTAAGCAGGGGATTTAAGAGTGGGATGAGTACGAGCGTACTCAACAAGTTCATTTTAGGAAAGAGGTGTTTAATGCACTAGCTACAGCCATAGACCAGAAAGTCATAGGCATGCAAGTTTTTGTAATCATTTGTTCAAAAGGTTGCTTTTATTCAGAAGAACTATGTCCGTCAGCCTTCACCGGTTGACTAGAACTTCATGGAGTTCCTTTCCGGCAGCGTTCGCAGTTCCATATCCCGGAACAGGGAGTGACTGGTCACGATTCGTTACACTCTGCAGAGGTGTGTTTCTTTACCCATAAGAGATCTTAACCTTGGTGCCAACCGGGCAATTTCCCGTCCACACTTCCTTTGGTGTGAGGCCCGGTATAAGGTCCTAGCCGTTCATATTCGTCCGCTACCTCGCACACCCACCCTTTGTTGCATCCCCGACCCTGGGTCCTTGATGGCGTGTAACTCACACGTTCGTTGGGAACCCCAAGAGGAAGGTATGATGCGCACAGTAGCAAGTTTTCCCTCAGAAAGAAACCAAGGTTTAATCGAACCAGTAGGAGCCAAGAAGCACGTTGAAGGTTGATGGTCGCGAAATGTGATGCGGCGCAACACCAGGGATTCCGGCGCCAACGCGGAACCTGCACAACACAACCCAAGTACTTTGTCCCAACGAAACAATGAGGTTGTCAATCTCACCGGCTTGCTGTAACAAAGGATTAAACGTATCGAGTGGAAGATGTTTGCAAAGAAAACAGTAAACACAATTGCAGTAGATTGTATGCTATGTAAAGAATAGGACCGGGGTCCACAGTTCACTAGAGGTGTCTCTCCCATAAGATAAAAGCATGTTGGGTGAACAAATTACAGTCGGGCAATTGACAAATAGAGAAAGGCATAACAATGCATATACATGATATGATAAATATAGTGAGATTTAATTGGGCATTACGACAAAGTACATAGACCGCCATCCAACTGCATCTATGCCTGAAAAGTCCACCTTCAGGTTATCATCCGAACCCCCTCCAGTATGTTGCAAAGCAACACAATTGCATTAAGTATGGTGCGTAATGTAATCAACAACTACATCCTTAGACATAGCATCAATGTTTTATCCCTAGTGGCAACAGCACATCCACAACCTTAGAACTTTCTGTCACTGTCCCAGATTCAATGGAGGCATGAACCCACTATCGAGCATAAATACTCCCTCTTGGAGTTAAGAGTAAAAACTTGGCCAGAGCCTCTACTAATAACGGAGAGCATGCAAGATCATAAACAACACATGAACAATAGATTGATAATCACCATAATCATAGTACTCTCTATCCATCGGATCCCGACAAACACAACATATAGAATTACATATAGATGATCTTGATCATGTTAGGCAGCTCACAAGATCCAACAATGAAGCACAACAAGGAGAAGACGACCATCTAGCTACTGCTATGGACCCATGGTCCAGGGGTGGACTACTCACTCATCACTCCGGAGGCGACCATGGCGGTGTAGAGTCCTCCGGGATGAATCCCCTCTCCGGAGGGTGCCGGAGGCGATCTCCTAATCCCCCGAGATGGGATTCGCGGCGGCGGAGTCTCCGTAAGGTTTTCCGTATCGTGGCTCTCGGTACCGGGGGTTCGCGACGAAGCTTTAAGTAGGCGGAGGGTCAACGCGGGGGCCACACGAGGGCCCAGGAGGTAGGTCGGCGCGACCAGGGCTTGGGCCGCGCCACCCTCTGGCCGCCTCGTGGCCCCACTTCGTTATCTCTTCGGTCTTCTGGAAGCTTCGTGCAAAAATAGGACCCTGGGCGAAAGTTTCGTCCAATTCCGAGAATATTTCTTTACTAGGATTTCTGAAACCAAAAACAGCAGAAAACAGCAACTGGCTCTTCGGCATCTTGTTAATAGGTTAGTTCCAGAAAATGCATAAATATGACATATAATGTGCATAAAACATGTAGGTATCATCAATAAAGTAGCATGGAACATAAGAAATTATCGATACGTTGGAGACGTATCAGCATCCCCAAGCTTAGTTCTGCTCGTCCCGAGCAGGTAAAACGATAACAAAGATAATTTCTGAAGTGACATGCCATCATAATCTTGATCATACTATTTGTAAACATATGTAATGAATGCAGCGATCAAAGCAAAGGTAATGACATGAGTAAACAAGTGAATCATATGACAAAGACTTTTCATGAATAGTACTTCAAGACAAGCATCAATAAGTCTTGCATAAGAGTTAACTCATAAAGCAATAAATCAGAGTAAAGGTGTTGAAGCAACACATAGGAAGATTAAGTTTCAGCGGTTGCTTTCAACTTATAACATGTATATCTCATGGATATTGTCAACATAAAGTAATATAACAAGTGCAATATGCAAGTATGTAGGAATCAATGCACAGTTCACACAAGTGTTTGCTTCTTAAGGTGGAAGGAGATAGGTAAACTGACTCAACAATAAAAGTAAAAGAATGGTCCTTCAATGAGGAAAGCATCGATTGCTGTATTTGTGCTAGAGCTTTTATTTTGAAAACATGAAACAATTTTGTCAACGGTAGTAATAAAGCATATGAGTTATGAAAATTATATCTTACAAGTTGCAAGCCTCACGCATAGTATACTAATAGTGCCCGCACCTCGTCCTACTTAACTTGGACTACCGGATCTTCGCATGCCATGTTTCAACCAAGTGTCACAAAGGGGTACCTCCATGCCGCCTGTACAAAGGTCTAAGGAGAATGCTCGCATTTCGGATTTCTCGCTTTTGATTATTCTCAACTTAGACATCCATACCGGGACAACATGGACAACAGATAATGGACTCCTCTTAAATGCATAAGCATGTAGCAAAGTTATTATTCTCATATGAGATTGAGGATATATGTCCAAAACTGAAACTTCCACCATGATTCATGGCTTTAGTTAGCGGCCCAATGTTCTTCTCTAACAATTTTGCATGCTCCAACCACTAAAATGATAGACCTTCAGACAAGACGGACATGCATAGAAACTCACATGATATTCAACAATAGTTGATGGCGTTCCCCAGAAGCATGGTTATCGCACAACAAGCAACTTAATAAAATATAAAGTGCATAAGTACATATTCAATACTACGATAGTTTTTAAGGCTATTTTGTCCCATGAGCTATATATTGCATAGGTGGATGATGGAATTTTAAAGGTAGCACTCAAGCAATTTACTTTGGAATGGCGGAGAAATACCATGTAGTAGGTAGGTATGGTGGACACAAATGGCATAGTAGTTGGCTCAAGGATTTTGGATGCATGAGAAGTATTCCCTCTCGATACAAGGTTTAGGCTAGCAAGGTTATTTGAAGCAAACTCAAGGATGAACAAGTGCAGCAAAACTCACATAAAAGACACATTGTAAACATTATAAGACTCTACACCGTCTTCCTTGTTGTTCAAAACTCAATACTAGATATTATCTAGACCTTAGAGAAACCAAATATGCAAATCAAATTTTAGCAAGCTCTATGTATTTCTTCATTAATGGGTGCAAAGCATATGATGCAAGAGCTTAAACATGAGCACAACAATTGCCAAGTATCACATTATCCAAGACAGTTTAGAATTACTACATGTAGCATTTTCCAATTCCAACCATATAATAATTTAACGAAGAAGAAACTTCGCCTTGAACATTATGAGTAAAGCCTAAGGACACATGTGTCCATATGCAACAGCGGAGCGTGTCTCTCTCCCACAAAGTGAATGCTAGGATCCATTTTATTCAAACAAAAACAAAAACGAAAACAAACCGACGCTCCAAGTAAAGAACAAAAGATGTGATTGAATAAAAATATAGTTTCAGGGGAGGAACCTGATGATGTTGTCGATGAAGAAGGGGATGCCTTGGGCATCCCCAAGCTTAGACGCTTGAGTTTTCTTAAAATATGCAGGGGTGAACCACGGGGCATCCCCAAGCTTAGAGCTTTCACTCCTCTTGATCATAGTATATCATACTCCTCTCTTGACCCTTGAAAACTTCCTTCACACCAAACTTCAAGCAAACTCATTAGAGGGTTAGTGCACGATTAATAATTCACACATTCAGAGGTGACACAATCATTATTTTCACTTCTGGACATTGCATAATGCTACTGGACATTAGTGGATCAAAGAAATAAATCCAACATAGCAAAAGAGGCAATGCGAAATAAAAGGCAGAATCTGTCAAAAACAGAACAGTCCGTAAAGACGAATTTAGAAATGGCACCAGACTTGCTCAAATGGAAAAACTCAAAACTAATGAAAGTTGCGTACATATCTGAGGATCACGCTCGTAAATTGGCAGATTTTTTCGAATTTTCTACAGAGAATTGTGCCCAGATTCGTGACAGACAGCAATGCTGTTTCTGCGCAGCAATCCCAAATATAACATCAACTTTGACATAGAAACTTTACTTGGCACAAAAACATGATAAGGAGAGGTTGCTACAGTAGTAAACAACTTCCAAGACTCAACAAAACAAAAAATTGCTGTAGGTAAAAACATGGGTTGTCTCCCATAAGCGCTTTTCTTTAACGCCTTTCAGCTAGGCGCAGAAAGTGCAAATCAAGTAACATCGAGAGTAGAAGCATCAACATCATAGCTTGTTCTAATAATAGAATCAAAAGGCAACTTCATTCTCTTTCTAGGGAAGTGTTCCATACCTTTCTTGAGAGGAAATTGATATTTAATATTACCTTCCCTCATATCAATAATAGCACCAACAGTTCGAAGAAAAGGTCTTCCCAACACAATTGGACAAGATGCATTGCATTCGATATCCAAGACAACAAAATAAACGGGGACAAGGTTATTGTTAACCGTAATGTGCATATTATCAATCCTCCCCAAAGGTTTCTTTTTAACATTATCGGCAAGATTAACATCCAAATAACAGTTCTTCAATGGTGGCAAGTCAAGCATATCATAAATCTTTTTAGGCATAACAGAAATACTTGCACCAAGATCACATAAAGCATTACATTCAAAGTCATTGAATTTCATTTTAATGATGGGCTCCCAACCATCTTCTAACTTTCTAGGAATAGAAGTTTCAAGTTTTAGTTTCTCTTCTCTAGCTTTTATGAGAGCATTTGTAATATGTTTTGTAAAGGCTAAATTTATAGCACTAGCATTAGGACTTTTAGCAAGTTTTTGTAAGAACTTTATAACTTCAGAGATGTGGAAATCATCAAAATCTAAATCATTATGAGCTACAGCAATGGGATCATTGTTCCCAAGGTTGGAAAAAATTTCAGCAGTTTTATCACAAGCAGTTTCAGCAGTTTTAGCAATTTCAGGCAGTTTTGTTCGCTTTGCACTAGGAGTAGAAACATTGCCAACACCAATTATTTTACCATTGATAGTAGGAGGTGCAGCAACATGTGAAGAATTAGCATTACTAGTGGTGGTGATAGTCCAAACTTTAGCTACATTATTCTCTTTAGCTAGTTTTTCATTTTCTTCTCTATCCCACCTAGCACGCAGTTCAGCCATTAATCTTATATTCTCATTAATTCTAACTTGGATGGCATTTGCTGTAGTAGTAATCTTATTATCAATATCATTATTAGGCATAACTTTCAATTTTAAAAGATTAACATCAGAGGCAAGTCTATCAACTCTAGAAGCAATAATATCAATTTTATCAAGCTTTTCCTCAACAGATTTGTTAAAAGCAGTTTGTGTACTAATAAATTCTTTAAGCATGGCTTCAAGACCAGAGGGTACACTCCTATTATTGTTGTAAGAATTCCCATAAGAATTACCATAACCATTACCATTAGCAGAGGGATATGGCCTATAGTTATTACCAGAGTTGTTCCTATAAGCATTGTTGTTGAAATTATTATTTTTAATGAAATTCACATCAACATTTTCTTCTTGAGCAACCAATGAAGCTAAAGGAACATTATTTGGATCAACATTAGATCTACCATTCACAAGCATAGACATAATCACATCAATCTTATCACTCAAGGAAGAGGTTTCTTCAACAGAATTTACCTTCTTACCTTGTGGAGCTCTTTCCGTGTGCCACTCAGAGTAATTTATCATCATATCATCAAGAAGTTTTGTAGCCGCCCCCAATGTGATGGACATAAAGGTACCTCCAGCAGCTGAATCCAATAAATTCCGTGAAGAAAAATTTAGTCCTGCATAGAAGGTTTGGATGATCATCCAAGTAGTCAGTCCATGGGTTGGGCAATTCTTTACCAAAGTTTTCATTCTCTCCCATGCTTGAGCAACATGTTCAGTATCTAATTGTTTAAAATTCATTATGCTACTTCTCAAAGAT
The DNA here is from genome assembly GCA_030979885.1 of Lolium multiflorum. Taxonomy (NCBI): domain Eukaryota; kingdom Viridiplantae; phylum Streptophyta; class Magnoliopsida; order Poales; family Poaceae; genus Lolium; species Lolium multiflorum. The sequence goes on along the minus strand of CM061747.1, from coordinate 116,792,892 downwards.
ATAATTTTAGCGGGAGGATAATATCTACCAATAAAAGCATCCTTGCATTTAGTCCATGAATCAATACTATTCTTAGGCAAAGATAGCAACCAATATTTAGCTCTTCCTCTTAATGAGAAAGGAAACACTTTCAATTTAATAATATCACCATCTACATCTTTATACTTTTGCATTTCACAAAGTTCAACAAAATTATTGAGATGGGCAGCAGCATCATCAGAACTAGCACCAGAAAATTGTTCTCTCATGACCAGATTTAGTAAAGCAGGTTTAATTTCAAAGAATTCTGCTGTAGTAGCAGGTGGAGCAATAGGTGTGCATAGGAAATCATTATTATTTGCATTTGTGAAGTCACACAACTTAGTATTTTCAGGGGTATTCATTTTAGCAACGGTAAATAAAACAAACTAGATAAAGTAAATGCAAGTAACTAATTTTTTTGTGTTTTCAATATAGAGAGCAAGACAGTAAATAAAGTAAAACTAGCAACTAATTTTTTTGTATTTTGATTTAGTGCAGCAAACAAAGTAGTAAATAAAATAAAGCAAGACAAAAACAAAGTAAAGAGATTGAGAAGTGGAGACTCCCCTTGCAGCGTGTCTTGATCTCCCCGGCAACGGCGCCAGAAAAAGAGCTTGATGGCGTGTAACTCACACGTTCGTTGGGAACCCCAAGAGGAAGGTATGATGCGCACGTAGCAAGTTTTCCCTCAGAAAGAAACCAAGGTTTAATCGAACCAGTAGGAGCCAAGAAGCACGTTGAAGGTTGATGGTCGCGAAATGTGATGCGGCGCAACACCAGGGATTCCGGCGCCAACGCGGAACCTGCACAACACAACCCAAGTACTTTGTCCCAACGAAACAGTGAGGTTGTCAATCTCACCGGCTTGCTGTAACAAAGGATTAAACGTATCGAGTGGAAGATGTTTGCAAAGAAAACAGTAAAACACAATTGCAGAGATTGTATGCTATGTAAAGAATAGGACCGGGGTCCACAGTTCACTAGAGGTGTCTCTCCCATAAGATAAAAGCATGTTGGGTGAACAAATTACAGTCGGGCAATTGACAAATAGAGAAAGGCATAACAATGCATATACATGATATGATAAATATAGTGAGATTTAATTGGGCATTACGACAAAGTACATAGACCGCCATCCAACTGCATCTATGCCTAAAAAGTCCACCTTCAGGTTATCATCCGAACCCCCTCCAGTATTAAGTTGCAAAGCAACAGACAATTGCATTAAGTATGGTGCGTAATGTAATCAACAACTACATCCTTAGACATAGCATCAATGTTTTATCCCTAGTGGCAACAGCACATCCACAACCTTAGAACTTTCTGTCACTGTCCCAGATTCAATGGAGGCATGAACCCACTATCGAGCATAAATACTCCCTCTTGGAGTTAAGAGTAAAAACTTGGCCAGAGCCTCTACTAATAACGGAGAGCATGCAAGATCATAAACAACACATGAACAATAGATTGATAATCACCATAATCATAGTACTCTCTATCCATCGGATCCCGACAAACACAACATATAGAATTACATATAGATGATCTTGATCATGTTAGGCAGCTCACAAGATCCAACAATGAAGCACAACAAGGAGAAGACGACCATCTAGCTACTGCTATGGACCCATGGTCCAGGGGTGGACTACTCACTCATCACTCCGGAGGCGACCATGGCGGTGTAGAGTCCTCCGGAGATGAATCCCCTCTCCGGCAGGGTGCCGGAGGCGATCTCCGAATCCCCCGAGATGGGATTCGCGGCGGCGGCGTCTCGTAAGTTTTCCGTATCGTGGCTCTCGGTACTGGGGGTTTCGCGACGGAAGCTTTAAGTGTAGGATAACGTAGCATAGAAAACAAAAATTTTCCTACGGCGAACACGCAATCCAAGCCAAGATGCAATCTAGAAGACGGTAGCAACGAGGGGATTATCGAGACTCACCCTTGAAGAGATTCCAAAGCCTACAAGAGGAGGCTCTTGTTGCTGCGGTAGACGTTCACTTGCCGCTTGCAAAAGCGCGTAGAAGATCTTGATCACGATCGGTTCCGGCGCCACGAACGGGCAGCACCTCCGTACTCGGTCACACGTTCGGTTGTTGATGAAGACGACGTCCACCTCCCCGTTCCAGCGGGCAGCGGAAGTAGTAGCTCCTCTTGAATCCGACAGCACGACGGCGTGGTGTCGGTGGCGGTGAAGAAGTCCGGCGGAGCTTCGCTAAGCTATGCGGGCAATATGGAGGAGAGGAGCTTGGCTAGGGTTTGGGAGGGGGTGGCCACTCTATGGGGGGCGGCCAGCTTGTGGTCTTGGGGTGGCCGGCCCCCTCCCTTGGCCCCTCATTATATAGGTGGATCCCCAAGAGTTGGTCTCCAAGTCTTCGAATAAGACCCGAACCAAAAACCTTCCATATGGTGGTGAAACCTAGCCCAACTAGGACTCCCACCCAAAGGTGGGATTTCCACCTTCCATAGGGGGGGTGGCCGGCCCCCTATGGTGGAGTCCACTTGGGACTCCACCCCATCTAGGGCTGGCCGGCCATGGAGGTGGAGTCCCTTGTGGACTCCACCTTCCTTGGTGGTTTCTTCCGGACTTTTCTAGAACCTTCTAGAACCTTCCATAGAACCTTCCGCATCATTTTATTCACATAAAATGACATCCTATATATGAATCTTATTCTCCGGACCATTCCGGAACTCCTCGTGATGTCCGGGATCACATCCGGGACTCCGAACAAATATTCCAACTTCATTCCATATTCAAGTACTACCATTTCAACATCCAACTTTAAGTGTGTCACCCTACGGTTCGCGAACTATGCGGACATGGTTGAGTACTCACTCCGACCAATAACCAATAGCGGGATCTGGAGATCCATAATGGCTCCCACATATTCAACGATGACTTTAGTGATCGAATGAACCATACACATACGATACCAATTCCCTTTGTCACACGATATTTTACTTGTCCGAGGTTTGATCATCGGTATCACACTATACCTTGTTCAACCTCGTCTCCTGACAAGTACTCTTTACTCGTACCGTGGTATGTGGTCTCTTATGAACTTATTCATATGCTTGCAAGACATTAGACGACATTCCACCGAGAGGGCCCAGAGTATATCTATCCGTCATCGGGATGGACAAATCCCACTATTGATCCATATGCCTCAACTCATACTTTCCGGATACTTAATCCCATCTTTATAACCACCCATTTACGCAGTGGCGTTTGATGTAATCAAAGTACCTTTCCGGTATAAGTGATTTACATGATCTCATGGTCATAAGGACTAGGTAACTATGTATCGAAAGCTTATAGCAAATAACTTAATGACGTGATCTTATGCTACGCTTAATTGGGTGTGTCCATTACATCATTCATACAATGATATAACCTTGTTATTAATAACATCCAATGTTCATGATTATGAAACTAATCATCTATTAATCAACAAGCTAGTTAAGAGGCTTACTAGGGACTCTTTGTTGTTTACATATCACACATGTATCAATGTTTCAGTTAATACAATTATAGCATGGTATATAAACTTTTATCATAAACATAAAGATATATAATAACCACTTTTATTATTGCCTCTTGGGCATATCTCCAACAGTCTCCCACTTGCACTAGAGTCAATAATCTAGATTACATTGTAAGGTACCTAACACCCATGGCATTCTGGTGTTGGTCATGCTTTGCCCTAGGGAGAGCTTTAGTCAACGGATCTGCTACATTCAGATCAGTGTGTACTTTGCAAATCTTTACTTCTCCATCTTCGATGTACTCGCGAATCGAGTGGTAACGCAGCTTGATATGCTTCAGCCTCTTGTGTGACCTTGGTTCTTGTGCATTGGCGATGGCACCCATGTTGTCACAAGATGACTAGTGGGTCCAATGCACTAGGAACCACACCGAGCTCTACAATGAACCTCTTCATCCATACCGCTTCTGATGAAGCCTCTGAAGCCGCTATGTACTCCGATTCTGTTGAGGATTTCGCCACCGTGCACTGCTTCGAGCTTGCCCAGCTTACTGCAGCACCATTCAATATAAACACGTACCCAGATTGTGACTTAGAGTCATCAGGATCAGTGTTCCAACTTGCATCGGTGTAACTTGTTACAACGAGCTCTTGGTCACCTCCATAACAAAGAAACATATCCTTAGTTCTTTTCAAGTATTTCAGGATATTCTTGACCGCTGTCCAGTGTTCCATTCCTGGATCACTTTGATATCTGCTAGTCAAACTAACAGCATGTGCTATATCCGGTCTTGTACATAGCATGGCATACATGATAGAGCCTACTGCCGAGGCATAGGGGATCTGACTCATCCTTTCTCTTTCTTCTGCCGTAGCCGGTCCTTGAGTCTTACTCAAGACTTTGCCTGGTAACATAGGTAAGAATCCTTTCTTACTTTCGTCCATTCTAAACTTCTTTAGAATCTTGTCCAGGTATGTACTCTGTGATAGCCCTATTAGACGTCTTGATCTATCTCTATAAATCTTGATGCCTAATATATATGATGCTTCACCAAGGTCTTTCATTGAAAAACTATTATTCAAATAACCCTTTACACTGCTTAATAGTTCTATATCATTCCCAATCAATAATATGTCATCTACATATAATATCAGGAACGCTACAGAGCTCCCACTCACTTTCTTGTAAATACAGGCCTCTCCATGACACTGTATAAACCCGAAGTCTTTGATTACCTTATCAAAGCGTCGGTTCCAACTTCTTGATGCTTGCTTCAGTCCATAGATTGAACGCTGAAGTTTGCATACTTTGTCAGCATTTTTAGGATCGACAAAACCTTTGGGTTGTACCATATACAACTCTTCCTCAATGTCTCCATTAAGGAACGCCGTTTTGACATCCATCTGCCAAATCTCATAATCGAAAAATGCAGCTATTGCTAACAAAATCCTCACAGATTTTAGCTTCGCTACAGGTGAGAAAGTCTCATCGTAGTCAACACCTTGAATTTGTCGGAAACCCTTTGCGACAAGTCGAGCTTTATAGACAGTAATATTACCATCAGCATCTGTTTTTCTTTTGAAGATCCATTTATTCTCGACAGCCTTTCGGCTATCAGGTAAGTCTACCAAAGTCCATACTTTGTTATCATACATGGATCCCATTTCGGATTTCATGGCTTCTTGCCATTTGTTGGAATCTGGGCTCATCATCGCTTCTTCATACGTCGCAGGGTCTTCATCATTGTTATCCACAATCATGACATTTAGACAAGGATCATACCAATCTGGAGTGGCACGATCCCTTGTCGATCTGCGAGGTTCAGTAGCTGTCTCATTTGAAGTTTCATGATCATTATCATTAGCTTCCTCTGTTGCCGGTGTAGGTGGTACAGGAACATTTTCCGGTACTGCGCTACTCTGATCAACGAGTAGAGATTCTTCAATCTCATCGAGTTCTACTTTTCTTCCAGTCACTTCTTTAGTGAGAAATTCTTTCTCAAGAAAGGTTCCGTTCTTAGCAACAAAGATCTTGCCTTCGGATCTGTGATAGAAAGTGTACCCTATAGTTTCCTTAGGGTATCCTATGAAGACGCATTTCTCCGCTTTGGGTTCTAGCTTGTCCGGTTGTAACTTTTTTACATAGGCTTCGCAACCCCAAACTTTTAGGAACGACAGCTTAGGTTTCTTATTAAACCATAATTCATACGGCGTCGTTTCAACGGATTTTGATGGTGCTCTATTTAAAGTGAATGCGGCTGTCTCTAATGCATAACTCCAAAATGATAACGGCAAATCAGTAAGAGACATCATAGAACGAACCATATCTAAGAGAGTTCGATTACGACGTTCGGACACACCGTTTCGTTGTGGTGTTCCCGGCGGTGTCAATTGTGAAAGTATTCCGCATTTCTTTAAATGCATGCCAAACTCATAACTCAGATATTCACCTCCACGATCAGATCGTAGAAATTTAATCTTCTTGTTACGTTGATTTTCTACTTCACTTTGAAATTCCTTAAACTTCTCGAAAGTTTCGGATTTGTGTTTCATTAAATAGATATACCCATATCTACTTAAATCATCTGTGAAGGTTAGAACATAACGATAACCACCGCGCGATGCTACACTCATTGGTCCACACACATCTGTATGTATGATTTCCAATAAGTCAGTAGCTCGCTCCATCATACCCGAGAATGGAGTCTTAGTCATTTTTCCCATTAGACATGCTTCGCATCTATCAAGTGACTCAAAGTCAAGTGATTCAAGTAATCCATCGGTATGGAGTTTCTTCATGCGTTTCACTCCAATATGACCAAGACGACAGTGCCACATATAAGTAGAATTATCATTCAATTTAATTCGCTTAGCATCAATGTTATGTATATGCGTATTACTACTATCGAGATCTAACAGAAATAAGCCATTCTTTTGTGGTGCTCGACCATAAAAGATATTATTCATAAAAATAGAACAACCATTATTCTCAGACTTGAATGAATAACCGTCTTGCATTAAACAAGATCCAGATATAATGTTCATGCTCAACGCAGGTACATAATAACAATTATTTAGGCTTAAAACTAATCCCGAAGGTAGATGTAGAGGAAGTGTCCCGACTGCGATCACATTGACCTTGGATCCGTTTCCAACGCGCATCGTCACTTCATCTTTCAGCAGTTGTCGTTTATTCTTTAGTTCCTGTTTCGAGTTACAAATATGAGCAACCGAACCAGTATCAAATACCCAGGTACTAGAACGAGAACCAGTGAAATGAACATCTATAACATGTATATCAGATATACCTTCTTTCTTCTTCTTGACAAGGCCGCTCTTCAGATCTGCCAAATACTTGGAGCAATTACGCTTCCAGTGTCCCTTCTCTTTGCAGTAATAGCACTCAGCATCAGGCTTAGGGCCGTTCTTAGGTTTCATAGGAGGCGTGGCAGCTTTCTTGCCACCCTTCTTGAATTTTCCCTTAGACTTGCCCTGTTTCTTGAAACTGGTGGTCTTGTTGACCATCAACACTTGGTGCTCTTTCTTAATCTCAATCTCAGCAGCTTTTAGCATGCCAAAGAGTTCAGGAAACTCCTTGTTCATGTTCTGCATATTGTAATTCATCACAAAGTTCTTGTAACTTGGTGGCAGTGATTGAAGGACACGATTAATCCCCAGTCTATTAGGAATCACTATTCCCAAGTCACTGAGTTTCTTCGCATGCCCGGTCATGACGAGCATGTGCTCACTGATGGAGCTGCCTTCTTCCATCATACAGCTGAAAAAGTGTTTCGATGCTTCATAGCATTCCACGGCCGCATGAGTCTCAAAAATAGTCTTCAACTCTTTCATCAACTCATGAGGATCGTGGTGCTCAAAACATTTTTGAAGATCGGATTCCAGACTGCATAAGATGGCACACTGAACTTGAGAGTACCGAGTTTTCCGAGTCGCGTAAACATTCTTTACTTCATCGGTTTCAGTTTCTGCAGGGTCACCTAGCGGTGCATCAAGCACATATTGCAGATTTCCGCCATTGAGGAAAATCCTCACATGACGGAACCAGTCGGTGAAGTTGCTACCGTTGCTCTTAAGCTTTTCTTTCTCTAGGAACTGGTTAAAATTGATTGGGGACGCCATATCTACAACATATTTGCAATAGTTTAGACTAAGTTTATGACAAATTGAGTTCAAATTTTAATTCTACATAATTAAAATCTAGGTGAACTCCCACTCAAAACAATATCCCTCGCATTGTCTTAGTGATCACACGAACCAAATCTACCGCACCTAAACCCGATCATCACGAGAAAAGGTGTGATTTCAATGGCGAACACTCAAAGTGTTCATCATATCAATCATATGATTCATGCTCTACCTTTCGGTATCACGTGTTCCGAGACCATGTCTGTACATGCTAGGCTCGTCAAGGCCACCTTAGTATCCGCATGTGCAAAACTGTCTTGCACCCGTTGTATGTACTTATTGAATCTATCACACCCGATCATCACGAGATGCTTCGAAACGACAAGACTTGATAACGGTGCTACTAAGGATGAACACTTTATTATCTTGAGATTTTAGTGAGAGGGATCATCTTATAATGCTACCGTCGCATCTAAGCAAAATAAGATGCATAAAAGGATTAACATCACATGCAGTTCATATGTGATATGATATGGCCCTTTTGTCTTTGCGCCTTTGATCTTCATCTCCAAAGCACGGACATGATCTCCATCATCTTCGGGCATGATCTCCATCATCGTCGGCGAAGCACCAAGGTCAATGGCGCCGTCTTCATGATCGTCCTCCATGTAGCAACTATTACAACTACTTTGAAATACTACTCAACATGAAATTTAAAGACAACCATAAGGCTCCTGCCGGTTGCCACAATACAATAATGATCATCTCATACATAGTCATCATCACATTATGGCCATATCACATCACCAAACCCTGCAAAAACAAGTTAGACGTTCTCTAATTTGGTTTGCATATTTTACGTGGTTTAGGGTTTTCGAGCAAGATCCAATCTACCTACGAACATGAACCACAACGGTGATACTAGTGTTGTCAATAGAAGAGTAAATTGAATCTTCACTATAGTAGGAGAGACAGACACCCGCAAAGCCACTTATGCAATACAAGTTGCATGTCAAGCGTGGAGCAAATCTCATGAACGCGGTCATGTAAAGTTAGCCCGAGCCGCTTCATCCCACTATGCCACAAAGATGCAAAGTACTCAACTAAAGATAACAAGAGCATCAACGCCCACAAACCATTGTGTTCTACTCGTGCAACCATCTATGCATAGACACGGCTCTGATACCACTGTAGGATAACGTAGCATAGAAAACAAAAATTTTCCTACGGCGAACACGCAATCCAAGCCAAGATGCAATCTAGAAGACGGTAGCAACGAGGGGATTATCGAGACTCACCCTTGAAGAGATTCCAAAGCCTACAAGAGGAGGCTCTTGTTGCTGCGGTAGACGTTCACTTGCCGCTTGCAAAAGCGCGTAGAAGATCTTGATCACGATCGGTTCCGGCGCCACGAACGGGCAGCACCTCCGTACTCGGTCACACGTTCGGTTGTTGATGAAGACGACGTCCACCTCCCCGTTCCAGCGGGCAGCGGAAGTAGTAGCTCCTCTTGAATCCGACAGCACGACGGCGTGGTGTCGGTGGCGGTGAAGAAGTCCGGCGGAGCTTCGCTAAGCTATGCGGGCAATATGGAGGAGAGGAGCTTGGCTAGGGTTTGGGAGGGGTGGCCGGCCACTATGGGGGGCGGCCAGCTTGTGGTCTTGGGGTGGCCGGCCCCCTCCCTTGGCCCCTCATTATATAGGTGGATCCCCAAGAGTTGGTCTCCAAGTCTTCGAATAAGACCCGAACCAAAAACCTTCCATATGGTGGTGAAACCTAGCCCAACTAGGACTCCCACCCAAAGGTGGGATTTCCACCTTCCATAGGGGGGGTGGCCGGCCCCCTATGGTGGAGTCCACTTGGGACTCCACCCCATCTAGGGCTGGCCGGCCATGGAGGTGGAGTCCCTTGTGGACTCCACCTTCCTTGGTGGTTTCTTCCGGACTTTTCTATAACCTTCTAGAACCTTCCATAGAACCTTCCGAATCATTTTATTCACATAAAATGACATCCTATATATGAATCTTATTCTCCGGACCATTCCGGAACTCCTCGTGATGTCCGGGATCACATCCGGGACTCCGAACAAATATTCCAACTTCATTCCATATTCAAGTACTACCATTTCAACATCCAACTTTAAGTGTGTCACCCTACGGTTCGCGAACTATGCGGACATGGTTGAGTACTCACTCCGACCAATAACCAATAGCGGGATCTGGAGATCCATAATGGCTCCCACATATTCAACGATGACTTTAGTGATCGAATGAACCATACACATACGATACCAATTCCCTTTGTCACACGATATTTTACTTGTCCGAGGTTTGATCATCGGTATCACACTATACCTTGTTCAACCTCGTCTCCTGACAAGTACTCTTTACTCGTACCGTGGTATGTGGTCTCTTATGAACTTATTCATATGCTTGCAAGACATTAGACGACATTCCACCGAGAGGGCCCAGAGTATATCTATCCGTCATCGGGATGGACAAATCCCACTATTGATCCATATGCCTCAACTCATACTTTCCGGATACTTAATCCCATCTTTATAACCACCCATTTACGCAGTGGCGTTTGATGTAATCAAAGTACCTTTCCGGTATAAGTGATTTACATGATCTCATGGTCATAAGGACTAGGTAACTATGTATCGAAAGCTTATAGCAAATAACTTAATGACGTGATCTTATGCTACGCTTAATTGGGTGTGTCCATTACATCATTCATACAATGATATAACCTTGTTATTAATAACATCCAATGTTCATGATTATGAAACTAATCATCTATTAATCAACAAGCTAGTTAAGAGGCTTACTAGGGACTCTTTGTTGTTTACATATCACACATGTATCAATGTTTCAGTTAATACAATTATAGCATGGTATATAAACTTTTATCATAAACATAAAGATATATAATAACCACTTTTATTATTGCCTCTTGGGCATATCTCCAACATTAAGTAGGCGGAGGGTCAACGTGGGGGGCCACACGAGGGGCCCAGGAGGTAGGTCGGCGCGGCCAGGGCTTGGGCCGCGCCACCCCCTCCGGCCGCCTCCCCACTTCGTTATCTCTTCGGTCTTCCGGAAGCTTCGTGCAAAAATAGGACCCCGGGCGAAAGTTTCGTCCAATTCCGAGAATATTTCTTTACTAGGATTTCTGAAACCAAAAACAGCAGAAAAAGAACTGGCTCTTCGGCATCTTGTTAATAGGTTAGTTCCAAAATGCATAAATATGACATATAATGTGCATAAAACATGTAGGTATCATCAATAAAGTAGCATGGAACATAAGAAATTATCGATACGTTGGAGACGTATCGCTCCCCGTCCCATTATTCAGGGTGGACCCCGACCACGACGACAGTTTGGGATCGAACCAAACTCCTTCGCCGGTAGATGCAACCCCTCATAGACCGCAATACCGTGGGGACTTGAGGCTTCCCCAGCCACCAAATGATCTTCGGGCTACAAGTGTTCTACGGACAAAGCCGTGGGGACTTGAGGCTTCCCCAGCCACCAAATGCACCCTAGGATTCAAGTGTTCTCCGGTAAAGCGCGTCCGTTGATGTACGAGAGGTGGAAATACAATTGGCTACTCCGTCCCATTCCAGATCTTATGGTTAACACGGGTATTACGACACAAGAATCACTGGACGACATTTGTTGTTTAATCCTAGATGGATATAATCCCTTGCAATGGAACCTCCACCATATCAACACAATCCATGGTTCCATTGCCCACCACATAGTCATATTCATAGTTATGAAAATAGTGGTTTTGCTTTTTATGCAATAGTGATAAACATAGTACTTTGCAAGTAATTTGGTAAAAATACTCAAATGACATGAACAAGCGATGAACTTGCCTTTCTTGACTGCAAGATTATGCAGACAAGGTCTTCGATACGCATTAACTCCAAATTCTGAAATAGCATCATCGTCCGGTAAGGACGATGTTTAAAAGATTGGCAAGGATGCAATAATGCATAAGTATGAGATGCAATCGCTCTAAGCGTGACTTAACCCCGATGATTTAGGATTAGTGAGTGGTAATGATTAGTTCAGGGTGTGTTGCACTTTTAGAGTGATTCTCAAACAAGGTTCTTATTCAGGTTTGTGTTGTTTTAGAATCATAAGCAAGTGGTAAAATGCATAGTAATGATCAAATACATCAAGGAATAGTGTTTGTATAATAAGTAAAGAGCAGTTGTCAATTTTAAGTCCTATGTTGCATGGTTGATGATTGATTATTATATACTTCAAAAGAATAACTTTTGAAGAACATGTTCTTAAATAAAGAACAAGTATGATAATTAGGTTGATGGGGTTCTATAGTTGACTATGGTTCCAAGTAGCTTTTGGAGTAAGTATTAGATGGATCATAACAATGTTGGATTCATCAATAACTAGAACTTGTGAGGTTGAGTTAAGCCTGGCATTCTAAGCAATTATACATATAAGGTTGCTATCAAGATTGGTTTATCTTGTTGGTGATAGCTAACTAGGGTTTATAGGTCCTTATAAGCAGGGTTGATGATGATTCCTTATCTTCTTCAAAAGAATAACTTTCGAAGAACATACTTCTTAAGTAATAAGAAGTATATCAATTAGGGTTGAGGTGGTTTAGGTTTTACTATTGGTTCTATTAAGTAAGGAATAATTGGCTCCTAAATAGGATGGTGGTTAAGTATCCAACACTAATAGGGTTTAGTGGAATATGGTTATGTAATGCTCAAGATTTGACATGGTTGCTCCTAAGGTTCATCACATTGGTGTGATGCTAAGCATGGATCACTATGCTTGGTCTCAGAAGATAGGATCTAGGGTTGGTCCTATTTAGTCAGCTAAGCATGGACACTGTAATACCAATGTATTAGAGATGGGCCTCTATTATTTTATGTGGACATAGGTATGTCTTTAGTTGCTAATCATGGCTTTATGATTTGAAAAGGAAAGTATCATGATCACATAGTATAACCTAGGTTTTAGGTTTAAGACCAATTAGGGTTCATATGGATTTGTGAAGCTAGGGTTCCTAAAGAATTAGGGTTTTAGAATCCCACATAAAATTATGGGGTTGTGTTCTTTATTCAATATGGAACTAGGGTTTCCTAATTACTTTATAGTTCTATGAGTAATAACTTCATTCTAAAGTTGAAGTTATTAATAACTTTGAAATAAAAATAATATTGAGTTTGGTAGTTTATTATTTTTAAACAGTTAATAATTAGGGTAATTATTAATCAGGGTTCAAATCTCCCTATTAATGATTTAACCAAATAATTAACAACGAAAATTAGTTTTAATGATTTCTTTATTTATTTACTGGTTTTATTTAATTTGGAGAATTTTTTCCTAATTATTGAATTTTTATTCAATTTTAGAATTAATAAATAGGGATTAATTAACAAGTATTAAATAATTGAATTTTTATTAAATATAAATTTCATTTTATATTTTTATTGGATAGAGTTTATCTTTATAAGAATTTTGATATCTTATTTATATTTTTCTGAGTTATAATGAATTTTCTAGATTTATTTGAAGTTGCAGCAATTTTCTGGAATTAAATTTAAACAAGAAATACTAGAGTTACCCGACCAGAATACACCCACAGTCAATGACTGGTGGGGTCCTGGCCACGTCAACTGCCACATGGTGCCGATGTGGCAACCATGCGCATCACCGGCGACCACTGGTGGACGGCGCCGGCGTTCCCGGGGTTCCGCGAGAGTGTGTGTGCGCTCGTTGTAATCGGGAGGACGAGACGAGCCAAATGGTGGTGGCGCCGCTCCCTAATGGTCGCCGGAGCGGCGGCGGTGTTTATGTCCGACGGCAGCGCACGGTGACCGACGGTGAGAGCGAGCTACGGCGCGAGCTAGGGCTCGATAGGATGCTCAAAAGACGCGCAAGATCACCTGGAAGCTACTTGTAGGGTCATCGGCGTTGATTGGAGACGGAGATGTCGCGGCGGTCGCCATTTCCTCCGCAGTACCGCGAAAGGGAACGGCCGACCCGCACTCCTCCGAGCTCCCCTTGACGCGCCCATATACCAGATGGACGAGGACGACGAGGCGCTCCTCCTGAGCTCAACGGCGGGCTCTAGGGTGGTCGCAATCGCCGAGGCGAGATTGTCTCCGGCGAGCTAGGGTTTCGGTGTTTTGGTCGATTGAGAGGAAAGGAGGGGAAATTGAGGGCTTCTTCTCCTTTTATACGCCCTCCGGCGTGTGCTGGTGGTCAGCAAAAACGGCGGCGACCGCGGGACGTGGCTCGGCCATCGCGGTGGCGAGCTCCCGCGCGTCCAGGACGAAGACGAAGGCGAGGACGTCTCCTTCGTGTTTATCCTCGCGAAGAGGTACTTGGGCCGTGATGGGCTGTGCTGGGCTGGTGCAGTTGGGCCAGTAGTTGGGCTGTGGTGCTGGGCTGCACCGTGGGCTGCTCGGCCAGGTAAGTTCAGGTAGGTCTTTCTTATTTTCTTTTCTGTTTTCTTTTTCTGTTTTATAATTCTGTTTTGAATTCTAATTTGAATTCCTTTCTATTTTGCAGATCTTGCTTATTTGATTCATACAATTATTAGTACAAGGCACTGCAGATACTTTAAAGATTATTGTGGTGTATTATAAAATTCAATAGGAATACTAGAGCATTGATTTATTAGTTACTATTGGGATTTGAATTAAATAACCATATATGCATTAGTTTGAATATTGCCCTTGGAAATATCCAAATTACTTTCCCAATGGTTGTTGATCTTACTTAATGATATATAGAGTTTTATTTGGTTTTTATCTTGCAAGAAACAATTCCAAAGTAATGTTTATTTATGAATTTCAAATAAGAGAGTGATTTGGATGGCATAATTTCATGTGCTAAAATGTCACTAGGGACTTGATCTCTCATTTGAGATTGTTGGTCACTTACACATGAATTTATGTGAGCACTTGCTTGTTAAGGTCTTGTGAGGTTTATCTTAATTTCTATTTCAAGTTTATTACTTGTACTATTATTTTAATAACACCTTGAAATACTTAGAGTAGGTATTACTCTCATCAGGGTTTGGTCTTGGTCATAATGATAAGTGGTTGATCACCACTTATGGGTTTTAATTATAAAATGTAGCACAGGGTTTCTGATGTTCATAATTCAAGCATAAGATATTATTGAGGTTGCAATTCTGGTTATAGAGATGGGATGACATCATATTGCATATGCTAGGGTTAATCTCCCCTAACCAAGATAATATGGTTACTTTCTTATTTGCTTCTGTGCTCATTTAATTATTAAGGATTTGAGAATTGGTTTTATCTTCTACCAATTAACTACAATTATTATCCTTAATTTATCGTTAAGTTAACTACATTGGTTATAGTTCTTTTTATAGTTAACTTTGGTCTTATGGATGTATGGTTTCTCACCATATTAAGTATAGAGTTTAACTCTAAGGCTTTCTTGTGATTCTTAAGTGAAGAATAGGTGGAATGTAGATGTGGTAGAATTGTACTTATGATCACCAAGTGAATCACAAGTTAAGGTTGGGATATAAGCTTAGGGTTGCTTACTAGTTACCTTCCTAAGATTTCATGTGGTGAATGATATTTCCTTATCCTATTAGGTTTTAACTTATCCTCACATACCTCAAGAGCATGATCATGGATTAGGCATAATCCACTTGTTCTTAATCTCTCTACCTCAAGTTCTTAGGGTTTATGATCATCACTCAATTTATAATGATCAAGGTTTGGCTTCCTAAGTTATCTCTCAAGAATTAGGTTTCTCACTCCCAAGATTAAGTATTGTCTTGATCAACTAAGTATAGCACTTCTAATTTATCTTCTTGAATGGGACTACTATGGTTGCCTCTTAAGTTTATACCCCAGGAGAATGCCTGAGATATTATGTTAGGTTTCTACTTAATCAATGATGATATAATCATCTAGTATATGGATAGTTCTCTCCCTCACATTCAAGTGTTGGCTCAACTTTCTTGAGTGTAACACCTTAGCTTGAGCTCTCTCTCATAGGAATAGTTATTCTAGGGTTTATAGTGTACTCACAATATCTCAATAGGTATTCAGTCTAAAACTCCACTTGGCTATCTTGATTGAGTTAATCTCCTCCTTACTTTATCAATTCATGGATATGGTATTATTCCATGTGATATTAGGTTATCTCACCACTCTAGGATGAAATAGTTTACCTCCTAATACTTTAGTCCAAAGGTTGTCCTTGATTCCTTAATAAGTAAAGCTGGAATTGGTATGAATGGTCTCTCTTATTTTGGGAAGGACTTTAATACTAACTTAAGGTTAGGCTCCATAGGGATTGATGTGATCATCAATATCTATGTTTAACATAAATGGTTTCTCTCTCTAGGAGTGTCTTGAATAATATCATAGGGTTCCTCTTAAAGATGATACTTTGAATACTTGGATATATATCCAAGGTTTAACTCAAGGTTTGCTAATGCTTCTCTAATAACTATAATAGAACTCTCACCTCTCTAGGTTTTGATGTATAATAATTTGGAATAGAGAAGAAGGTATAGTTCTTGAGTGGATCTCCTTGTTATAATTCCAATGTTGAAGTGGAATGAATACCATGAGGTTCATGGTAGGAACATGGATTAGTTTAAGACATGGAAAAGATAAGTTAGGAATAGTTTCTCCAGTTTATTGTTACTTGGTTTCAATTTGAATAGATGTTCATATGTTGTGACAAGGTATACCATATTATGATCTTAATAAGATCAAGTAATTGATCCTTGATTAATAAGTTATTGTGTTGGTTGTATTGCCATTTGATTTAACCCTTGAGATCAAATCATCTCTACCCAAAACAAGGTTTTAACAAAGGTCACATTGAGGTTTATAACGCTTGACTTGATGAGCTACTTCAATTCCACCAAGGTCAAGTGAAACTTCAGTTACTGTGACTGTTTTACTTTAAAGCGCGAAAATTCCCCAGATTTTCTATGCATGAATGCAATGCACACTTCTTCCTCTATTTTTGTAACCCCAATACCTGGGATATTACAGTCTCTACCCCTTAAACTAAACTTCGTCCTCGAAGTTTGATCTCTCTCACGTTTCCGGAGTGTGGATCTGACTTGTGCAGACTATATCTTTTCTCGAACTCCGTATTGATCTTACTGGATATAATTGAATATATCCCTTGTCCAGATTCTTCCTGGAATCCATTATGGTTTGTCTCTGAACCATGGTTCTTACTTTGATTCTTTGATTTCTTCCAACTCTATAAGCTTGTTTCCTTTCTCATTGAAGATTCAATGATTGAGACTTCTTCTGGTGCTGCTGGTCTTATTTGAAGGCTAATTTGATAATAAACTCCTAATTGCTAAATAGGTCTTTGTTTTCCCTTACTACCAAAACTACGATAATGGTACTTTGTAAGGTACTTACCATGGAAATGGTCTTGATGGTTTATTTCCCTAAGAGTGGTTTAGACTTATTTAGTCCATCCAATCATGGTTTATAGTTGATACCTATAACTATTTTGGCTCCTTTAGGTTCCATGAAAGGAATCTTTCAATTAGTATATAGTTTTGGTATGGTCAATCTTCTTCGGTCTTTGGCCCTTTTGAGCTGTATTTGGTCTATGGTATTTTCTTCGTCCAACTTCTTTATGCTTAACTTCCTTGAGCTTTCGTACTTCTGAGTAAATACTACTCACTTTCTCAAGTTATAATCCACTTCTTACTTCCTCGAGGTATAAACCTCGGCTTCTGGTCTGACATCCTTCTGAAAGTAATGTTCGATAATCTTATGAAAATAAGATCGAACTTCCTCTCAGTTCAGACCTTCTTCTATTTTTTCAAAGTATTGAGTCATTGTACATCCAACTCAATCTTTACTCTACCCCTTTGAGTTTTCTTATCGTCTTCAACTCCTATTCTTCCAACCATTGGACTTATGGTTAGGATATTTGTCTAGGTCTAGTTTCTGGGTTGTACTCTTCTAAGGTCTTACAAAGAATATCAGTGGTGTATCCACTCAATTGTGGACATCCAATGTGAATCCTTCGACTAAATGTTTATAGGTCATAATTATATGTCTGACAAAATTTTATTTATTCACAACTTCTTGGTACCGATAATCCAATTACGGACTACTTGATACCAATTGTGGCTATTTATTATCTAAAAGTGAACTCTATTATAGGTTTTGACCAATTGGACGTGACCTCTTCTACTCTATCTTCCAGTATTGATCCTATACCAACTGTGATCTTCTGATACCAACTGTGGTCTTCTTATATCTGCTATGGTTTCATAGGTCATCTTCCTTTTTCGAGGATTTATTTTTGCAAGAAAACCACTAGCTGACACTATGAATATAGTATCTTAAGTGATTTCCCATGCATTCCCTCTTTTATATTGACTATGGATCTGCTTCAGCTTCACCATAATCATCATATTTCTCCCTTCATGCTTCTTATGTACTAAAGTACTCCTCTGTTGAGGCTAAGCATGAGTTTTGGATTGGTACTTCCTTCAGAGTATTGTGGTTACTTCCCACAATTTTGCTTCTATTTACTGATGATCCTTCATCTTGTCTTCAGAATCTTCAGAATTCGTCACTTCCTTACATGAATACCCTTACCCTCTAGATCTTTAACATCAAGTAGGATATTGATATTGCAACATGCATTTGCATATCAAAGTCAAACTTCATGTATGGATCTAGTCAAACAATGAAAATCCAATAAAATCCAAGAAGATTCAGCTTTGTGCTTATAATACACACCATCATAAGCCTGAATATAATAGTTGAGTAAGACATCTCTAAATATCAGGCTCTGATGTGTAGTATATAACACCACATAAGATAGGTTTATATCGTGATACTTAGCACGAATATAGGGCATTCTACTATTTGTCTCAACATTTACCTTAATTGCACAATTGCAATGAGATAAACTTGAAACAAAGTGGTCTGGAATAGTTGTGGTTGACCTAAAGTTCTTTGGAAGTACTGACTTAGCTTCCATTTTATTGAGGACTACTTAACATGATATTTATGGTTCTAACATAGCTATTCTAGACTCATAACTATTAAAGTATAACTCCAATACTTCCTATTGTTTCTACCATAAGACTATGGTCATGATGTGCTTGGCACACTTCCATATTTTTGGAACACAGTTCTGGCACTATTGTCTGGCTTCTTATTGTTCTCCTCCTAAATATTTATGATGTTCTACTTCATCACATAATGATTCTCAGGTGAATCTTATATGATTACTATCTCTATCATGTAGATAGACATATTTTATTCCTATCACTCTTCCTTACCTCCCATGATTGACTCATCATGGTCTATACTATCTCATATAGCTTATACTTATTACTTACTACCAGTTGTTTCACAAGTTTGGATAGGTTTCACTTACCCATTACTTGTCTTGGTATACACCTTCTAGTAGGATATCTTTCTTATATACATATCTTAATTACTTACTATCACTCCTATTACCGGTCTGGATAATTCTTACTTAACCATAACAAGTGTTGGTACACATCTTCCAATAGGATATCTTCCTTATGGTTGTATCCTCTCTTTGGACTACCATATATTGTATACCAACTGTGGTCTACTCATCTATGATTTTAAGGACTTAATGGTGTTCTATATACTTGGGATTAGCTAACTAACTTCACTTAGGAAAGTAGGTAAGAAGGTGACTCAAGTGTGTCAGGATTATTCTCAAGTGAATATCCATCTCAAGTCATAAGAAGATTTGGTTTAGCTAAGACACTTCCTATCACTACAAGAAAAGTTGCCATGGCCGACGAAGTTGAAGTCGCGCCGTGGTTGCTGGTGTACCATGGCCGACGATTTTGGTCCCTCCGTGGTGCATGTCAAAACTTTTTTTTTCTCGTTTTTGAGGCCACCTAGCCCGACGAAAGCGGCCAAAACGTGGCGTATGGTGGCCCGGGACGTGGTGCATCTCGAAATCTCGGGTTCGCCGGCCGAGTCAACGCAAATCCGCACCGCCGAGGGATGTAGGGCCCAGATGGCAGCCTCTCTGGCATTGTTTTTTTTTCTAGATCGCGCCATCTCGTTCAACGTTCTCCGATCGAGCCGTTTACGATGCAGGATCATGGGTCCCGCATGTCATCCTCTATGAACCAAAATTCTTTCTATTCTTGGATTTTTTGACCCCCTGATTTCTGGCTACTTCCTTTTTCTTTTGATCCCTTGCCGCCTTGGAAACGTTGAGACCGCTGCTGCTAAATGGGACCCGCATGTCATCCTCTATGTGCAATCAACTTTCTTTTCTTGGAGTTTTTTTGGCACCTCAAATTTGGTCACTTGCCTTTTTCTTTCGATCCCCGCCGCCTCTCAAACGGTGATACCGCTGCTGCTAACTGGGACCCGCATGTCATCCTCTATGTACTATAAAACTTTCTTTTCTTGAATTATTTTTGGCACCTCATATTTGGTCACTTACCTTTTTATTTCGATCTCCTGCCGCCTCTGATACCGCTGCTGCTAAATGGGACCCGCATGTCATCCTCTATGTACTATAAAACTTTCTTTTCTTGGATTTTTTTGGCACCTCATATTTGGTCACTTGACTTTTTCTTTCGATCACCTGCTGCCTCTCAAAGCTGATGCTAAATGGGACCCGCATGTCATCCTCTATGTACTATAAAACTTTCTTTTCTTGGATTTTTTTGGCACCTCATATTTGGTCACTTGACTTTTTCTTTCGATCCCCTGCCGCCTCTCAGTGATACCGCTGCTGCTAAATGGGACCCGCATGTCATCCACTATGTACTTAAAACTTTCTTTTCTTGGATTTTTTTGGCACCTCATATTTGGTAACTTGACTTTTTTTTTCGATCCCCTGCTGCCTCTCAAACAGTGATACCGCTGCTGCTAAATGGGACCCGCATGTCATCTTCTATGTACTATAAAACTTTCATTTTTTGGATTATTTTTGGCACCTCATATTTGGTCACTTGAATTTTTCTTTCGATCCCCTGCCGCCTCTCAAACGGTGAGACCGCTGTAGCTAAATGGGACCCGCATGTCATCCTCTATGAGCAATCAACTTTCTTTTCTTGGAGTTTTTTTGGCACCTCATATTTGGTAACTTGACTTTTTCTTTCGATCTCATGCCACGTTTGAAACGTTGAGGTACCTGCTGGCTCATGGACCCGCATGTCATCCTCTGTGTGCTATAAAAGTTTCCTTTGTTGGATTTTTTTTCACCCTCTGATTTTTGGCTTGCCTTTTTCTTTTGATCCCCTGCCCCCTTTGAAACGTTGAGTAAGTTGTTGGTTCAAGGGACCCGCATGTCATCCTCTATGTCCATCAACTTTCTTTTCTTGGATTTTTTTCACCCCTAATTACTAGCTACTTTCTTTTTCTTTTGATCTCAAGCCGCATTACAAACATTGAGACCGCTGCTGCAAAATGGGACCCACATGTCATCCTCTATGTACAATAAATCTTGGATTATTTTTGGCTCCTGATATTTGGTCACTTGCCTTTTTCTTTCGATCTCATGCCGCCTTTGAAACGTTGAGTAAGCTGCTGGCTCATGGGTCCCGCATGTCATCCTCTACGAACAATAAAAGTTTCATTTCTTGGAGTTATTTTTTACCCCTAATTTCTGGCTATTTGCCTTTTTCTTTTGATCCCCCCCCGTTGAAACGATGAGGACGCTATTGGGGTCGGTCCCACATGTCATCCTCTATGAACAATAAAAGTTTCCTTTGGTGGATTTATTTTTGACCCCTAATTAATTTCTGGCTATTTCCTTTATTTTTCTTTTGATCCCCTGCCGCCTTGGAATTGTTGAGAATGCTGCTGCCTCATTTTTTCTTTTGGTCCTGTGCCGCCTTGGAAACGTTGAGACCGCTGCTACAAAATGGGACCCGCATGTCATCCTCTATGTACAATAAAGTTTCTTTTCTTGGATTATTTTTGGCTCGATATTATGTCACTTGCCTTTTCTTTCGATCTCATGCCGACTTTGAAACGTCGAGGATGCTGCTGCCTCATGGGTCCCGCATGTCATCCTCTCAACGATAAATGTTTTCTTTTCTTGTATTTTTTTACCAACTGATTTTTGGTTTTTTTATTTTCGATCCCCTGCCGAAACGTTGACTCCTGCTGGCTCATGGGTCCCCGATGTCAGCCTCCCCGTACAAGAAACATGTGATATTTTATTTTGCAGACAATAAACGTTGTATTTCGCTCTGAGCTATTGCAAACGGATAAATTAAATCTTTATATCTATACCTAATAATAAAGAAAATAGGGGCTTCTTGTTGGTCCGTCAGTTTTTGCCCCTGCTTCTGGTGGAAATTACAGCCTGTGCCACCGCCAAGTGAATTCCATCATACCGATTCGTTTGCTTATTTTGTTACGCAGAGCCCGAGCAAAGAACGACCTCCACCCATCGGCCACCATGCCACACAGCCCTACGGAACACCCGTACCCAGGCGGCCCAGTTACCGAAGCTGTCATCCCAGCGTCCTGCCCCCGATGAAACACCCACACCCAGGGGCCAGGGCGTGGGCCGGCGACCCAAGCGCAGTCGCAGAATCCCGGAAGCGGAGCACACAGCAGTGACGATTCCGGCCTCTGCTGCCGGACGGAGCACTAGGTGGACTGGAGCGGGATGCCCTCGCGATGAAGAAAATAAGTTCGCTCCCACCACCACCACCTGCTCAATCCCAGTGACCTTTGCCGCAGCTCTCCTCCAACTGAATTGCTGAAGGAACGATGCCCCAACCTCGACGTCTCCCGCGCAGTCGCGCATGCCGTCGTGCTGAAAGGTTGGGGAAGCTCCGGCCGCAGCCGTGACGCAGGTCGTCAGGCCCCTGGTGTGAGGCCCTGTCAATCTGTCATCCGGGCGTCGGGCAGGTCCACCCAGGTCGTCCGGCGAACGATTCGTGGTCAATACGGCCGCAGCAGCCCTCCATCGTGTAGCCACGAGTTTGGCTCGGACGTGGGGCGCCGGTCCGGCCGGTTCACGGGAAAGGTGAATTAGTCGTTTGCCTCCGTGACTTTCCAGACAGGAAGAGAGGAGTTAACAGGGGGAGAGGATGGAATCATGGAACTCGATGCGCGATACTGTATGTCTTTTTTCAAGAAGATACGGGGATAAGGTCTGGCTTGATGTGGCCGTGCTTACTTGCCTATTTGTGTAGATTGCGGGTTAAACTGATTGTGTAGATTGCCTATTTGACGTCTAGACTTCCGCACAAAATCTAAATGCAAAACAACGTTTATTATACTGCCTCCGTCTTAAAAAAAAATATGTTGTAGATTTATCTGAATTAGATGTATATAGACACGCGAATTTTTTTGCCGCATGCGGCAAAAAGTGGCTTCAGCGCCGGAAATCTCCAGCACGGGCTCCAGCGTGCGTGATAAAAAAAACAAAGCGTGCGCCGCTCAACCACAGCTAAACCTCCTCCTCTCCCATCTTCCCCACCGGCGAAGCGCGCCGTTGTCGATTCTCGCCGCCAAACCCCCCCCCACCCAACACGCAACAGAGCATCGGTGCCGTCAACATGCCTCCGCGCCGCTGCGGACCAACTTCTACGCCTATATTCGTTCTGCCAGCTACGGCCTCTCCCTCGGGACCTTCGAGACCGCATACGAGGCCGCGCTCGCGTACGACGCGGTGGCTCGGTCGCCGTGACATGAATTTTCACAACGTCAACTCCACTGCCCAAGCGGAGATGTTGCCCCCTACCGCGCCCATCACCAACAAGTAGTGGCGGTAACTCCGCCAATGCCAGCCTCACCATCGTCGAGGCAGACGGGCGCGCCATGGAAGCACGTGTTGGCGATGCTCTAAGAAACACGTGTTTCGCGATCATTTGAATTCCATGATAAAAAATGTTTCTAAATACATGGACTGAATATGTGGTCCATCCGTAGCAACGCACGGGTATTGTCCTAGTCTACATAAACAAACTTATATGTTGAATCTCCTTGTTTTTTGTTTTTGCGAAGCATAGGACTTTCCTGTTTTTTTTTGTGAGAAAAATCCGACCTTTCCTGTTTTGGAGTGGGCTGAAATTGTACGAGTCAAAAGGCCCAGAAGATAGTTCGAAGGCCCAGATGTCCAGATGCAGCCCAATTGAAATCTTTCTTTTCTTGGATTTTTTTCACCCCCTGATTTCTGGCTACTTCATTTTTCTTTCGGTCCTGTGCCGCCTTGGAAGCGTTGAGACCGCTGCTACAAAATGGGACCCGCATGTCATCATCTATGTACAATAAAGTTTCTTTTCTTGGATTATTTTTGGCTCCTGATATTATGTCACTTGACTTTTTCTTTCAATCTCATGCCGACTTTGAAACGTTGAGGAAGCTGCTGGCTCATGGGTCCCGCATGTCATCCTCTATGAACAATAAAAGTTTTCTTTGTTGGATTTATTTTTTTCCCCTAATTTCTGGCTATTTGTCTTTTTCTTTTGATCCCCTGCCCCTTTGAAACGATGACGACGCAGCTGGCAAGTCGGTCCCACATGTCATCCTCTATGAACAATAAAAGTTTCCTTTGATGGATTTATTTTTGACCCTAATTAATTTCTGGCTATTTCCTTTTTATTTTGATCCCCTGCCGCCTTGAAATAGTTGATGCTGCTGCCTCATGGGTCCCGCATGTCATCCTCTCAGAAAGGTAAATGTTTCTTTTCTTGAATTTGTTTACCAACTGATTTTTGGCTTATTTTTTCTTTCGATCTCCTGCCACCTTTAAAACGTTGACGACGCTGCTGGCTCATGGGTCCCCAATGTCAGCCTCCCCATACTGCAAATCCTCTTTCTGCAAAGGTTGTATTTCTAGATAGATAAGGTGGATTCGAATCTGCCATGGTTCAGGCAGCTCAGGTAAGCCTTCTTGCACTAATTAATGGAAGTAGTGTATCGCAAGGTCAAGACATGTGGCTCGGTGTAATGAATCTATATGAATCATGTTGTGGGTTCAATCTGATAGTTCTCTAACAGGTCAGCCAAAATAGAAATTAAGTTTTTTTCTAAAAGGGAAATGCAAATTAAGATGAACACAAACATTAGTTATCATAATAGCTGATCATACATACATACTTGCTAAGAGCAAAAGCTTGCCAGAGTTTTACCACCCATACAATTAATTAGCAGTTCAGATAAGATAACCTTATATAAGTATAACTACAAATGCATTTGCTAAGGGCTCATGGGACAACAGAACTAGACAACCGCGAACTTTATGACCAGCATGTCACAGCGGCATCGAAAGATCTTGACCTTCAACTTTGATCCAATGCGAAGTTTGGCACCGTCAATGAACTTTTTCCACCTGGAAGTAACAGCCAAGCGGCCAGAATCCTGGCTCCGGTGCTTGATCCTCCAATGATGATGAAACATGCAAAATAGATGAAATAACATAAGTATTGTGTCCCAATATGAAATATATCAATGAATAACAACAAATTATGATACAAAATAGTGATGCAAATTGGACGTATCAACTCCCCCCAAGCTTAGACCTCGCTTGTCCCCAAGCGAAACTGAGCTCGATAAACAAGACCACATGTTTATGGAGTGAAGAGTCGATAAATAAAATACGGACAAGAAGCATCATATTCATTCACACAAGACATTCTAGTAAACAACTTCCTCATATAACTCATCTCGAAATAAGTAAAGAGAAATCACAAGTAAAGGTGCATAAGAAATCATAATTGGTGATGGCAAACTTTGTTCTTGGTCAGAGAACTACTAACGGATTGTACTTTTAAGCAAAGCTTTCATATTAGATTTTATAGCTGAGCTTTCATATTTAAGCATAACAATCTCCTCATAATCATTGATAACTTCAAAGTCATATTCATTCAGATAAAATTGGTACTAAACAAGAAAGTATAAAAGACATGATTAACTGGATCACAGCATAAATGATTGGTTCACAACAACTCAATTGCTTGCTTGAGATAGAGGGAAATAGGTTTACTGACTCAACATAAAAGTAAAAGATAGGCCCTTCGCAGAGGGAAGCAGGGATTAAATCATGTGCTAGAGCTTTTCAAGTTTTGAAATCATATAAAGAGAATAAAAGTAATATTTTGAGAGGTGTTTGTTGTTGTCAACGAATGGTAGCGGGCACTCTAACCCCCTTGCCAAACGAACCTTCAAAGAGCGGCTCCCATGAGGGACGGCATCTCTACCAGCAAGGTAGATCATCCCCCTTCTCTTTTGTTTACACATGTATTTTAGTTTTATTATGGGTGACACTCCCCCCAACCTTGGCTTTCTCAATCCATGGCTAACCGAATCCTCGGGTGCCTTCCAACATTCACATACCATGGAGGAGTGTCTATTGCAAAATTAAGTTGCTTGCTGATGAATCAGAGCAAAACATGTGAAGAGAATTATTAATGAAAGTTATTAATTGGGGCTGGGAACCCCGTTGCCAGCTCTTATTGCAAAATTATTGGATAAGCGGATGTGCCGCTAGTCCATTGGTGAAAGTCCGCCCAACAAGATTGAAAGATAAAACACCACATACTTCCTCATGAGCTATAAAACATTGACACAAATAAGGGGTAGTATAGTTTGAATAATTTAAAGGTAGCACATGAAGTATTTACTTGGAATGGCAGAAAATACCATGTAGTAGGTAGGTATGGTGGACACCAATGGCATAGGTTTGGTCTAAGGTTATGGATGTATGAGAAGCATTCCCTCTCGATACAGGTCTTTGGCTAGCAAGGTTTGATAGCAAGCATAAAGGTTGAGGGAAACAAACAAATATACATATGATAGAAACAATCATGCATCTTTCTCATAAGCACAAGCAATTTTAACTCTAGAATACTAAGCATAGAGATAATAGAGTAATATTTCTAAGTGTATTTCTCTCTTCTAATTAAACATCAGGATGTTGTTGCTATTGACCAATGCTAAGTTTGCCAAAACCAAATAGATTTACTCGATGCTCCCAAAGTGATATCAATACTCATGTCAAGAGTAATCATATAATGGAGATTGCAAACTAAAATAAGGTGTGCAAAAAGTAAATGATAAGACTTCTCATTAATATTCCATAACGATAACTCACACCAACGGATACATAGATAACTAAGAGAGATACTTCCACATTGCATACTATTCCATACGATAACTTCCCTACTCATGATATGACACTACTTGATAGTAAAAGATAAAGGTGGTGGTGATGTGATACCGCGGCACTCCCCCAAGCTTGGAACAAACCAAGGGGATGCCAATACCGATGATGAATTACTCCTTCGGCGATGGTGGTGATGAATTCCTGACAAGCTTCTCAATAAGCTCCTGGAGCTCGTCAATCCTGTATATGAGATTGCGAATCATCTCTGAATTGTGCTCGACGCGGTTAAGGAGTCTGTCCGACGGTGAGTCCCAACTCTTGGAGTTATTTCCCCACTCTTCAGCCTCAGGCTCCTTCTCTCCTGCAGTGTCAGAACGATTTATATCCCAATTACTTGGCAACACTACCTTGGGGGTCCTTTCAGTTTGACGATCGTAGATTAGATTGCGGTAAGGGTTGTAATGGCTCGGAGAAGATGTCCTTGGAGCCAAGTAATGACGTGGAACCGCTCCTCCGGTAGCGATTCGTGCACTCCTCTTGATGTTGGATGGACTTGATATCACGCCAATACTTGCGACGGTGGCTTGTTGGCGTTCCTGCGGAGCTTCCTCCACTTCTTCCTCATCCTCTCTTGCATCTTCTTTCTTCAGCTCCGGGTCTTGAATATTTTCCTTCAAAGGTTCCTTGTCCTTGTTGTTGGAGACCATGGTGCTTCTAGATCAAAACAAATCTGGCAGAAAACAGCTCGAAACAAAACACGACGAGAAAACGATATTACGGACCTCCAGGGGTCCGGGGGATTATATAGCAAAAATTTACGACAAAAGGAAGGTTCCAGATCGAACCGAGTCGGAAAGGGGCAACGAGGCGGCCAGACCATAGGTCGGCGCGGGCCCAGGTCAGGCCGCGCCGGCCTATGGTGGCACCCCCTCGTGCGTCCTTTCCACTCCGTTTCGAACTCGTAATTTTTCATATTTCCTAAAAACAGCAAAAATAATGTTCGGAAAGGTAAACGCGGACTTTTTATTACCTATACTGTTACCTATTCAAAGTCCAGTTCTGGCGGACTGTCAATTTGTCCTTTGATGAAAGCCTCCGGTGTTTCCACTTGAATAATATCAACATCAACATTATAAGAATCGCCCGAGATATAATGCTTGAGTCTTTGTCCATTCACCACTTGTGTGGCATTGCCTTGGAGAGAGCTAATTTTAATTGCTCCTGAACGATACACCTCCTCAACAACATATGGTCCTTCCCACTTCGAGAGTAATTTCCCTGCAAAGAATCTGAGACGAGACCGATACAATAGAACTTGATCTCCAACATTAAATTCTCTTTTGATGATCCTTCTATCATGCCATTTCTTAACTTTTTCTTTAAAGAGTTTAGCATTTTCATAAGCTTCACTTCTCCATTCATCTAGAGAACTTAATTGCAACAACCTCTTATTACCGGCTAATTTAGGATCTTTATTTAGTTCTCTAACAGCCCAATAAGCTTTGTGCTCTAGTTCTAGAGGTAAATGACAAGCTTTTCCATAAACCATTTTATAAGGTGACATTCCCATAGGATTTTTATAAGCAGTTCTATAAGCCCATAGTGCTTCTTTCAATTTGCTAGGCCAATTCTTTCTAGATTTATTAACAGTTTTACCTAAGATAGCTTTAATCTCTCTATTTGATAATTCTACTTGACCGCTAGTTTGAGGGTGATAAGCAGAAGCAATTCTATGATTAATACCATACTTAGCAAGAGTTTTTCTAAAACCTCCATGAATAAAATGAGAACCTCCATCAGTCATAATATATCTAGGTACTCCAAATCTAGGAAATATAATATCTACAAGCATTTTTATAGAGGTCTCACCATCAGCACTTTTTGTAGGTATAGCTTCTACCCATTTAGTAACATAATCAACAGCGACAAGTATATGAGTGTTACCGTCTGAAGAAGGGAAAGGTCCCATGAAGTCGAATCCCCAACAATCGAATGGTTCAATAACAAGAGTATAATTCATAGGCATCTCATTGCGTCTAGAGATATTACCAACTCTTTGACATTCATCACAAGATAAAATAAATTTCCTTGCATCTTTGAAGAGTGTTGGCCAATAAAAACCTGATTGTAGAACCTTCTGCGCGGTCCTATCTCCAGCGTGATGTCCTCCATAAACACTTCCATGACATTTATTCAATATCTCCTGTTGTTCATATTCAGGAACACATCTTCGCATAATACCATCCACTCCTTCTTTATATAAGTGTGGGTCATCCCAAAAATAATGCCTCAAGTCATAAAAGAATTTCCTCCTTTGCTGAGCTGAAAAGGTTGGAGGCAAATACTTCGAAACAATAAAGTTAGCATAATCTGCATACCAAGGGCTCTCTCGCGAGCTCACCTTTATTACAGCCAATTGTTCATTTGGAAAACTATCATTAACAGGAACAGGATCATAAGCAATATTTTCCAATCTAGACAAATTATCAGCAACAGGATTATCAGCACCTTTCCTATCTATAATATGTAAATCAAATTCTTGCAAAAGAAGTACCCATCTAATAAGCCTTGGCTTAGCATCTTTCTTTGTCATAAGGTATCTAATTGCAGCATGATCAGTATGAATTGTAACTTTTGAATCAACAATATAAGGTCTAAACTTATCACAAGCAAAGACTACAGCTAACAATTCCTTTTCAGTTGTAGCATAATTTCTTTGAGCAGCATCAAGAGTCTTACTAGCATAATGAATAACATTTAATTTTTTATCTACCCGCTGTCCAAGAACAGCGCCTACAGCAAAATCACTAGCATCACACATAATTTCAAAAGGCAAATTCCAATCAGGAGGTTCGACTACAGGAGCAGTTGTTAAGGCTTTCTTTAGAGTTTCAAAAGCTTCCTTACAATCATCATCAAAAACAAAAGGTACATCTTTTTGAAGAAGATTAGTAAGAGGCTTTGAAATTTTAGAGAAATCTTTAATAAATCTCCTATAAAACCCAGCATGACCAAGAACACTACGAATACCTTTAACATCCCTCGGATAGGGCATCTTCTCAATCGCTTCAACTTTAGCTCTATCAACTTCAATACCTCTCTCGGAAATTTTATGTCCCAATACAATTCCTTCATTAACCATAAAGTGGCATTTCTCCCAATTAAGAACAAGGTTAGTTTCTTCACATCTCTGCAAAACTTTATCGAGATTTCGCAAGCAATTATCAAAAGAATTTCCATAGACAGAAAAATCATCCATGAACACCTCTACAATACTTTCGCAAAAACCATGAAAAATAGCAGACATGCATCTTTGAAAAGTAGCAGGAGCATTACATAAACCAAAAGGCATACGCCTATAAGCATAAGTTCCATAAGGACAAGTAAAAGTGGTTTTCTCTTGATCTTTAGCTTTAACAGCAATTTGTGAAAACCCAGAATAACCATCAAGAAAGCAAAAATGAGTATTTTTAGACAACCTCTCTAACATTTGATCAATAAAGGGTAAAGGGTAATGATCTTTCTTAGTAACTTTATTAACTTTTCGAAAATCAATGCACATTCTATAACCTACAACTATTCTTTGAGGAATAAGCTCATCATTATCATTAGGCACAACAGTCATTCCTCCTTTCTTAGGAACACAATGCACAGGACTAACCCATCTACTATCAGCAATAGGATATATAATACCAGCTTCAAGGAGTTTTAATACCTCGTTCCTTACCACTTCCTTCATCTTCGGAATTAGACGACGTTGATGTTCAACAACAGGTTTTGCATCATCTTCCATATTAATAGCATGTTGGCAAATAGAAGGAGAAATCCCTTTCAAATCATCAAGAGTATAGCCAATAGCTCCTCGGTGTTTCTTCAATATTTCCAATAACCTTTCTTCCTCAATCTCTGAAAGCTTAGAACTAATAATAACAGGATATATTTTCTTATCATCAATATGAGCATATTTAAGATTATCAGGTAAAGGCTTTAAATCAAAAACAGGATCTTCCTTTGGTGGCGGTGTTGTACCCAAATCTTCCACCGGTAAATCATGCTTGAGAATAGGTTGGCGACGAAAAATTTCCTCAAGCTCATCTCTTTCTTTCCTAAAAGCTTCACTTTCACTATTCTCCAAATGTTGCTGCAAAGGATTATTAGGAACAAGAACAATAGATGCACACTGCTCCATTTTAAAATCATTACTAGGCAAGTCAGCTTTATAAGGAGTTTTGGTAAATTTAGAAAAGTTAAATTCATAAGGTTCACCAGCAAATCTAGTCAAAATTTTCTCTTTCTTACAATCTATAATAGCTCCACAAGTATTTAGAAAAGGTCTACCAAAAATGATAGGACAATGATCACTAGCAGCAGAACCAAGTACCAAAAAGTCAGCAGGATATTTAATCTTACCACATAGAACTTCCACATCTCGAACAATACCAATTGGAGAAATAGTTTCTCTATTAGCCAGATGAATAACCACATCAATATCTTCAAGTTCACAAGAACCAATTTCGTGCATAATCTCCGTGTAAAGCTCATAAGGAATAGCACTAACACTTGCACCAATATCACATAAACCATAATAACAATGATCACCAATTCTAACAGATAGCATAGGAACACTAACTTGTTTGGATTTATTAGGATGTGAAACAATATTAGAAGCATCTTCACAGAAAATAATATGACCATCCTCCACATTTTCAGTCACAAGATCTTTAACTATAGCAACAGCAGGTTCAATTTTAATTTGTTCTTCAGGTTCTTTAGGTTTCTTTTCACTTTTATTAACTGCACTAGATATGACAGAGTACTCCTTCATTTTAGCAGGGAAAGGAGTTTTTTCAATATAAGCTTCAGGAATAACATTATCAACAGTTTCAACCACTACACATTTGTTTACAGATGAATCAATTTTATCTTTATACGGTTCATGATACTTATCAAAATTCTTCTTAGGCAGTTCATAATGAGAGGCAAAAGCTCTATAAAGATTTGCAACAACTTGGGAATCAAGACCATATGTAGCACTCATATTATGAAATTTATCAGTATCCATAAAAGCTTCAATGCATTTATAATCATAAATTATACCTGATTCTCTATCTTTGTCGTTCTCCCATCCTTCAGTATTTTCTTGGATCCGATCAAGAAGGTCCCTTTTAAACTCTTCATTCTTGCGTGTAAATGATCCAGAACAAGAAGTATCCAGCAAGGTCTTGTCTTGAAAAGAAAGTCTTGCATAGAAATTATCAATAATAACATTACCAGGAAGCTCATGAATGGGGCATTTGAGCATTAAAGACTTCAATCTCCCCCAAGCTTGGGCGATACTCTCTCCATCATGAGGCCAGAAATTATATATGCGGTTCCGATCTTTGTGAATTTCACTTGGAGGATAAAATTTGGAATAAAATAAAGGCACAATGTCCTCCCAATCAATAGAATCACCATTCTTCAACAATTTATACCAGTGCGCCGCTTTACCAGACAGCGATATAGTGAATAGTTTCTTCCTAACTTCATTCATAGAAATACCTGCACATTTGAATAACCCGCATAATTCATGCAAAAACAATAAATGATCACCAGGATGGACAGTTCCATCCCCTTCATAGCGGTTATTCATAACACGTTCAATAATTTTCATAGGTATTTTATATGGTACTACTTCCTCACCTGGCGCTTCATCCACTACCGTTGCAGTAGTAGTAGATTTCCCAAATAGAAATTGAAGAGAAGATCTCTCCATAATGATTTATAGCAGCAGGCAGAAATAAAATCAGCACAAACAGTAAATTTCCTTACCAATTCCACTTACCAATAGCGCTTCACTCCCCGGCAACGGCGCCAGAAAATAGTCTTGATGACCCACAAGTATAGGGGGTGTATCGTAGTATCTTCGATAAGTAAGAATGTCGATCCCAACGAGGAGCAGAAGGTGTTGGCAGCAGTTTCGATGAAGGATTCACTGTAAATGCTCACAGACAAGTATTCAGGGGGTTTTGATATTGTAGATAAATAAAGTACAAGTAAATAAAATGCGAGAGAAATAATTGCAGCAAGTGGCCCAATCCTTTTTAGCACAAAGGACAAGCCGGTTTGATTACTTATAATGACCAAACGTTCCTGAGGACACATGGGGATTTTAGTCTAGTACTTTCGCTTCAAGTGGCTAAATAATCTTCATTGTTTTGATAAGTGTTGTGTGGGTGAACCTATGCTAATGCACCGCCCTTCCTAGGACTAATACATACTTGTGATTATACCCCTTGCAAGCATCCGCAACTACAAGAAAGTAATTAAGATAAATCTAACCACAGCCTTAAACTCTGAGATCCTGCGATCCCTCCTGCATCGATATACTAACGGGGGCTCAGGTTTCTGTCACTCCGGCAACCCCGCAATTAGCAACCGAATACAAGATGCACTCCCCTAGGCCCATAAATGGTGAAGTGTCGTGTAGTCGACGTTCACACGACACCACTAGAAGAATGACACCACAACTTAAATATCATAACATTGAATATTACTCAACCATAATTCACTACTAGCATTTAGACTTCACCCATGTCCTCAAGAACTAAACGAACTACTCACGAGACATCATATGGAATACAATCAGAGGTGATATGATGATGAATAACAATCTGAACATAAACCTTGGTTCAATGGTTTCACTCAATAGCATCTACAACAAGTATAGAATAACACCGGGAGAGTTTCCCCTATCAAACAATCAAGATTTAACCCGAATTGCTACAGCGATGACGAGGTGCAGCGGTGGTGATGGCGGTGTAGATGGTGGAGATGATGATGATGGTGATGGAGATGATGTCCCGCTCGATGACGATGGCGATGGCGTCGATTTCCCCCTCCGAGGGAATTTCCCCGGCGGATTCCTGCCCGCCGGAGAGCTCTTTTCTCTCTGTGTTCTCCGCCCCGCAGAGGCGGCTGTAACCCTTCGTGAGGTCCTCCCGTGGCTTAGGTTTTCGGGACGAAGGAGTACGCGAAGAAAAGGAGGCGAAAAGGGTCGTGGGGCCCCCAGTGGCCCCTCTTCTTCCCCTTCGGCTCCATCCGTCATCTGGAAAAATAGGAATTTACGTGAAATTCCCTTCCACAGTTGATCTTCCGAAATATTGCGTTCTGACGGTGCTTTTTCCAGCAGAATCCTGGCTCCGGTGCTTGATCCTCCAATGATGATGAAACATGCAAAATAGATGAAATAACATAAGTATTGTGTCCCAATATGAAATATATCAATGAATAACAGCAAATTATGATACAAAATAGTGATGCAAATTGGACGTATCAACTCCCCCCAGATCGTTCCCGGACGATGCGGACCACCCGCCCTGAGATCCAGAATTCCGTCCACCTCGAGGCACTGCGTGCTGTCTCGCAGCAGCGGCTTGAGGGCGCTGAAGAGGAAGTTCCGCCGGAAAGTGCTCATGGCAACCGTGCAAGCTCACCGGCGTGCTGTATCCCGAGAGGAACTGGTCAAAGCTTTGCTATTCGCCACACAAAAAAAAATTGCGGGCCAAGATCTGGTCAAAGCTTCGTCGATGGCTTGCCGCGAGAGGCTTGGAGTCCAGAGTCAATAAACTAGCTGCTCGAGGACTTGGGCGGTTTACACGGATTCATATTAACTGACTCAAGTTTGTTAGTCTAGTTAACAAATGCATCTAGATACATCCATATCTAGACAGAATTGAGTCAATTAATATGAATCAGAGGGGAGTACCTGAAAGTGTTTCATGCTACCAACTAATGCGCTGGCAGGAATCGCTGTAGAAGTAATTGTGCTACTACTCGTACGATGAACTGATTGTGTGGGTGTCGAATTTTGCAACGCGATCATCCACTGAATGCTTAATCTAGCGCCAAAGGCGTACAAATCATAACATACTACAGCACCAGAACATAAGAGTACGAATCATAAAGTAGCTCAACATTTTGCATCAGGGCTGGGTGGTCCTGAGACTACCGGGACGCCCCTGATGATCTCCGGGTGTGCATCCTCTTCAACGCAAAGCTGTGTACTCGGTCCACGGCCTCCTTCTGTAGGCTGGATAATCTCAGGTGCAGGACCTTCGTCTATGAGAGGCTCGTCATCAGTACCATCCACAGGTGCATCAGGGCTGGGTGGTCTTGAGACTACCCGGACGCCCGTGATGATCTCCGGGCGTGCATCCACTTCAACGCAAAGCTGTGTACTCGGTCCACGGCCTCCTTCTGTAGACTGGATAATCTCAGGTGCAGGACCTTCGTCTATGAAAGGCTCGTCATCAGTACCATCCACAGGTGCATCAAACTGAGATTCATCTTCAAATCTCCCATCAAACTGAGAGACCTCTTTAAC
Source organism: Lolium multiflorum (assembly GCA_030979885.1). NCBI lineage: Eukaryota > Viridiplantae > Streptophyta > Magnoliopsida > Poales > Poaceae > Lolium > Lolium multiflorum. Next base: position 116,757,760 of record CM061747.1, on the reverse strand, counting down.
TCTATGCTTCTGCAATTAGTACATCAACCGATTAGACAAACATCTAAGGGATGCAACCTGAACAAATGCCGTTTTACATATTTACCTTCTCATCTGGCACAGCACATGTCCCAGAGCTGAAACCCGTTTCCTGAAGCAAGCGCTTTTTCTCTCCTTCCCGTCCATCCATCTGCAACAAGTTAAATTTGAGTACAGAACCTTGCACAGCAATGCAAACTATTGATTGAAACAGCGGCAGCATCAATATAAATAATTAACTACATATGCCAGCACACATACAGTGTGAGCAAGATCTGCTTCTCCTGCTAAAGGATCATTATATGGTTCACCATGCTAAACCCGCCTAACATATGTGCGGTCCATCCCAAAAATGTGTAAATGATCTGCCACTACAGGGTGAGGCCTCTTCTCACCATTCATACATGTGCAGCGCGGGCAATACACGTCCAGGTTGTGACCATCATGAGCTCTAATAAACCCCATAAAGGGTTGAACACCATTTATATATGAAGGGGAACATAAGTGTCCATGCAGTTTCCAAGTTCTGTCCATCTGTTTAATTATGAGATACAGTGGTTGGTGATTAATTTAAGGCGAAGTAGGAAATGTATATCCATCGAGTACAAAACTATACTACATGATTATGCATTTCAGCAATCATGTCGAGTACAAAACAAAAAATGCCCATCGACATTTTAGCAAACAGATCGTGTACAAAACTCTGCCATGGCATTTCAGCAAATTAACGGATCGAGTGCAGAACTGACTCTATATGCCCACGCAAATGAACAAATTGATCGATGACAAATCGAGCGGAAAACTATAAAGTGCCAATTAGTTCGAGCATACTGACGAATTTTTTTAGCAGCATCAAGAAAATATAAATCGTTAGGCTGTCTTGCCCGATACATGATTGAGCTAGAGATAGCAGCCCTACCGTGGATCAACTTGACCGCCGGTGCGTCTCGAGAAGAACGACGGGGAGGGGAAGCTTCTTCTTCGCACGGACGGGACGGGGAGGGGAAGCTCTTCGCACGGACGGGGATAAGTTGTGTACGGGTGGGTGGGGGGTCATGCGGCCGGGCCGCCGGGGTGATAATTAAGGTCGGTAGGTGGCGTTTAATGGAGTTGCGTGTGTAATTTGCCGTGCACAAGGTTGAGGAATAGGCGGTTCCCTTTGCCGCGCGCACAATTCAAACTATCCCGCCCATGTAGTTTAAATTCGCCATATTTTCGTTAAATCGACATAAAGTCATGTGAGTGGGGGAAAATTAGCAAAGTTGCTTGAAAAATAGTAAAACTCTGGAATTATCCTTTAAATATGCTCTACTTCGTGTGAAAATCGGGGTGTGGAAGCATGTTGAGCTGTTTTATTTGTACTTTCTTCATTAAAACTCCCATTTTATGCACTTTGGATGGAAAGAAATCATTTGTACATAAATTTTGACAACGCCATTTGCAAACACTAATTGTTTACATGCCAAGATGCACCCATCCACCAAATATATATGTGGCAAAAGTTTATCACAATCTAGCAGATATGCATAATTAGTGAGGGACCCCTTTTGATTTTGTGCAATTTCCACTAATTAGGTAGAGATCGAGAAGGGTTAATTAATTAGGCCATGTTAGGGGTTATGTGTTTTAGATTAGGTTGTGTGGATTCAAATACAACTTCTTTATTTGTGTGCTATGATTAATCAAAACTAGATCGATCGACTGCGCACACATTATTAGAGGCGCATGCCTTTGCGCACAAAGTGCATGTGTGTGTTGTTGGCCACCAACGAGAGAGAGAGAGAGAGAGAGAGAGAGAGAGAGAGAGAGCTACAGACGAGAGAGCGATTGAAATCCCCAAATTAAACACATATATATGCATGGCACATTTAATTTAATTAGAGGACCGCGAGGCACCCCTGGCCTGCTTGATGCATAATTAAGTGTCATTGGCCTATATATAGGGTTTAATTAGGGTTTAGGGTTTAGGGTTAGGAGGTTAGGGTTTAGGGTTTAATGTTTATGGTGTTTAGGGTTTAGGGATTAGGGATTAGGGTTTATTTAGGGTTTAAGGTTTAGGGATCATCGATCGAGTGCGCACACACACATTATTAGAGGCACACGCGCCTTTGCGCATAAAGTGCATGCGTATATGTGTGTGTTTTTTGGCCACCAACGACATATAGATGATCGAGAGAGAGAGATTGAAATCCCCAAGAATATGTTCAAATATATATTAAAATATATGCACGAATGCATGCATGGTAGGCCATGCATGCACACTAATTATATATATATTATGAGGAAACTTAATCAAATGTGTTTTCATTCGAGAGAACTTGTCAAAATTCAAGTTAATTAATTTATCATCGATAATTATATAATTAATTAATGAATCTCAGGGAGATGTTATACAACATATGATCGATATATAGGCCATGTATATATTAATTGGTTTTAATCTACCGTTTTTGCTAGCTAGCTGCATGCTATATATAGAGCATGTTTTTATTAGATCGGGTTATAGCTAGTATAGTTTAGGGTTATGTGTTTTAATTAACTAGGGTTTGATTAGCTAGGGGTTAGTTATATATATATGGTTTAGGGTTAATGCATGTCACATTTAATTTAACTAGAGGACCGCGAGGCACCCCTGGCCTGCTTGATGCACAATTAAGTGTCGTTGGCCTATATATATAGGGTTTAATTAGGGTTTAGGGTTAGCTAGCTGGGTTTAGGGTTTAGTGTTTTGGGTGTTTAGCTAGGGTCTAGGGTTTAGGGTTTAGTGTTTACGGTGTTTAGAGGGTCTAGGGTTTAGTGTTTAGGGTGTTTAGGGTCTAGGGTTTAGGGTCTAGTGTTTAGGGTCTATGGTTTAGGGTTTAATTAGTGTTTAGGGTGTTTAGGGTTTAGGGTTTAGTGTTTACGGTGTTTAGGGTCTAGGGTTTAGGGTTTAGTGTTTAGGGTCTAGGGTTTAGGGTTTAATTAGTGTTTAGGGTGTTTATAGGGTTTAGGGTTTAGGGTTTAGGGTTTAGGGTTTTAGGGTTTAGGGTTTAGGGTTTAGGGTTTAGGGTTTAGGGTTTAGGGTTTAGGGTTTAGGGTTTAGGGTTTACGGTGTTTAGGGTCTAGGGTTTAGGGTTTAGTGTTTAGGGTGTTTAGGGTCTAGGGTTTAGTGTGTTTAGGGTGTTTAGGGTTTAGGGGATTAGGTTTTAGGGTTGTTTAAGGTTTAGGGATCATCGATCGAGTGCGCACACACATTATTAGAGGCACCCGCGCCTTTACGCATCAAGTGCATGCGTATATATGTGTGTTTTTTGGGCCACCAACGATATATAGATGATCGAGAGAGAGAGAGAGATTGAAATCCCCAAGAATATGTTCAAATATACATTAAAATATATGCACGAATGCATTGTAGGCCATGCATGCACACTAATTATATATATATTATGAGGCAACTTAATCAAATGTGTTTTCATTCGAGAGAACTTGTCAAAGTTCAAGTTAATTAATTTATCACGATAATTATATAATTAATTAATGATTCTCAGGGATATGTTATACAACATGATCGATATAGGCCATGTATATTTTAATTGGTGTTAATCTACGGTTTGCTAGCTAGCTGCTATATATAGAGCATGTTTTTATTAGATCGGGTTATAGCTAGCTAGTATAGTTTAGGGTTATGTGTTTTAATTAAGTAGGGTTGATTAGCTAGGGTTAGTTACATATATATGGTTTAGGGTTAATGCATGACACATTTAATTTTATTAGAGGATCACGAGGCACCCATGACCCGCTCGATCGATGCACAATTAAGTGTCGTTGGCCTATACATAGGGTTTAATTGGGGTTTAGGATTAGCTAGGGTTTAGGGTTAGGGTTAGGGTACGTTTAGGGTCTAGGGTTTAGGGTTTAGTGTTTAGGGTGTTTAGGGTTTAGGGATTAGGGATTTAAGGTTTTAGGGTTGTTTAAGGTTTAGGGATCATCGATCGAGTGCGCACACACATTATTAGAGGCACCCGCGCCTTTACGCATAAATTGCATGCATATATATGTGTGTTTTTTGGGCCACCAACGATATATAGATGATCGAGAGAGAGAGAGATTGAAATCCCCAAGAATATGTTCAAATATACATTAAAATATATGCACGAATGCATTGTAGGCCATGCATGCACACTAGTTATATATATATTATGAGGCAACTTAATCAAATGTGTTTTCATTCGAGAGAACTTGTCAAAGTTCAAGTTAATTAATTTATCACGATAATTATATAATTAATTAATGAATCTCAGGGATATGTTATGCAACATGATCGATATAGGCCATGTATATTTTAATTGGTGTTAATCTACGGTTTGCTAGCTAGCTGCTATATATAGAGCATGTTTTTATTAGATCGGGTTATAGCTAGCTAGTATAGTTTAGGGTTATGTGTTTTAATTAAGTAGGGTTGATTAGCTAGGGTTAGTTACATATATATGGTTTAGGGTTAATGCATGGCACATTTAATTTTATTAGAGGATCACGAGGCACCCATGACCCGCTCGATCGATGCACAATTAAGTGTCGTTGGCCTATACATAGGGTTTAATTGGGGTTTAGGATTAGCTAGGGTTTAGGCTTAGGGTTAGGGTTAGGGTTAGGGTACGTTTAGGGTCTAGGGTTTAGGGTTTAGTGTTTAGGGTGTTTAGGGTTTAGGGATTAGGGATTTAAGGTTTTAGGGTTGTTTAAGGTTTAGGGATCATCGATCGAGTGCGCACACACATTATTAGAGGCACCCGCGCCTTTACGCATAAATTGCATGCATATATATGTGTGTTTTTTGGGCCACCAACGATATATAGATGATCGAGAGAGAGAGAGAGATTGAAATCCCCAAGAATATGTTCAAATATACATTAAAATATATGCACGAATGCATTGTAGGCCATGCATGCACACTAATTATATATATATTATGAGGCAACTTAATCAAATGTGTTTTCATTCGAGAGAACTTGTCAAAGTTCAAGTTAATTAATTTATCACGATAATTATATAATTAATTAATGAATCTCAGGGATATGTTATACAACATGATCGATATAGGCCATGTATATTTTAATTGGTGTTAATCTACGGTTTGCTAGCTAGCTGCTATATATAGAGCATGTTTTTATTAGATCGGGTTATATCTAGTATAGTTTAGGGTTATGTGTTTTAATTAAGTAGGGTTGATTAGCTAGGGTTAGTTACATATATATGGTTTAGGGTTAATGCATGGCACATTTAATTTTATTAGAGGATCGCGAGGCACCCATGACCCGCTCGATCGATGCACAATTAAGTGTCGTTGGCCTATACATAGGGTTTAATTGGGGTTTAGGATTAGCTAGGGTTTAGGGTTAGGGTTAGGGTTAGGGTACGTTTAGGGTTAATGCATGTCACATTTAATTTAACTAGAGGACCGCGAGGCACCCCTGGCCTGCTTGATGCACAATTAAGTGTCGTTGGCCTATATATATAGGGTTTAATTAGGGTTTAGGGTTAGCTAGCTGGGTTTAGGGTTTAGTGTTTTGGGTGTTTAGCTAGGGTCTAGGGTTTAGGGTTTAGTGTTTACGGTGTTTAGAGGGTCTAGGGTTTAGTGTTTAGGGTGTTTAGGGTCTAGGGTTTAGGGTCTAGTGTTTAGGGTCTATGGTTTAGGGTTTAATTAGTGTTTAGGGTGTTTAGGGTTTAGGGTTTAGTGTTTACGGTGTTTAGGGTCTAGGGTTTAGGGTTTAGTGTTTAGGGTCTAGGGTTTAGGGTTTAATTAGTGTTTAGGGTGTTTATAGGGTTTAGGGTTTAGGGTTTAGGGTTTAGGGTTTAGGGTTTAGGGTTTAGGGTTTAGGGTTTAGGGTTTAGGGTTTAGGGTTTACGGTGTTTAGGGTCTAGGGTTTAGGGTTTAGTGTTTAGGGTGTTTAGGGTCTAGGGTTTAGTGTGTTTAGGGTGTTTAGGGTTTAGGGGATTAGGGATTAGGGTTTTAGGGTTGTTTAAGGTTTAGGGATCATCGATCGAGTGCGCACACACATTATTAGAGGCACCCGCGCCTTTACGCATCAAGTGCATGCGTATATATGTGTGTTTTTTGGGCCACCAACGATATATAGATGATCGAGAGAGAGAGAGAGATTGAAATCCCCAAGAATATGTTCAAATATACATTAAAATATATGCACGAATGCATTGTAGGCCATGCATGCACACTAATTATATATATATTATGAGGCAACTTAATCAAATGTGTTTTCATTCGAGAGAACTTGTCAAAGTTCAAGTTAATTAATTTATCACGATAATTATATAATTAATTAATGATTCTCAGGGATATGTTATACAACATGATCGATATAGGCCATGTATATTTTAATTGGTGTTAATCTACGGTTTGCTAGCTAGCTGCTATATATAGAGCATGTTTTTATTAGATCGGGTTATAGCTAGCTAGTATAGTTTAGGGTTATGTGTTTTAATTAAGTAGGGTTGATTAGCTAGGGTTAGTTACATATATATGGTTTAGGGTTAATGCATGGCACATTTAATTTTATTAGAGGATCACGAGGCACCCATGACCCGCTCGATCGATGCACAATTAAGTGTCGTTGGCCTATACATAGGGTTTAATTGGGGTTTAGGATTAGCTAGGGTTTAGGGTTAGGGTTAGGGTACGTTTAGGGTCTAGGGTTTAGGGTTTAGTGTTTAGGGTGTTTAGGGTTTAGGGATTAGGGATTTAAGGTTTTAGGGTTGTTTAAGGTTTAGGGATCATCGATCGAGTGCGCACACACATTATTAGAGGCACCCGCGCCTTTACGCATAAATTGCATGCATATATATGTGTGTTTTTTGGGCCACCAACGATATATAGATGATCGAGAGAGAGAGAGAGATTGAAATCCCCAAGAATATGTTCAAATATACATTAAAATATATGCACGAATGCATTGTAGGCCATGCATGCACACTAATTATATATATATTATGAGGCAACTTAATCAAATGTGTTTTCATTCGAGAGAACTTGTCAAAGTTCAAGTTAATTAATTTATCACGATAATTATATAATTAATTAATGAATCTCAGGGATATGTTATGCAACATGATCGATATAGGCCATGTATATTTTAATTGGTGTTAATCTACGGTTTGCTAGCTAGCTGCTATATATAGAGCATGTTTTTATTAGATCGGGTTATAGCTAGCTAGTATAGTTTAGGGTTATGTGTTTTAATTAAGTAGGGTTGATTAGCTAGGGTTAGTTACATATATATGGTTTAGGGTTAATGCACGGCACATTTAATTTTATTAGAGGATCACGAGGCACCCATGACCCGCTCGATCGATGCACAATTAAGTGTCGTTGGCCTATACATAGGGTTTAATTGGGGTTTAGGATTAGCTAGGGTTTAGGGTTAGGGTTAGGGTTAGGGTACGTTTAGGGTCTAGGGTTTAGGGTTTAGTGTTTAGGGTGTTTAGGGTTTAGGGATTAGGGATTTAAGGTTTTAGGGTTGTTTAAGGTTTAGGGATCATCGATCGAGTGCGCACACACATTATTAGAGGCACCCGCGCCTTTACGCATAAATTGCATGCATATATATATATGTGTGTTTTTTGGCCACCAACGATATATAGATGATCGAGAGAGAGAGATTGAAATCCCCAAGAATATGTTCAAATATACATTAAAATATATGCACGAATGCATGGTAGGCCATGCATGCACACTAATTATATATATATATTATGAGGCAACTTAATCAAATGTGTTTTCATTCGAGAGAACTTGTCAAAATTAAAGTTAATTAATTTATCACGATAATTATATAATTAATTAATTAATCTCAGGGATATGTTATACAACATGATCGATATAGGCCATGTATATATTAATTGGTGTTAATCTACGGTTTGCTAGCTAGCTGCTATATATAGAGCATGTTTTTATTAGATCGGGTTATAGCTAGTATAGTTTAGGGTTATGTGTTTTCATTAAGTAGGGTTGATTAGCTATGGTTAGTTACATATATATGGTTTAGGGTTAATGCATGGCACATTTAATTTAATTAGAGGACCGCGAGGCACCCCTGGCCTGCTTGATGCACAATTAAGTGTCGTTGGCCTATATATAGGGTTTAATTAGGGTTTAGGGTTAGGGTTAGGGTTTAGGGTCTAGGGTTTAGTGTTTAGGGTGTTTAGGGTTTAGGGATTAGGGTTTCAGGGTTGTATAAGGTTTAGGGATCATCGATCGAGTGCGCACACACATTATTAGAGGCACCCGCGCCTTTGCGCATAAAGTGCATGCGTATAGTTTAGGGTTATTTGTTTTAATTAAGTAGGGTTTGATCAGCTAGGGTTAGTTACATATATATGGTTTAGGGTTAATGCATGGCACATTACATATAGTTTAAATCTCAAGAATGTTTATACATGATAGGCCATATGTGCAAAGGAATTTTTTTCCTCGTGAACTTGTCAAAATTCAAGTTTATCAGTGCCAATGGAAACTAGTCCAAAAAATTACATAGAGGACCAAAAGTACTAGACAATAACTAATAGAACCTGCAACTTTACAAAAAGGACCCCAAAACATATAGAAGAAAATCAATCGAGTCCTTCTCGACCGCACATCAGATCTCTGCTCCGCATCCTTTCCAGCAACTCCGTCGCCGGGGACGCACCACTTGGGACGGTGTCGCCGGTAGTCGCCAGGACGAAGGAGAAGAAGGGCCTCAGCAACGGCATATTGGCTCTGAGAAGGGTCGCTGAAAGTCCAAGATGTGCACGGGCAAGACGGATGACGCCGTCGTATGCCCCGAGCTTGTGAACTTTAGCAGCTTGACTTCCCCATTGGCCAGATCTGAAGCACTGACCAAAGCAAGCCTCACCGTTAGCGCCATCACATTGATGGCACCAGATCGGGGTTTGGCCGGCAAGATCCGCCAGATTCACCATAGGCCAGATCTGAAGCCGATGACGAGATCCCCGACTCCATTGCGCCATTCTGCTCATGGGAAACACTGGATCTAAGCTTACAACAACACTAACTCCCTCGGATCCAAATTAGCTGACTCAACTTTGCTTATCTAAATATGGATGTATCCACACATGTTTTTACTCTAGATACATACACGTCTAAGGAAAGTTGAATCAATTAATTTAGTTCGGAGGGTGTACAATATACAGAGAGAAGTCGGCCTCGTCTCCGGCCGGCGAGGCCGCCGGAGAGAAGGGGGAGAGGAGCCGGGGGAGTGGGAGAGACTCGAGAGAGAAAGAGAAGAGGAAGAAATGAGAGCTCCCTGGGGAAGAACATTATTTTTGTCGTTCTGCTCGTACTGCTTGAAACTGAAAATTTCGGCCACGCGCCAAATCATCCCGCCGCATCCATTCGAAAATCCCGTGACCAGTTTTACCCTTTTAACCCTGGTCCGGAAGCTACAACCCACCGACCATGGAGGGCTCATTCGGTAACAATGAAATATCTTGCCTAGATCCCGAACCCTCCCCACAGGCCCACACCCACCCACCAACCATTCGCCCCATTAGCTCAAAAATACTCTCACACGCCAAAGCTCTGACTCTCTACAGTACTAGATCTGCTTCGCCGCCGGCATACTCCTCCACAGCGTAGCCTTGATCGTGTTGGCTGTCCACCCACCTGATCCGCTCCCCCGCCGCCCTCGTCACCGACGGATCTGCTTCACCGCCGACCTCGCCACCGACGGATCTGCTTCACCGCCGACCTCGCCACCAACGGATCTGCTTCACCGCCGACCTCGCCACCGACTACCTCGCCGCAGCGGCTGTATCAACTTCACCGAATACCTTGCCAGCCAACCAGATCTGCTTCACTAACGCCCGCTTCTACTGAAACAGGGTCGATTCATCGTCTCCCGCGTTCGCCGCCGCTGGAATGCAAGTTGCCGCCCCCGTCCACCCCGCCGCAGCTTGGTTAGTACGCTGGCCCGTTAGATCGCGGTGTTTCTTTAGCCATGTTTTGTGTAGTTATTTGCAGATCTCATATGCCGTTAACTTTCTTGATGTGTTGCTTCGCATGAAGTTTGTTTAAATGTTGTACAGTACAAAAGCATTATCCGGTCGCTACCATCCTGTTCATTCTACTGACACCTGTGTGCATCCACATATTTATAGCCTTGTACCCATTCATTTGCTGCCAACTGTTTTTGTACTGCATGCTATTGTCGCACTGCTTTTATAGTCGTGCTATGGGCATTTCCAATCTGCTTGTTCTTATACCACGTCATTAGCTCACCGCTAGTTGTTTTCTCGTGTCTGCTATTCTCACACTGCTTTTATAATCATGCTATGTGCATTTCCAATCTGCTTGCTCTTATACCTCGTCTTTAGCTTATATAGTTATTGCTGCGTGCATGTCTGGTCTTTGTATTATCGTAGACTGACTTGTCAATGTTATTTTTCCTTGGGATTGATCATGCGAACCACTTATTAGAACATCCAACATTAACAGCGGGGACGCTAGGTAAGGTTGGAATCTGAGTTCGTGGTTGGTAATTTTGGCAGTTTACTTCCGTTATTATCTATAACCTATATGCATTGTTCCTTATGCAAGAGATTAACACTTGGAACCCTGCCATAGCAATGCCATTCATGCTTTACTATGTTTCTGCCTATTTGATATGCTTGTCTTGGAGAAACTTCGAGGGTGATTTGAACCTGACATTTGGTCATTCTTAATGCCAGTTTACTTTATGTGTAAAACCTTGGCATTACCCTACTCTAAATCTGAATGTCTGAAATTCGTATCTCATGCAAAGCAACATCTAGTTGGTTTTAATCTGATATCTGGTAACTATTGGCTTATTCATTTGGCAGCTCAAGTTTTTTGTTATTTGAAACCAGCTGACTTGGTCTTAAATGTGATATCTAAACACAGATTAAGGACAATGGAGCAGGAGGATTAGCATTTCACTTGATGGCTGAACCTAAAATGATAGGCATGTTGACCACGACTAGTGCACGCAAGAGAAGGACCTGCAGTGAGCCAGTATGTGCTTAGTACATGCATCTTATCTTATCTTGTGCTTATTTCTGCTACATGCTGTTATCTGATCTCTACATTGCGTAATACATGTTTGAATAGTTAATTGTTGTAACTATGTTTACAATGTTACCAGAATGCAGTTTTAATGAAGCAGTCATCATTAGAAGATAGTCGCCAAAAAAGGATCTGTAGCGACCCTGTGCAACATTATGATGTAAGTTTGTGCTTAGTACAAGTTCCATACATGTCTTATTTATGCAACTTGTTATTATCTTATATCTACATTGCATAATAAATGTTTGCATAGTTCATCGTTTAACTCTTTTTGCATTATTATCAGAATGCAGTTGTGATGAAGCAATCTTCATTACCAGTGAGGCCCACAAAAAGTTCTGATCTTTCTTCTGATGCATCTTCTCATAGCCGTCAACCTAGACCATTTCTTTCATCAGACAGTAAATATCTCAAGGCTGTACTTTATAAAAGACATGGTATTGCTGCTTTAAGATCTGTAGCTGATATGTTGACAAAGAGTACACAAGATTCAATCAAGGCGATTGCCAAATGTCAACGTGTTATTGATGATGCTAATAGAAGTCCTCAATGATTCTATGTAATTTTTTTATTTGGGCACATTAATTGCCTTGTAATTTTCCTATTTGTTTTATTTGTGTATGTACTTGTGTGTATCATTGAAATCAGATTTTAGGCTCATGAAATTTAATGCAAGTTGACTAGTCAAACAAGTAGGGCCCTACAACAGATTGGGCCGGCCCACTTACAGTAGTGTGGGACCCACTTTCATTTTGGGCCGGCCCACTTCTTTAGTAGGCCGGCCCGGTTACACGATAATGGGCTCCACATGCTTATTGGGCCGCCCACTTGCTCTATGGTGGTCCCACATGGTAAATGGGCCGGCCCTTTAATAGGAAGGTGGGACCCACCTGTGTTTGGCCCGCCCACTATCTTGTTGGGCCGGCCCACTTTCTATATGGTGGACCCCACACACCAAATGGGCCGGCCCTTTAATAGGAAGGTGGGACCCACCTGTGTTTTGGCCCGCCCACTATCTTGTTGGGCCGCCCACTTTCTATATGGTGGACCCCACATACCAAATGGGCCGCCCATTAACAGAATGTGGGACCCACCGTGTTTTTGGCCCGCCACTATCTTGTGGGCCACCCACTTGCTATATGGTGGGCCCCACACACTAAATGGGCCGGCCCTTTAACAGAAAGTGGGACCCACTGTGTTTTTGGCCCGGCCACTTGCTATATGGTGGACCCCACAAACTAAATGGGCCGACCCTTTAACCGGAAAGGGACCCACTCGTGTTTTGGCCCGCCCCACTAGCTTGTTGGGCCCCACTTGCTATACCTGGACCCCACACACTAAATGGGCCGCCCTTTAACAGAAAGTGGGACCCACTGTGTTTTGGCCCGCCCACTTGCTTTTGGGCCGGCCCACTGTAAGGTGGACTCCACATGTTAAATGGGCCGGCCCATTTAAGTTTTGACCACAACCTTAGAGGTTAGGCCCGGCCCACGTAACTAATGGACCAGCCTATATATTTGACCGGTCAAACTATGTCATCTGGCCCGGCCCGCTTAAGACGTGGGCCTCGTGTGGGCCTACCATCTACCACGGGTTTCAGCTGTTAACGCCGACCGGCAACGGCGTCGCCACGTGTCGCTTGCATGACGTCGCAGTCAACGGGCTCCCGAAAACACTTCCGCAACGGTCCGATTTTCCGTGGCGGGGGCGCCCAAGCGCGACGGACCGAAAAATCGTCGTTGGACTTTGCCGACGCAGTTTCGACAACGATACCCATATCGTCGGGTTAGGCCCATAGGCGACAAAAAATGCCCCTTAGTTGACGATTTTGGGACGTTGTCTATCAGAACTTTTCTTGTAGTGTATAGACACTACCAATCCTATAGGTCTCCTTTAAAGGGTTTTAATCCTAAGGTCAAAGCATTTGCTCTGATACCAACTGTGGTGACCCGGCATACCACTGCATGGTGTAGTATGCAAGTCTGATATAACACCAATGAAACACCGTTCCACTAGTATTATATCGCTCAGAGTGGTACAACAGAAACATATGCGGGTCCAAGGCATGTCTATAGAATTACAACATTGACTCTGTTACATAAGATCATCACAGCCTCCTACTTTACAATGAGGTAAAACTGCAAATAAACTCCAGAAGAACGACCCGTAGTCTAGACTTATCACGAACTCTACTTGTAGAGTATTTAACTAGCTATAGAGGCTAAGAATAGATTCTAGCTAAATAGGAGCTAGGTTTTGGAAGCTAGTTCCTTTCTATTGCTAATCTAGGTTTTCTCCTTGTTGAATGTGGTATCTGACTCTCCTGACATGGTCCTGTCTCTTGAAGTAGTTGTTGACTCCTCGGCCTTCGAGTTGCACTGTAGATCCTCCTTTGATGCCTCCATACCTAAGCAGGGGATTTAAGAGTGGGATGAGTACGAGCGTACTCAACAAGTTCATTTTAGGAAAGAGGTGTTTAATGCACTAGCTACAGCCATAGACCAGAAAGTCATAGGCATGCAAGTTTTTGTAATCATTTGTTCAAAAGATTGCTTTTATTCAGAAGAACTATGTCCGTCAGCCTTCACCGGTTGACTAGAACTTCATGGAGTTCCTTTCCGGCCGCGTTCGCAGTTCCATATCCCGGAACAGGGAGTGACTAGTCACGATTCGTTACACTCTGCAGAGGTGTGTTTCTTTACCCATAAGAGATCTTAACCTTGGTGCCAACCGGGCAGCTTTCCCGTCCACACTTCCTTTGGTGTGAGGCCCGGTATAAGGTCCTAGCCGTTCATATTCCTCCGCTACCTCGCACACCCACCCTTTGTTGCATCCCCGACCCTGGGTCCTCGCCGGTCCCATTATTCCCGTATTTCAGGGTGGACCCCGACCACGACGACAGTTTGGGATCGAACCAAACTCCTTCGCCGGTAGATGCAACCCCTCATAGACCGCAATACCGTGGGGACTTGAGGCTTCCCCAGCCACCAAATGATCTTCGGGCTACAAGTGTTCTACGGACAAAGCCGTGGGGACTTGAGGCTTCCCCAGCCACCAAATGCACCCTAGGATTCAAGTGTTCTCCGGTAAAGCGCGTCCGTTGATGTACGAGAGGTGGAAATACAATTGGCTACTCCGTCCCATTCCAGATCTTATGGTTAACACGGGTATTACGGCACAAGAATCACTGGACGACATTTGTTGTTTAATCCTAGATGGATATAATCCCTTGCAATGGAACCTCCACCATATCAACACAATCCATGGTTCCATTGCCCACCACATAGTCATATTCATAGTTATGAAAATAGTGGTTTTGCTTTTTATGCGATAGTGATAAACATAGTACTTTGCAAGTAATTTGGTAAAAATACTCAAATGACATGAACAAGCGATGAACTTGCCTTTCTTGACTGCAAGATTATGCAGACAAGGTCTTCGATACGCATTAACTCCAACTTCTGAAATAGCATCATCGTCCGGTAAGGACGATGTTTAAAAGATTGGCAAGGATGCAATAATGCATAAGTATGAGATGCAATCGCTCTAAGCGTGACTTAACCCCGATGATTTAGGAATAGTGAGTGGTAATGATTAGTTCAGGGTGTGTTGCACTTTTTAGAGTGATTCTCAAACAAGGTTCTTATTCAGGTTTGTGTTGTTTTAGAATCATAAGCAAGTGGTAAAATGCATAGTAATAATCATACACATCAAGGAATAGTGGTTGTATAATAAGTAAAGAGCAGTTGTCAATTTTAAGTCCTATGTTGCATGGTTGATGATTGATTATTATATATTTCAAGAGAATAACTTTTGAAGAACATGTTCTTAAATAAAGAACAAGTATGATAATTAGGTTGATGGGGTTCTATAGTTGACTATGGTTCCAAGTAGCTTTTGGAGTAAGTATTAGATGGATCATAACAATGTTGGATTCATCAATAACTAGAACTTGTGAGGTTGAGTTAAGCCTGGCATTCTAAGCAAATATACATATAAGGTTGCTATCAAGATTGGTTTATCTTGTTGGTGATAGCTAACTAGGGTTTATAGGTCCTTATAAGCAGGGTTGATGATGATTCCTTATCTTCTTCAAAAGAATAACTTTCGAAGAACATACTTCTTAAGTAATAAGAAGTATATCAATTAGGGTTGAGGTGGTTTAGGTTTTACTATTGGTTCTATTAAGTAAGGAATAATTGGCTCCTAAATAGGATGGTGGATAAGTATCCAACACTAATAGGGTTTAGTGGAATATGGTTATGTAATGCTCAAGATTTGGCATGGTTGCTCCTAAGGTTCATCACATTGGTGTGATGCTAAGCATGGATCACTATGCTTGGTCTCAGAAGATAGGATCTAGGGTTGGTCCTATTTGATCAGCTAAGCATGGACACTGTAATACCAATGTATTAGAGATGGGCCTCTATTATTTTATGTGGACATAGGTATGTCTTTAGTTGCTAATCATGGCTTTATGATTTGAAAAGGAAAGTATCATGATCACATAGTATAACCTAGGTTTTAGGTTTAAGACCAATTAGGGTTCATATGGATTTGTGAAGCTAGGGTTCCTAAAGAATTAGGGTTTTAGAATCCCACATAAAATTATGGGGTTGTGTTCTTTATTCAATATGGAACTAGGGTTTCCTAATTACTTTATAGTTCTATGAGTAATAACTTCATTCTAAAGTTGAAGTTATTAATAACTTTGAAATAAAAATAATATTGAGTTTGGTAGTTTATTATTTTTAAACAGTTAATAATTAGGGTAATTATTAATCAGGGTTCAAATCTCCCTATTAATGATTTAACCAAATAATTAACAACGAAAATTAGTTTTAATGATTTCTTTATTTATTTACTGGTTTTATTTAATTTGGAGAATTTTTTTCCTAATTATTGAATTTTTATTCAATTTTAGAATTAATAAATAGGGCTTAATTAACAAGTATTAAATAATTGAATTTTTATTAAAAATATAAATTTCATTTTATATTTTTATTGGATAGAGTTTATCTTTATAAGAATTTTGATATCTTATTTATATTTTTCTGAGTTATAATGAATTTTCTAGATTTATTTGAAGTTGCAGCAATTTTCTGGAATTAAATTTAAACAAGAAATACTAGAGTTACCCGACCAGAATACACCCACAGTCAATGACTGGTGGGGTCCTGGCCACGTCAACTGCCACATGGTGCCGATGTGGCAACCATGCGCATCACCGGCGACCAGTGGTGGACGGCGCCGGCGTTCCCGGGTTCCGCGAGAGTGTGTGTTCGCTCGTTGGAATCGGGAGGACGAGACGAGCCAAATGGTGGTGGCGCCGCTCCCTAATGGTCGCCGGAGCGGCGGCGTTTATGTCCGACGGCAGCGCACGGTGACCGACGGTGAGAGCGAGCTACGGCGCGAGCTAGGGCTCGATAGGATGCTCAAAAGACGCACAAGATCACCTGGAAGCTACCTGTAGGGTCGTCGGCGTTGATTGGAGACGGAGATGTCGCGGCGGTCGCCATTTCCTCCGCAGTACCGCGAAAGGGAACGGCCGAATTCGCACTCCTCCGAGCTCCCCTTGACGCGCCCATATACCAGATGGACGAGGACGACGAGGCGCTCCTCCTGAGCTCAACGGCGGGCTCTAGGGTGGTCGCAATCGCCAAGGCGAGATTGTCTCCGGCGAGCTAGGGTTTCGGTGTTTTGGTCGATTGAGAGGAAAGGAGGGGAAATTGAGGGCTTCTTCTCCTTTTATACGCCCTCCGGCGTGTGCTGGTGGTCAGCAAAAACGGCGGCGACCGTGGGACGTGGCTCTGGCCATCGCGGTGGCGAGCTCCCGCGCGTCCAGGACGAAGACGAAGGCGAGGACGTCTCCTTCGTGTTTATCCTCGCGAAGAGGTACTTGGGCCGTGATGGGCTGTGCTGGGATGGTGCAGTTGGGCCAGTAGTTGGGCTGTGGTGCTGGGCTGCACCGTGGGCTGCTCGGCCAGGTAAGTTCAGGTAGGTCTTTCTTATTTTCTTTTCTGTTTTCTTTTTCTATAATTCTGTTTTGAATTCTAATTTGAATTCCTTTCTATTTTGCAGATCTTGCTTATTGGATTCATACAATTATTAGTACAAGGCACTGCAGATACTTTAAAGATTATTGTGGTGTATTATAAAATTCAATAGGAATACTAGAGCATTGATTTATTAGTTACTATTGGGATTTGAATTAAATAACCATATATGCATTAGTTTGAATATTGCCCTTGGAAATATCCAAATTACTTTCCCAATGGTTGTTGATCTTACTTAATGATATATAGAGTTTTATTTGGTTTTTATCTTGCAAGAAACAATTCCAAAGTAATGTTTATTTATGAATTTCAAATAAGAGAGTGATTTGGATGGCATAATTTCATGTGCTAAAATGTCACTAGGGACTTGATCTCTCATTTGAGATTGTTGGTCACTTACACATGAATTTATGTGAGCACTTGCTTGTTAAGGTCTTGTGAGGTTTATCTTAATTTCTATTTCAAGTTTATTACTTGTACTATTATTTTAATAACACCTTGAAATACTTAGAGTAGGTATTACTCTCATCAGGGTTTGGTCTTGGTCATAATGATAAGTGGTTGATCACCACTTATGGGTTTTAATTATAAAATGTAGCACAGGGTTTCTTATGTTCATGAATTCAAGCATAAGATATTATTGAGGTTGCAATTCTGGTTATAGAGATGGGATGACATCATATTGCATATGCTAGGGTTAATCTCCCCTAACCAAGATAATATGGTTACTTTCTTATTTGCTTCTGTGCTCATTTAATTATTAAGGATTTGAGAATTGGTTTTATCTTCTACCAATTAACTACAATTATTATCCTTAATTTATCGTTAAGTTAACTACATTGGTTATAGTTCTTTTTATAGTTAACTTTGGTCTTATGGATGTATGGTTTCTCACCATATTAAGTATAGAGTTTAACTCTAAGGCTTTCTTGTGATTCTTAAGTGAAGAATAGGTGGAATGTAGATGTGGTAGAATTGTACTTATGATCACCAAGTGAATCACAAGTTAAGGTTGGGATATAAGCTTAGGGTTGCTTACTAGTTACCTTCCTAAGATTTCATGTGGTGAATGATATTTCCTTATCCTATTAGGTTTTAACTTATCCTCACATACCTCAAGAGCATGATCATGGATTAGGCATAATCCACTTGTTCTTAATCTCTCTACCTCAAGTTCTTAGGGTTTATGATCATCACTCAATTTATAATGATCAAGGTTTGGCTTCCTAAGTTATCTCTCAAGAATTAGGTTTCTCACTCCCAAGATTAAGTATTGTCTTGATCAACTAAGTATAGCACTTCTAATTTATCTTCTTGAATGGGACTACTATGGTTGCCTCTTAAGTTTATATCCCAGGAGAATGCCTGAGATATTATGTTAGGTTTCTACTTAATCAATGATGATATAATCATCTAGTATATGGATAGTTCTCTCCCTCACATTCAAGTGTTGGCTTAACTTTCTTGAGTGTAACACCTTAGCTTGAGCTCTCTCTCATAGGAATAGTTATTCTAGGGTTTATGGTGTACTCACAATATCTCAATAGGTATTCAGTCTAAAACTCCACTTGGCTATCTTGATTGAGTTAATCTCCTCCTTACTTTATCAATTCATGGATATGGTATTATTCCATGTGATATTAGGTTATCTCACCACTCTAGGATGAAATAGTTTACCTCCTAATACTTTAGTCCAAAGGTTGTCCTTGATTCCTTAATAAGTAAGGCTGGAATTGGTATGAATGGTCTCTCTTATTTTGGGAAGGACTTTAATACTAACTTAAGGTTAGGCTCCATAGGGATTGATGTGATCATCAATATCTATGTTTAACATAAATGGTTTCTCTCTCTAGGAGTGTCTTGAATAATATCATAGGGTTCCTGTTACCCTCCAAAACCCACCGACGGGCAATGGCTGAGCAACACGAAGAGCCGGGAAGCTCCCAGGGCCGCTTAGTGGATCCCTGGCACCTCGCTGTCCCGCAAATCTTCTCCAACGTCCGGCGGTTGCGTGCCACCTGACCTAGACCCGATCAGAAGGTGTTAGTGCTTCGATTGTTCCTGCATGGTAGACACATAAACATTAAATACGAGCCCTATCGGCTCTCAGGTTTCCCTGTGGATCGGCTCAAGGAGCCGATCGCCCCATGTTTCACGTTGGATTTACAATGGCATGGGGATCCTGCTTGATCAGGACAAAGCTAAAACGATCCACGACAGCTTAGGGTTTTCACCGCATAACCGGAACGTCCTACGTGTGATCGGGCCTAGCAGCTACGGAAGATGATGCAAACCACCCCTACGAGAGGCCTAAAAACCAACATAACGTCGATTCCCGGAACATCCCTCGCAGGGACGGTGAACAACATCTAGCACACTACCGGATCCTCCGACCCCAGCGTAAGGCCTAACTATGCAGATATCTAATCCCTGCGGAGCAAGGAGCAACTATAACGGATCGGATCTACTAAGTAACGAATAAGCAAGATGCTGCCCTTACGTCCGGATAGACGTAAGGGCAGCTAGGTGTCGAGGGACGGCATCGCCACGCAGATATGCACGTGAAAGCATCAATGCAAGCCCCTAAACACCTAAGGATAAATAGTACTGCTCGCCATCAACAAGGCTTCAGCACGAGCAGTACAAGGTTGACGAATAAACGTATCTGCCTAGATCGCTAGATGCGATCTAGGCAGCATGGTGCTTACCCGGGAGAAACCCTCGAAGAAAGGGGTGGCGATGCGCCTGATTTGTGTTGGTTGAACGATGATTGTCCTCCTTTTCCGATAACCCTAGATACATATTTATAGTCCAAGGGACTTTCTAATTGGGGCGTGCACCTAACCGTGCACGGGCCGACTCTATCTCTTAATTCTAAATTACAATGCGATCTAATATGTTACAGATACATGGGCGGTTAAGCCCGAACTCCTTGCGCAAGCCGCTTCAAAGACGCTCCACGTGTAATCTTCAAAGCCCATCTTCGCTTACGGCACACCTCCTGATTTGGCCAAAATCGGGTGGTAACACATGCCCCCTGGTTTTGGTAATGATAATATCAAAACCATCTGTTTTTTCCTCGAGGGGTCGTGTCGTGGCAGCAGAACCGTCGCAGTATTCTTCATCATGACTCTTGCCTTCCCAACTTCTCTGCACGATTGGACGGCTTTGGCATCACATCTTCGAGAACCGTCATGGCATTAAATCTTCACTGCATCCCCTTTATTTATCTGTGCCAGACGGTTCGCCACTTCATCCCCTTGCTCTGTTCTGCCCACCAACACCAAAAAACCCTCTTCCATTGCAGCAATGTCTTCGTCTTCCTCTACCTCCTCAGATCTCTCCCTCCGAGCTCCGCCGAAGAATGAGGGCGACCCTCATTCCGGGGCGATCTCCTCCAACAAGAAGGAAGAACCAGTGAAGAAGGAAGAGGCCCCCTCCTCCGCCAGGCACCCGCCGACGAAGCGCTCCCGCATGTGGGCGGACAGCGAGGACGATGATGATGACGAGGAAGGAGAAGAAGAGGAGGAAGATGATTCCTCCTCTTCCGCCGGATATCCGCCGACGAAGCGCTTCCGCAGTTGGGCGGACAGTGAGAATGATGATGATGATGACGAGGAAGAAGAGGCTTCAGCTGAGGACCTGGGCAGCAGCGACGAAGAAGTCTCCGGAAGCAGTGCTGATGGTGGTTCCGGCGCTGACGATGAGGCCAGCGACGATTAGCTCTGTAGGATTAGCAATCCCTGAGCAATCGGCTCTTCTTTTGTTCTTCTTTTCTTGAGCAATCGGCTCTTCCTTGTAAAGATCCTTTCTTATTAATGAAGAAAATTTCTCTAAATAACCTTTGCTTTCTTGTCAATTTGGCCGATTTGTCCAATGAAGTCATTGCTCAAAAAGCCGATGGCACAGCGTCGGCCTGCATTCCAAACGCGATTCCAGGCGAGATGCGCCTGATTTTTACCCTTTTATTTTTTTACCGGCCGATTTCATATAATCGGCCCCCATTTACCCATTTTTTTTTTTTACTGGCCGATTTGTGTATCGGCCTCCATATCTTTACTGTCCATCATCCCACATACTTGGGAAATATTTTTTTAGATGCTGGCCGTTGACGGCTACCGGGAATTTCACGCCATCCAACATCTCGAGCATGTACGCATTCCCCTTCAGAACTTGGACAACTTTATACGGGCCATGCCAATTCGGAGACCATTTCCCATACTCTTTATCCCTCGTCCCCAATGGCAATACAGCTTCCCATACCAAATCACCAACTTGGAATTCTTTTGGCTTCACCTTCTTATTATATGCCCGAGCTACCTTGGCTTTGTTCTCCTTGATCTTCTCGAGTGACCATAGCCTAAGCTCCGTCGCATCCTCAATGCTGTCGCTTATCAGGGCTGCGTATTCTTCAGCAGTTAGATCATTCTGAAACGTGACCCGCCTTGATCCTGCCTTGACTTCCCAGGGTAACACAGCTTCTTGTCCATAGACCAGCTGGTATGGGGTGGTTTTGATTGCCCCATGACACGACATACGGTAAGCCCACAACGCCTCTGACAACACCTCATGCCATCGTTTGGGGTGCTCGTCAATTTTCCTCTTGATCAACTTGATCAAGCTCTTGTTGGATGCTTCGGCCTGCCCGTTTGCTTGAGCATAATATGGAGACGATCGGATTAACTTGATTCCCATGTCGTCGCAGAACTTTTTCATCTCTTTCGAAACGAAGACCGAACCTCCATCGGTCGTAATAGTTTGGGGAATCCCGAACCTATGAATGACATGTTCTAATACGAACTTGATAACGTCTTCCGACGCTACTTTCTTCATAGGGACCGCTTCCACCCATTTCGTGAAGTAATCTGTAATGGCCAGAACCCATCTATGGCCCTTGCTCGATGAAGGATGAATTTCTCCGATCATATCCATACCCCATCCTCGGAATGGCCAAGGCTTGATGATGGGATTCATTGCTGATGCAGGCACCATCTGAATGCTCCCAAACTTCTGACATGCTTGACAACCTTTATAATACTGGAAGCAATCTTCAAGCATGGTAGGCCAATAAAATCCGGAGCGCCTAATCAGCCATTTCATCTTATGGGCCGACTGGTGGGTTCCACAAGCACCCTCGTGCACCTCGTGCAAGAGCCGATTGGACTCGGCTGGTCCCAGACATTTGAGGAGTAATCCTTCCAACGTTCTATAAAACATGTCATCGCCTATCAGTACGTACTTCATGGCTCTGTATCTTGTACGCTTAGGTGCCCCCCGAGCCGGATCCTTCAAATAATTGAAGATATCGGCTCTCCAATCATCTGGTTCCAGGAATTGCACCTGAAAATCGGCTTCTCCTGCCGTGTCCTTGTACCCTGACGCTGTTTGTGCGAGGTCGTTTGCTTCAGTATTTTGCAACCTTGGGATCCAATTTAAGCTTATATACCTGAATTGTGCCATTAGCTCACGGCATTGTATCCAAAATGGGAAGAGTGACTCGCTTTCGCACTTGTATTCCTCTGTGAGCTGAGAGATCACCAATTTGGAATCTCCAAAGATCTCGACTGCTTCAGCCCCAGCTTCCAGGAGTAACTTCATTCCCTTGCAGATCGCTTCATACTCAGCCACGTTGTTGGTGCAGGGGTCAGCTAACTTGATAGAGAAGGAGTATGTTGCCCCCCGAGGCGACACGAGTAGCACGCCAATGCCGCAACCATCCTCACAAACCGATCCGTCGAAGAACATAGCCCATGCACGCACCGATAGTGCCGCTACGTCCGTGTTTATTCGTTCGGCAATCAGATCTGCTAGCGCTTGCCCCTTGACTGCCTTTGCCGGTTGATACCGGATCTCAAACTCCGATAGTGCAAACATCCATTTGCCGAGTCGGCCTTTTAATACAGGAGCCGACAACATGTGTTTGATGACGTCCGATTTGCATATAACGATGATATCGGCCGACACAAGGATGTGTTGGATCTTGGTGCAGGTGAAGAACAGACAGAGGCACAACTTCTCAATTTCAGGATACCTTGTTTCTGCGTCCAACATCCTTCTACTGAGGTAAAAAACCACTTTTTCTAGGCCATCATAAACCTGCACCACCACTGACGCGATGGAGGTGTCAGCCACTGACAAGTAAATATAGAATGGCCTGTCCTGCCGCGGCGGAACTAACACCGGTGGCTTGGTCAAGTATTCCTTGATATCGTCAAAGGCCTGCTGTTGCTCTGCCCCCCAGCGGAACTCTTCATCGGGCTTGATTTTGACCAAGCCCATAAACGGCTCAATTCGCCCAGACAGGTTGGAGATGAACCTTCTGACGAAATTAATTTTGCCGATGAGACATTGGAGCTCCTTCTTTGTGGTGGGCGGCTTCATCGTTCGAACTGCCTCCTGACTTTTTAGGCCGATCTCAATCCCACGCTCGTGGACCAAGAACCCTAGGAACTGACCGGCCGTCACACCGAAGGCGCACTTCTTCGGATTCATTCTCAGTCCGAACTTCCGAGTTCGGTCCAGGACTCGTCGCAAATCCTCCAAGTGTCCGTCCGTCGCAACAGACTTTACCACCACGTCGTCGATGTAAATCTCCACCAATTTGCCGATTAAGTCATGGAAGATGTAGTTCATGGCCCTTTGGTATGTCGCGCCGGCGTTCTTCAGTCCAAACGTCATGACCACATATTCAAACAAGCCTACCGAGCCTGGCACTCTGAATGCAGTCTTGTGTATATCCTCCGGAGCCATGAAAATTTGGTTGTAGCCAGCATTGCCATCCATGAAACTCAATATTTTATGACCGGCAGCTGCATTGATCAGGGTTTCTGCTACTGGCATCGGATACTCGTCCTTCGGAGTGGCGCTGTTAAGGTTCCGAAAATCTATGGCTACGCGCCATCGGCCGTCCTTTTTCTCCACAGGCACCACATTGGAAATCCATTCAGCGTACCTGCATGGCCTGATGAATCCGGCGTCCAGCATCTTCTTGATTTCTTTCTTGACTTCTTCCAAGACTTCGGCCTTCATCTGTCGTGCTCGCTGCTGGAACGGCCGAAATCCTTTCTTCGAGGGAGCCGGTGCTCAATGATGCTCCTGTCTAACCAAGGCATCTCTGTATAATCCCAAGCAAAACAATCTGGGTACTCTTTTAACAGGGCTATCATCAGGCCCCTCAGGTGTGGGTCTAGTTTCTTGCTGATAAATGTTGGCCGTGGCTTGTCCCCAGGACCAATATCAACCTCTTCTAGTTCGTCCGCTGATGTAAACCCATAACCCAGCTTTCCATCGCTGGCCAGATCAATGTTGAATACCGGCAAAGCGTATGTTGAGGATAATGCTGGCCGATTGCTAAAATCGGCCTCCTTTTCCATCACGATGCTTGATGAGGGTTTACAACTTCTCGGTCTCTTATTATGGTGACGCGACTCAACGGGTGCACGTTCACCATGTCTTGGGTCATAAATCTCTGACGAGATCCTAAATACTGTGTTTGTACCAGCCGATATCAGAATGTGTTACCCTCCAAAACCCACCGACGGGCAATGGCTGAGCAACACGAAGAGCCGGGAAGCTCCCAGGGCCGCTTAGTGGATCCCTGGCACCTCGCGTCGTCCCGCAAATCTTCGGCCAACGTCCTGGCGGTTGCTAGGGCGTGCCACCTGACCTAGACCCGATCAGGAAGGTGTTAGTGCTTCGATTGTTCCTGCATGGTAGACACGTAAACATTAAATACGAGCCCTATCGGCTCTCAGGTTTCCCTGTGGATCGGCTCAAGGAGCCGATCGCCCCATGTTTCACGTTGGATTTACAATGGCATGGGGATCCTGCTTGATCAGGACAAAGCTAAAACGATCCACGACAGTTTAGGGTTTTCACCGCATAACCGGAACGTCCTACGTGTGATCGGGCCTAGCAGCTACGGAAGATGATGCAAACCACCCCTACGAGAGGCCTAAAAACCAACATAACGTCGATTCCCGAACATCCCTCGCAGGGACGGTGAACAACATATAGCGCACTACCGGATCCTCCGACCCCAGCGTAAGGCCTAACTATGCAGATATCAAACTAATCCTGGAGCAAGGAGCAACTATAACGGATCGGATCTACTAAGTAACGAATAAGCAAGATGCTGCCCTTACGTCTGGATAGACGTAAGGGCAGCTAGGTGTCGAGGGACGGCATCGCCACGCAGATATGCACGTGAAAGCATCAATGCAAGCCCCTAAACACCTAAGGATAAATAGTACTGCTCGCCATCAACAAGGCTTCAGCACGAGCAGTACAAGGTTGACGAACGTATACGCCTAGATCGCTAGATGCGATCTAGGCAGCATGGTGCTTACCCGGAGAAACCCTCGAAGAAAGGGGTGGCGATGCGCCTGATTTGTGTTGGTTGAACGATGATTGTCCTCCTTTTCCGATAACCCTAGATACATATTTATAGTCCAAGGGACTTTCTAATTGAGGCGTGCACCTAACCGTGCACGGGCCAGACTCTATCTCTTAATTCTAAATTACAATGCGATCTAATATGTTACAGATACATGGGCGGTTAAGCCCAAACTCCTTGCGCAAAGCCGCTTCAAAGACGCTCCACGTGTAATCTTCAAAGCCCATCTTCGCTTACGGCACACCTCCTGATTTGGCCAAAATCGGGTGGTAACAGTTCCTCTTAAAGATGATACTTTGAATACTTGGATATATATCCAAGGTTTAACTCAAGGTTTGCTAATGCTTCTCTAATAACTATAATAGAACTCTCACCTCTCTAGGTTTTGATGTATAATAATTTGGAATAGAGAAGAAGGTATAGTTCTTGAGTGGATCTCCTTGTTATAATTCCAATGTTGAAGTGGAATGAATACCATGAGGTTCATGGTAGGAACATGGATTAGTTTAAGACATGGAAAAGATAAGTTAGGAATAGTTTCTCCAGTTTATTGTTACTTGGTTTCAATTTGAATAGATGTTCATATGTTGTGACAAGGTATACCATATTATGATCTTAATAAGATCAAGTAATTGATCCTTGATTAATAAGTTATTGTGTTGGTTGTATTGCCATTTGATTTAACCCTTGAGATCAAATCATCTCTACCCAAAACAAGGTTTTAACAAAGGTCACATTGAGGTTTATAACGCTTGACTTGATGAGCTACTTCAATTCCACCAAGGTCAAGTGAAACTTCAGTTACTGTGACTGTTTTACTTTAAAGCGCGAAAATTCCCCAGATTTTCTATGCATGAATGCAATGCACACATCTGTTTCCTCTATTTTTGTAACCCCAATACCTGGGATATTACAGTCTCTACCCCTTAAACTAAACTTCGTCCTCGAAGTTTGATCTCTCTCACGTTTCGGAGTGTGGATCTGACTTGTGCAGACTATATCTTTTCTCGAACTCCGTATTGATCTTACTGGATATAATTGAATATATCCCTTGTCCAGATTCTTCCTGGAATCCATTATGGTTTGTCTCTGAACCATGGTTCTTACTTTGATTCTTTGATTTCTTCCAACTCTATAAGCTTGTTTCCTTTCTCATTGAAGATTCAATGATTGAGACTTCTTCTGGTGCTGCTGGTCTTATTTGAAGGCTAATTTGATAATAAACTCCTAATTGCTAAATAGGTCTTTGTTTTCCCTTACTACCAAAACTACGATAATGGTACTTTGTAAGGTACTTACCATGGAAATGGTCTTGATGGTTATTTCCCTAAGAGTGGTTTAGACTTATTTAGTCCATCCAATCATGGTTTATAGTTGATACCTATAACTATTTTGGCTCCTTTAGGTTCCATGAAAGGAATCTTTCAATTAGTATATAGTTTTGGTATGGTCAATCTTCTTCGGTCTTTGGCCCTTTTGAGTTGTATTTGGTCTATGGTATTTTCTTCGTCCAACTTCTTTATGCTTAACTTCCTTGAGCTTTCGTACTTCTGAGTAAATACTACTCACTTTCTCAAGTTATAATCCACTTCTTACTTCCTCGAGGTATAAACCTCGGCTTATGGTCTGACATCCTTCTGAAAGTAATGTTCGATAATCTTATGAAAATAAGATCGAACTTCCTCTCAGTTCAGACCTTCTTCTCCCTTTTTTTTCAAGTATTGAGTCATTGTACATCCAACTCAATCTTTACTCTACCCCTTTGAGTTTTCTTATCGTCTTCAACTCCTATTCTTCCAACCATTGGACTTATGGTTAGGATATTTGTCTAGGTCTAGTTTATGGGTTGTACTCTTCTAAGGTCTTACGAAGAATATCAGTGGTGTATCCACTCAATTGTGGACATCCAATGTGAATCCTTCGACTAAATGTTTATAGGTCATAATTATATGTCTGACAAAATTTTATTTATTCACAACTTCTTGGTACAGATAATCCAATTACGGACTACTTGATACCAATTGTGGCTATTTATTATCTAAAAGTGAACTCTATTATAGGTTTTGACCAATTGGACGTGACCTCTTCTACTCTATCTTCCAGTATTGATCCTATACCAACTGTGATCTTCTGATACCAAATGTGGTCTTCTTGTATCTGCTATGGTTTCATAGGTCATCTTCCTTTTTCGAGGATTTATTTTTGCAAGAAAACCACTAGCTGACACTATGAATATAGTATCTTAAGTGATTTCCCATGCATTCCCTCTTTTATATTGACTATGGATCTGCTTCAGCTTCACCATAATCATCATATTTCTCCCTTCATGCTTCTTATGTACTAAAGTACTCCTCTGTTGAGGCTAAGTATGAGTTTTGGATTGGTACTTCCTTCAGAGTATTGTGGTTACTTCCCACAATTTTGCTTCTATTTACTGATGATCCTTCATCTTGCCTTCAGAATCTTCAGAATTCGTCACTTCCTTACATGAATACCCTTACCCTCTAGATCTTTAACATCAAGTAGGATATTGATATTGCAACATGCATTTGCATATCAAAGTCAAACTTCATGTATGGATCTAGTCAAACAATGAAAATCCAATAAAATCCAAGAAGATTCAGCTTTGTGCTTATAATACACACCATCATAAGCCTGAATATAATAGTTGAGTAAGACATCTCTAAATATCAGGCTCTGATGTGTAGTATATAACACCACATAAGATAGGTTTGTATCGTGATACTTAGCACGAATGTAGGGCATTCTACTATTTGTCTCAACATTTACCTTAATTGCACAATTGCAATGAGATAAACTTGAAACAAAGTGGTCTGGAATAGTTGTGGTTGACCTAAAGTTCTTTGGAAGTACTGACTTAGCTTCCATTTTATTGAGGACTACTTAACATGATATTTATGGTTCTAACATAGCTATTCTAGACTCATAACTATTAAAGTATAGCTCCAATACTTCCTATTGTTTCTACCATAAGACTATGGTCATGATGTGCTTGGCACACTTCCATATTTTTGGAACACAGTTCTTGCACTATTGTCTGGCTTCTTATTGTTCTCCTCCTAAATATTTATGATGTTCTACTTCATCACATAATGATTCTCAGGTGAATCTTATATGATTACTATCTCTATCATGTAGATAGACATATTTTATTCCTATCACTCTTCCTTACCTCCCCTGATTGACTCATCATGGTCTATACTATCTCATATAGCTTATACTTATTACTTACTACCAGTTGTTTCACAAGTTTGGATAGGTTTCACTTACCCATTACTTGTCCTGGTATACACCTTCTAGTAGGATATCTTTCTTATATACATATCTTAATTACTTACTATCACTCCTATTACCGGTCTGGATAATTCTTACTTAACCATAACAAGTGTTGGTACACATCTTCCAATAGGATATCTTCCTTATGGTTGTATCCTCTCTTTGGACTACCATATATTGTATACCAACTGTGGTCTACTCATCTATGATTTTAAGGACTTAATGGTGTTCTATATACTTGGGATTAGCTAACTAACTTCACTTAGGAAAGTAGGTAAGAAGGTGACTCAAGTGTGTCAGGATTATTCTCAAGTGAATATCCATCTCAAGTCATAAGAAGATTTGGTTTAGCTAAGACACTTCCTATAGACACTACCAATCCTATAGGTCTCCTTTAAAGGGTTTTAATCCTAAGGTCAAAGCATTTGCTCTGATACCAACTGTGGTAACCCGGCATACCACTGCATGGTGTAGTATGCAAGTCTGATATAACACCAATGAAACACCGTTCCACTAGTATTATATCGCTCAGAGTGGTACAACAGAAACATATGCGGGTCCAAGGCATGTCTATAGAATTACAACATTGACTCAGTTACAAAAGATCATCACAGCCTCCTACTTTACAATGAGGTAAAACTGCAAATAAACTCCAGAAGAACGACCCGTAGTCTAGACTTATCACGAACTCTACTTGTAGAGTATTTAACTAGCTATAGAGGCTAAGAATAGATTCTAGCTAAATAGGAGCTAGGTTTTGGAAGCTAGTTCCTTTCTATTGCTAATCTAGGTTTTCTCCTTGTTGAATGTGGTATCTGACTCTCCTGACATGGTCCTGTCTCTTGAAGTAGTTGTTGACTCCTCGGCCTTTGAGTTGCACTGTAGATCCTCCTTTGATGCCTCCATACCTAAGCAGGGGATTTAAGAGTGGGATGAGTACGAGCGTACTCAACAAGTTCATTTTAGGAAAGATGTGTTTAATGCACTAGCTACAGCCATAGACCAGAAAGTCATAGGCATGCAAGTTTTTGTAATCATTTGTTCAAAATATTGCTTTTATTCAGAAGAACTATGTCCGTCAGCCTTCACCGGTTGACTAGAAATTCATGGAGTTCCTTTCCGGCCGCGTTCGCAGTTCCATATCCCGGAACAGGGTGTGACTGGTCACGATTCGTTACACTCTGCAGAGGTGTGTTTCTTTACCCATAAGAGATCTTAACCTTGGTGCCAACCGGGCAATTTCCCGTCCACACTTCCTTTGGTGTGAGGCCCGGTATAAGGTCCTAGCCGTTCATATTCCTCCGCTACCTCGCACACCCACCCTTTGTTGCATCCCCGACCCTGGGTCCTCGCCGGTCCCATTATTCCCGTATTTCAGGGTGGACCCCGACCACGACGACAGTTTGGGATCGAACCAAACTCCTTCGCCGGTAGATGCAACCCCTCATAGACCGCAATACCGTGGGGACTTGAGGCTTCCCCAGCCACCAAATGATCTTCGGGCTACAAGTGTTCTACGGACAAAGCCGTGGGGACTTGAGGCTTCCCCAGCCACCAAATGCACCCTAGGATTCAAGTGTTCTCCGGTAAAGCGCGTCCGTTGATGTACGAGAGGTGGAAATACAATTGGCTACTCCGTCCCATTCCAGATCTTATGGTTAACACGGGTATTACGGCACAAGAATCACTGGACGACATTTGTTGTTTAATCCTAGATGGATATAAACCCTTGGAACCTCCACCATATCAACACAATCCATGGTTCCATTGCCCACCACATAGTCATATTCATAGTTATGAAAATAGTGGTTTTGCTTTTTATGCGATAGTGATAAACATAGTACTTTGCAAGTAATTTGGTAAAAATACTCAAATGACATGAACAAGCGATGAACTTGCCTTTCTTGACTGCAAGATTATGCAGACAAGGTCTTCGATACGCATTAACTCCAACTTCTGAAATAGCATCATCGTCCGGTAAGGACGATGTTTAAAAGATTGGCAAGGATGCAATAATGCATAAGTATGAGATGCAATCGCTCTAAGCGTGACTTAACCCCGATGATTTAGGAATAGTGAGTGGTAATGATTAGTTCAGGGTGTGTTGCACTTTTTAGAGTGATTCACAAACAAGGTTCTTATTCAGGTTTGTGTTGTTTTAGAATCATAAGCAAGTGGTAAAATGCATAGTAATAATCATACACATCAAGGAATAGTGGTTGTATAATAAGTAAAGAGCAGTTGTCAATTTTAAGTCCTATAGCGCATGGTTGATGATTATTTATTATATATTTCAAGAGAATAACTTTTGAAGAACATGTTCTTAAATAACGAACAAGTATGATAATTAGGTTGATGGGGTTCTATAGTTGACTATGGTTCCAAGTAGCTTTTGGAGTAAGTATTAGATGGATCATAACAATGTTGGATTCATCAATAACTAGAACTTGTGAGGTTGAGTTAAGCCTGGCATTCTAAGCAAATATACATATAAGGTTGCTATCAAGATTGGTTTATCTTGTTGGTGATAGCTAACTAGGGTTTATAGGTCCTTATAAGCAGGGTTGATGATGATTCCTTATCTTCTTCAAAAGAATAACTTTCGAAGAACATACTTCTTAAGTAATAAGAAGTATATCAATTAGGGTTGAGGTGGTTTAGGTTTTACTATTGGTTCTATTAAGTAAGGAATAGTTGGCTCCTAAATAGGATGGTGGTTAAGTATCTGATACGTCTCCAACGTATCGATAATTTCTTATGTTCCATGCTACTTTATTGATGATACCTACATGTTTTATGCACATTATATGTCATATTTATGCATTTTCTGGAACTAACCTATTAACAAGATGCCGAAGAGCCAGTTGTTGTTTTCTGCTGTTTTTGGTTTCAGAAATCCTAGTAAAGAAATATTCTCGGAATTGGACGAAACTTTCGCCCAGGGTCCTATTTTTGCACGAAGCTTCCAGAAGACCGAAGAGAACGAAGTGGGGCCACGAGGCGGCCGAGGGCGCGCGGCCCAGGCCTTGGCCGCGCCGACCTAGCCCCCTGGTGTGGCCCCTCGCGTTGACCCTCCGCCTACTTAAAGCCTCCGTCGCGAAACCCCCACCGAGAGCCACGATACGGAAAACCTTCAGACGCCGCCACCGCGAATCCCATCTCGGGGATTCAGGAGATCGCTCCGGCACCCTGCCGGAGAGGGGATTCATCTCCCGGAGGACTCTACACCGCCATAGTCGCCTCCGGAGTGATGAGTGAGTAGTCCACCCCTGGACCATGGGTCCATAGCAGTAGCTAGATGGTTGTCTTCTCCTTGTTGTGCTTCATTGTTGGATCTTGTGAGCTGCCTAACATGATCAAGATCATCTATCTGTAATACTATATGTTGTGTTTGTCGGGATCCGATGGATAGAGAGTACTATGATTATGGTGATTATCAATCTATTGTTTATGTGTTGTTTATGATCTTGCATGCTCTCCGTTATTAGTAGAGGCTCTGGCCAAGTTTTTGCTCTTAACTCCAAGAGGGGGTATTTATGCTCGATAGTGGGTTCATGCCTTCATTGAATCTGGGATCGTGACAGTAGGTTCTAAGGTTGTGATGTGCTTGCCACTAGGGATAAAACATTGATGCTATGTCTAAGGATGTAGTTGTTGATTACATTACGCACCATACTTAATGCAATTGTCTGTTGCTTTGCAACTTAATACTGGAGGGGGTTCGGATGATAACCTGAAGGTGGACTTTTTAGGCATAGATGCAGTTGGATGGCGGTCTATGTACTTTGTCGTAATGCCCGGATTAAATCTCACTATATTTATCATATCATGTATATGCATTGTTATGCCTTTCTCTATTTGTCAATTGCCCGACTGTAATTTGTTCACCCAACATGCTTTTATCTTATGGGAGAGACACCTCTAGTGAACTGTGGACCCCGGTCCTATTCTTTACATAGCATACAATCTACTTGTTTTACTGTTTTCTTTGCAAACATCTTCCACTCGATACGTTTAATCCTTTGTTACAGCAAGCCGGTGAGATTGACAACCTCACTGTTTCGTTGGGACAAAGTACTTGGGTTGTGTTGTGCAGGTTCCGCGTTGGCGCCGGAATCCCTGGTGTTGCGCCGCATCACATTTCGCGACCATCAACCTTCAACGTGCTTCTTGGCTCCTACTGGTTCGATTAAACCTTGGTTTCTTTCTGAGGGAAAACTTGCTACTGTGCGCATCATACCTTCCTCTTGGGGTTCCCAACGAACGTGTGAGTGACACGCCATCAAGCTCTTTTCTGGCGCCGTTGGGGAGATCAAGACACGCTGCAAGGGGAGTCTCCACTTCTCAATCTCTTTACTTTGTTTTTGTCTTGCTTTATTTTATTTACTACTTTGTTTGCTGCACCTAAACAAAACACACAAAAAATTAGTTGCTAGTTTTACTTTATTTACTGTCTTGCTCACTATATCAAAAACACAAAAAAATTAGATACTTGCATTTATTTTGTTATCATGTCTAGTTCTGTACTTGTTTTTATTTTCACTAGTTAGGCATAATGGAAAACAACAAAAAAATTAGAGATCTTTATGAAATTTATCTTGAATTAGGACATGATGTGTTTGAAGAGAAAATTAAAAAACCCATGGAACTTTGTTTGCAAAATAGTTGTAGCAAGGTTATTAGCATGAACTCTTTGAACACCATTATTGCTAAAGCTATGGAAGAATTTAAGCTTGGGGAAGCTGGTTGTGATATTTTTAGTCCCCCAAGCATGGAGGAGAAAATTTACTTTGATGATACTTTACCTCCTATATATGATGCTTGCAATGATGAATATGATATTTTCAGTCCACCTACTATTGAGGAGAAAATTAATTATGATTACAATATGCCTCCTATGTATGATGATTATGGTGATGAGAATAATAATGATAGCTATTTTATTGAATTTGCTCCCACTACAACTAATAAAATTGATTATGCTTATGTGGAGAGTAATAATTTTATGCATGTAGCTCATGACAAGAATGTTGTATGTGATAGTTATATTGTTGAGTTTGTTCATGATGCTACTGAAAGTTATTATGAGAGAGGGAAACATGGTTATATGCATCTTAATAATATTAAGTTTCCCCTCTTTATGTTGAGAATCTTGAAATTGCACTTGTGTTACTTTTCTATGCTTGCCACTTTGTTCTTCATGAATCTATTTGTGTACAAGATTCCTTTTCATAGGAAGTGGGTTAGGCTTAAATGTGTTTTGAATTTGCTTCTTGATGCTCTCTTTTGCTTCAACTCTTATTACTGAGCCCATCTTAATGGCTATAAAGAAAAGCGCTTATGGGAGACAACCCATGTTTTTACCTACAGCAATTTTTTGTTTTATTGAGTCTTGGAAGTTGTTTACTACTGTAGCAACCTCTCATTATCATGTTTTTGTGCCAAGTAAAGTTTCTATGTCAAAGTTGATGTTATATTTGGGATTGCTGCCACTACAAGAAAAGTTGCCATGGCCGACGAAGTTGAAGTCGCGCCGTGGTTGCTGGTGTACCATGGCCGACGATTTTGGTCCCTCCGTGGTGCATGTCAAAACTTTTTTTTTCTCGTTTTTGAGGCCACCTAGCCCGACGAAAGCGGCCAAAACGTGGCGTATGGTGGCCCGGGACGTGGTGCATCTCGAAATCTCGGGTTCGCCGGCCGAGTCAACGCAAATCCGCACCGCCGAGGGATGTAGGGCCCAGATGGCAGCCTCTCTGGCATTGTTTTTTTCTACATCGCGCCATCTCGTTCAACGTTCTCCGATCGAGCCGTTTACGATGCAGGATCATGGGTCCCGCATGTCATCCTCTATGAACCAAAATTCTTTCTATTCTTGGATTTTTTTGACCCCCTGATTTCTGGCTACTTCCTTTTTCTTTTGATCCCTTGCCGCCTTGGAAACGTTGAGACCGCTGCTGCTAAATGGGACCCGCATGTCATCCTCTATGTGCAATCAACTTTCTTTTCTTGGAGTTTTTTTGGCACCTCAAATTTGGTCACTTGCCTTTTTCTTTCGATCCCCTCTCAAACGGTGATACCGCTGCTGCTAACTGGGACCCGCATGTCATCCTCTATGTACTATAAAACTTTCTTTTCATGGATTATTTTTGGCACCTCAAATTTGGTCACTTGCCTTTTTCTTTCGATCCCCGCCGCCTCTCAAACGGTGATACCGCTGCTGCTAATGGGACCCGCATGTCATCCTCTATGTACTATAAAACTTTCTTTTGGATTATTTTTGGCACCTCAAATTTGGTCACTTGCCTTTTTCTTTCGATCCCCGCCTCTCAAACGGTGATACCGCTGCTAACTGACCCGCATGTCATCCTCTATGTACTATAAAACTTTCTTTTGGATTATTTTTGGCACCTCAAATTTGGTCACTTGCCTTTTTCTTTCGATCCCCCGCCTCTCAAACGGTGATACCGCTGCTGCTAGGACCCGCATGTCATCCTCTATGTACTATAAAACTTTCTTTTCTTGAATTATTTTTGGCACCTCATATTTGGTCACTTACCTTTTTCTTTCGATCCCCTGCCGCCTCTCAGTGATACCGCTGCTGCTAAATGGGACCCGCATGTCATCCTCTATGTACTATAAAACTTTCTTTTCTTGGATTTTTTTGGCACCTCATATTTCGTCACTTGACTTTTTCTTTCGATCCCCTGCTGCCTCTCAAACGGTGATACCGCTGCCGCTAAATGGGACCCGCATGTCATCCTCTATGTACTATAAAACTTTCTTTTCTTGGATTTTTTTTGGCTCCTCATATTTGGGCACTTGCCTTTTTCTTTCGATCCCCTGCCGCAAACGGTGATACCGCTGCTGCTAAATGGGACCCGCATGTCATCCTCTATGTACTATAAAACTTTCTTTTCTTGAATTATTTTTGGCTCCTCATATTTGGGCACTTGCCTTTTTCTTTCGATCTCATGCCACGTTTGAAACGTTGAGGAACCTGCTGGCTCATGGGACCCGCATGTCATCCTCTATGTGCTATAAAAGTTTCCTTTGTTGGATTTTTTTTCACCCTCTGATTTTTGGCTTGCCTTTTTCTTTTGATCCCCTGCCCCCTTTGAAACGTTGAGTAAGCTGTTGGCTCAAGGGACCCGCATGTCATCCTCTATGTCCATCAACTTTCTTTTCTTAGATTTTTTTTCACCCCCTAATTACTAGCTACTTTCTTTTTCTTTTGATCTCAAGCCGCATTACAAACATTGAGACCGCTGCTGCAAAATGGGACCCACATGTCATCCTCTATGTACAATAAATCTTGGATTATTTTTGGCTCCTGATATTTGGTCACTTGCCTTTTTCTTTCGATCTCATGCCGCCTTTGAAACGTTGAGTAAGCTGCTGGCTCATGGGTCCCGCATGTCATCCTCTACGAACAATAAAAGTTTCCTTTCTTGGAGTTATTTTTTACCCCTAATTTCTGGCTATTTGCCTTTTTCTTTTGATCCCCTGCCCCCGTTGAAACGATGAGGACGCTGTTGGTCGGTCCCACATGTCATCCTCTATGAACAATAAAAGTTTCCTTTGGTGGATTTATTTTTGACCCCTAATTAATTTCTGGCTATTTCCTTTATTTTTCTTTTGATCCCCTGCCGCCTTGGAATTGTTGAGAATGTTGCTGCCTCATTTTTCTTTTGGTCCTGTGCCGCCTTGGAAACGTTGAGACCGCTGCTACAAAATGGGACCCGCATGTCATCCTCTATGTACAATAAAGTTTCTTTTCTTGGATTATTTTTGGCTCCTGATATTATGTCACTTGCCTTTTCTTTCGATCTCATGCCGACTTTGAAACGTTGAGGATGCTGCTGCCTCATGGGTCCCGCATGTCATCCTCTCGAACGATAAATGTTTTGTTTTCTTGTATTTTTTTACCAACTGATTTTTGGCTTTTTTTATTTTCGATCCCCGCCGCCTTTGAAACGTTGACTCCGCTCTGGCTCATGGGTCCCCGATGTCAGCCTCCCCGTACAAGAAACATGTGATATTTTATTTTGCAGACAATAAACGTTGTATTTCGCTCCGAGCTATTGCAAACGGATAAATTAAATCTTTATATCTACATAAACAAACTTATATGTTGAATCTCCTTGTTTTTTG
Organism: Lolium multiflorum; assembly: GCA_030979885.1. Taxonomy (NCBI): domain Eukaryota; kingdom Viridiplantae; phylum Streptophyta; class Magnoliopsida; order Poales; family Poaceae; genus Lolium; species Lolium multiflorum. The sequence continues at coordinate 116,720,769 of CM061747.1, read as the reverse complement.
TTTTTGCGAAGCATAGGACTTTCCTGTTTTTTTTTTTTGAGAAAAATCCGACCTTTCCTGTTTTGGAGTGGGCTGAAATTGTACGAGTCAAAAGGCCCAGCAGATAGTTCGAAGGCCCAGATGTCCAGATACAGCCCAATTAAAATCTTTCTTTTCTTGGATTTTTTCACACCCTGATTTCTGGCTACTTCATTTTTCTTTCTCCTGTGCCGCCTTGGAAGCGTTGAGACCGCTGCTACAAAATGGGACCCGCATGTCATCCTCTATGTACAATAAAGTTTCTTTTCTTGGATTATTTTTGGCTCCCGATATTATGTCACTTGACTTTTTCTTTCAATCTCATGCCGACTTTGAAACGTTGAGGAAGCTGCTGGCTCATGGGTCCCGCATGTCATCCTCTATGAACAATAAAAGTTTTCTTTGTTGGATTTATTTTTTTCCCTAATTTCTGGCTATTTGTCTTTTTCTTTTGATCCCTGCCCCCTTTGAAACGATGACGACGCAGCTGGCAAGTCGGTCCCACATGTCATCCTCTATGAACAATAAAAGTTTCCTTTGATGGATTTATTTTTTACCCTAATTAATTTCTGGCTATTTCCTTTTTTATTTTGATCCCCTGCCGCCTTGAAATAGTTGAGGATGCTGCTGCCTCATGGGTCCCGCATGTCATACTCTCAGAAAGGTAAATGTTTCTTTTCTTGAATTTGTTTACCAACTGATTTTTGGCTTATTTTTTCTTTCGATCTCCTGCCACCTTTAAAACGTTGACGACGCTGCTGGCTCATGGGTCCCCAATGTCAGCCTCCCCATACTGCAAATCCTCTTTCTGCAAAGGTTGTATTTCTAGATAGATAAGGTGGATTCGAATCTGCCATGGTTCAGGCAGCTCAGGTAAGCCTTCTTGCACTAATTAATGGAAGTAGTGTATCGCAAGGTCAAGACATGTGGCTCGGTGTAATGAATCTATATGAATCATGTTGTGGGTTCAATCTGATAGTTCTCTAACAGGTCAGCCAAAATAGAAATTAAGTTTTTTTCTAAAAGGGAAATGCAAATTAAGATGAACACAAACATTAGTTATCATAATAGCTGATCATACATACATACTTGCTAAGAGCAAAAGCTTGCCAGAGTTTTACCACCCATACAATTAATTAGCAGTTCAGATAAGATAACCTTATATAAGTATAACTACAAATGCATTTGCTAAGGGCTCATGGGACAACAGAACTAGACAACCGCGAACTTTATGACCAGCATGTCACAGCGGCATCGAAAGATCTTGACCTTCAACTTTGATCCAATGCGAAGTTTGGCACCGTCAATGAACTTTTTCCACCTGGAAGTAACAGCCAAGCGGCCATCTGTGGGACTGACAGAGTACCGTCCCTCCACGGTGAGACCTTCACTCTCCATGACGAGGGATATCTTGCCCCTTCGGCCAGCATTGAGATCCTTGGAGATACTTTTAGGCAATTTCTGATTCAAAGCAAGAGATACCACCAAAAATTAGTCAATGGCACCAATGCACTGAACCATGTGAGACTTTGAGCAGAGAAGACATCAAGATAAGAGCAGTTATGCTGTCATATACTCACGAACATAGCCTTCAGATGCGTCCTGGTCACCACACGGGTGGCCACAGCAATGAGCTGAGACCTCGGTGATCCGGGGGCAGGTGCATGAGCCTGGGCTGGTACACGAGCTGGTGCTGATGCAGGAGACTGCTGGGCAGGTGCAGTAAACGGTGCCTCTAGAGGAACCGGTGCTGATGCAGGAGACTGTGGCAGCAGAACGGTGCAGCTAGAGGAACCAGTGCGATGCAGCCTGCTGGGCATGTGTAGTATATGGGGCCTCTACAGGAACCAATGCTGATGTAGGGGACTGCTGGGTAGATGCGTAAACGGAGCTGGTACAGAACCGGTGCGCGGAGAGTGGGAAGCCGGTGCCGTGCTGGTGTGGTTGCCCTTTGTGACATCCGCTCCTGTTCCGTCAGGGGATCTGCAGCTTTGATCATGTTAAACCCAGCAAGCTAGAACAGAGGGAATGGTTTAGAACAACTGCTCAGAATGCAGTTATCAAAAGATATGAGTAGAAAAAAGTTACATATTATATATTTGGAAGTGTCTCCAACTCTGTAAGCAGTTACGTATATCTGCCCGTTTGAGTTTCTGATCCTCAGCTCGTCGCCCTTCTTCAGACCGTAGTCAAAAGCAAACTTTCTCCAATCATGTCCATACAAATATGTGATGGCCTGCGTCTTGTAGACATACACCTCATAGACCGTGTAGGTGTTCATCAATTTGCCATTGCCATGCATAGTGAAAGATCCTTCATGCGGACACATCTGGTTAATCATTGGACGAAGTTCACAAGGTACAGTCTGCATGTGAAAATTGATACAAATGTAAGAAGCAGGAAGACTAAAAACAAGACTTTACTATATGCCAATTCATGCTAAACCACTGAGAATACATACCTGTAACTCTGTGAAGGAGCTACTAGAAAGGTAGATAGAGCCATAGGAGGTGTTATATGCGGGGTATGTACATGGGCCCGCCATATTCCCGCAAGCTCGGCATCGGGATGGTGAAGGAAACATGGGAGGTACTACTGGTGCGTAGCGCTGAACGTAAGTGGAAGAATTAGGTTGTGTAAAGTGCATAGTTCAGAGCAATGCAAATGTTGACAAGCAAGTGCATAACACTATGTTACAAACTGAACAGTGAAAAATTAGTGTATGATGAATATAAGCATGCTAATTTGGTGTTTCCGAATTCCAAAAAGCATTAGACAGAGCCAGTGATAATATCAGACATAAATCATGGCATGTATATGTGGCTTAAGAAAATATACCCGAACCCTTGGATGGTTACGGCCCGGCTGATCCTTGGACTTGAGCTTATATAAGCATCCAGAAGGTGGGGACAGTAACTTGGTGGCAGCCTCTGCAGATGCCTCATCAGCAGCAGTTGCAATCCTTTTGACCAATGAAGGCTTAGCAGTTTCAGTCTGCATATAAAAATTGAAGAGCAACAGACATCGCAGTGATATATAAAATGAATCTATGAGACACTGATGCATATAGTGCTGGATGTAAGTGGAAGAATAGGTGTGTGTGTTTCTGAACTATTGGTAAGCATTAGACAAAGCCGGCAATAAACAGACAAAAATCAAATCATGTATGAGGATTAAGAAAATATACCTGCTTACTGAAAAGGGTACCACCCAGCTGGCCCGTGGCCTTGTGCTTGAGGAGGTTTTCAGAAGATGGTGGCAGCACCATCGTCTTCACAGCAGCCTCATCAGGATCATTTTTTATCCATTTGAGTAGAGGAACAGAAGTTTCATCCTGCATATGAATAGCAACAGAACTCATCATTGATATTTAATAAATCTATGAGATAGACTGATGCAAATAGTGCGGGGTGTAAGTGGAAGAATAGGGTTGTGCATAGAGAACAGTTGACAACAATGCAAATGATTACAAAAGAAGCCAATGGAAATCAACAGTTTATATACTGGATGAGACAGACTGAAAAGTGAAAAATTAGTGTATGATGATTGTAAGCAAACGCAGTGTTTCTGAACTTTTGGTAAGCATTAGACAAAGCCAACAGTAATTAAACAGATAATAATGAAATCATGTATGTGGATTAAGAAAATATACCAGATTCATTAAAAGGTCACCACCCAGCTGGCCCATGGCCTCGTGCTTGTAGAGGTTTTCGGAAGATGGTGCCGGCACCATCGTCCTCACAGCAGCCTCATTAGCCCCATTTTGCATCCACTTGAGTAAAGGCGCAGCAGTTTCAGCCTGCATAAGAATGGGAACAGATCTCAGCAGTGATATTGAATGACTCTGAGACAGACTGATGCATATAGTGCTAGATGTAAGTGGAAGGGTATGGCCGTGTATGGACAACAGTTCACAACAATGCAAGGGTGTGTTCGGTTCTGAAACAGCGTGGAATGGAATGGAATGGTTCCATTTCAGAGGAATGGAATGGTTACATTTTTGTTCGGTTGGGAAAAATGGAGAGCAGAAGAGATCGAGGTTAAACTAACCAATTGTCTCAAAATTGTAATTAACAATTGCAAATGACATTTTAATCTCAAAGTCGTAATTAACAGCGCCTAATGGTGCTCTTTTAATCTAAAAATCGAAATTAACATCATTTTATGTTGGGTTAGGGGAACTGGAGTAGATGAACATTACTGTATGATGATTGTAAGCAAACGAATTTGGTGTTTCTAAACTTTTGGCTTCGAGATCTTATGGGTTTCAACTCTAGCCTACCCCAACTTGTTTGGGACTGAAAGGCTTGGTTGTTGTTGTTGTTGTTGTAAACTTTTGGCAAGCATAGAAAAAACCGACAATAAACAGAGAAAAATCAAGGCATGTTTTGTGGATTAAGAAAATATACCATATTCATTAAAAGATCACCACCCAGCTGGTGCGTGGCCTTGTGCTTGTAGAGGCATTTAGAAGATGGGGGCGGCATCAACATACTGGCAGCCTGATCAGCCGCAGTTTTGATCTTCCTTTTGAGTAAAGGCCCTAAAGTTTCAGTCTGCATATGAATAGCAAAACAAAAGGCAGACCTCAGCAGTGATATTGAATTACTGTATGAGATAGACTGATGCATATAGTGGATGCTCTTAGCCTTTTGCAGCGTGAACACTAGCTATGGACAGACAAAAAAACTAGTTAACTCAGCTTTGTCTAGATATGAATGTACTACCACCATCCAAAAGCTTAAGCCTTATTTATTTTTGAGAAATCAAAACAAGCAAAGTTTGACCAAAATTTTAGAACATTCTATCAACAAATATAATACTGTGTAGATACCGTAGGAAAATATATTTTATTATCTATTTAATGATATTAATTTTGTATTTTGCATGTTACTGATTTTTGGTAAAAGCTTAGTCAAACATGGTATAGTTTGACTTTCTAAAAATAATATAAGCCCAAAGCTTTGGGATGGAGGCAGTAGTATCTAGAGCTAAAACACATCTAGATACATCCGTATCTACAGATAGTTGAGTCAATTAATTTGGATCTGAGGGAGTATCAGATTCAGACTACATCATGGTAAGTTGGTTAAAAAAAATTACCCCTGGGCGGTCCCTGCCCAGCTCGGCATGGCATTTCGCTTCTTGTGCTGCAGATCGGGCCATGCTCCTGCAGCAGGTGGGGCGCTATTCTCGTTCCCCATAGCCTCAGCACGGAACCTGGAGGTACCAACCTGATACAGAGAATATAGAGCATGGTGTCACAGAGGCTTTACGCACAAACAGCTGAAGACATGTGCTACTTTAAGCATATTCCAGAACAGGAACAGATTGAGGATGCAGAGACCAGAGAGACACTTAAAAGGTAAAGAGTGGATAAGCAAACGGAGTACCTGCTTCGCGGGGCTGGGGACGCAGCTCAGGCTCAGCCAACTGCCCACATGCGTGGTGGCCTTACGCTCCATTGCCCCCACCGCCGAGGTCTTGCCTTTCCTGTACAAGCTGACAAAAGATACAGTGAGGATCAGCAGAAACTACAAAGGTTGCAAATGTCGACAAATAAAGGAAGAACACCCCAATCCAAGCAAAGGTAGCCCCCGCCCCCCACCCCCATCAATCACTCCCAGCTCGAGGGTGACCAGAAAGACACCCCTTTGCCCAGAATAGGAAAGAGATGCGCAAGATATCGAGGAGAGGAAAAAAGAACCGATCTCGAGAAAGGAGAGAACATTACTAGTCCTACCTAATCCGCTTGGGCTAGATGCAGCTTGCCCCTCCAAGCTGGATGCCTGGACGGTGGAGGCGAAAGGAGGGGATCGAGCTAGCGGCTTGCATCCGTCGGCAATCGGCACTCGATCGGGAGAGAAGGGGTGCTACATAAAGGGGAGGGGTAACATATTTTATTACACAGTGAACTTACTGATGTGACTAGTCATTACATGTCTCACTGAAACTAGGGCCCATAGTGTGGCACCCCAAATTTACTTGAAGCTGCCCGGCGGGACGCATTGGCGCGTCAAGAAACCCCCGAATTGTAGCGGGGAAATGAAACATTTCACAAAAATTCGAAATTCAAGCACACCGCCACGCGCCAAGCACGCGGCTGTTCCTTCCTCTTCCTCGGTTCCTCCTCCCCTATCCGAAAAAACCCCAAATCCCAAGCTCAAACCAAAAAAAAACAAAAAACAAATCCCCTGGCCGCCATGCATGTCCTCGTTAACCCGCTGGAGATCGTTCCCGGACGATGCGGACCACCCGCCCTGAGATCCAGAATTCCGTCCACCTCGAGGCACTGCGTGCTGTCTCGCAGCAGCGGCTTGAGGGCGCTGAAGAGGAAGTTCCGCCGGAAAGTGCTCATGGCAACCGTGCAAGCTCACCGGCGTGCTGTATCCCGAGAGGAACTGGTCAAAGCTTTGCTATTCGCCACACACAAAAAAATTGCGGGCCAAGATCTGGTCAAAGCTTCGTCGATGGCTTGCCGCGAGAGGCTTGGAGTCCAGAGTCAATAAACTAGCTGCTCGAGGACTTGGGCGGTTTACACGGATTCATATTAACTGACTCAAGTTTGTTAGTCTAGTTAACAAATGCATCTAGATACATCCATATCTAGACAGAATTGAGTCCATTAATATGAATCAGAGGGGAGTACCTGAAAGTGTTTCATGCTACCAACTAATGCGCTGGCAGGAATCGCTGTAGAAGTAATTGTGCTACTACTTGTACGATGAACTGATTGTGTGGGTGTCGAATTTTGCAACGCGATCATCCACTGAATGCTTAATCTAGCGCCAAAGGCGTACAAATCATAACATACTACAGCACCAGAACATAAGAGTACGAATCATAAAGTAGCTCAACATTTTGCATCAGGGCTGGGTGGTCCTGAGACTACCGGGACGCCCCTGATGATCTCCGGGTGTGCATCCTCTTCAACGCAAAGCTGTGTACTCGGTCCACGGCCTCCTTCTGTAGGCTGGATAATCTCAGGTGCAGGACCTTCGTCTATGAGAGGCTCGTCATCAGTACCATCCACAGGTGCATCAGGGCTGGGTGGTCTTGAGACTACCCGGACGCCCGTGATGATCTCCGGGCGTGCATCCACTTCAACGCAAAGCTGTGTACTCGGTCCACGGCCTCCTTCTGTAGGCTGGATAATCTCAGGTGCAGGACCTTCGTCTATGAAAGGCTCGTCATCAGTACCATCCACAGGTGCATCAAACTGAGATTCATCTTCAAATCTCCCATCAAACTGAGAGACCTCTTTAACTCTATGCTTCTGCAATTAGTACATCAACCGATTAGACAAACATCTAAGGGATGCAACCTGAACAAATGCCGTTTTACATATTTACCTTCTCATCTGGCACAACACATGTCCCAGAGCTGAAACCCGTTTCCTGAAGCAAGCGCTTTTTCTCTCCTTCCCGTCCATCCATCTGCAACAAGTTAAATTTGAGTACAGAACCTTGCACAGCAATGCAAACTATTGATTGAAACAGCGGCAGCATCAATATAAATAATTAACTACATATGCCAGCACACATACAGTGTGAGCAAGATCTGCTTCTCCTGCTAAAGGATCATTATATGGTTCACCATGCTAAACCCGCCTAACATATGTGCGGTCCATCCCAAAAATGTGTAAATGATCTGCCACTACAGGGTGAGGCCTCTTCTCACCATTCATACATGTGCAGCGCGGGCAATACACGTCCAGGTTGTGACCATCATGAGCTCTAATAAACCCCATAAAGGGTTGAACACCATTTATATATGAAGGGGAACATAAGTGTCCATGCAGTTTCCAAGTTCTGTCCATCTGTTTAATTATGAGATACAGTGGTTGGTGATTAATTTAAGGCGAAGTAGGAAATGTATATCCATCGAGTACAAAACTATACTACATGATTATGCATTTCAGCAATCATGTCGAGTACAAAACAAAAAATGCCCATCGACATTTTAGCAAACAGATCGTGTACAAAACTCTGCCATGGCATTTCAGCAAATTAACGGATCGAGTGCAGAACTGACTCTATATGCCCACGCAAATGAACAAATTGATCGATGACAAATCGAGCGGAAAACTATAAAGTGCCAATTAGTTCGAGCATACTGACGATTTTTTTAGCAGCATCAAGAAAATATAAATCGTTAGGCTGTCTTGCCCGATACATGATTGAGCTAGAGATAGCAGCCCTACCGTGGATCAACTTGACCGCCGGTGCGTCTCGAGAAGAACGACGGGGAGGGGAAGCTTCTTCTTCGCACGGACGGGACGGGGAGGGGAAGCTCTTCGCACGGACGGGGATAAGTTGTGTACGGGTGGGTGGGGGGTCATGCGGCCGGGCCGCCGGGGTGATAATTAAGGTTGGTAGGTGGCGTTTAATGGAGTTGCGTGTGTAATTTGCCGTGCACAAGGTTGAGGAATAGGCGGTTCCCTTTGCCGCGCGCACAATTCAAACTATCCCGCCCATGTAGTTTAAATTCGCCATATTTTCGTTAAATCGACATAAAGTCATGTGAGTGGGGGAAAATTAGCAAAGTTGCTTGAAAAATAGTAAAACTCTGGAATTATCCTTTAAATATGCTCTACTTCGTGTGAAAATCGGGGTGTGGAAGCATGTTGAGCTGTTTTATTTGTACTTTCTTCATTAAAACTCCCATTTTATGCACTTTGGATGGAAAGAAATCATTTGTACATAAATTTTGACAACGCCATTTGCAAACACTAATTGTTTACATGCCAAGATGCACCCATCCACCAAATATATATGTGGCAAAAGTTTATCACAATCTAGCAGATATGCATAATTAGTGAGGGACCCCTTTTGATTTTGTGCAATTTCCACTAATTAGGTAGAGATCGAGAAGGGTTAATTAATTAGGCCATGTTAGGGGTTATGTGTTTTAATAGGTTGTGTGGATTCAAATACAACTTCTTTATTTGTGTGCTATGATTAATCAAAACTAGATCGATCGACTGCGCACACATTATTAGAGGCGCATGCCTTTGCGCACAAAGTGCATGTGTGTGTTGGCCACCAGAGAGAGAGAGAGAGAGAGAGAGAGAGAGAGAGAGAGATAGAGGTAGAGAGAGCTACATACGAGAGAGCGATTGAAATCCCCAAATTAAACACATATATATGCATGGCACATTTAATTTAATTAGAGGACCGCGAGGCACCCCTGGCCTGCTTGATGCATAATTAAGTGTCATTGGCCTATATATATAGGGTTTAATTAGGGTTTAGGGTTTAGGGTTAGGAGGTTAGGGTTTAGGGTTTAATGTTTATGGTGTTTAGGGTTTAGGGATTAGGGATTAGGGTTTATTTAGGGTTTAAGGTTTAGGGATCATCGATCGAGTGCGCACACACACATTATTAGAGGCACACGCGCCTTTGCGCATAAAGTGCATGCGTATATGTGTGTGTTTTTTGGCCACCAACGACATATAGATGATCGAGAGAGAGAGATTGAAATCCCCCAAGAATATGTTCAAATATATATTAAAATATATGCACGAATTAATGCATGCATGGTAGGCCATGCATGCACACTAATTATATATATATTATGAGGAAACTTAATCAAATGTGTTTTCATTCGAGAGAACTTGTCAAAATTCAAGTTAATTAATTTATCATCGATAATTATATAATTAATTAATGAATCTCAGGGAGATGTTATACAACATATGATCGATATATAGGCCATGTATATATTAATTGGTTTTAATCTACCGTTTTTGCTAGCTAGCTGCATGCTATATATAGAGCATGTTTTTATTAGATCGGGTTATAGCTAGTATAGTTTAGGGTTATGTGTTTTAATTAACTAGGGTTTGATTAGCTAGGGGTTAGTTATATATATATGGTTTAGGGTTAATGCATGTCACATTTAATTTAACTAGAGGACCGCGAGGCACCCCTGGCCTGCTTGATGCACAATTAAGTGTCGTTGGCCTATATATATAGGGTTTAATTAGGGTTTAGGGTTAGCTAGCTGGGTTTAGGGTTTAGTGTTTTGGGTGTTTAGCTAGGGTCTAGGGTTTAGGGTTTAGTGTTTACTGTGTTTAGAGGGTCTAGGGTTTAGTGTTTAGGGTGTTTAGGGTCTAGGGTTTAGGGTCTAGTGTTTAGGGTCTATGGTTTAGGGTTTAATTAGTGTTTAGGGTGTTTAGGGTTTAGGGTTTAGTGTTTACGGTGTTTAGGGTCTAGGGTTTAGGGTTTAGTGTTTAGGGTCTAGGGTTTAGGGTTTAATTAGTGTTTAGGGTGTTTATAGGGTTTAGGGTTTAGGGTTTAGGGTTTTAGGGTTTAGGGTTTAGGGTTTAGGGTTTATGGTTTAGGGTTTACGGTGTTTAGGGTCTAGGGTTTAGGGTTTAGTACATGTTTAGGGTGTTTAGGGTCTAGGGTTTAGTGTGTTTAGGGTGTTTAGGGTTTAGGGGATTAGGGATTAGGGTTTTAGGGTTGTTTAAGGTTTAGGGATCATCGATCGAGTGCGCACACACACATTATTAGAGGCACACGCGCCTTTGCGCATAAAGTGCATGCGTATATGTGTGTGTTTTTTGGCCACCAACGACATATAGATGATCGAGAGAGAGAGATTGAAATCCCCCAAGAATATGTTCAAATATATATTAAAATATATGCACGAATTAATGCATGCATGGTAGGCCATGCATGCACACTAATTATATATATATTATGAGGAAACTTAATCAAATGTGTTTTCATTCGAGAGAACTTGTCAAAATTCAAGTTAATTAATTTATCATCGATAATTATATAATTAATTAATGAATCTCAGGGAGATGTTATACAACATATGATCGATATATAGGCCATGTATATATTAATTGGTTTTAATCTACCGTTTTTGCTAGCTAGCTGCATGCTATATATATAGAGCATGTTTTTATTAGATCGGGTTATAGCTAGTATAGTTTAGGGTTATGTGTTTTAATTAACTAGGGTTTGATTAGCTAGGGGTTAGTTATATATATATGGTTTAGGGTTAATGCATGTCACATTTAATTTAACTAGAGGACCGCGAGGCACCCCTGGCCTGCTTGATGCACAATTAAGTGTCGTTGGCCTATATATAGGGTTTAATTAGGGTTTAGGGTTAGCTAGCTGGGTTTAGGGTTTAGTGTTTTGGGTGTTTAGCTAGGGTCTAGGGTTTAGGGTTTAGTGTTTACTGTGTTTAGAGGGTCTAGGGTTTAGTGTTTAGGGTGTTTAGGGTCTAGGGTTTAGGGTCTAGTGTTTAGGGTCTATGGTTTAGGGTTTAATTAGTGTTTAGGGTTTAGTGTTTACGGTGTTTAGGGTCTAGGGTTTAGGGTTTAGTGTTTAGGGTCTAGGGTTTAGGTTTTAATTAGTGTTTAGGGTGTTTATAGGGTTTAGGGTTTAGTGTTTAGGGTTTAGGGTTTTAGGGTTTAGGGTTTAGGGTTTAGGGTTTAGGGTTTATGGTTTAGGGTTTACGGTGTTTAGGGTCTAGGGTTTAGGGTTTAGTGTTTAGGGTGTTTAGGGTCTAGGGTTTAGTGTGTTTAGGGTGTTTAGGGTTTAGGGATTAGGGATTAGGGTTTTAGGGTTGTTTAAGGTTTAGGGATCATCGATCGCACACACATTATTAGAGGCACCCGCGCCTTTACGCATCAAGTGCATGCGTATATATGTGTGTTTTTTGGGCCACCAACGATATATAGATGATCGAGAGAGAGAGATCGATTGAAATCCCCAAGAATATGTTCAAATATACATTAAAATATATGCACGAATGCATTGTAGGCCATGCATGCACACTAATTATATATATATTATGAGGCAACTTAATCAAATGTGTTTTCATTCGAGAGAACTTGTCAAAGTTCAAGTTAATTAATTTATCACGATAATTATATAATTAATTAATGATTCTCAGGGATATGTTATACAACATGATCGATATAGGCCATGTATATTTTAATTGGTGTTAATCTACGGTTTGCTAGCTAGCTGCTATATATAGAGCATGTTTTTATTAGATCGGGTTATAGCTAGCTAGTATAGTTTAGGGTTATGTGTGTTAATTAAGTAGGGTTGATTAGCTAGGGTTAGTTACATATATATGGTTTAGGGTTAATGCATGGCACATTTAATTTTATTAGAGGATCACGAGGCACCCATGACCCACTCGATCGATGCACAATTAAGTGTCGTTGGCCTATACATAGGGTTTAATTGGGGTTTAGGATTAGCTAGGGTTTAGGGTTAGGGTTAGGGTACGTTTAGGGTCTAGGGTTTAGGGTTTAGTGTTTAGGGTTTAGGGATTAGGGATTTAAGGTTTTAGGGTTGTTTAAGGTTTAGGGATCATCGATCGAGTGCGCACACACATTATTAGAGGCACCCGCGCCTTTACGCATAAATTGCATGCATATATATGTGTGTTTTTTGGGCCACCAACGATATATAGATGATCGAGAGAGAGAGATCGATTGAAATCCCCAAGAATATGTTCAAATATACATTAAAATATATGCACGAATGCATTGTAGGCCATGCATGCACACTAATTATATATATATTACGAGGCAACTTAATCAAATGTATTTTCATTCGAGAGAACTTGTCAAAGTTCAAGTTAATTAATTTATCACGATAATTATATAATTAATTAATGAATCTCAGGGATATGTTATGCAACATGATCGATATAGGCCATGTATATTTTAATTGGTGTTAATCTACGGTTTGCTAGCTAGCTGCTATATATAGAGCATGTTTTTATTAGATCGGGTTATAGCAGCTAGCTAGTATATATAGTTTAGGGTTATGTGTTTTAATTAAGTAGGGTTGATTAGCTAGGGTTAGTTACATATATATGGTTTAGGGTTAATGCACGACACATTTAATTTTATTAGAGGATCACGAGGCACCCATGACCCGCTCGATCGATGCACAATTAAGTGTCGTTGGCCTATACATAGGGTTTAATTGGGGTTTAGGATTAGCTAGGGTTTAGGGTTAGGGTTAGGGTTAGGGTTAGGGTATGTTTAGGGTCTAGGGTTTAGGGTTTAGTGTTTAGGGTGTTTAGGGTTTAGGGATTAGGGATTTTAGGTTTTAGGGTTGTTTAAGGTTTAGGGATCATCGATCGAGTGCGCACACACATTATATTATTAGAGGCACCCGCGCCTTTACGCATAAATTGCATGCATATATATGTGTGTGTTTTGGGCCACCAACGATATATAGATGAGAGAGAGAGAGATTGAAATCCCCAAGAATATGTTCAAATATACATTAAAATATATGCACGAATGCATTGTAGGCCATGCATGCACACTAATTATATATATATATTATGAGGCAACTTAATCAAATGTGTTTTCATTCGAGAGAACTTGTCAAAGTTCAAGTTAATTAATTTATCACGATAATTATATAATTAATTAATGAATCTCAGGGATATGTTATACAACATGATCGATATAGGCCATGTATATTTTAATTGGTGTTAATCTACGGTTTGCTAGCTAGCTGCTATATATAGAGCATGTTTTTATTAGATCGGGTTATATCTAGTATAGTTTAGGGTTATGTGTTTTAATTAAGTAGGGTTGATTAGCTAGGGTTAGTTACATATATATGGTTTATGGTTAATGCATGGCACATTTAATTTTATTAGAGGATCGCGAGGCACCCATGACCCGCTCGATCGATGCACAATTAAGTGTCGTTGGCATATACATAGGGTTTAATTGGGGTTTAGGATTAGCTAGGGTTTAGGGTTAGGGTTAGGGTACGTTTAGGGTCTAGGGTTTAGGGTTTAGTGTTTAGGGTGTTTAGGGTTTAGGGATTAGGGATTTAGGGGTTTTAGGGTTGTTTAAGGTTTAGGGATCATCGATCGAGTGCGCACACACATTATTAGAGGCACCCGCGCCTTTACGCATAAATTGCATGCATATATATATATGTGTGTTTTTTGGCCACCAACGATATATAGATGATCGAGAGAGAGAGATTGAAATCCCCAAGAATATGTTCAAATATACATTAAAATATATGCACGAATGCATGGTAGGCCATGCATGCACACTAATTATATATATATATATTATGAGGCAACTTAATCAAATGTGTTTTCATTCGAGAGAACTTGTCAAAATTAAAGTTAATTAATTTATCACGATAATTATATAATTAATTAATGAATCTCAGGGATATGTTATACAACATGATCGATATAGGCCATGTATATATTAATTGGTGTTAATCTACGGTTTGCTAGCTAGCTGCTATATATAGAGCATGTTTTTATTAGATCGGGTTATAGCAGCTAGCTAGTATAGTTTAGGGTTATGTGTTTTCATTAAGTAGGGTTGATTAGCTATGGTTAGTTACATATATATGGTTTAGGGTTAATGCATGGCACATTTAATTTAATTAGAGGACCGCGAGGCACCCCTGGCCTGCTTGATGCACAATTAAGTGTCGTTGGCCTATATATAGGGTTTAATTAGGGTTTAGGGTTAGGGTTAGGGTTTAGGGTCTAGGGTTTAGTGTTTAGGGTTTAGGGATTAGGGATTAGGGTTTCAGGGTTGTATAAGGTTTAGGGATCATCGATCGAGTGCGCACACACATTATTAGAGGCACCCGCGCCTTTGCGCATAAAGTGCATGCGTATAGTTTAGGGTTATTTGTTTTAATTAAGTAGGGTTTGATCAGCTAGGGTTAGTTACATATATATGGTTTAGGGTTAATGCATGGCACATTACATATAGTTTAAATCTCAAGAATGTTTATACATGATAGGCCATATGTGCAAAGGAATTTTTTTCCGTGAACTTGTCAAAATTCAAGTTTATCAGTGCCAATGGAAACTAGTCCAAAAAATTACATAGAGGACCAAAAGTACTAGACAATAACTAATAGAACCTGCAACTTTACAAAAAGGACCCCAAAACATATAGAAGAAAATCAATCGAGTCCTTCTGGACCGCACATCAGATCTCTGCTCCGCATCCTTTCCAGCAACTCCGTCGCCGGGGACGCACCACTTGGGACGGTGTCGCCGGTAGTCGCCAGGACGAAGGAGAAGAAGGGCCTCAGCAACGGCATATTGGCTCTGAGAAGGGTCGCTGAAAGTCCAAGATGTGCACGGGCAAGACGGATGACGCCGTCGTATGCCCCGAGCTTGTGAACTTTAGCAGCTTGACTTCCCCATTGGCCAGATCTGAAGCACTGACCAAAGCAAGCCTCACCGTTAGCGCCATCACATTGATGGCACCAGATCGGGGTTTGGCCGGCAAGATCCGCCAGATTCACCATAGGCCAGATCTGAAGCCGATGACGAGATCCCCGACTCCATTGCGCCATTCTGCTCATGGGAAACACTGGATCTAAGCTTACAACAACACTAACTCCCTCGGATCCAAATTAGCTGACTCAACTTTGCTTATCTAAATATGGATGTATCCACACATGTTTTTACTCTAGATACATACACGTCTAAGGAAAGTTGAATCAATTAATTTAGTTCGGAGGGTGTACAATATACAGAGAGAAGTCGGCCTCGTCTCCGGCCGGCGAGGCCGCCGGAGAGAAGGGGGAGAGGAGCCGGGGGAGTGGGAGAGACTCGAGAGAGAAAGAGAAGAGGAAGAAATGAGAGCTCCCTGGGGAAGAACATTATTTTTGTCGTTCTGCTCGTAGTAGCTTGAAACTGAAAATTTCGGCCACGCGCCAAATCATCCCGCCGCATCCATTCGAAAATCCCGTGACCAGTTTTACCCTTTTAACCCTGGTCCGGAAGCTACAACCCACCGACCATGGAGGGCTCATTCGGTAACAATGAAATATCTTGCCTAGATCCCGAACCCTCCCCACAGGCCCACACCCACCCACCAACCATTCGCCCCATTAGCTCAAAAATACTCTCACAAGCCAAAGCTCTGACTCTCTACAGTACTAGATCTGCTTCGCCGCCGGCATACTCCTCCACAGCGTAGCCTTGATCGTGTTGGCTGTCCACCCACCTGATCCGCTCCCCCGCCGCCCTCGTCACCGACGGATCTGCTTCACCGCCGACCTCGCCACCGACGGATCTGCTTCACCGCCGACCTCGCCACCGACGGATCTGCTTCACCGCCGACCTCGCCACCGACTACCTCGCCGCAGCGGCTGTATCAACTTCACCGAATACCTTGCCAGCCAACCAGATCTGCTTCACTAACGCCCGCTTCTACTGAAACATGGTCGATTCATCGTCTCCCGCGTTCGCCGCCGCTGGAATGCAAGTTGCCGCCCCCGTCCACCCCGCCGCAGCTTGGTTAGTACGCTGGCCCGTTAGATCGCGGTGTTTCTTTAGCCATGTTTTGTGTAGTTATTTGCAGATCTCATATGCCGTTAACTTTCTTGATGTGTTGCTTCGCATGAAGTTTGTTTAAATGTTGTACAGTACAAAAGCATTATCCGGTCGCTACCATCCTGTTCATTCTACTGACACCTGTGTGCATCCACATATTTATAGCCTTGTACCCATTCATTTGCTGCCAACTGTTTTTGTACTGCATGCTATTGTCGCACTGCTTTTATAGTCGTGCTATGGGCATTTCCAATCTGCTTGTTCTTATACCACGTCATTAGCTCACCGCTAGCTGTTTTCTCGTGTCTGCTATTCTCACACTGCTTTTATAATCATGCTATGTGCATTTCCAATCTGCTTGCTCTTATACCTCGTCTTTAGCTTATATAGTTATTGCTGCGTGCATGTCTGGTCTTTGTATTATCGTAGACTGACTTGTCAATGTTATTTTTCCTTGGGATTGATCATGCGAACCACTTATTAGAACATCCAACATTAACAGCGGGGACGCTAGGTAAGGTTGGAATCTGAGTTCGTGGTTGGTAATTTTGGCAGTTTACTTCCGTTATTATCTATAACCTATATGCATTGTTCCTTATGCAAGAGATTAACACTTGGAACCCTGCCATAGCAATGCCATTCATGCTTTACTATGTTTCTGCCTATTTGATATGCTTGTCTTGGAGAAACTTCGAGGGTGATTTGAACCTGACATTTGGTCATTCTTAATGCCAGTTTACTTTATGTGTAAAACCTTGGCATTACCCTACTCTAAATCTGAATGTCTGAAATTCGTATCTCATGCAAAGCAACATCTAGTTGGTTTTAATTTGATATCTGGTAACTATTGGCTTATTCATTTGGCAGCTCAAGTTTTTTGTTATTTGAAACCAGCTGACTTGGTCTTAAATGTGATATCTAAACACAGATTAAGGACAATGGAGCAGGAGGATTAGCATTTCACTTGATGGCTGAACCTAAAATGATAGGCATGTTGACCACGACTAGTGCACGCAAGAGAAGGACCTGCAGTGAGCCAGTATGTGCTTAGTACATGCATCTTATCTTATCTTGTGCTTATTTCTGCTACATGCTGTTATCTGATCTCTACATTGCGTAATACATGTTTGAATAGTTAATTGTTGTAACTATGTTTACAATGTTACCAGAATGCTGTTTTAATGAAGCAGTCATCATTAGAAGATAGTCGCCAAAAAAGGATCTGTAGCGACCCTGTGCAACATTATGATGTAAGTTTGTGCTTAGTACAAGTTCCATACATGTCTTATTTATGCAACTTGTTATTATCTTATATCTACATTGCATAATAAATGTTTGCATAGTTCATCGTTTAACTCTTTTTGCATTATTATCAGAATGCAGTTGTGATGAAGCAATCTTCATTAACTGTGAGGCCCACAAAAAGTTCTGATCTTTCTTCTGATGCATCTTCTCATAGCCGTCAACCTAGACCATTTCTTTCATCAGACAGTAAATATCTCAAGGCTGTACTTTATAAAAGACATGGTATTGCTGCTTTAAGATCTGTAGCTGATATGTTGACAAAGAGTACACAAGATTCAATCAAGGCGATTGCCAAATGTCAACGTGTTATTGATGATGCTAATAGAAGTCCTCAATGATTCTATGTAATTTTTTTATTTGGGCACATTAATTGCCTTGTAATTTTCCTATTTGTTTTATTTGTGTATGTAATTGTGTGTATCATTGAAATCAGATTTTAGGCTCATGAAATTTAATGCAAGTTGACTAGTCAAACAAGTAGGGCCCTACAACAGATTGGGCCGGCCCACTTACAGTAGTGTGGGACCCACTTTCATTTTGGGCCGGCCCACTTCTTTAGTAGGCCGGCCCGGTTACACGATAGTGGGCTCCACATGCTTATTGGGCCGGCCCTTGCTCTATGGTGGTCCCACATGGTAAATGGGCCGGCCCTTTAATAGGAAGGTGGGACCCACCTGTGTTTTGACCCGGCCCACTATCTTGTTGGGCCGGCCCACTTTCTAGATGGTGGACCCCACATACCAAATGGGCCGGCCCACTTTCTATATGGTGGACCCCACACACCAAATGGGCCGGCCCTTTAATAGGATGGTGGGACCCACTGTGTTTTGGCCCGGCCACTATCTCGTTGGGCCGGCCCACTTTCTACATGGTGGACCCCACATACCAAATGGGCCGGCCCATTACAGGAGTGTGGGACCCACATGTGTTTTTGGCCCGGCCCACTATCTTGGTGGGCCAGCCCACTGCTATATTGTGGACCCCACATACTAAATGGGCCGGCCCTTTAACAGGAAGGGGTCCCACCTGTTTTGGCCCGACCCACTATCTTGTTGGGCCGGCCCACTTGATATATGGTGGACCCCACACACTAAATGGGCCGCCCTTTAACGAAAGTGGGACCCACGTGTTTTTGGCCGGCCCACTAGCTTGTTGGGCCGCCCACTTGCTATACGGTGGACACCACACACTAAATGGGCCGGCCTTTTAACGGGCAAGTGGGACCCACCTGTGTTTTGGCCCGGCCCACTTGCTTCTTGGGCGCCCAGTTCTGTAAGGTGGACCCCACATGTTAAATGGGCCGGCCCATTTAACTTTTGACCATCAACATTAGGTTAGGCCCGCCCACGTAACTAATGGACCGGCCCAGCTATATAGTTGACCGGTCAAACTATGTCATCTGGCCCGGCCCGCTTAAGACGTGGCAGGCCTCGTGTGGGCCTACCATCTACCACGGGGTTTCAGGTTAACGCCGTTAACGCGGTTAACGGCGTCGCCACGTGTCGGTTGCATGACGTCGGCAGTCAACGGGCTCCCGAAAACACAACGGTCCGATTTTCCGTGGCGGAAGGCGCCCAAGCGCGACGGACCGAAAAAATCGTCGTTGGACTTTGCCTGACGCAGTTTCCACAACGGAACCCATATCGTCGGGTTAGGCCCATAGGCGACGAAAAATACCCCTTAGCGGACGATTTTGAGACGTTGTCTATCAGAACTTTTCTTGTAGTGTGCGCAGAAACAGCATTGCTGTCTGTCACGAATCTGAGCACAGTTCTCTGTAGGAAATTCAAAAAAATCTGCCAATTTACGAGCGTGATCCTCGATATGTACGCAACTTTCATTAGTTTTGAGTTTTTCCATTTGAGCAAGTCTGGTGCCAGCTTTAAATTCGTCTTTACGGACTGTTCTGTTTTTTCTGCCTTTTATTTCGCATTGCCTCTTTTGCTATGTTGGATTTATTTCTTTGATCCATTAATGTCCAGTAGCATTATGCAATGTCCAGTGAAAATAATGATTGTGTCACCTCTGAATGTGTGAATTATTAATTGTGCACTAACCCTCTAATGAGTTTGCTTGAAGTTTGGTGTGAAGGAAGTTTTCAAGGGTCAAGAGAGGAGAATGATATACTATGATCAAGAGGAGTGAAAGCTCTAAGCTTGGGGATGCCCCGTGGTTCACCCTGCATATTTTAAGAAGACTCAAGCGTCTAAGCTTGGGGATGCCCAAGGCATCCCCTTCTTCATCGACAACATCATCAGGTTCCTCCCCGAAACTATATTTTTATTCAATCACATCTTGTGTTCTTTACTTGGAGCGTCGGTTTGTTTTTGTTTTTGTTTTTGTTTGAATAAGATGGATCCTAGCATTCACTTTGTGGGAGAGACACGCTCCGCTGTTGCATATGGACACATGTGTCCTTAGGCTTTACTCATAATGTTCAAGGCGAAGTTTCTTCTTCGTTAAATTGTTATATGGTTGGAATTGGAAAATGCTACATGTAGTAATTCTAAAATGTCTTGGATAATGTGATACTTGGCAATTGTTGTGCTCATGTTTAAGCTCTTGCATCATATGCTTTGCACCCATTAATGAAGAAATACATAGAGCTTGCTAAAATTTGATTTGCATATTTGGTTTCTCTAAGGTCTAGATAATATCTAGTATTGAGTTTTGAACAACAAGGAAGACGGTGTAGAGTCTTATAATGTTTACAATATGTCTTTTATGTGAGTTTTGCTGCACTTGTTCATCCTTGAGTTTGCTTCAAATAACCTTGCTAGCCTAAACCTTGTATCGAGAGGGAATACTTCTCATGCATCCAAAATCCTTGAGCCAACTACTATGCCATTTGTGTCCACCATAACTACCTACTACATGGTATTTCTCCGCCATTCCAAAGTAAATTGCTTGAGTGCTACCTTTAAAATTCCATCATTTACCTTTGCAATATATAGCTCATGGGACAAAATAGCCTTAAAAACTATCGTAGTATTGAATATGTACTTATGCACTTTATATTTTATTAAGTTGCTTGTTGTGCGATAACCATGCTTCTGGGGAACGCCATCAACTATTGTTGAATATCATGTGAGTTGCTATGCATGTCCGTCTTGTCTGAAGGATCTATCATTTTAGTGGTTGGAGCATGCAAAATTGTGAGAGAAGAACATTGGGCCGCTAACTAAAGCCATGAATCATGGTTGAAGTTTCAGTTTTGGACATATATCCTCAATCTCATATGAGAATAAT
Source organism: Lolium multiflorum (assembly GCA_030979885.1). Lineage (NCBI taxonomy): Eukaryota > Viridiplantae > Streptophyta > Magnoliopsida > Poales > Poaceae > Lolium > Lolium multiflorum. The sequence goes on along the minus strand of CM061747.1, from coordinate 116,699,859 downwards.
AATTGTTGCTACATGCTTATGCATTTAAGAGGAGTCCATTATCTGTTGTCCATGTTGTCCCGGTATGGATGTCTAAGTTGAGAATAATCAAAAGCGAGAAATCCAAAATGCGAGCTTTCTCCTTAGACCTTTGTACAGGCGGCATGGAGGTACCCCTTTGTGACACTTGGTTGAAACATGGCATGCAAAGATCCGGTAGTCCAAGCTAAGTAGGACGAGGTGCGGGCACTATTAGTATACTATGCATGAGGCTTGCAACTTGTAAGATATAATTTTCATAACTCATATGCTTTATTACTACCGTTGACAAAATTGTTTCATGTTTTCAAAATAAAAGCTCTAGCACAAATACAGCAATCGATGCTTTCCTCTTTGAAGGACCATTCTTTTACTTTTATTGTTGAGTCAGTTTACCTATCTCCTTCCACCTTAAGAAGCAAACACTTGTGTGAACTGTGCATTGATTCCTACATACTTGCATATTGCACTTGTTATATTACTTTATGTTGACAATATCCATGAGATATACATGTTATAAGTTGAAAGCAACCGCTGAAACTTCATCTTCCTTTGTGTTGCTTCAACACCTCTACTTTGATTTATTGCTTTATGAGTTAACTCTTATGCAAGACTTATTGATGCTTGTCTTGAAGTACTATTCATGAAAAGTCTTTGTCATATGATTCACTTGTTTACTCATGTCATTACCTTTGCTTTGATCGCTGCATTCATTACATATGTTTACAAATAGTATGATCAAGATTATGATGGCATGTCACTTCAGAAATTATCTTTGTTATCGTTTTACCTGCTCGGGACGAGCAGAACTAAGCTTGGGATGCGATACGTCTCCAACGTATCGATAATTTCTTATGTTCCATGCTACTTTATTGATGATACCTACATGTTTTATGCACATTATATGTCATATTTATGCATTTTACGGAACTAACCTATTAACAAGATGCCGAAGAGCCAGTTGTTGTTTTGCTGTTTTTGGTTTCAGAAATCCTAGTAAAGAAATATTCTCGGAATTGGACGAAACTTTCGCCCGGGGTCCTATTTTTGCACGAAGCTTCCAGAAGACCGAAGAGATAACGAAGTGGGGCCACGAGGCGGCCAGAGGGCAGGGCGGCGCGGCCCAGGCCTTGGCCGCGCCGACCTAGCCCCTGGGCCCTCGTGTGGCCCTCGCGTTGACCCTCCGCCTACTTAAAGCCTCCGTCGCGAAACCCCCGATCCGAGCCACGATACGGAAAACCCGAGACGCCGCCGCCGCGTCCCATCTCGGGATTCGGAGATCGCCTCCGGCACCTGCGGAGAGGGGATTCATCTCGGAGGACTCTACACCGCCATGGTCGCCTCCGGAGTGATGAGTGAGTAGTCCACCCCTGGACCATGGGTCCATAGCAGTAGCTAGATGGTTGTCTTCTCCTTGTTGTGCTTCATTGTTGGATCTTGTGAGCTGCCTAACATGATCAAGATCATCTATCTGTAATACTATATGTTGTGTTTGTCGGGATCCGATGGATAGAGAGTACTATGATTATGGTGATTATCAATCTATTGTTTATGTGTTGTTTATGATCTTGCATGCTCTCCGTTATTAGTAGAGGCTCTGGCCAAGTTTTTGCTCTTAACTCCAAGAGGGGGTATTTATGCTCGATAGTGGGTTCATGCCTTCATTGAATCTGGGATCGTGACAGTAGGTTCTAAGGTTGTGATGTGCTGTTGCCACTAGGGATAAAACATTGATGCTATGTCTAAGGATGTAGTTGTTGATTACATTACGCACCATACTTAATGCAATTGTCTGTTGCTTTGCAACTTAATACTGGAGGGGGTTCGGATGATAACCTGAAGGTGGACTTTTTAGGCATAGATGCAGTTGGATGGCGGTCTATGTACTTTGTCGTAATGCCCGGATTAAATCTCACTATATTTATCATATCATGTATATGCATTGTTATGCCTTTCTCTATTTGTCAATTGCCCGACTGTAATTTGTTCACCCAACATGCTTTTATCTTATGGGAGAGACACCTCTAGTGAACTGTGGACCCCGGTCCTATTCTTTACATAGCATACAATCTACTTGTTTTGTTTTCTTTGCAAACATCTTCCACTCGATACGTTTAATCCTTTGTTACAGCAAGCCGGTGAGATTGACAACCTCACTGTTTCGTTGGGACAAAGTACTTGGGTTGTGTTGTGCAGGTTCCGCGTTGGCGCCGGAATCCCTGGTGTTGCGCCGCATCACATTTCGCGACCATCAACCTTCAACGTGCTTCTTGGCTCCTACTGGTTCGATTAAACCTTGGTTTCTTTCTGAGGGAAAACTTGCTACTGTGCGCATCATACCTTCCTCTTGGGGTTCCCAACGAACGTGTGAGTTACACGCCATCAGTATCCAACACTAATAGGGTTTAGTGGAATATGGTTATGTAATGCTCAAGATTTGACATGGTTGCTCCTAAGGTTCATCACATTGGTGTGATGCTAAGCATGGATCACTATGCTTGGTCTCAGAAGATAGGATCTAGGGTTGGTCCTATTTAGTCAGCTAAGCATGGATCTGAAATACCAATGTATTAGAGATGGGCCTCTATTATTTTATGTGGACATAGGTATGTCTTTAGTTGCTAATCATGGCTTTATGATTTGAAAAGGAAAGTATCATGATCACATACTATAACCTAGGTTTTAGGTTTAAGACCAATTAGGGTTCATATGGATTTGTGAAGCTAGGGTTCCTAAAGAATTAGGGTTTTAGAATCCCACATAAAATTATGGGGTTGTGTTCTTTATTCAATATGGAACTAGGGTTTCCTAATTACTTTATAGTTCTATGAGTAATAACTTCATTCTAAAGTTGAAGTTATTAATAACTTTGAAATAAAAATAATATTGAGTTTGGTAGTTTATTATTTTTAAACAGTTAATATTTGAGAGCGAGCTACGGCGCGAGCTAGGGCTCGATAGGATGCTCAAAAGACGCGCAAGATCACCTGGAAGCTACCTGTAGGGTCGTCGGCGTTGATTGGAGACGGAGATGTCGCGGCGGTCGCCATTTCCTCCGCAGTACCGCGAAAGGGAACGGCCGAATTCGCACTCCTCCGAGCTCCCCTTGACGCGCCCATATACCAGATGGACGAGGACGACGAGGCGCTCCTCCTGAGCTCAACGGCGGGCTCTAGGGTGGTCGCAATCGCCGAGGCGAGATTGTCTCCGGCGAGCTAGGGTTTCGGTGTTTTGGTCGATTGAGAGGAAAGGAGGGGAAATTGAGGGCTTCTTCTCCTTTTATACGCCCTCCGGCGTGTGCTGGTGGTCAGCAAAAACGGCGGCGACCGCGGGACGTGGCTCTGGCCATTGCGGTGGCGAGCTCCCGCGCGTCTAGGACGAAGACGAAGGCGAGGACGTCTCCTTCGTGTTTATCCTCGCGAAGAGGTACTTGGGCCGTGATGGGCTGTGCTGGGCTGGTGCAGTTGGGCCAATAGTTGGCCTGTGGTGCTAGGCTGCACCGTGGGCTGCTCGGCCAGGTAAGTCCAGGTAGGTCTTTCTTATTTTCTTTTCTGTTTTCTTTTTCTGTTTTATAATTCTGTTTTGAATTCTAATTTGAATTCCTTTCTATTTTGCAGATCTTGCTTATTGGATTCATACAATTATTAGTACAAGGCACTGCAGATACTTTAAAGATTATTGTGGTGTATTATAAAATTCAATAGGAATACTAGAGCATTGATTTATTAGTTACTATTGGGATTTGAATTAAATAACCATATATGCATTAGTTTGAATATTGCCCTTGGAAATATCCAAATTACTTTCCCAATGGTTGTTGATCTTACTTAATGATATATAGAGTTTTATTTGGTTTTTATCTTGCAAGAAACAATTCCAAAGTAATGTTTATTTATGAATTTCAAATAAGAGAGTGATTTGGATGGCATAATTTCATGTGCTAAAATGTCACTAGGGACTTGATCTCTCATTTGAGATTGTTGGTCACTTACACATGAATTTATGTGAGCACTTGCTTGTTAAGGTCTTGTGAGGTTTATCTTAATTTCTATTTCAAGTTTATTACTTGTACTATTATTTTAATAACACCTTGCAATAGTTATAGTAGGTATTACTCTCATCAGGGTTTGGTCTTGGTCATAATGATAAGTGGTTGATCACCACTTATGGGTTTTAATTATAAAATGTAGCACAGGGTTTCTGATGTTCATAATTCAAGCATAAGATATTATTGAGGTTGCAATTCTGGTTATAGAGATGGGATGACATCATATTGCATATGCTAGGGTTAATCTCCCCTAACCAAGATAATATGGTTACTTTCTTATTTGCTTCTGTGCTCATTTAATTATTAAGGATTTGAGAATTGGTTTTATCTTCTACCAATTAACTACAATTATTATCCTTAATTTATTGTTAAGTTAACTACATTGGATATAGTTCTTTTTATAGTTAACTTTGGTCTTATGGATGTATGGTTTCTCACCATATTAAGTATAGAGTTTAACTCTAAGGCTTTCTTGTGATTCTTAAGTGAAGAATAGGTGGAATGTAGATGTGGTAGAATTGTACTTATGATCACCAAGTGAATCACAAGTTAAGGTTGGGATATAAGCTTAGGGTTGCTTACTAGTTACCTTCCTAAGATTTCATGTGGTGAATGATATTTCCTTATCCTATTAGGTTTTAACTTATCCTCACATACCTCAAGAGCATGATCATGGATTAGGCATAATCCACTTGTTCTTAATCTCTCTACCTCAAGTTCTTAGGGTTTATGATCATCACTCAATTTATAATGATCAAGGTTTGGCTTCCTAAGTTATCTCTCAAGAATTAGGTTTCTCACTCCCAAGATTAAGTATTGTCTTGATCAACTAAGTATAGAACTTCTAATTTATCTTCTTGAATGGGACTACTATGGTTGCCTCTTTAAGTTTATACCCCAGGATAATGCCTGAGATATTATGTTAGGTTTCTACTTAATCAATGATGATATAATCATCTAGTATATGGATAGTTATCTTCCTCACATTCAATTGTTGGCTTAACTTTCTTGAGTGTAACACCTTAGCTTGAGCTCTCTCTCATAGGAATAGTTATTCTAGGGTTTATAGTGTACTCACAATATCTCAATAGGTATTCAGTCTAAAACTCCACTTGGTTATCTTGATTGAGTTAATCTCCTCCTTACTTTATCAATTCATGGATATGGTATTATTCCATGTGATATTAGGTTATCTCACCACTCTAGGATGAAATAGTTTACCTCCTAATACTTTAGTCCAAAGGTTGTCCTTGATTCCTTAATAAGTAAAGCTGGAATTGGTATGAATGGTCTCTCTTATTTTGGGAAGGACTTTAATACTAACTTAAGGTTAGGCTCCATAGGGATTGATGTGATCATCAATATCTATGTTTAACATAAATGGTTTCTCTCTCTAGGAGTGTCTTGAATAATATCATAGGGTTCCTCTTAAAGATGATACTTTGAATACTTGGATATATATCCAAGGTTTAACTCAAGGTTTGCTAATGCTTCTCTAATAACTATAATAGAACTCTCACCTCTCTAGGTTTTGATGTATAATAATTTGGAATAGAGAAGAAGGTATAGTTCTTGAGTGGATCTCCTTGTTATAATTCCAATGTTGAAGTGGAATGAATACCATGAGGTTCATGGTAGGAACATGGATTAGTTTAAGACATGGAAAAGATAAGTTAGGAATAGTTTCTCCAGTTTATTGTTACTTGGTTTCAATTTGAATAGATGTTCATATGTTGTGACAAGGTATACCATATTATGATCTTAATAAGATCAAGTAATTGATCCTTGATTAATAAGTTATTGTGTTGGTTGTATTGCCATTTGATCTAACCCTTGAGATCAAATCATCTCTACCCAAAACAAGGTTTTAACAAAGGTCACATTGAGGTTTATAACGCTTGACTTGATGAGCTACTTCAATTCCACCAAGGTCAAGTGAAACTTCAGTTACTGTGACTGTTTTACTTTAAAGCGCGAAAATTCCCCAGATTTTCTATGCATGAATGCAATGCACACTTCTGTTTCCTCTATTTTTGTAACCCCAATACCTGGGATATTACACGGCACAAGGCAGGACATCGGCAATTCCGGTCACATCTGCAGCGTTCGTACTCGAGTCGCCGACACCGTCAGATCCTAGAGACCCGATCCGCTGCGGATCCTTCGAGTTCATACCACATCTTGAGCCACCACATTCGATTCCGGGAGAATCGCGCGACGGCATGACCACCACTTTTGGAGGCGTTCACTTCATCATCGACTCCGGAGGCTTCCTTCGCCTCCCTAGGACAGGTACATCTGTTTCGAGGACCTCGGCTTCGACAGGCAACGCGCTGGCAGCAACTTCAGAAATCCTGCCCGGTAGCGCGCAGGGAGGCAGCCGAGGAAGTTTCGACATCGCGACAGGGCGAAAGAAAAGGCGAAGGGACGCGCATCATGGAGAGGAAGAACGTACGACATCTCACCCTCGCCGGTCCGAACGAGAGCATGAAGACATGCGACCGATCCATGGCCGCGCCCGTTCACCGTATTTATCGGCTACGGAGCAACTCGAGGCACCATGCTACCTTCACTCTTACATTGATCCGAAGGACGGTCGAGAAAAATCCAGCCATCTGCTAACGAATTGCCAGCATTTCTTGGAGATTCGACAGTTCTGCGACGATCTTAGAGCCGAAGCCTTATCAAGGGTTCACATAATGGAGAAGAGAACGGGGTCTTACAGCTATCCGCCAGAACCATATGTACCAGAGCCATATGAACCAATGGAAAAGTATGTACCAGCCGAAGCGTTCCCAGAGCCATGTGGGCAGGTCAACATGATCCATAAAACCAGCTTTTCAAAGAGGGAAATCAAGAAATTCTCGCGGGAGGTGAAGTATGCAGAAGTCGCCATGGTTGACACTCCCGAATTCATCGACTGGTCAGAGCAAGGCATCTCATTCGACAGGGCAGACCACCCAAAGGCCGTCCCTAGACCAGGTCATGCAGCCCTTGTTCTCGAGGCGCAAATCGGGGGATACAACATGAGCAAGGTATTCATGGATGGAGGAAGTGGCTTAAACTTGCTGTTTGCAAACACGATGAAGGCGATGGGTTTAACGGTCGACATGCTAAGAGAGTCCGATACAGGATTCCACGGCATCATACCGACTCGGCCCGCCTACTCCCTAGGCAAAACAACGCTGGACGTAGTTTTCGGCACACCTAGCAATTTCAGGAGGGAGAAAATCGAGTTTGAAGTAGTCGACTGGGAATCTCAGTACCATGCAATACTCGGCAGACCCGCCTTTGCCAAATTTATGGCCGTACCTCATTATGCGTACCTAAAACTGAAGATGCCTGGCAACAACGGGACCCCAATAACTGTCCACGGGAGCTTTGCTCGATCAGACACTTGCGACAGGGAGTTCCAGAAGATTGCCTCAAAGTTCGGAGCCAAGGAAGAACTCAACGCTATCGACGCCACCACAGATCATACGCAGCCACCAGCCGATAATCGAAACGTAAGATCCGATGAGTTCGACGCTGCAAAGGAAGCCAAGAAGCTAAGTGCATCCCGCTGACCCGAAGAAAACGGTCAATACATCGGCCGACCTCACGGTCGCATAGGAAGGCGCGCTCATCGAGTTCCTCCGTGAGCGCTGGGAGATATTTGCATGGGAACCATCCGACATGCCAGGTATCCCCAGGGAACTCGCTGAGCATGCCCTTAATGTTGACCCAACAACTAAACCAGTGCAACAGTCAATGCGCCGATTCTCCGAACCAAAGAGGAAAGCAATTGGCGAGGAAGTCAATCGGCTCCGTAAAGCAGGATTCATTCGGGAGCTCAAGGAAGCCGAATGGGTAGCCAACCCTGTTATGGTGCCGAAAAAGGACACCACTGCTCTGCGCATGTGTATCGATTACACCGGCCTCAACAAGCACTGTCCAAAGGATCACTTCCCGCTACCCCGCATTGATCAAATAGTCGACTCCACGGCTCGATGCGATCACCTCTCCTTCCTTGATGCATACTCCGGGTATAATCAGATCAAGCTGAAGAAAGAAGACCATGAGCTAACCGCGTTCATCACCCCACACGGCGTTTTCTGTTACAACGTCATGACTTTTGGGTTGAAAAACGCGGGAGCAACTTATCAACGTTGCATGCAGGCTTGCCTTGGGGAGCAGATCGGAAGAAACATCGAGGTCTACATCGACGATATCGTGGTGAAAACAAAGCACGCGGCCACCCTCATCGATGATTTGCGCGAGACCTTCGACAATCTAGACAAATACAAGATCAAGTTGAACCCAAAGAAATGCTTCTTCGGGGTGCCAGGGGGACAAGTGCTCGGCTACTTCATCTCAGCAAGGGGAATAGAAGCTAACCCTTTGAAGATCAAGGCTATCCTCGACATGGAACCGCCAAAGAATCTGCACCAAGTGCAGCAGTTGGCAGGACGGCTGGCGGCACTCAGCAGATTCATCGCCAAGCTAGGAGAAAAAGCTTTACCCTTCTATAATTTGATGAAAAAGTCAGAAAAATTCGAGTGGACAAAGGAGGCGCAGGAGTCCTTCGACAATCTGAAGAAAATTTTATCGACATCCCCGGTCCTTGTGACCCCCCGTGAGAAAGAAACATTGCTCATGTATATAGCGCAACAGCCCAAGTCTTCAGCAGCGTCTTGGTCGTCGAACGGGAAGAAGCAGGGAAAGTTCATGGCGTTCAGAGGCCTGTCTATTATCTCAGTGAAGTGCTCACACCAGCAAGACAGAGGTATCCCCATCATCAGAAGCTAGCATATGCAGTATGGAGGTCAGCGCGCAAGCTGCGGCACTACTTTACAGAGCACCCGATTGTCGTCGTGAGCGAAGCACCATTGAAGAGCATAATGACTAACCCAGAAGCCACGGGTCGAGTGTCTCAATGGGCGATCGAGATAGCACCACACGACATAACTTACGTCAATCGAACGGCGATAAAATCCCAAATCCTCCCAGACTTCGTGGCGGATTGGATCCAATCGCAAACACCAGTAGCACCCGACATGTCGGGGTCATGGATAATGTACTTCGACGGGTCGAAATGGAGCACAGGTGCAGGAGCAGGAGTGGTGTTGATATCACCACAGGGAGATAAGATGAAGTACATACTGCGTATGAATTTCCCGCTGCCGACAAACAATGAAGCAGAATACGAAGCGCTACTGCACGGAATGAAGATGGAAAAAGCATGCGAGGCAACTCGTCTGGAAATCTATGGCGATTCAAACCTGGTGGTGCAGCAGTCGATGAACCTGTGCGACGCGGTCAGCGACAACATGATCGCCTATCGGCAGCTGTATCAAAACATGGAAGCTAAATTCGAAGGATGTGAGCTCAAACATATCGGCAGAGCCAGCAACGAGGAAGCCGACACCTTGGCAAACATCAGGTCCATGTGTTCCCATATTCCGGACGGAGTGTTTTATGAAGTGATCAATCAACGATCAATAAAGGAGAAAGCGTCGGCACCTCCAGAACCGTCGGCTGACGAATTAAGGCGAGCTCGCAGCAAGCTGTCGAAGAAAAACCAACCCCCTGCTGAACAAATCCTCCTCCTTGAGCCATTATGGACCAAGCCGTTCCTAGCATATCTAACGAAGCAGGAATTACCGGCGGACCCAGTAGAGGCAAAACGAATCGTAAGACGTCGAAAGCCTTCACCATAGTAAACGGCGAACTTTACAAGCGCAGCATTTCCGGTATTTTCCAAAGGTGCATTGCCATTGACGATGGAAGAGCACTGCTGCGCGAGATACACGAGGGGACTTGTGGACATCACGCAGGAAGGGCTCTTGTAGCAAAAGCCTTCAGGGCAGGATTTTACTGGCCAACGCGGCATCGGACGCTAGAGATCTGGTCATGAAGTGCGACTCTTGCCAGCGATTTTCACCAAAACCGCACGCCCTGCAGACCTGATGACAATACCTTTGGCTTGGTCGTTCGCTCAATGGGGACTCGACCAAGTTGGACCACTGCCGAGATCATCGCCTGGAGGACACACGTACTTATTAGTCACAGTCGACAAATTCACAAAGTGGATCGAGGCAGTACTAGTACGAAACCAGAAAGAAAAAACAGCCGTCCAATTCTTCAAGGAAATAACATGTCGATTTGGCACGCCTCACGTCGTCACAAATAATGGAACTAACTGACTCCAAAGAATTCCAGAATTCTGTGATGATGGGGAATTAAGCTGAAATTTGCATCAGTGGCCCACCCGGACCAACGGTCAGGTGGAAAGGATCAACGGTCTAATAGGGGACGGACTCAAGAAACGTCTTACGGGCGCGGAAGGAGCTTGGGTCGAGGAGTTACCATCGGTACTTTGGAGCTTGCGTACTACACCCAACAGGTCGACTCAGTACACCCCATTCTTTCTGGTACACGGAGCCGAAGCAGTTCTGCCAGCCGACGTTTGATTCGAAGCACCAAGAGTGACGGCATACACAGAATCTTCCTCCAACATCGCTGCAGGACGCTGTAGACCTCCTCGACGAAGCGCGAGACATCGCTTTGGCCAGAACCACGGTGTATCAGCAGGCGCTGAGGAATTATCACAGCCGACGAATACGCAACCGATGCTTTAATGTTGGAGACATGGTACTTCGGCTGAAGCAAAAGAGACCCTCGAAACTCGAGTCTCCATGGGAAGGACCTTACATTGTCACTGAAGTGATACCAGGAGGAGCATACAGGCTCAAAAATCTTCAAGAAAAGATGTTGGGAACCCATGGAACATCGCACACTTGCGACGGTTCTATACATAGGATATTATTGATTTTTATTGTTCAAACAGCCCTTAAGGTTGCTTTCGAGTTATGAATAAAATTTTAATCAGGTTTTTTGCCTTTTTTCCTCAATTCAGGCCCTACCACCCGAACAGGTCGACTGCGGCCCTTACCTTCGGCTCTTACTCCCATCGGGAGCGCTGGCCCAAAAAACATGCAGTGTCATTAATTAAATACTCTCAACGGGAGCTAAGATTAGTGACACACAAAAACAACCAATCCAAGCCTCGAAGAATATACGCGAGTGCTGCAGTCGATGGTTACATTAACACAAAATAAGGCTCAAACCGGTGCACCGCGTGACGAAGCTAAGTCAATGGGTCACGCCCTTACAAAACTCACATATAGGCTTCGCAATAACATTGCACAATTCAACGAAGCCGTCGAGAGAGCAGGTTGAACTGATCACTCAGCCGCCTTCGACAATAAAAATATCAATCAAACTAACATAGCGTGCAACGTACGCAGTAAATTTATACAAAACAATCTTATGCAGGTATAAGGTTATTACATTCATGATCGGTCTCCCTGGTCCCAATGGGCCTTCAGATCCTTCTCAAGGCATGACTCCATCCGAGAAACAATGGTGTAAGCAGGACCTCTAGCAACATCATAATATTGGCCTAAATTCTTCTCAGTATCGGCTATGGCTCTCAAATCCAAAGATGGGTGGCACGCCAGCACCGTTGCAAAAGCAAGTTCGGCACCAGCCAGAAGTTCCTTCCGCACCAACTGTCGAATTCTTTCGGGAGACTTGAAACGGGTGAACAGGGCAGATAATGTTTCGGGTGCCTGGTCCAGAGGAAACAAAGTCTTCCAAACCATCGTAAGATGAGCATGGAATTTATCAAAATAATAATGCACCTTCTCTGCCCGATGCTCGAATTTCGCCACAAGGACAGCTTTCGGACGATGCGACCATAAATCGTGTTTCGGATGATCAACGTCAGTCATTGCCTCGACTTTCTCATGGATCCTCTTGTCCTCTTCAGATTTATCATGGGATGCAACTGAAAGGGAACGAAAATCAAGTTGGGAAGTATCCAGGATATATCAGAAACTATAAGAAAAGTTACCACTTACAGCCCAGACTTTCGGCAGCAACTCGAAGGCGATCAAGGGCGTGCTGTTCGATAGCAGTCGCTGTCTCCCCCTTTTTCTTCACCAAGGCTGCCATCGCACGAAGGGAAGTGATGTCTTTGTTTAGACAAGACACTTGGTCACGTAAACGGCGAACAAGGCTTGATTCATCATTACTTGAAGGATTTGGAAAAGGCTCAGTACGAGAAGAAGACGAAGGAATCTGCAGTACAGTCCCTAGTTCAGACCAGCGTTAACATAAAAACTCCCATCGGGAGCGTTCGGCATATATAATACATTCAAAAGGATGTTCGAATTGGCAACAGAGCCAAAATGAAACAGCACTAAGTCAAATTCAGTTTGATCTTATTTACAACAAAGTCGAGCAAAAAGTTCAAGGGTTCGCTGCTGACGAGCCAGGGGCAGACTCAGGAATAGGCTTGGCTTGTACTTCATCTACCAGCTTCAGAAGTTGACTGGCACAAGTTACTGCCGATCTTTTGAAAGGCTCAAGGTCGATTAAATGGTTGTCATCATCGACAGGCAATGCCTTAGATAACTTCTCCAATTCTGACCCCATCCCATGGCCCATGAGCAACTGAAAAGTAAGAACCGCCCCAAATAAGCGGTTACGACGTTTCAGTACCTCCACAGGTTCGGAAGGATCATCAAGGAAAGCATCCGCCAGTTCGCTGAGAGTCTTGTCCTGTTTCGCCTTCGGGAAGATCATCGAGTACAACCTCGACAATGCTCCCTTGGTTTTCTGCAGAAGTCCAAGGACTTGGACGTTAGACTCAGCGGCAAGCGACAAGGCGTCGGCCGTAGAGTCCTCCCGAAGCTGGTGGCGTCGAGTAACGGTTATATTGGCGGCCTCTCAAAGAAAGATAGATCAATAGCCAGTAAAGAGATATCAAAAGAGAAAAGAGAAAAGCAGTGGTGTGTCGCAAGTTTTACCCAGTAAATCTTTGACGGATTCACGGAGAACACCTTCCTTTTTATCGATTGCGACCGTTGCCGCGCGCCTGGCGTCCTGCTCATCCTTCATCTGCTGCTTTAGCTTCGACATCTCCTCCTTCAACAAGGCATTTTCCTTCTTGGCATCGGAGGCGAGCCTGTTAGCTTCCAACACCTGATCAGCCGAAGACTTTGTAACATCCCAAAATTTTCCACATTTTGGAATGTAAAAATAAATAAATTTAGTTGAGTGACTTGTTTGTCTATGTTGAATTTCAGAAGGAACTAAAACTTTCCGAGTTTTATTTAAAAGCCTTTCCCAAAATAAGTATTCACAAAGATTTGTTTTCAAAGTATTTTCAAACCAAATCTATTTCTATTTTATGGTTTTGAAATCATATAAGATTTTATTTTGAGACAAAAGGCCCAAACCTTATTTTGAAATATCAATGCCCAATTAGCCATATAAAGTGTTTTATGCATAATAATATTTTTGTAATTGGATTTTGACCAATATTAGTTTTATAGATATTCGAGTCGTTTTTGAATACAATATCAAAAGCCATGTTGAAATAAAACATGCGAAAGGTTTCAGTTTTGAAAAATATTTTAATTGCTTGATTTCAATAAATTAAAGTTATGTTTCTACTTTTCCTAAATAGCCTATAAGATCGCGTGCATAAAAGTCTAGTCTTGTATCTTGGTGTCCGGAAATCCTACTAAGAAATTTATAAATTTTACGAATTTTATTTGAATTAAATTGGCGACCAAAAACTAATTAAACCTATAAAAGAAAAAAATAGGAACTAGAAAAGGAACAAAAGAAAAAAAAATAACCGACCGACCGGGTCGGACACGCGCGCTTGAACGCGGGCAGGCCGCACGCCAAACGGTTGAGCAAAGCACGCAGCAGCCAGGCCTGAACGTGAGCTAACCCAGGCTGCTCCTTTCCTTTCTTTTTTGGGCTGTGCTACATCGAGGTCGACCTCGATTCCTGGTAAAACGAGGTCAGTCCGACCAGGTGGACTTTCCTTTTCTGGCCCAGCGTGGGGACCACGCACTTTCCTTTTTTTGGCCCACCGTGGGGACCCCCCAGCAGCATACGAGCATCTCCCACCGCAACTCCCACGTGAACGCCACTTTTTTTGGGGACCGCACCATAAAGCTACATCGGATCCCTTCTTCTTCTTCCCTGCTACATGTGCGTTGGATCCCCATCTTCTTCTTCACCACGCCAAGAACAAGGATGAACCAGGGAAGAACAGTCACATCCAGATTCTTGAGAAAAAACCTCCTCTCCTCTCGTCCAGTTCCTGCCACCAGTCAATCTGCTACATCGATTCAATCAGCTTGACTGAGAGATCTGCTACACTGAGGAACAGATCTGCTACATACTTGCTAGTTTAAGATCTGCTACATACATATAGGGAGAAAATCTGCTACATTGAGGGAGGGATCTGCTACATCTGACGACTTGCAGGTCCAGGGAAAATCACCTCCAGCACCCCCTCCCCCTGCTACATCGTCTATCCCTCTGCAAAAATTCAGTTGACTGGAGGTACTATCTTGACCAGATTCTGTTACATGAACCTTTCCCTTTGCTACATCTAGTGAAAAATATGGCATCATCTAGTCTTTAAACAGCTATAGCTGCCACTAATGTATGTTACATGCACTTAGTAGGTGACTTATCTACTGCCTTCAGACAAAAGTAGTTGCCACTAATGTAACTATAGTTACATGCCCCACGTTTCATGTGCCAGAAAAAATAAATTACTGCTATGTTTACATGTTCCACTAATGTAACTATAGGACAAACAAAAAGTAACAAGTTTTAAAAAAAGAGCATAGGACACAAAAGATAGCATGCTAGAACACAGGATATAACACACAGAAAAAAGATGGAACACACAAAAGTAGATAGCATGTAGATAGCATGTAACTGGTAGAACACAAAAAAGGTAGGACAACCATGTAGAACACACAAAGAAAAAAGCATGTAACTGGTAGAACACAAAGTTAGGGCAGAGCTACATGAGAGAACACTAGACTGCACCTCTACATGCTAATACTGGTTATCAGTTCATACTGGTTTCCCATTAGTAAAGGTAGTACTGCATCTCATTTGGCCATACTGATTTGCCATGACAGTCACATGATCTTTCCCCCTGGTATTGCCTTGGTTTTCTGCGGAAGATATTTACAACTTGCACCTGTAAAAAACAAAAAGGGAGAATGTTATTTAACTGAAGATTGTAAAAAACAGATGTAAATTTACTTTAGAAAAAATGTTGTGCAACCAAAAAATCTTAATGATTCATGTCATTGATTCCATGCAGATATTTGTTTTTGAAGAAGAATGCCAAGGGCTCGCGGATTTGAATACTGGTTTGGTGGCATTGATCTCAATGCAACTCCTGAAGCTAGTACATCAACTGATCAACATGCTGGGCAGCCGCCAGAAGTCGGAGGCCATCGTGTCGATCCCCAAGGAGATGAAGCAGGTCCTTCAAACAATGATCAGCAAGCTGATTCGCGTGCACGGACTGGTGTTACACTTTCCAGTGAGGAAAGCGATGGCGAAGCTGAGGTTGAGTCAACGCCTGAAGGATATGTTCCAAAGGTTCCATTTGTTGGCATGATGTTTGACACACCTGAACTAGCTTTGCAGCACTACAACAGATATGCTCACCACATTGGTTTTTCAGTGAAGATAGAATCATCTAGGAGATGTGCTAAAGATGGTGAGCTAGATAAATTTGTTTATGTCTGCAACAAATCTGGGAAGCCTAGAGAAGAAGAAGCAGTCCCAGTTAAGCAGAGGAACCGTAAGCTAACTGTGCTGACCGACTGCAAAGCAAAGCTTCGAGTAAAACGTGATGGTGCTAGATGGAAAGTTACTCAGTTTGTCGAGGTGCATACACATGAGGTGATTGACAAGTTTGCGCTTAAGAAGTACTTGAGATCACACAACAAGATCCCTGCAGAAGAGAAAAAGTTCATTGACTTGTTGCATGAAGTCAACCTTACTTCAGGAAGAATCATGGAAATCATGGGGGAGCTATATGGGAGCAAGAAGAATGTCCCATACAACAGCAAAACAGTTAGTAACTACACTGCAAAACTAGGGAACTATGACAGGATTAAAGATATCCCAGAGCTGCTAGAGTACTTTGAAGAAATCAAGAAAGATGATCCCAGATTTTTCTACAGGTTCAAGCTAGATGCAGAAAATAAAGTGGAGAACCTGTTCTGGGTGGATAGCAAAGCAAGAGATGTCTACCCCCTGTACAATGATTGTATTTCTTTTGATACAACATTCATGACAAACCAGTACAGCATGCCATGTGCTCCTTTCATTGGAATAAACATATATGGTCAATCCATCCAGCTTGGTTGTGGTTTTGTGAGGAATGAATCTTCTGTGAACTTTGTGTGGTTGTTTGAGCGGTTTTTAGAGGCAATGGATGGACTACATCCATTGAACATCATTACAGATCAAGATGCAGCTATGAGAACTGCTATCCTCATTGTGTTCATTGGCATCATACACAGGTTCTGCAGGTGGCATATAATGCAAAAAGTACAGGAAAAACTTGGTACTTTTGTTGCTCAGAGAGAAGACTTGCGTTTAGAGTTCAATGATGTGATTGACTACAGCATGACACCACAAGAGTTTGAACAGCGGTGGGCAAATATGGTGGAAACGCATGGGGTTGCAGATAACACACATTTTCTTGACCTCTATGATTTGCGTGAGTATTTTGTGCCAGCGTATTTCCGCCACCGGTTTTTCCCATTCCTTCAAACTACATCTAGAAGTGAAGGGTTTAATGCTGTTCTTAAGCAGTATGTTCATCCACATGATAGCCTTGTTCGTTTCTTCAAGCAGTAC
This sequence comes from Lolium multiflorum, assembly GCA_030979885.1. NCBI lineage: Eukaryota > Viridiplantae > Streptophyta > Magnoliopsida > Poales > Poaceae > Lolium > Lolium multiflorum. The sequence continues at coordinate 116,683,043 of CM061747.1, read as the reverse complement.
ATGAAACTACAGGAAAGAATTGATGTAACAGAAGATGCTCATGAGTTTGATGGTGATGAGAAGACAGTCAGGCTTTGGGGGGACTTTCCCATGGAGAAGCAGATCCTTCAGACATACACTTTGCCCATCTACCACCGCTTTCAGCTTGAGCTTCGGAAGATTACATCCTACAATGTTCGTGACATTGGTGTTACTGAACAAGGGAGCATTCATGAGGTTTTCCCAATACAAGGATCCGTGCGCGGGTACGGTAGGAGGAGTTATCGTGTCGATGCTGATGTAGCTAATGGAATCTACAATTGTGAATGTTGCAAAATTAACAGGGATGGTATCTTGTGCTGCCATGCAATGAAAGTTATGGCACATCTAGGGATGGTTACAAAATACCCAGAGCACTACATCCTACCCAGGTGGTGTCTACCCCCTCCTGACATAGTTGCACCGCGGGATGAGAGGCAAGAAAGGCCTGTTGGCCAGAAACTATCTAGAAAAGATATGAGATTGCTTAGATATGGTAACCTCTGCAGTGATTTTGCTAAGCTAGCTGTTGGTTTAGCGGCCTCAGAGAAAACTAATGAAATAGCTGAACGGCACATGAGAGCAATGGAGAAAGAGATGGCAGATTTGAAAAAGGCTAATGCTGATGCACTCAAAAAAAGGAAGAGCGCCAAGCATGCAGTAAACACCAACACTGCTAATGATTCACAAGAAAGTGTACCTATGGAAGAAGATGCTGCTACTGTGGAGAATCGGAAAGCTAGGAACCCACCAATGTCAGCGACAAAAGGGCGCCCAGGTTCAAAAAGAAAGAAAGGTGGTCTACAGTTACAGAAACCAAAACAAGGTCTCTGTGGTGTGTGCAAGCAACCAGGTCACGATGCTCGTACGTGCGAGGTGCGACTAGCAAACCCAGAGAAGTACAGTTTGTTGGGCCTTTTTCATTGATTTGAAAAAAAGAAGGAAAAAATATAAGAAGTGAAGGACATTGTGTTTGATTTAAAAATTATGTGGCTCATGTTACCTTGTTGAACAAATTTGTACGAGACCTTTTTGCGAATATTTAAATGATTTTTGAGACAGTATGTTTTCTGATGCGGAAAAATGTATCTTATGATTGTCAACTTATACTTTAATGCGTTTGCTGAATTCTTTTCGATACAGTAATAATAAAAGTAACTATGTAAAGTCAGAATTGAAACATATGTAACATTAAAAAATGAAAAAAAAAGAGCATGGTTAGAGATATGAATTACCACTTGACACATTTGCTAGACAAATAACTGCCAATTTGCTTTCTTCGTGAAACGTAACCATTTGTCTGTGTACAGCTTCCTTATGTTTGGAATGTCTTTCTGCGAGTACGTTGCTGGGGTCCTGCTTGGGCATGCTTCAAGATTCTTCAGTGTGAAAAAACCACAGTCATACCTGGGAGATGAAAACACAGATAGTGTGTTCAGTCAGACTGTTAGAAACAGCAGAAATGAAAAACCTACAGTAAAAAATGAAGTTACATTGTTCCAAAAAATATATAAAAAATGCGTTATACACTTGAATTTAAAAGAATTATGAAGCTTACAAATTGTTTTGGCGCGGGCTATCAATTATCTCTATAGGCCAGTCCATGATCTTTATCTTTGAGTTGGAGTACTGTCTGGTCCAGTTAGTCTTTATGCCAGCAATTAGCAAGTGGCAAGCGTGCATGTTTACTGGCTCGGAATTGTTTCCTAGTGAATCATATATCTCGAACCTCTGAGCTTTGATGTTCAGGTTAACAAGCCAGTAATGGCCTGATGCATCCTTTGGTGTTCCAGGAAAAGCTTGAAGTGTAGGGAAACAAACCTGTAATGTAACAAAAAATAGATGTGGAATTGTCATGAGGAATCAGAAAAAAAGATAGAAAAACATTCTAGTAATAAAAATGTTTGATCAGGAAAATGATTAGTGATAAAAAAAACAGGTTAGCACTTACAATGTCTTTGTGATCCAATCTGTTTGATGGACTGTTTTCGAAACATCGGGTTACTTCCTTGAGATTATCACGTCCCTCAATTAGGTATGACTGTTTGAACAGATAAAAAGTAGAACCAATTACTATTGACTTGACAAAAAGAGAAAGAACAATTAGGTGCACATGTGTTCCACTAATTTCAAGTTCTATCTGATTATCCAAAAAAACATAAAGAGAACAAATTGGACATAACTTACAGCTATACGCAGAGGCATAATGACCTTTTTGGGGTTTTGATTTTCCCTTTTGATGATGTTGATTCCAATTTCTGCAACAGTGTTGTACAACTTGTTCCTTGGCCTAACAGAATCAGCAAGGTCACCGAGACTAACATATATGTCATCCAGGTCTATAACTATTTCCTTGTTGAAAGGGTCCCTTGGTGCATGTTTCCATCCATGCTGGCAGACCATGCTATACACCTCGTCAACAGACTTGTTGACATAAAATGTTCTACTAGTTTGTGAGTTGACAAAAGGAGATTTCGCATACTGTCCTGGCTTGGAAATCCTCTTTTCATACTCATGAGCCACTGGTGTAATGCTAGATGCTGGTTGTTTCGATTTTGGATTCATGCGATCTTGAGCTACATCTTCCTTCCTAGCTTCAGTTCCATCAAGATTTTTCTGTTCGTTTGCAGTTCCTTCGCCTAGGTCATTGACATCTGGAGGAGTGTCGAGATCAAATAGTGGAGGATCTGCAGCCCGTCTGATTGCTTCTTCCCTTTCACTTTCCCTTTTCGATTCAGAGCTATCGAAGTCAAGCTTTCTATTCATAGGATCATGTGCAGCAGATTGGGGCACATCTGTCGTCAGTGTCCTTGGTCCTGAATTTTCCTTCTCTGATTTGATAGCTGCAGCAACTTGTGACCTAGTCTGCCTGCGCGAATTGCTACTGCTTGGGCTGCCTCCCGATTCAGTTGCATTTTTCCTTGGTGTTGTTCCTATTCCATCCTTCATAGGACTGTTTTTGAGCTCTTGGCGCACAGCAGACCTAGTTCGGTACCTGCCTGGTGATGTTACATTGGTTTCCTCAACTTTGGTTCTCTTGTCTTTTTTGTCAACAAACCTTACATCTTTCCTTTTCTTTGGTATAATTTTAGGCTCCATTTGAGCAAGAATTTGTTGGCACTCAGGCCTCAGAACAGCATCATGCACAGTTTCCAGCCCATCCATTGAAGGTTCCATTTGTGGTATGTTCTTCATTAACTGAAACCTATCTAGAATAGGTGTGGCGATATCAACGAACTCAGGTTCTTCGAACAAAAGGAATTCAGGCTCTTTGTGTATCTCGGTGCCAACATACTTCAAGAACTCCTTCCTCCTATTTTCTTCTATTTTGGATTCTGATTCTTCACTGCAAGTGCTGTCATCTGCTAACTTGTTTGGTGTCTGTACCACATGTTCCTTCTGTGATGAAGTCATGTTTGCGTTGCGATCGATGGCAGCAAAATTGATGCATGTAGTTTTTGGTTCAACTTCTTCTTCATTGATTTCATGTTGGTCAACATCATTCTCTGCTCTGTTACATCTTTTCCTCTTCAGATCCCTCATCAAAGCCGCTATGTGCTCAGTTTTTGTACTGTCAATGTGAGTAAACTTGAGGGTGTTGGTTGTGACATTATCAGTATCTGCCAATGTAACCTCTGCATCTTCAAGAACTTTATTTTCTTTGCCACCAACGAGTGGAATAACATTTCCACATTCCTGCTCAACTACTGTAACTTCAGCTTGTTCTTCAAGTTTTCCATGATCACTGAGCTGATTATCAAATGTGGCAACACTGCATTCTGTTGTGGGAAGAGCATGTTTCGTGTTGTGCTGGTCCTCTATGGGCAACACTGCATTCTGTTGTGCTGATATTTCTGTGTTGACTATAACTACATGCTCCTCATCCTTTTGAACATTCTTCGCATCAGCTGAAGCTTCATCCTCTTTTTCCAAACTCGCATGTTCACTGACAAGTTTTGTGGTTTTGGCATCAGAGCTTGCGGGAGCAGGATCAGACTCTTTCTTCTCTGACTCTCGAATTGCTATGACTGCACCAACTGAAGGATGTTGGGCGGAATGCGTGTTACCATCCAACTCATATTCTCCTTGTACATTCTCTTTACTGGTAGTATTGCTTGGTGTTGCTTTAGTTACATTTGCCGTTATTTTACTTGAATCCTTGGTTTCCACTTGAGAATGAATCGTACCAACATCCTCATGTTTAGGACCTTGCAACTCTGTGTCTTTGTGTACCTTTGGTTTCCTTGGAGGAGCTCTCTTGCTTTTTTTTGGACTGGGTAATATTGATTTCTCTGGCATAGAATTGTGGTTCCTTGATGTCGTTGGGTCACTTCGGCTCGTGGCTAGGTTCCTGACTAGCATCTGCAAGGAAGCTTCAAAACCATGGCACGCATACTCAACTGCTTCTGTAAATCTCCTTTTGTCCTACAAAAGAAGATAATTGGAAAGAAATGAGATGTACTGTAGGAGAAGAAAATTTAAAATTGTTTTTCCAAAAAGGATGTAATGATAGTGGTCAGCATTTAAATGTGCAAGTATAGAAACAAAAACGATTGCACGACTTACTTCCTGTGTAACGTTTTGTGGAGCATTCTTTTCAATGAACTTGGTTATTTTGCGAGGGTCTGAGAATAGAATGCTTTGTGACATCTGAACATATTCATCTTCTTCTGATTGCCCATTGTCATTAGCAGTATTGTTGTTTTCATACCCCTGCGCTGGTGCATCAGATGGGCCGCTTGTTATGCTTTTTGCAACTTCAGAATCCGACATGGAACCATCATTACCACAGCTTTCATTCATCTCTGGATCGGATGCAACATTCACATCCTCATTATCACTTCCATCTGTTATTGTTCTGTCATCCGATGCATCTTGTACTTCTGAGAATTCTTGCTTTAGCTGCAATTATATCGAGAAAAAAACATAAGGATATAAAATAAGGTTGTTTCTAAAAAAGACATGAGTGTGAAATGCAATGTAACATTTCAGAGTAATGGAGTTTATGAAAAAACAAACACCAAAAAGCAACTAAAATGAAGAGGGAAAAACTCACCGGTAATGCACCGAATGAGCCATTTTCTTTCATGTCTTGCTTTATAGCTTTTCTAACCATTTCATTTGTCCATACTGACACTCTAGTACCTTCAGGGTTTATATCCAAATCCCGCAACTGTAATGAGTCAAGATATTTTACCTGTCATAAAAAAAAGAGAAGGAAAAGAAGACCATGGATGTAAGTAAAAGCTTTTCCTTTGTAGAATCATGTTGAGAATAGACGATGCATGGGTAAAAGTTATATTTAAAAAACATATAAATAAAATTGGAGAAGGAAGAGGTACCATGAGGTACAGCATGCATGGACTGACTTGTTCCTTGTCTCCATCTACACTCAATGATTTACAAAGGATCATTATAACAAACTTGCACATGTTGAGCCGCTTTGCTTCTTTAATATTTATCAACGAAGGATATACTCTCGGGCTGACGCGGATTCCAGTTGTTGGAGCCAGAACAGAGCACATTGCAAAAGTTATGAAAAGCCTCAGAAATTTACTGTTAGCAGGTCTCATTGCAGTGAGCTTTGTTTCTAATGAGGTGAGGGTCGGCTGTTTCCTCCCAGTAAGCGATAGTTGCTCCTTCATGAAAGCATTTGCGTCTCGATCTCGAGCAAAAATGACATCAATATCTCCAAATGGAACACCGATAACTTGTTGAACAGACTCTTCTGTCACAGGTATTGCGCCACGTCCCGGGAACACTAATGTGCAAGACGCTGGATCAAAGCTTTCCATTAGAAACTGGCACAGATCGGGATGCAACTTAGAACACTTAATGTCCAGCAGACTGTAGGATAACGTAGCATAGAAAACAAAAATTTTCCTACGGCGAACACGCAATCCAAGCCAAGATGCAATCTAGAAGACGGTAGCAACGAGGGGATTATCGAGACTCACCCTTGAAGAGATTCCAAAGCCTACAAGAGGAGGCTCTTGTTGCTGCGGTAGACGTTCACTTGCCGCTTGCAAAGCGCGTAGAAGATCTTGATCACGATCGGTTCCGGCGCCACGAACGGGCAGCACCTCCGTACTCGGTCACACGTTCGGTTGTTGATGAAGACGACGTCCACCTCCCGTTCCAGCGGGCAGCGGAAGTAGTAGCTCCTCTTGAATCCGACACACGACGGCGTGGTGTCGGTGGCGGTGAAGAAGTCCGGCGCTTCGCTAAGCTATGCGGGCAATATGGAGGAGAGGAGCTTGGCTAGGGTTTGGGAGGGGTGGCCGGCCACTATGGGGGGCGGCCAGCTTGTGGTCTTGGGGTGGCCGGCCCCCTCCCTTGGCCCCTCATTATATAGGTGGATCCCCAAGAGTTGGTCTCCAAGTCTTCGAATAAGACCCGAACCAAAACCTTCCATATGGTGGTGAAACCTAGCCCAACTAGGACTCCCACCCAAAGGTGGGATTTCCACCTTCCATAGGGGGGTGGCCGGCCCCCTATGGTGGAGTCCACTTGGGACTCCACCCCATCTAGGGCTGGCCGGCCATGGAGGTGGAGTCCCTTGTGGACTCCACCTTCCTTGGTGGTTTCTTCCGGACTTTTCTAGAACCTTCTAGAACCTTCCATAGAACCTTCCGAATCATTTTATTCACATAAAATGACATCCTATATATGAATCTTATTCTCCCCATTCCGGAACTCCTCGTGATGTCCGGGATCACATCCGGGACTCCGAACAAATATTCCAACTTCATTCCATATTCAAGTACTACCATTTCAACATCCAACTTTAAGTGTGTCACCCTACGGTTCGCGAACTATGCGGACATGGTTGAGTACTCACTCCGACCAATAACCAATAGCGGGATCTGGAGATCCATAATGGCTCCCACATATTCAACGATGACTTTAGTGATCGAATGAACCATACACATACGATACCAATTCCCTTTGTCACACGATATTTTACTTGTCCGAGGTTTGATCATCGGTATCACACTATACCTTGTTCAACCTCGTCTCCGACAAGTACTCTTTACTCGTACCGTGGTATGTGGTCTCTTATGAACTTATTCATATGCTTGCAAGACATTAGATGACATTCCACCGAGAGGGCCCAGTATATCTATCCGTCATCGGGATGGACAAATCCCACTATTGATCCATATGCCTCAACTCATACTTTCCGGATACTTAATCCCATCTTTATAATTACCCATTTACGCAGTGGCGTTTGATGTAATCAAAGTACCTTTCCGGTATAAGTGATTTACATGATCTCATGGTCATAAGGACTAGGTAACTATGTATCGAAAGCTTATAGCAAATAACTTAATGACGTGATCTTATGCTACGCTTAATTGGGTGTGTCCATTACATCATTCATACAATGATATAACCTTGTTATTAATAACATCCAATGTTCATGATTATGAAACTAATCATCTATTAATCAACAAGCTAGTTAAGAGGCTTACTAGGGACTCTTTGTTGTTTACATATCACACATGTATCAATGTTTCATTAATACAATTATAGCATGGTATATAAACTTTTATCATAAACATAAAGATATATAATAACCACTTTTATTATTGCCTCTTGGGCATATCTCCAACAGTCTCCCACTTGCACTAGAGTCAATAATCTAGATTACATTGTAAGGTACCTAACACCCATGGCATTCGGTGTTGGTCATGCTTTGCCCTAGGGAGAGCTTTAGTCAACGGATCTGCTACATTCAGATCAGTGTGTACTTTGCAAATCTTTACTTCTCCATCTTCGATGTACTCGCGAATCGAGTGGTAACGCAGCTTGATATGCTTCAGCCTCTTGTGTGACCTTGGTTCTTGTGCATTGGCGATGGCACCCATGTTGTCACAGTAGATGACTAGTGGGTCCAATGCACTAGGAACCACACCGAGCTCTACAATGAACCTCTTCATCCATACCGCTTCGATGAAGCCTCGAAGCCGCTATGTACTCCGATTGTTGAGGATTTCGCCACCGTGCACTGCTTCGAGCTTGCCCAGCTTATTGCAGCACCATTCAATATAAACACGTACCCAGATTGTGACTTAGAGTCATCGGGATCAGTGTTCCAACTTGCATCGGTGTAACTTGTTACAACGAGCTCTTGGTCACCTCCATAACAAAGAAACATATCCTTAGTTCTTTTCAAGTATTTCAGGATATTCTTGACCGCTGTCCAGTGTTCCATTCCTGGATCACTTTGATATCTGCTAGTCAAACTAACATGTGCTATATCCGGTCTTGTACATAGCATGGCATACATGATAGAGCCTACTGCCAAGGCATAGGGGATCTGACTCATCCTTTCTCTTTCTTCCGTAGCCGGTCCTTGAGTCTTACTCAAGACTTTGCCTGGTAACATAGGTAAGAATCCTTTCTTACTTTCGTCCATTCTAAACTTCTTTAGAATCTTGTCCAGGTATGTACTCTGTGATAGCCCTATTAGACGTCTTGATCTATCTCTATAAATCTTGATGCCTAATATATATGATGCTTCACCAAGGTCTTTCATTGAAAAACTATTATTCAAATAACCCTTTACATTGCTTAATAGTTCTATATCATTCCCAATCAATAATATGTCATCTACATATAATATCAGGAACGCTACAGAGCTCCCACTCACTTTCTTGTAAATACAGGCCTCTCCATGACACTGTATAAACCCGAAGTCTTTGATTACCTTATCAAAGCGTCGGTTCCAACTTCTTGATGCTTGCTTCAGTCCATAGATTGAACGCTGAAGTTTGCATACTTTGTCAGCATTTTTAGGATCGACAAAACCTTTGGGTTGTACCATATACAACTCTTCCTCAATGTCTCCATTAAGGAACGCCGTTTTGACATCCATCTGCCAAATCTCATAATCGAAAAATGCAGCTATTGCTAACAAAATCCTCACAGATTTTAGCTTCGCTACAGGTGAGAAAGTCTCATCGTAGTCAACACCTTGAATTTGTCGGAAACCCTTTGCGACAAGTCGAGCTTTATAGACAGTAATATTACCATCAGCATCTGTTTTTCTTTTGAAGATCCATTTATTCTCGACAGCCTTTCGGCTATCAGGTAAGTCTACCAAAGTCCATACTTTGTTATCATACATGGATCCCATTTCGGATTTCATGGCTTCTTGCCATTTGTTGGAATCTGGGCTCATCATCGCTTCTTCATACGTCGCAGGGTCTTCATCATTGTTATCCACAATCATGACATTTAGACAAGGATCATACCAATCTGGAGTGGCACGATCCCTTGTCGATCTGCGAGGTTCAGTAGCTATCTCATTTGAAGTTTCATGATCATTATCATTAGCTTCCTCTGTTGCCGGTGTAGGTGGTACAGGAACATTTTCCGGTACTGCGCTACTCTGATCAACGAGTAGAGATTCTTCAATCTCATCGAGTTCTACTTTTCTTCCAGTCACTTCTTTAGTGAGAAATTCTTTCTCAAGAAAGGTTCCGTTCTTAGCAACAAAGATCTTGCCTTCGGATCTGTGATAGAAAGTGTACCCTATAGTTTCCTTAGGGTATCCTATGAAGACGCATTTCTCCGCTTTGGGTTCTAGCTTGTCCGGTTGTAACTTTTTTACATAGGCTTCGCAACCCCAAACTTTTAGGAACGACAGCTTAGGTTTCTTATTAAACCATAATTCATACGGTGTCGTTTCAACGGATTTTGATGGTGCTCTATTTAAAGTGAATGCGGCTGTCTCTAATGCATAACTCCAAAATGATAACGGCAAATCAGTAAGAGACATCATAGAACGAACCATATCTAAGAGAGTTCGATTACGACGTTCGGACACACCGTTTCGTTGTGGTGTTCCCGGCGGTGTCAATTGTGAAAGTATTCCGCATTTCTTTAAATGAATGCCAAACTCATAACTCAGATATTCACCTCCACGATCAGATCGTAGAAATTTAATCTTCTTGTTACGTTGATTTTCTACTTCACTTTGAAATTCCTTAAACTTTTCGAAAGTTTCGGATTTGTGTTTCATTAAATAGATATACCCATATCTACTTAAATCATCTGTGAAAGTTAGAACATAACGATAACCACCGCGCGATGCTACACTCATTGGTCCACACACATCTGTATGTATGATTTCCAATAAGTCAGTAGCTCGCTCCATCATACCCGAGAATGGAGTCTTAGTCATTTTTCCCATTAGACATGCTTCGCATCTATCAAGTGACTCAAAGTCAAGTGATTCAAGTAATCCATCAGTATGGAGTTTCTTCATGCGTTTCACTCCAATATGACCAAGACGACAGTGCCACATATAAGTAGAATTATCATTCAATTTTATTCGCTTAGCATCAATGTTATGTATATGTGTATTACTACTATCGAGATCTAACAGAAATAAGCCATTCTTTTGTGGTGCTCGACCATAAAAGATATTATTCATAAAAATAGAACAACCATTATTCTCAGACTTGAATGAATAACCATCTTGCATTAAACAAGATCCAGATATAATGTTCATGCTCAACGCAGGTACATAATAACAATTATTTAGGCTTAAAACTAATCCCGAAGGTAGATGTAGAGGAAGTGTCCCGACTGCGATCACATTGACCTTGGATCCGTTTCCAACGCGCATCGTCACTTCATCTTTCAGCAGTTGTCGTTTATTCTTTAGTTCCTGTTTCGAGTTACAAATATGAGCAACCGAACCAGTATCAAATACCCAGGTACTAGAACGAGAACCAGTGAAATGAACATCTATAACATGTATATCAGATATACCTTCTTTCTTCTTCTTGACAAGGCCGCTCTTCAGATCTGCCAAATACTTGGAGCAATTACGCTTCCAGTGTCCCTTCTCTTTGCAGTAATAGCACTCAGCATCGGGCTTAGGGCCGTTCTTAGGTTTCATAGGAGGCGTGGCAGCTTTCTTGCCACCCTTCTTGAATTTTCCCTTAGACTTGCCCTGTTTCTTGAAACTGGTGGTCTTGTTGACCATCAACACTTGGTGCTCTTTCTTAATCTCAATCTCAGCAGCTTTTAGCATGCCAAAGAGTTCAGGAAACTCCTTGTTCATGTTCTGCATATTGTAATTCATCACAAAGTTCTTGTAACTTGGTGGTAGTGATTGAAGGACACGATTAATCCCCAGTCTATTAGGAATCACTATTCCCAAGTCACTGAGTTTCTTTGCATGCCCGGTCATGACGAGCATGTGCTCACTGATGGAGCTGCCTTCTTCCATCATACAACTGAAAAAGTGTTTCGATGCTTCATAGCATTCCACGGCCGCATGAGTCTCAAAAATAGTCTTCAACTCTTTCATCAACTCATGAGGATCGTGGTGCTCAAAACGTTTTTGAAGATCGGATTCCAGACTGCATAAGATGGCACACTGAACTTGAGAGTACCGAGTTTTCCGAGTCGCGTAAACATTCTTTACTTCATCGGTTTCAGTTTCTGCTGGAGGGTCACCTAGCGGTGCATCAAGCACATATTGCAGATTTCCGCCATTGAGGAAGATCCTCACATGACGGAACCAGTCGGTGAAGTTGCTACCGTTGCTCTTAAGCTTTTCTTTCTCTTGGAACTGGTTAAAATTGATTGGGGACGCCATATCTACAACATATTTGCAATTGTTTAGACTAAGTTTATGACAAATTGAGTTCAAATTTTAATTCTACATAATTAAAATCTAGGTGAACTCCCACTCAAAACAATATCCCTCGCATTGTCTTAGTGATCACACGAACCAAATCTACCGCACCTAAACCCGATCATCACGAGAAAAGGTGTGATTTCAATAGCGAACACTCAAAGTGTTCATCATATCAATCATATGATTCATGCTCTACCTTTCGGTATCACGTGTTCCGAGACCATGTCTGTACATGCTAGGCTCGTCAAGGTCACCTTAGTATCCGCATGTGCAAAACTGTCTTGCACCCGTTGTATGTACTTATTGAATCTATCACACCCGATCATCACGAGATGCTTCGAAACGACAAGACTTGATAACGGTGCTACTAAGGATGAACACTTTATTATCTTGAGATTTTAGTGAGAGGGATCATCTTATAATGCTACCGTCGCGATCTAAGCAAAATAAGATGCATAAAAGGATTAACATCACATGCAGTTCATATGTGATATGATATGGCCCTTTTGTCTTTGCGCCTTTGATCTTCATCTCCAAAGCACGGACATGATCTCCATCATCTTCGGGCATGATCTCCATCATCGTCGGCGAAGCACCAAGGTCAATGGCGCCGTCTTCATGATCGTCCTCCATGTAGCAACTATTACAACTACTTTGAAATACTACTCAACATGAAATTTAAAGACAACCATAAGGCTCCTGCCGGTTGCCACAATACAATAATGATCATCTCATACATAGTCATCATCACATTATGGCCATATCACATCACCAAACCCTGCAAAAACAAGTTAGACGTTCTCTAATTTGGTTTGCATATTTTACGTGGTTTAGGGTTTTCGAGCAAGATCCAATCTACCTACGAACATGAACCACAACGGTGATACTAGTGTTGTCAATAGAAGAGTAAATTGAATCTTCACTATAGTAGGAGAGACAGACACCCGCAAAGCCACTTATGCAATACAAGTTGCATGTCAAGCGTGGAGCAAATCTCATGAACGCGGTCATGTAAAGTTAGCCCGAGCCGCTTCCCACTATGCCACAAAGATGCAAAGTACTCAACTAAAGATAACAAGAGCATCAACGCCCACAAACCATTGTGTTCTACTCGTGCAATCATCTATGCATAGACACGGCTCTGATACCACTGTAGGATAACGTAGCATAGAAAACAAAAAATTTCCTACGCGAACACGCAATCCAAGCCAAGATGCAATCTAGAAGACGGTAGCAACGAGGGGATTATCGAGACTCACCCTTGAAGAGATTCCAAAGCCTACAAGAGGAGGCTCTTGTTGCTGCGGTAGACGTTCACTTGCCGCTTGCAAAAGCGCGTAGAAGATCTTGATCACGATCGGTTCGGCGCCACGAACGGGCAGCACCTCCGTACTCGGTCACACGTTCGGTTGTTGATGAAGACGACGTCCACCTCCCCGTTCCAGCGGGCAGCGGAAGTAGTAGCTCCTCTTGAATCCGACAGCACGACGGCGTGGTGTCGGTGGCGGTGAAGAAGTCCGGCGGAGCTTCGCTAAGCTATGCGGGCAATATGGAGGAGAGGAGCTTGGCTAGGGTTTGGGAGGGGTGGCCGGCCACTATGGGGGGCGGCCAGCTTGTGGTCTTGGGGTGGCCGGCCCCTTGGCCCCTCATTATATAGGTGGATCCCCAAGAGTTGGTCTCCAAGTCTTCGAATAAGACCCGAACCAAAACCTTCCATATGGTGGTGAAACCTAGCCCAACTAGGACTCCCACCCAAAGGTGGGATTTCCACCTTCCATAGGGGGGGCCCCTATGGTGGAGTCCACTTGGGACTCCACCCCATCTAGGGCTGGCCGGCCATGGAGGTGGAGTCCCTTGTGGACTCCACCTTCCTTGGTGGTTTCTTCCGGACTTTTCTAGAACCTTCTAGAACCTTCCATAGAACCTTCCGAATCATTTTATTCACATAAAATGACATCCTATATATGAATCTTATTCTCCGGACCATTCCGGAACTCCTCGTGATGTCCGGGATCACATCCGGGACTCCGAACAAATATTCCAACTTCATTCCATATTCAAGTACTACCATTTCAACATCCAACTTTAAGTGTGTCACCCTACGGTTCGCGAACTATGCGGACATGGTTGAGTACTCACTCCGACCAATAACCAATAGCGGGATCTGGAGATCCATAATGGCTCCCACATATTCAACGATGACTTTAGTGATCGAATGAACCATACACATACGATACCAATTCCCTTTGTCACACGATATTTTACTTGTCCGAGGTTTGATCATCGGTATCACACTATACCTTGTTCAACCTCGTCTCCTGACAAGTACTCTTTACTCGTACCGTGGTATGTGGTCTCTTATGAACTTATTCATATGCTTGCAAGACATTAGACGACATTCCACCGAGAGGGCCCAGAGTATATCTATCCGTCATCGGGATGGACAAATCCCACTATTGATCCATATGCCTCAACTCATACTTTCCGGATACTTAATCCCATCTTTATAACCACCCATTTACGCAGTGGCGTTTGATGTAATCAAAGTACCTTTCCGTATAAGTGATTTACATGATCTCATGGTCATAAGGACTAGGTAACTATGTATCGAAAGCTTATAGCAAATAACTTAATGACGTGATCTTATGCTACGCTTAATTGGGTGTGTCCATTACATCATTCATACAATGATATAACCTTGTTATTAATAACATCCAATGTTCATGATTATGAAACTAATCATCTATTAATCAACAAGCTAGTTAAGAGGCTTACTAGGGACTCTTTGTTGTTTACATATCACACATGTATCAATGTTTCAGTTAATACAATTATAGCATGGTATATAAACTTTTATCATAAACATAAAGATATATAATAACCACTTTTATTATTGCCTCTTGGGCATATCTCCAACAGACCGCCATAGTCATTGTTCCTTATCAACAGCAGTTGTTCCTCTGTAATGTTTGGGTATAACCTGACCATCCTCATAGGTGAAGCCCTCTGAAACAATTTCTTACTTTTTGTCTACATAACAAAGCAAAAGAAGTAGTTGAAAACAATCAGAGGATGTATTTTTCTCTATGACAGTTACAGAAAATACAAATGAAAAAAGAGCAAAAAAAGCACTAGACTAGGATGTTACAAAGTGACTAACCATATTATCTTGGTGCTGTTCATTACCAGCCCCTGGAGATTCTTGTTTCACACATTGAATGGCTGGTCTAGCTTCAGGCACATTTTCCTCTTGTTTGATTAGGAATTGGACTGGTGACATGGAATGCTTCAGTGTAAGCTTATGGCGCATCTGGCTGTACTTTGAATATCTCCTGACAGACTTGTTTTTTTTGTTACTACTAGATCTTGTCATTGTACCTGTAACAAAAAATCTGCATAAAAGAAGAAGTTACAATTTATTTGAAAAATGTAACCTGCATAAGACATTTCCCCATGAAAAAGTGAACCCTTAAAAATTTCAGAGTAATAGAAATTGAGATGGAATACATTACAGAAAAGAGTTATAGACTCTCTCTAAAAAGAAACGAACAATCCACACATATATTAAAAAATTACAGACCATAAATGTCGTTCATAGGAACTAATACAAAAATGAGAATGAAGGTTCAACATAATAAAAAAGTACTTATTACATTTCCATATTCAGAAGTACATTGCAGCATAGGTAAAAAAAAAACAGGGGGAAACGTGACAAACAAATAGATTTTGGGAACATCCTCCCAAAAATCTAGTTATGAAATTCCAAAAAAAAAACAATCACTCGAAGCCTCTCCCCCCCGGTACAGCCTGATCGTATTTCCTCCCCTAGATGGACTAGACAACACGTTCCCATGCATCATCAATTGAAGCCCTGAAATATATTGGCATGAAAGACGCGTCAAGGGCAGCAATCCTTTTGTTGACATATGCTACTCGATGGAACTTGATCATCATGTGTCCACCCACGTAAAAGTGATGGATAGATGTGTAATGAGCTTCAAATGTGGTCCTATACTTCATGTACATTGTTCCATCTTGGTCAAAAGCAAGCTTATGGTTTGGGAGGTTGGCAACTCGTATGGCATACAGGAAATCCCTAGGGCGTCCGAAATACTTGATTTCCACTCTGAGCAGAGAATCTGAAGGGCCTTCTTGTACACCAAGGATGTCCATTGTGGTGGCGGACAACGTGGGGTAGTAATGCAAGTCCATGTCTTCGATTGGAGTCCCAAACCCTCTAGGGTAGTGCATAATAGAATTGCCTTCATGGCATGCAAGGAAATGCTCGACAGTGCATGAGTAAACATCGTCTTCATCATAAGGTAACATGCTGATGGTTTCGAGGGTGATGCATTTGATCAACGTGTCATTAAACTTGAAGGTGCCCCTTGTGTAATCTAGGTTCAGTGCATCAACTGGGTTTGTGCACCTAACAATCAGTTGAGCATGTCGTGTGCTGTTTACGACATAATTGATAGGAGCAGTAGTCAAAGCTTTGACTGTGTGGAGTGCATGGAAAATTGCCTCAGGTGATGAAGAGAAACGGACACAAACCAAGAGGACACCAATTACTGGGCCAGGCTGCAGACTAAGGTAATCCATAACTAAACGAGAAACCATGGGGTTCCTAGATTCTTCGTTGTTGTCCATAGCTCTATTTTCTGTCTAAGAAAATTAGTTAGTTTTACTGTGAAAACAAAAAACAACTAATCTGAAAATACAGAAGGAAAAAAAGCTAGCTCAAATCTATTATTGCATATAGCATATATGTAAGCTGCATGTTCCATTTTGTGTCCTACACATTATGATGTTACATGCACCAAAAAACTCAAACGTAGAAAAAAAGATGGTAGAGAGTCGGAGCTACAAGGTCGACGTGATGCAAAATAAACACTGCATGTAAGATGATAAAAATCTATAGTTACCTTACATGCCACTAAAAGCAGCCAAAAACGAAATTTAAGTAAAGATATCTCATGTAACATACTACGTCGAGGTCTGGAAGTAATATACTGACCAGATTCAGTTACATGCGAAAAAAAATAGAAAAATCCCTTTCCCCCATATCTGTAGCTGCTGTACATGATTCAGTAATATACTGACCAGATTCAGTTACATGCATCTTAGCAAAAAAAATGTTACAAGCACTTACACAGCTACAGCTGCTGGCAACGAACACAAACATATCATTTTTCAGTTACATGCCCCCCAGGTATAGCTATCATGTGACATGCAGTAATGCAGATACTTATATCATGGTTTGTGTGACCTAGTTACATGGTTTGTGGACCATGTGCTACATGCTTTGTGCCACCTGAAAACAACTGATAACCATTTTTTCAGGGACTAAACTAGACTTAGCATTTGATTTTGATAACCATGTGCTACACTGTTACATTTTCATTCCCACATAGCGCTGCATGCAAAAAACCATGGGTGCATGTAACCACTACATAGGAAAATAGCAAAAACCATTAGAATGTAACACTGTTTGTATCAAAAAAAATCCACACACATCAGCTATGAGCTTGACCATGGATATGTTGCTACAACTAAAATCAGCAGTTGCGGAGGGGAGATCCTCGAAAAATAACTTAGATCCGTGAATGCTTCAACAGATCCTAAACATATGCTGAACGAAAATCGCCATCACTTACCAGGAACAGCTCGGGCGCCAAAGTAGATGTAGCAGCAAACAGAGAAAAGCCGAAAAATCCCCCAAATCCCTGCCAGAACATACGAAGGATGTAACCACAGAGAGCAAAACCAGATGCGGGTGCTGCGCTCGAGGGAGGAGAGGGCGCAAACCATACCTCACCGTCGGCGAGCGATGCAGACCTTCCCCCCGCCGAGCGGACGGAAATGCAGCTCCGACGACGAATCAGCCGCCAGCCGACATGGTGTACACCCGCCGCGGCCAGGATCTCCTACTCTACGGCGAGAATCGCGGGGGAGCGGCGGCGATTTGGCCGGCGATTTGGCGAAGCTCCGGGAGAGATTTGGGCGAAGAGCGAAATGGATGACGCCGACCGCACGAGTCCCGAAATTTGAACCGCCGGGGAAATTACTACGCGCACCAAAAAACGGCGGACGTTACGACCAGGTGGTGGGCCCCAGCGCGGGACGACGCGCGATCGTCCGATCTCATCCAACGGCGCGGACGCGTGACCTCGGCGTACGACCAGAACGAAGTCGACTAGGGGATAGAATTTGCGTTCTTTTTTTATCTCTGATCGGTGGGACCCATTCGTCATCACCAACCTCAAGCCAGGAGTCTGCCTCGCGTACGCGTTCTAACTGACTCGGAAAATCCTGATTTCATCGTCGATTTCGCTCCGATTCCGTTGCCCCCGGCCACCAAACTCCGTCTACAAATACCCCACAATCTCCTCTGTTTTTGCCCCCTAAAAGCCCTAGATTTAGCGCCGCCAGGATGCTGACACTGCTCGCCGGAGTAGTTCGCCGTCGCCGCTGCCATTCGCCAATTCCGGCACATAACCGAGGCTAAAGACTCCGCTTCTATCTCCTACTTTTCTAATTATTTTGTCTGCTTCTTTGACACCGGTTGGCCGTCTTAAAACGCAGCGTAGGCGCCGCCATCAACGAAAACTGAAGTTTACCGCCGGTAAACGCCTCCGTTCGTCCGCAGGTAGCACACGAGGAAGACAACACCAAGTATGTCACTGTGATCTCCGTGCCGCGATGCTTCTCGTCGTGTGCCTCTCCTTCTCCGAACACCGGCCGTTTCTCCAAACACCGGCGAAGCGTCGCGCAAGTCGGCCACCGAATCATCGTCACCAGCAACACACGATGACCATTGGTAAATCCCTCCCCCAGCACCTAGCATGTGCGGTACATTTTTGTTTATCCCTGGACCAGCCTATGATTTTTAGATACGTATTTCTTTTGTCAACGCATGGACATAGATTGGTTTAGCTTTGTACTAGTTCACGCGCACGATCGATTTGTTCGTGTTATCGTGTATGTACTAGGTCACCTCTAACTTTGAAATTCCACATCAAATCATCTATAGCTCGGTTTTAGGTGACGTTTTTTGCATTGAGTTTATAATTAAATTCTCTAAGACTTTCTTGTAGAGAGATTTTTCATCCGATAAACTTTTCCGAACAACTTTTCGTACAACATCAAAATTTAATCGCGACATGTTTAATCTTGTAAAATTCATCAATAATGTTTGGAAACTTGGATTCTAAAACAAATAATATGTCGTTGAACTCACAAAAATGAGGAGAACACAGTGGTGCAATAAAATTTGACTTATGAATTGTTTTCAAATAATCAAATTTAAATATGTGAATTTGAGTATTTTAGGCATGACTTATATTCTACAACTTTAAATCAAACGATTCGTTTTGCAACTCAATCACCTTGAAACTCTTCATCCAGTAGCCCACCTGTTTAGTTTAGTTGATCATATTCACTTCCCATGGTTTTAGATTTGAAGTAATATCTTTCTATGTGTCATACGACACAATCCATAAACCCCACTTGATCATATCTTTTCTTTTGAATATGTGTTACTCATCAATATCCATAGAAACCATTATCATAATTTATTTTTGTAAACATTGAGGTTGAAGCTTAAACTCATAATTTCATTTTGCCAAAGTAAATCATATGAGTATATCCCTCTACCAAAATCATTTAGATGTGTCTTCATGTCTAGGATCATATCCATCCTAATTATATTTGACTAGCTCACAATGTTCAAACTACACATGAGTTATTTGACTAAATTGTGACAAATCTTATTTATAGATTTTCCCTGTGCAAGTGTTGTGGAGACACTCTACACATGTGTTGAAACCTTGACATCCTTTATAATCTTTGATCCACATCTTGAATACCATTCATGTCTATCCAATCTCATGCCATTCGATCATATTTATTAAGCTTGGGCTATTCAAATTACAAATGAGTTATTTGAGTAATTAAACATACCATTAGCTCATACCCAAGTCTATGTGTGAATTTGTGCTACTTTGATAAGTGTTTTCACACTATGTCAATTGTCAAGTTGCATTTTGAATTGCACTTGGGATGCTTGTGAGAGTTTCTAAAACACAAGGATCATTATAATTATCCATTCTTGAGTAGCAAACAACCATGGACCATAGGTCCTCATCAATAATTTTTATTCCGAGGACTTTACTTAGATAATCACTTCCTTTCCAAGTATTTGACCCATCCATTCAATATCTCAAATTCATATCTTGCAAGCCATACCTCTGCCATACCTTCAATTTCCGAGTTAACCATAAATTTAATGAAAACTAAAATACAATGAATAACAAATCTTTCTAAATTATTGTCTTGCTTGTTTTTGTTGTTGCCTGAATGTGTGTTTATGTTCTGTTACTTTTATGTTATAGTTGTACGGGGAGATACGCGTTTTGATTGAGAGAAGAGCAGAATTCTTCAGATACCAAAAAGGCAAGTGTCACACACCGTCTTGTCCTACTATTTTCCTATGCACTTCGTAGTTATTTTCAGTAGCTATTCATGTGTAGGATTGTTTTAAATATACATATATTGCTATGCTATGATCACCTATTAGAACAACCACATGTTCAACACTTGTTCTTTGTCGCTACCGTATTGTAGTGTGCTTAGCATTGCTATTGTAGATGCGTGGTTGGGATTTCATGATGTGATATGTGGTATTATGAAAGTATGGTTTTATGTAATAAAACAACCTAAAATAATGAATCATCTGGGTGGAAGTGGTAATGCTTGGTTTATGTTGAGTGGTTGCACCGGGGTCATTTCTATGGCAGCACCGTGTGCATCACACTTGAGGTTGGCCACCCAGAAACAATGAGATTAGCCGGTGTTCCTGTTTTAGTAGCTTCCAGTACAACCACATGCTATATGGGCTCTGGCTAGATTGAGTAGGTTGTGAGAACTCGACCCAATGTACAGAGGGTGGTAGGTGTTGGTAGGACGGAGCGCGTCCATTGTGGTTGAGGTATTGCTTCTGAAAGGTCTTGTCCTAGTCGACATCTGTCCATTGAGCAAAATGCGCATCATGGAAGAAGAACAAACTAGGTCATGTGGGGAATGTGTACAGCCTCTCGAGAGTGTCAAACTAAGTACTTAGCCGTGTCCCCGGTTATGGACATTATGAGCAACTAGAGTCTGGAACTGTTTGGAGGATTTCATCATTCCAATTTCATAATAAAACTTGATGGGACAAACAATGGGTTTAGGAGCATGCAAAGGTAGGTTGTCTTGTGTTCACATGGGCCTATGCTAGCATGTCCGTAGATGTTTAGGAGCATATGAAGCTAATTGTCTTGCGACGGCATGGGTTATGCTAATATGTTCCTAGACGATGTTTCTGAAAAATAAACTTGTTTATAAAAGATAGGAAAACTATTGCTTTTCGCAAAAGATGCTAAACTCCACCTGCCAAATGAGCACGTAGTTGATAGGCGCCATTTATATATCCACCAAATAGTGACATTTGCCAATACAATTCCAAATGTATTGACCCTGCGTGGCTGCAACGTTTTATGTTGCAGATATTTTGATGAACGAGTGAGGTTCGATGGTTAGGGTTACGAGTCTATACTCGACATGCTCGCCTGTGGCACATGAAGACGAAGAGCTCCATGCTAATATGTTTCGTTGTAAACTCTGATATAATGCTAGCTTCGGGCTATGCAATTTGTAATGTTTACTTTGTAATTTCTGGATCATGCGATGTAATAAAGACCTTTGTTTCTTGGTATTACATCATGTACTGTGTGTGCTAGCGATTGATCCAGGGACTAGCACAGATATACACAGAGATTCAACCCTTACCGGGTCGGATCGTTACAGATGGTATCAGAGCATTGTGTTGACTGTAGGTTCGTAACCCTAGGTTTGGAATAGTAATAGGAAGACCTTAGGATGAAACATTTATCTAGTCAAGTTTTTATTAAAAAGATCTTGCATTTTGAACTTCTTGTATTCTCATCTACTTCAACTTCAAAAGAATTCCCTCTTACCTTAGATGGCCTAACTCTTGAAATCTATCAAGGAAGGACTGATGATGACCATGTCCCTTAAGTGTGAAGACCGATGATTCATGTGTTATTGCTCGACTCAGCTTGACGCGGCTTCATGGAAGGCCAACGAAGAACTTGGAGAAGACTTCAATGCATACTTGACAACTCCACAGATACATCGTAACAGCAGAAGTTGAAGCATTGAAGGCAAAAATAGAATATACCACCACTTATGAGACCAACGATATTACAATAACGTTATGATCATACTAACTTGTGGTATGATGATGCGCGTAAATGTACACGTCCGTTGGGAACCCCAAGAGGAAGGTATGATGCGCACAGTGGCAAGTTTTCCCTCAGAAAGAAACCAAGGTTTAATCGAACCAGGAGGAGCCAAGAAGCACGTTGAAGGTTGATGGTGGCGAAATGTGATGCGGCGCAACAACAGGGATTCCGCGCCAACGTAGAACCTGCACAACACAACCAAAGTACTTTGCCCCAACGAAACAGTGAGGTTGTCAATCTCACCGGCTTGCTGTAACAAAGGATTAACCGTATTGTGTGGAAGATGATTGTTTGCAAGAAAACATTAAAACAAGTATTGCAGTAGATTGTATGCGATGTAAAGAATAGGACCGGGGTCCACAGTTCACTAGAGGTGTCTCTCCCATAAGATAAAAGCATGTTGGGTGAACAAATTACAGTCGGGCAATTGACAAAATAGAGAAGGGCATAACAATGCATATACATGATATGATAAATATAGTGAGATTTAATTGGGCATTACGACAAAGTACATAGACCGCCATCCAACTGCATCTATGCCTAAAAAGTCCACCTTCGGGTTATCATCCGAACCCCATTCAGTATTAAGTTGCAAAGCAACAGACAATTGCATTAAGTATGGTGCGTAATGTAATCGACAACTACATCCTTAGACATAGAATCAATGTTTTATCCCTAGTGGCAACAGCACATCACAACCTTAGAACTTTCTGTCACTGTCCCAGGTGTCAATGAAGGCATGAACCCACTATCGAGCATAAATACTCCCTCTTGGAGTTAAGAGCAAAAACTTGGCCAGAGCCTCTACTAATAACGGAGAGCATGCAAGATCATAAACAACACATAAACAATAGATTGATAATCACCATAACATAGTATTCACTATCCATCGGATCCCGACAAACACAACATATAGTATTACAGATAGATGATCTTGATCATGTTAGGCAGCTCACAAGATCCAACAATGAAGCACAATTAGGAGAAGACGACCATCTAGCTACCGCTATGGACCCATGGTCCAGGGGTGAACTACTCACTCATCACTCCGGAGGCGATCATGGCGATGAAGAGTCCTCCGGAGATGAATCCCCTCTCCCAGGGTGCCGAGGCGATCTCCTGAATCCCCGAGATGGGATTCGCGGCGGCGCGTCTCGGAAGGTTTTCCGTATCGTGGCTCTCATCGGGGGTTTCGCGACGGAGGCTATTTGTAGGCGAAAGGGCAGCCTCGGAGGGGGTGGGGCAGACACTAGGGCGGCGCGCCAGGGCAGGCCGCGCCACCACCATGTGTGGGCCCCACGTAGCCCTCTCTGACGGCTCTCGGGTGTTCTGGATGCTTCCGGGCAAAATAGGAACCTGGGCGTTGATTTCGTCCAATTCCGAGAATATTTCGTTACTAGGATTTCTGAAACCAAAACAGCAACTGGCTCTTCGGCATCTTGTTAATAGGTTAGTTCCGGAAAATGCGTAAATACGACATATAATGTGCATAAAACATGTAGATATCATCAATAATGTAGCATGGAACATAAGAAATTATCGATACGTTGGAGACGTATCAGCATCCCCAAGCTTAGTTCTGCTCGTCCCGAGCAGGTAAAACGATAAACAAAGATAATTTCTGAAGTGACATGCCATCATAATCTTGATCATACTATTTGTAAACATATGTAATGAATGCAGCAATCAAAAACAATGGTAATGACATGAGTAAACATATGAATCATAAAGCAAAGACTTTTCATGAATAGTACTTCAAGACAAGCATCAATAAGTCTTGCATAAGAGTTAACTCATAAAGCAATAAATCAAAGTAAAGGTGTTGAAGCAACACAAAGGAAGATTAAGTTTCAGCGGTTGCTTTCAACTTATAACATGTATATCTCATGGATAGTGTCAACATAAAGTAATATAATAAGTGCAATATGCAAGTATGTAGGAATCAATGCACAGTTCACACAAGTGTTTGCTTCTTAAGGTGGAGAGAGATAGGTAAACTGACTCAACAATAAAAGTAAAAGAATGGTCCTTCAAAGAGGAAAGCATCGATTGTTGTATTTGTGCTAGAGCTTTTATTTTGGAAACATGAAACAATTTTGTCAACGGTAGTAATAAAGCATATGAGTTATGTAAATTATATCTTACAAGTTGCAAGCCTCATGCATAGTATACTAATATTGCCCGCACCTCGTCCTACTTAGCTTGGACTACCGGATCTTCGCAATGCACATGTTTCAACCAAGTGTCACAAAGGGGTACCTCCATGCCGCCTGTACAAAGGTCTAAGGAGAATGCTCGCATTTTGGATTTCTCGCTTTTGATTATTCTCAACTTAGACATCCATACCGGGACAACATGGACAACAGATAATGGACTCCTCTTTAATGCATAAGCATGTGACAACAATTATTATTCTCATATGAGATTGAGGATATATGTCCAAACTGAAACTTCCACCATGATTCATGACTTTAGTTAGCGGCCCAATGTTCTTCTCTAACAACATGCATGCTCCAACCATTAAGGTGGTAGATCCCTCTTACTTCAGACAAGGCGAACATGCATAGCAACTCACATGATATTCAACAAAGAGTAGTTGATGGCGTCCCCAGAAGCATGGTTATCGCACAACAAGCAACTTAATAAAAGATAAAGTGCATAAGTACATATTCAATACTACGATAGTTTTTAAGGCTACTTTGTCCCATGAGCTATATATTGCAAAGGTGAATGATGGAATTTTAAAGGTAGCACTCAAGCAATTTACTTTGGAATGGCGGAGAAATACCATGTAGTAGGTAGGTATGGTGGACACAAATGGCATAGTGGTTGGCTCAAGGATTTTGGATGCATGAGAAGTATTCCCTCTCGATACAAGGTTTAGGCTAGCAAGCTTATTTGAAGCAAACTCAAGGATGAACCGGTGCAGCAAAACTCACATAAAAGACATATTGTAAACATTATAAGACTCTACACCGTCTTCCTTGTTGTTCACAACTCAATACTAGAATTATCTAGACCTTAGAGAGACCAAATATGCAAACCAAATTTAAGCAAGCTCTATGTATTTCTTCATTAATGGGTGCAAAGTATATGATGCAAGAGCTTAAACATGAGCACAACAATTGCCAAGTATCACATTATCCAAGACATTTTAGAATTACTACATGTAGCAATTTCCAATTCCAACCATATAACAATTTAACGAAGAAGAAACTTCGCCTTGAACATTATGAGTAAAGCCTAAGGACATATTTGTCCATATGCAACAGCGGAGCGTGTCTCTCTCCCACAAAGTGAATGCTAGGATCCATTTTATTCAAACAAAAACAAAAACAAAAACAAACCGATGCTCCAAGCAAAGAACACAAGATGTGCCTGAATAAAAATATAGTTTCAGGGGAGGAACCTGATGATGTTGTCGATGAAGAAGGGGATGCCTTGGGCATCCCCATGCTTAGACGCTTGAGTCTTCTTAAAATATGAAGGGATGAACCATGGGGGCATCCCCAAGCTTAGAGCTTTCACTCCTCTTGATCATAGTATATCACACTCCTCTCTTGACCCTTGAAAACTTCCTTCACACCAAACTTCAAGCAAACTCATTAGAGGGTTAGTGCACAATTAATAATTCACATATTCAGAGGTGACACAAACGTTCTTTACACTTCTGGACATTGCACAAAGCTACTGGACATTAATGGATCAAAGAAATTCATCCAACATAGCAAATATGGCAATGCGAAATAAAAGGCAGAATCTGTCAAAAACAGAACAGTCCGTAAAGACGAATTTTAAAATGGCACCAGACTTGCTCAAATGGAAAAACTCAAAACTAATGAAAGTTGCGTACATATCTGGGGATCACGCTCGTAAATTGGCAGATTTTTTCGAATTTTCTACAGAGACTTGTGCCCAGATTCGTGACAGACAGCAGCTGTTTCTGCGCAGCGATCCTAAATATAACATCAACTTTAACATAGAAACTTTACTTGGCACAAAAACATGATAAGGAGAGGTTGCTACAGTAGTAAACAACTTCCAAGACTCAAATATAAAACAAAGTACTGTAGTAAAAACATGGGTTGTCTCCCATAAGCGCTTTTCTTTAACGCCTTTCAGCTAGGCGCAGAAAGTGCAAATCAAGTATTTTCAAGAGATGAAACATTGACATTACCTTGGGCTTTACCCTTACCTTTCTTGTCCTCTTTCTTACTCTTTGGCTTAGGTAATATATGGCTACCCCCGGGTGTAGAGGTGAATTTTAAGGTGCATTCTCTCACGTCTATG
The DNA here is from genome assembly GCA_030979885.1 of Lolium multiflorum. Taxonomy (NCBI): domain Eukaryota; kingdom Viridiplantae; phylum Streptophyta; class Magnoliopsida; order Poales; family Poaceae; genus Lolium; species Lolium multiflorum. The sequence continues at coordinate 116,656,769 of CM061747.1, read as the reverse complement.
ACTGCTCCCAACAGTTTCAGCAGGGATCTTCCGAGTGTGATTTGTCCTGTTCCTGCGCATTCAATGACAAGGTAATCAATGGATATTGTTATCCCAAGAATGGTTGTATGCACACCCGCAGCTATCCCTTTAGGAATTATAACAGAGTTATCAATAAGAGTTATTCCTTCTCCCCCTTCAGAGAATTCCCAAAGTTTCAATGATTTATGAATATTCTTAGGCATTAGGCAAAATTCAGTCATAATATCACAATTAGCATGAAGAGTTTGATTACCTATGACAATTTTAATAGTAGGATTCCACAATGAAGGTTCAGAGTTCACTAAAACTTGATCAAGACGGTTACGAATATATCCATAATTTTCATTTAGGCGAGATGCACTTGTTTCAAGAGTGTTTAATCTATTATAAATGCTAATAAGGGCTGAATCAAAGTTATTAGTTGAATCATGTGATGCAACCAATTTTTTATGGCATTAAAAGCTTGATCCCCATTACAATGAAGGAAATCTCCACCCACTAGAGCATCCAAGGCATATCTATAGCGAATCATAAGACCAAAATAAAAATTACTAAGGAGCAAACTTAGAGTCATTTGAGGTTCAGTTTTACGATAAGAAGTAAAAATCCTAGACCAAGCATCTTTGAAACTTTCCTCATTACCTTGTTTAAAAGTAAAAACTAATTCCTTAGGTGAAGAAGTAACAAGTACAGAACTAGACATGATAACAAAAGTAAACTAAATGCAAGTAACTAATTTTTGTGTTTTTGATATAGAGAGCAAGACGGTAAATAAAGTAAAACTAGCAACTAATTTTGTGTGTGTTTTGTTTAGGTGCAGCAAACAAAGTAGTAAATAAAATAAAGCAAGACAAAAACAAAGTAAAGAGATTGAGAAGTGGAGACTCCCCTTGCAGCGTGTCTTGATCTCCCGCAACGGCCAGAAAACAGGCTTGATGCGCGTAAATGTACACGTCCGTTGGGAACCCCAAGAGGAAGGTATGATGCGCACAGTGGCAAGTTTTCCCTCAGAAAGAAACCAAGATTTAATCGAACCAGGAGGAGCCAAGAAGCACGTTGAAGGTTGATGGTGGCGAAATGTGATGCGGCGCAACAACAGGGATTCCGGCGCCAACGTGGAACCTGCACAACACAACCAAAGTACTTTGCCCCAACGAAACAGTGAGGTTGTCAATCTCACCGGCTTGCTGTAACAAAGGATTAACCGTATTGTGTGGAAGATGATTGTTTGCAAGAAAACAGTAAAACAAGTATTGCAGAGATTGTATGCGATGTAAAGAATAGGACCGGGGTCCACAGTTCACTAGAGGTGTCTCTCCCATAAGATAAAAGCATGTTGGGTGAACAAATTACAGTCGGGCAATTGACAAAATAGAGAAGGGCATAACAATGCATATACATGATATGATAAATATAGTGAGATTTAATTGGGCATTACGACAAAGTACATAGACCGCCATCCAACCGCATCTATGCCTAAAAAGTCCACCTTCAGGTTATCATCCGAACCCCATTCAGTATTAAGTTGCAAAGCAACAGACAATTGCATTAAGTATGGTGCGTAATGTAATCGACAACTACATCCTTAGACATAGAATCAATGTTTTATCCCTAGTGGCAACAGCATCACAACCTTAGAACTTTCTCACTGTCCCAGTGTCAATGAAGGCATGAACCCACTATCGAGCATAAATACTCCCTCTTGGAGTTAAGAGCAAAAACTTGGCCAGAGCCTCTACTAATAACGGAGAGCATGCAAAATCATAAACAACACATAAACAATAGATTGATAATCACCATAACATAGTATTCTCTATCCATCGGATCCCGACAAACACAACATATAGTATTACAGATAGATGATCTTGATCATGTTAGGCAGCTCACAAGATCCAACAATGAAGCACAATTAGGAGAAGACGACCATCTAGCTACTGCTATGGACCCATGGTCCAGGGTGAACTACTCACTCATCTCCGGAGGCGATCATGGCGATGAAGAGTCCTCCGGAGATGAATCCCCTCTCCGGCCGCGATCTCCTGAATCCCCGAGATGGGATTCGCGGCGGCGGCGTCTCGGGGTTTTCCGTATCGTGGCTCTCGTACGGGGGTTTCGCGACGGAGGCTATTTGTAGGCGAAAGGGCAGCCTCGGAGGGGGTGGGGCCGACACTAGGCGCGCGGCCGGGCCGGGCCGCGCCGCCACCATGCGTGGGCCCCACGTAGCCCCTCTCTGACGGCTCTCGGGTGTTCTGGATGCTTCCGAGCAAAATAGGAACCTGGGCGTTGATTTCGCCCAATTCCGATAATATTTCGTTACTAGGATTTCTGAAACCAAAAACAGCAAAAACAACAACTGGCTCTTCGGCATCTTGTTAATAGGTTAGTTCCAGAAAATGCGTAAATACGACATATAATGTGCATAAAACATGTAGATATCATCAATAATGTAGCATGGAACATAAGAAATTATCGATACGTTGGAGACGTATCATATGACCATAATATATTTTGTTTTTATTTGAACTAGTTTGCTTGATGTGATGAATGCTTGGTAGATTTTGTTTGTAAGATGAATTGTCTTGATTTGCTATTTTGCGGGTAGGAATTATCTTTAGATCTTTTCCATCTATTCTCATCTATACCCAGCCGAACAAGTGTTTTTTTTTGACAAATCGTCATGAAGACAACCTTAGCAAAACCAACCTTGTTGTTCCTTATCAAGATGAAGAAACGAAGAGTGTGAGATACGCAAAACCCTAGTTAAGGATCGATAGAAATGTTTTCAAAACAATTCAATAATGGGGATTGAAATATTGATTCAATTCACCATGAAGATTTTCATCAAACTTGTGAGGTTGACCAAGTGTTAGAATACGAGATTCAATAAATCAAATACGGAGTAATGATCTTGGTGCAGGATGGATTGATCATCATTCCTACTACTCTTACTATTCGCTTTCGTAATATTGACTTTGTGAATCTAGAGAGACATTCCTACAAAAGAGATGTCGATGATAAGCCTAAACCTTAGGGTGGAGAAATATTATACCCTTAAAGTAGGCAAGTGCTGCCAAGCGTAGGACTACAATGAGAATGAACATCCAACTACTAGATGAAGAACAGTGGAAGACTGTCGATGACACCGACAAGTAAAAAGATGAAGGAAACCTATTCGACTCACCTTGGAGAGATATGTTGTTCACTATATGTGAATAAACATTCGCCTATTGGATATTAACTCAGAAGCCATAAGCCATAGATGTTTTCAAAGGATGACATGAGGTCAAGTCATGTCCTCGGATGTGTCAAGTCATATACCAAAGATGAGCTTAGCCTAAACCCAAAACCTAAGACTACCTACAAAATTTTCTTTTAAGGGTGGTAGCCACCCCAACATATCCCAAACCCATCTTTCTTGCTAGCTTTTCTCGAATCTCGAGGACGAGATTCCTTTTAAGGGTGGTAGTCTGTAACATCCCAAAATTTTCCACATTTTGGAATGTAAAAATAAATAAATTTAGTTGAGTGATTTGTTTGTCTATGTTGAATTTCAGAAGGAACTAAAACTTTCCGAGTTTTATTTAAAAGCCTTTCCCAAAATAAGTATTCACAAAGATTTGTTTTCAAAGTATTTTCAAACCAAATCTATTTCTATTTTATGGTTTTGAAATCATATAAGATTTTATTTTGAGACAAAAGGCCCAAACCTTATTTTGAAATATCAATGCCCAATTAGCCATATAAAGTGTTTTATGCATAATAATATTTTTGTAATTGGATTTTGACCAATATTAGTTTTATAGATATTCGAGTCGTTTTTGAATACAATATCAAAAGCCATGTTGAAATAAAACATGCGAAAGGTTTCAGTTTTGAAAAATATTTTAATTGCTTGATTACAATAAATTAAAGTTATGTTTCTACTTTTCCTAAATAGCCTATAAGATCGCGTGCATAAAAGTCTAGTCTTGTATCTTGGTGTCCGGAAATCCTACTAAGAAATTTATAAATTTTACGAATTTTATTTGAATTAAATTGGCGACCAAAAACTAATTAAACCTATAAAAGAAAAAAATAGGAACAAGAAAAGGAACAAAAGAAAAAAGTTAACCGACCAATCGGGTCGGACACGCGCGCTTGAACGCGGGCAGGCCGCACGCCAAACGGTTGAGCAAAGCACGCAGCAGCCAGGCCTGAACGTGAGCTAACCCAGGCTGCTCCTTTCCTTTCTTTTTTTATCTCTGATCGGTGGGACCCATTCGTCATCACCAACCTCAAGCCAGGAGTCTGCCTCGCGTACGCGTTCTAACTGACTCGGAAAATCCTGATTTCATCGTCGATTTTTCATCCGATAAACTTTTCCGGACAACTTTTCGTACAACATCAAAATTTAATCGCGACATGTTTAATCTTGTAAAATTCATAAATAATGTTTGGAAACTCGGATTCTAAAACAAATAATATGTCGTTGAACTCACAAAAATGAGGAGAACACAGTGGTGCAATAAAATTTGACTTATGAATTGTTTTCGAATAATCAAATTTAAATATGTGAATTTGAGTATTTTAGGCATGACTTATATTCTACAACTTTAAATCAAACGATTCGTTTTGCAACTCAATCACCTTGAAACTCTTCATCCAGTAGCCCACCTGTTTAGTTTAGTTGATCATATTCACTTCCCATGGTTTTAGATTTGAAGTAATATCTTTCTATGTGTCATACGACACAATCCATAAACCCCACTTGATCATATCTTTTCTTTTGAATATGTGTTACTCATCAATATCCATAGAAACCATTATCATAATTTATTTTTGTAAACATTGAGGTTGAAGCTTAAACTCATAATTTCATTTTGCCAAAGTAAATCATATGAGCATATCCCTCTACCAAAATCATTTAGATGTGTCTTCATGTCTAGGATCATATCCATCCTAATTATATTTGACTAGCTCACAATGTTCAAACTACACATGAGTTATTTGACTAAATTGTGACAAATCTTATTTATAGATTTTCCCTGTGCAAGTGTTGTGGAGACACTCTACACATGTGTTGAAACCTTGACATCCTTTATAATCTTTGATCCACATCTTGAATACCATTCATGTCTATCCAATCTCATGCCATTCGATCATATTTATTAAGCTTGGGCTATTCAAATTACAAATGAGTTGTTTGAGTAATTAAACATACCATTAGCTCATACCCAAGTCTATGTGTGAATTTGTGCTACTTTGATAAGTGTTTTCACACTATGTCAATTGTCAAGTTGCATTTTGAATTGCACTTGGGATGCTTGTGAGAGTTTCTAAAACACAAGGATCATTATAATTATCCATTCTTGAGTAGCAAACAACCATGGACCATAGGTCCTCATCAATAATTTTTATTCCGAGGACTTTACTTAGATAATCACTTCCTTTCCAAGTATTTGACCCATCCATTCAATATCTCAAATTCATATCTTGCAAGCCATACCTCTGCCATACCTTCAATTTCCGAGTTAACCATAAATTTAATGAAAACTAAAATACAATGAATAACAAATCTTTCTAAATTATTGTCTTGCTTGTTTTTGTTGTTGCCTGAATGTGTGTTTATGTTCTGTTACTTTTATGTTATAGTTGTACGGGGAGATACGCGTTTTGATTGAGAGAAGAGCAGAATTCTTCAGATACCAAAAAGGCAAGTGTCACACACCGTCTTGTCCTACTATTTTCCTATGCACTTCGTAGTTATTTTCAGTAGCTATTCATGTGTAGGATTGTTTTAAATATACATATATTGCTATGCTATGATCACCTATTAGAACAACCACATGTTCAACACTTGTTCTTTGTCGCTACCGTATTGTAGTGTGCTTAGCATTGCTATTGTAGATGCGTGGTTGGGATTTCATGATGTGATATGTGGTATTATGAAAGTATGGTTTTATGTAATAAAACAACCTAAAATAATGAATCATCTGGGTGGAAGTGGTAATGCTTGGTTTATGTTGAGTGGTTGCACCGGGGTCATTTCTATGGCAGCACCGTGTGCATCACACTTGAGGTTGGCCACCCAGAAACAATGAGATTAGCCGGTGTTCCTGTTTTAGTAGCTTCCAGTACAACCACATGCTATATGGGCTCTGGCTAGATTGAGTAGGTTGCGAGAACTCGACCCAATGTACAGAGGGTGGTAGGTGTTGGTAGGACGGAGCGCGTCCATTGTGGTTGAGGTATTGCTTCTGAAAGGTCTTGTCCTAGTCGACATCTGTCCATTGAGCAAAATGCGCATCATGGAAGAAGAACAGACTAGGTCATGTGGGGAATGTGTACAGCCTCTCGAGAGTGTCAAACTAAGTACTTAGCCGTGTCCCCGGTTATGGACATTATGAGCAACTAGAGTCTGGAACTGTTTGGAGGATCTCATCATTCCAATTTCATAATAAAACTTGATGGGACAAACAATGGGTTTAGGAGCATGCAAAGCTAGGTTGTCTTGTGTTCACATGGGCCTATGCTAGCATGTCCGTAGATGTTTAGGAGCATATGAAGCTAATTGTCTTGCGACGGCATGGGTTATGCTAATATGTTCCTAGACGATGTTTCTGAAAAATAAACTTGTTTATAAAAGATAGGAAAACTATTGCTTTTCGCAAAAGATGCTAAACTCCACCTGCCAAATGAGCACGTAGTTGATAGGCGCCATTTATATATCCACCAAATAGTGACATTTGCCAATACAATTCCAAATGTATTGACCCTGCGTGGCTGCAACGTTTTATGTTGCAGATATTTTGATGAACGAGTGAGGTTCGATGGTTAGGGTTACGAGTCTATACTCGACATGCTCGCCTATGGCACATGAAGACGAAGGGCTCCATGCTAATATGTTTCGTTGTAAACTCTGATATAATGCTAGCTTCGGGCTATGCAATTTGTAATGTTTACTTTGTAATTTCTGGATCATGCGATGTAATAAAGACCTTTGTTTCTTGGTATTACATCATGTACTGTGTGTGCTAGCGATTGATCCAGGGACTAGCACAGATATACACAGAGATTCAACCCTTACCGGGTCGGATCGTTACAGATGGTATCAGAGCATTGTGTTGACTGTAGGTTCGTAACCCTAGGTTTGGAATAGTAATAGGAAGACCTTAGGATGAAACATTTATCTAGTCAAGTTTTTATTAAAAAGATCTTGCATTTTGAACTTCTTGTATTCTCATCTACTTCAACTTCAAAAGAATTCCCTCTTACCTTAGATGGCCTAACTCTTGAAATCTATCAAGGAAGGACTGATGATGACCATGTCCCTTAAGTGTGAAGACCGATGATTCATGTGTTATTGCTCGACTCAGCTTGACGCGGCTTCATGGAAGGCCAACGAAGAACTTGGAGAAGACTTCGATGCATACTTGACAACTCCACAGATACATCGTAACAGCAGAAGTTGAAGCATTGAAGGCAAAAATAGAATAGACCACCACTTATGAGACCAACGATATTACAATAACGTTATGATCATACTAACTTGTGGTATGACCATAATATATTTTGTTTTTATTTGAACTAGTTTGCTTGATGTGATGAATGCTTGGTAGATTTTGTTTGTAAGATGAATTGTCTTGATTTGCTATTTTGCGGGTAGGAATTATCTTTAGATCTTTTCCATCTATTCTCATCTATACTCAGCCGAACAAGTTTTTTTTTTGACAAATCGTCATGAAGACAACCTTAGCAAAACCAACCTTGTTGTTTCTTATCAAGATGAAGAAACGAAGAGTGTGAGATACGCAAAACCCTAGTTAAGGATCGATAGAAATATTTTCAAAACAATTCAATAATGGGGATTGAAATATTGATTCAATTCACCATGAAGATTTTCATCAAACTTGTGAGGTTGACCAAGTGTTAGAATACGAGATTCAATAAATCAAATACGGAGTAATGATCTGGGTGCAGGATGGATTGATCACCATTCCTACTACTCTTATTATTCGCTTTCGTAATATTGACTTTGTGAATCTAGAGAGACATTCCTACAAAAGAGATGTCGATGATAAGCCTAAACCTTAGGGTGGAGAAATATTATACCCTTAAAGTAGGCAAGTGCTGCCAAGCGTAGGACTACAATGAGAATGAACATCCAACTACTAGATGAAGAACAGTGGAAGACTGTCGATGACACCGACAAGTAAAAAGATGAAGGAAACCTATTCGACTCACCTTGGAGAGATATGTTGTTCACTATATGTGAATAAACATTCGCCTATTGGATATTAACTCAGAAGCCATAAGCCATAGATGTTTTCAAAGGATGACATGAGGTCAAGTCATGTCCTCGGATGTGTCAAGTCATATACCAAAGATGAGCTTAGCCTAAACCCAAGACCTAAGACTACCTACAAAATTTTCTTTTAAGGGTGGTAGCCACCCCAACATATCCCAAACCCATCTTTCTTGCTAGCTTTTCTCGAATCTCGAGGACGAGATTCCTTTTAAGGGTGGTAGTCTGTAACATCCCAAAATTTTCCACATTTTGGAATGTAAAAATAAATAAATTTAGTTGAGTGATTTGTTTGTCCATGTTGAATTTCAGAAGGAACTAAAACTTTCCGAGTTTTATTTAAAAGCCTTTCCCAAAATAAGTATTCACAAAGATTTGTTTTCAAAGTATTTTCAAACCAAATCTATTTCTATTTTATGGTTTTGAAATCATATAAGATTTTATTTTGAGACAAAAGGCCCAAACCTTATTTTGAAATATCAATGCCCAATTAGCCATATAAAGTGTTTTATGCATAATAATATTTTTGTAATTGGATTTTGACCAATATTAGTTTTATAGATATTCGATTCGTTTTTGAATACAATATCAAAAGCCATGTTGAAATAAAACATGCGAAAGGTTTCAGTTTTGAAAAATATTTTAATTGCTTGATTTCAATAAATTAAAGTTATGTTTCTACTTTTCCTAAATAGCCTATAAGATCGCGTGCATAAAAGTCTAGTCTTGTATCTTGGTGTCCGGAAATCCTACTAAGAAATTTATAAATTTTACGAATTTTATTTGAATTAAATTGGCGACCAAAAACTAATTAAACCTATAAAAGAAAAAATAGGAACTAGAAAAGGAACAAAAGAAAAAAAGTTAACCAACCGACCGGATCGGACACGCGCGCTTGAACGCGGGCAGGCCGCACGCCAAACGGTTAAGCAAAGCACGCAGCAGCCAGGCCTGAACGTGAGCTAACCCAGGCTGCTCCTTTCCTTTCTTTTTTTATCTCTGATCGGTGGGACCCATTCGTCATCACCAACCTCAAGCCAGGAGTCTGCCTCGCGTACGCGTTCTAACTGACTCGGAAAATCCTGATTTCATCGTCGATTTCGCTCCGATTCCGTTGCCCCCGGCCACCAAACTCCGTCTACAAATACCCCACAATCTCCTCTGTTTTTGCCCCCTAAAAGCCCTAGATTTAGCGCCGCCAGGATGCTGACACTGCTCGCCGGAGTAGTTCGCCGTCGCCGCTGCCATTCGCCAATTCCAGCACATAACCGAGGCTAAAGACTCCGCTTCTATCTCCTACTTTTCTAATTATTTTGTCTGCTTCTTTGACACCGGTTGGCCGTCCTAAAACGCAGCGTAGGCGCCGCCATTAACGAAAACTGAAGTTTACCGCCGGTAAACGCCTCCGTTCGTCCGCAGGTAGCACACGAGGAAGAGGAAGACAACACCAAGTATGTCACTGTGATCTCCGTGCCGCGATGCTTCTCGTCGTGTGCCTCTCCTTCTCCGAACACCGGCCGTTTCTCCAAACACCGGCGAAGCGTCGCGCAAGTCGGCCACCGAATCATCGTCACCAGCAACACACGATGACCATTGGTAAATCCCTCCCCCAGCACCTAGCATGTGCGGTACATTTTTGTTTATCCCTGGACCAGCCTATGATTTTTAGATACGTATTTCTTTTGTCACGCATGGACATAGATTGGTGTAGCTTTGTACTAGTTCACGCGCACGATCGATTTGTTCGTGTTATCGTGTATGTACTAGCTCACCTCTAACTTTGAAATTCCACATCAAATCATCTATAGCTCGGTTTTAGGTGACGTTTTTTGCATTGAGTTTATAATTAAATTCTTGTAGAGAGATTTTTTATCCGATAAACTTTTCCGGACAACTTTTCGTACAACATCAAAATTTAATCGCGACATGTTTAATCTTGTAAAATTCATAAATAATGTTTGGAAACTCGGATTCTAAAACAAATAATATGTCGTTGAACTCACAAAAATGAGGAGAACACAGTGGTGCAATAAAATTTGACTTATGAATTGTTTTCGAATAATCAAATTTAAATATGTGAATTTGAGTATTTTAGGCATGACTTATATTCTACAACTTTAAATCAAACGATTCGTTTTGCAACTCAATCACCTTGAAACTCTTTATCCAGTAGCCCACCTGTTTAGTTTAGTTGATCATATTCACTTCCCATGGTTTTAGATTTGAAGTAATATCTTTCTATGTGTCATACGACACAATCCATAAACCCCACTTGATCATATCTTTTCTTTTGAATATGTGTTACTCATCAATATCCATAGAAACCATTATCATAATTTATTTTTGTAAACATTGAGGTTGAAGCTTAAACTCATAATTTCATTTTGCCAAAGTAAATCATATGAGCATATCCCTCTACCAAAATCATTTAGATGTGTCTTCATGTCTAGGATCATATCCATCCTAATTATATTTGACTAGCTCACAATGTTCAAACTACACATGAGTTATTTGACTAAATTGTGACAAATCTTATTTATAGATTTTCCCTGTGCAAGTGTTGTGGAGACACTCTACACATGTGTTGAAACCTTGACATCCTTTATAATCTTTGATCCACATCTTGAATACCATTCATGTCTATCCAATCTCATGCCATTCGATCATATTTATTAAGCTTGGGCTATTCAAATTACAAATGAGTTATTTGAGTAATTAAACATACCATTAGCTCATACCCAAGTCTATGTGTGAATTTGTGCTACTTTGATAAGTGTTTTCACACTATGTCAATTGTCAAGTTGCATTTTGAATTGCACTTGGGATGCTTGTGAGAGTTTCTAAAACACAAGGATCATTATAATTATCCATTCTTGAGTAGCAAACAACCATGGACCATAGGTCCTCATCAATCATTTTTATTCCGAGGACTTTACTTAGATAATCACTTCCTTTCCAAGTATTTGACCCATCCATTCAATATCTCAAATTCATATCTTGCAAGCCATACCTCTGCCATACCTTCAATTTCCGAGTTAACCATAAATTTAATGAAAACTAAAATACAATGAATAACAAATCTTTCTAAATTATTGTCTTATCTTGTTTTTGTTGTTGCCTGAATGTGTGTTTATGTTCTGTTACTTTTATGTTATAGTTGTACGGGGAGATACGCGTTTTGATTGAGAGAAGAGCAGAATTCTTCAGATACCAAAAAGGCAAGTGTCACACACCGTCTTGTCCTACTATTTTCCTATGCACTTCGTAGTTATTTTCAGTAGCTATTCATGTGTAGGATTGTTTTAAATATACATATATTGCTATGCTATGATCACCTATTAGAACAACCACATGTTCAACACTTGTTCTTTGTCGCTACCGTATTGTAGTGTGCTTAGCATTGCTATTGTAGATGCGTGGTTGGGATTTCATGATGTGATATGTGGTATTATGAAAGTATGGTTTTATGTAATAAAACAACCTAAAATAATGAATCATCTGGGTGGAAGTGGTAATGCTTGGTTTATGTTGAGTGGTTGCACCGGGGTCATTTCTATGGCAGCACCGTGTGCATCACACTTGAGGTTGGCCACCCAGAAACAATGAGATTAGCCGGTGTTCCTGTTTTAGTAGCTTCCAATACAACCACATGCTATATGGGCTCTGGCTAGATTGAGTAGGTTGCGAGAACTCGACCCAATGTACAGAGGGTGGTAGGTGTTGGTAGGACGGAGCGCGTCCATTGTGGTTGAGGTATTGCTTCTGAAAGGTCTTGTCCTAGTCGACATCTGTCCATTGAGCAAAATGCGCATCATGGAAGAAGAACAGACTAGGTCATGTGGGGAATGTGTACAGCCTCTCGAGAGTGTCAAACTAAGTACTTAGCCGTGTCCCCGGTTATGGACATTATGAGCAACTAGAGTCTGGAACTGTTTGGAGGATCTCATCATTCCAATTTCATAATAAAACTTGATGGGACAAACAATGGATTTAGGAGCATGCAAAGCTAGGTTGTCTTGTGTTCACATGGGCCTATGCTAGCATGTCCGTAGATGTTTAGGAGCATATGAAGCTAATTGTCTTGCGACGGCATGGGTTATGCTAATATGTTCCTAGACGATGTTTCTGAAAAATAAACTTGTTTATAAAAGATAGGAAAACTATTGCTTTTCGCAAAAGATGCTAAACTCCACCTGCCAAATGAGCACGTAGTTGATAGGCGCCATTTATATATCCACCAAATAGTGACATTTGCCAATACAATTCCAAATGTATTGACCCTGCGTGGCTGCAACGTTTTATGTTGCAGATATTTTGATGAACGAGTGAGGTTCGATGGTTAGGGTTACGAGTCTATACTCGACATGCTCGCCTGTGGCACATGAAGACGAAGGGCTCCATGCTAATATGTTTCGTTGTAAACTCTGATATAATGCTAGCTTCGGGCTATGCAATTTGTAATGTTTACTTTGTAATTTCTGGATCATGCGATGTAATAAAGACCTTTGTTTCTTGGTATTACATCATGTACTGTGTGTGCTAGCGATTGATCCAGGGACTAGCACAGATATACCCAGAGATTCAACCCTTACCGGGTCAGATCGTTACACAGTCTTTCGAAGCTGGGCGTTGTCAGCTTCTAGTCGAGTAAATTGCTCAGCGAAATCTACCACAGCATCGACTGTGGCATAAATCGGCTGCAGAAAGAGAAGACCAAGAAGTATTAGTTGGATGAGAAGCAAGACAAAAATCAAGGCGCCGTGAAAACACTTACATGATCGCGGGCAGCAGATGAGGTGGGAGCACTTCCAGTAGGAATAACCCGTGATACATGAATCTTTTCCACAACCGTTCGGGAGGGCGGCGTTGATTTGGCAGGAGAAGGCTTCGGATCCTGGGCTGATGCTTTTCTTCCAAGGGATGATTTGGCCCTCTTTGCGAGAGGAACTTCGTCGTCATCATCAGAACTATACATGAAGAATAAACAGTCAGCACGCGCAATTACAAAGAATAAGTTATGAAAGGATATAAATGCTCACAAGTCCAGGTCGTCTTCAACGGCGAAGAAACTCGTCGAGGTTGCCTTGGCGGAAGGAGGCGGAGCAGCTCCAACGGCGTCATTATCTTGTCCGCTAGGACTTGATTCGGCCGTGGTAATAAACTCATCATGTATCTGCTTTCTTCGCCTGCTCCTGAGGAAAGCATCATCCTCCGTAGCTTCTTCCTCTCGGACATCACTGTCTTCAAGGGTATGCTGCGCGTCTTCGTCTCCTCGGAGTTGTCATTATCATCCTCTGGTTCCACCCCGCTTTCGAGTATAGGAGGATAACATTGATCAACGGCGGGGACCTGTCGAGTGAAAATTTGTAAAAGCTTGGCAAGAAGAAAATATCGGATGCAAATGAAAATCAGCGGAAGAGTACCTCAGTCGGAAGATGATGGGAAACATAAGGGGGACGAGCCGACACCAGGACGATATTGTCCTTTGCACTGAGGCATGTCAGGCGACGGACTTCGTCCCGCAGATCTTCATCCGAAAGATCGGCAGAGCTGACCCTAGACTCATCATCTTTGCCTGTGTAAAGCCACAGCTGGTGGGGGCGAGACATCAGCGGTTGCACTCGATGTTGTAGGAACACTGAGACTACCTCAGTACCGCACATTGTCAAGCCTCCCGTGTTCTTCAGAGTGACGACTTGGTCGAATAATTTGTCGGCTATCACCCTTTCTTCAGGAGAAAGGGCATTTTGCCAAGACTTCTTCGGCTTGGCCACCAGCTTGTCTTTGAAGGGGGAAGGTTCGGGTGCTGTCCGGAAACCGCAGGGTCTCGCAGGTAGAACCACTTGTTGCGCCACCCCTGAACCGATTCCTTCATCGGATAGTCGAGGTAGTCGACATCCTGCCTGACGACGAAGCCGACGCCGCCTACGACAGGGGGGCCGTTGCTGTCGTTGTGACGCTTCACGTAGAAGATCTTCCTCCAAAGACCCCAGTGGGGGTCAATGCCAAGGAAGGCCTCGCAAACCGTGATGAAAATGGAGAGGTGGAGGATGGAGTTTGGGGTCAGCTGCCAGAGCTGGATCCCATAGAAGAAGAGGAGAGATCAAAGGAATTCGTGGGCTGGAAGAGAAAGACCACGAAAAAGAAAGGCAACGAACATGACTGTAAAGCCCTTTGGGGGATTTGGGCGAGTGACCGCACCTGGAAGACGAATGTCCTCCTCAGATGCGGAGATGAAGCCAAGGTTGCGCAGCTTGTTGATGTCGCGGCTCGAGATGGCGGAGGCGCTCCAGTCACGGCCGACTTTGGCCGCGTCCGAGGTGCTGGCACCCTTCTTCTTGCCCATGGCGCTGGAAGTTCTTGAAGAAAGTGCAGAGAGAGCAGGAAGAGGCAGGTGAAGAAGATGAGCAGTGAAAGACGTAAAAAGTGAAAGCGGGGAGGACTCACTATTTATGTCGTAAAAATGAGACGAGATCGTGGCCATAACTTCACAAGCATCATGGGAAGCAGGTCAGATCTGGCTGTACACATGGCGGTAAAGAGGAAAACGGAACCGGCGGCCCATTAAACCCACGACGCGCGAAAATCGAGGAGACGCCTCGGTTAATGCGCGCATGCCGGTCACTCCCTAAAAACTACCTGCGCAGAGCTAGGGTGGGCCCGTCAGGTCATGTCTTGTCAATCACACCACAGCAGCAACATGTCATCATGTCATCAATCGAAAGCATTCGAAGGAATAAAAGAATCTATCGGGTAGTGAACTTGAGTCTATGCGTAGATTGCAAAGCATTCACGCCTAGACTCGGGGGCTACTCCCATCGGGAGCGCTGACGCGCACCCGATAAAAAGAAAATGAGCACTCGAAAGGATGAGGACTCAAGGATATATTTAAATAGAAGAATAGAATATTCGGCTCGAGTCTGCACCCGATCGTAAAGCGTTCGTATCCAGACTCGAGGGCTACTCCCAACGGGAGCACTGCCCGTGCACCCGATAAAAGTTTTTTGCACTCCAGGATCATGCTCGGGGACTTGATTCTGTGTAGGGTAACGTCGTTTTGCCATCGGCAGTTAACCGACAAAAGTTGGGCGCGTTACTCGTTATCCCTTGCGTGAGGAAATGCATCGGATGACTTATGAAGACTTGCAGAAAACCTTTGGCTGAGAAACAATATTCGAGTGGTACAACTTGAGTCTATGCACGGATTGCAAGCATCCGCACTTAGACTCGGGGGCTACTCCCATCGGGAGCGCTGACGCACACCCGATAGACCAAGAACAACTATCGAAGAGAAGAACATTCAATGAAGGCATGCTTTAGTCTCTACCCGAAATATCTTCGGCTAGACACTCGGGGACTACTGACGTGGGCATTACCCTTCGGGTAACTGTTATTGTCCTATCCTGTACGGCCCAATTGGAGGCCCATGAAGACAGCCGGTGGCAAGGTGGGCCACTAGGTCGGTGCCAAAGAAGACTCCTTGAAGAACAAGACGGAGAGGAACCGAACAAGGAAAGTTTAGAACTAGAACTCTTGTAAACCTAGTCGTACTCGTGCAGATCTCTTGGGACCTGGCCTCCTTTATAAAGGCCAGGAGAGGGGCTGCCGAAGGACACACAATCAACCTTAGCAGTCTTAGCCACCAAAAGCTTAGAGCTAGGTCATCATTAAGCTTAGCATCTCGACGAGATCTCAGTCGAACTATTCGGCACCCCATTGTAACCTATCTTTCATCATAATCAAGAACAGACAAGCAGGACGTAAGGGTTTTACCTCATCGAGGGCCCCGAACTGGGTAAATCGCTCCCCCTTGTCGTGAACCGATGTCTCGTGTCAGCTTGCAGGATTCCATCAACCCTAAGCCCCTAACGGAGGGCATTGCCGAGGAGCCCCCTCGACACTCGGGCCGGGCAGGCTTTCGGGCCAGGCCCGAAAAAGCCCGAACCTAATTCTCAGGCCCGAGCCCGACCTGTCTCGACCTTCGGGCTTACAAATCGGGCCCGAACCCGGCCCGAACAGAGAAAAGCCCGGCCCGACCCGACAAAGCCCGGCCCGAACTAGGCTTAGATCGCGTTTTCTACAAGCCCGAGCCTGGCCCGGCTCAATGTTCGGGCTCCAAAATCAGGCCCGAACCCGGCCCAACATGCAAGCCCGACCCGGCCCGGCCCGGGATTTTCGGTCCGGGCCGGGCTGCCCATGCCCAACTGTAGTTACACCTATCAAACTCACTCCATTCCCTTTTAATTGACTTTAATTTAGTATAAAATTGTACTAAATTGAAATCAACTAAAAGAGAACGGAGGAAGTAGCATGGGAACATGGCATAAGTTTGATAGGTGAACGGTAGAAGGAATTTTAGGAACACGGGCACAACTCATCCTAATTTGGAAGCAAATGGGAAGAGAAAAGTTAGTCGCAAATGATTATAAATTTTTTGCGCCTAATTAATAAAGCTTGCGGTTCCTTTAGAAAGAAAAGGAGGAGGATTGCAAAGAAAAATGTATTTTCGAGTATTAAAAATTATAAAAGAACACGCACATAGATAATGGGAGCATGTATATACGTGCGAACTAAACATATATATTAAAATTGCTGACATGTACAAAAATCACCAAATATTTTAGCCTTCCTCGTACTAAGTTTCACATTTTATAACTTAATCTAGGTAACTAAAGTTTTTATGGATCTCAAAGCAAAATTGAATGGAACAGATGTTAGGAAAATCAATGCCAAGATGACGATTCTCGGGTGCACAACACGAAGACGTGTGGAATGAGAGAATAGATTAGGAGACAGTTCAGAGTGTGATATAAGCTTGTAAACAATGCCCCTTGTCTCTCATGAAGGACATGCCACGATAGAAAGACAAACAAGACGAGGTATTGAGCAATATAGAGAGCTCATCATCTCCTTGCATCCAAATGGAATGTGTCATGGGTACATGAATACACGGACCAAGAAAGGTCATAATAGTTTGCAGCCTCCAGGAGGAGTGTGGGAATATACTACCCACAGTTCTCCTTCGGTTTCGACTTCTAGACGAAGGGGGAGGAGGAAAATGGACGGTGCATGTGGCTGATTCGGAAGAACCGGCTATCGCTAAGGATATATACATGCATCAATGCTCGAACTTGATGCCATCGACAATAATGGTGGCGTCAAATGTGATGAGGAAGGGCCTGCCGTACAATGGTCATGCAAGTTAGTTGTGGGTAACAGGTGGGAAGAACAAGCGGGTTAAGGAGATGTCGTCGATTGTGAGGAGAGATGAAACAAGGAGGTGAATTCCAAGTTGAAAATGATTGGGAGATGAGATCATGTGAATGTGCAACGCTATGTTTTTAGATCAGTGTCATTCGTGGGGACGGGTATATAGATTACTACATGTGCCATATGGTGGGCAAGAGCCTCGTCTAGAGCGATTTTACCCTTGTGGAAAAGTATATTGCCCCTAAGTGTGTTTTTTGATAAATAATGACAATTTTTTTTCTCGAACACATGCCAAAGCATGCATCATTATATATTAGAAGAAAACCGTCAAGAAGACGGGAGCAAACAGGAGGTAGCAGAGCTACAAGAGAAAAGGAAAAGAAAGAAAAAAAAATATACATGACTAACTTTGTTAGCCACTCTCTTTCACTCAAAATAATGACAATCTCTATGGACTATTGAAAGTGCATGGAGCCCCCATGTGTGGTTTTGGTAATTAATGACAATCCCTATGGACTAATGTTTGCATTGAGTTATATTTGTAGGAGTTGTCCATAGGCAATTCTTGAACCATTTGTTGGCTTCAAGGTTGCAATAAGAAGAATTTAATGAAGGATATCAAGTGTCAAGTATGTCTTGAAGATGAAGATGAAGTGAGCCCTAGAGTTACTTCAAGACATCAACATGATGAAGAATGAAGAAATGAAGTGCAAGTTCAAGATGAGCCATCTCGAAGAGGTCCTTTGCTTAAGTCTTGCCATCCATATGGTGATAATGGATATGTGAAGATGCGCCGAAGAAAAAGCTCTCCCATGGTGGATTATGGGGGAGCAATCCACATGGTGGTCATGGTTATGTGAAGATGCGAAGAAGAAGCTCTCCCATGGTGGATTATGGGGGAGCAATCCACAAGACTTCGTCAAGCAAACACAAGCAAGAAAGGCGTTCCATCTTGTTGAGGTCAAGATCGTCGTCATCAAGCTCAAGTGGAATGCGCAAGTATAAGGTTTGCTCTTGATAGGGTTTCTTTCTCACCGGTCTCATAGTGTAGTTGGAGACCGGTTTATAGTTTAGTTGCCGTACTATCAAGAGGGCTCTCGAGTGAGTAACTCGATCGTATCGTTCGGAGAGAGCTCAAACCTTTGCATCCTTGCATCATCTTTCTTGGTTGTTATTTGGACCTTATCCATGTGATGTTTTAGAGCTTGTGCTTATTCTCATGACAAGCTCTAGTTCATCGAAAACGGATTTTGCATAGATCACTTGTTGCGTTTTCGAGTTTGGTTCATCATCTTTCTTGGTTATTATTTGGATCTTATCCATGTGATGATTTAGAGCTTGTGCTTATTCTCATGACAAGCTCTAGTTCATCAAGAATGGTTTTTGCACGGGCAACTTGTTGCATTTTCGAGATTGGAGGTTTTACCGGTATGTCTTTCTTAGATAGGTCAAACCTTTCATCATTTGTTTCTATCCTCCCTTGTTGGAATATGATGGTTTCTTGCATGATCTTGTAGAGCTTGTTCCTAGCTTCAAAACAAGCCCAAGATCATCAAAATCGGAGTCCGGATGCTAAAGTTATGCCCGTTTTAGTTTTGGTGTTTCGTTGCTAGGCCGGATTTTCCGGGCCGGATATTTCAAAATATCCGGCCCCTCGAAATCGGCTAAGGACCGGAAGAAAAGCAGCTCTGGATAGGGGCGTACATTTGGCCGGATTTTTACCAGGTTTTGTCCCGAGGCCGGATTATCGGGGGCGGATTATCCGGCCCCAACTTGGGCCGGAATATCCGGCCCTGGCTGAAAACTTCGGGGGTATAAATACCCCCCTTCTTCCTCCTTGGGCTGTGGCTTCTCTCACTCTCTCTCTCCTCCATTGTTGAACTAGAGAAGCTTGCTCTATCTCTCAATCCCTCCATGATTCTTGCCCCCATTTGAGGGAAAAGAGAGGGAGATCTAGATCTACTTTTCTACCAATCAAATCCATCTCTTTGTGAGTGGAATCCTCTAGATCTTGATCTTGGTGTTCTTTGTGAATTCCTTTGTTCTTCCTCTCTTATTCCCCCAATAGCTTTTGTAGCTTTGTTGGAATTTGAGAGAGAAGGACTTGAGCATCTTTGTGGTGTTCTTGCCATTGCATTTGGTGCATCGGTTTGAGTTCTCCACGGTGATTCGTGGTGGTGAAAGCAAGAAGGTTATTACTCTTGGGTTCTTGGAACCCTAGAAGGATTCTAGACCTTTGTGGTGATTTGTTGGGAGCCTCCAATTAAGTTGTGGATGTGTGCCCCAACCTTTGTGTAAGGCCCGGTTTCCGCCTCGAAGGAAATCCCTTAGTGGAACCGTGACCTAGGCCTTTGTGGCGAGGGTCACCGGAGATTTAGGTGAGGCGCCTTCGTGGCGTTCGGTGTGTGGTGTGAGTACCACATCTTGGGGTGAGGCCTTTGTGGCGTTGGTGTGCATCGAGCAACCACACCTCAAGGTGAGCCTCTTGTGGCGTTCGGGAGCACTAAGCAACCGCACCTCTCCACCGGAGATTAGCACTCGCAAGAGTGTGAACTCCGGGATAAATCATCGTCTCCCGCGTGCCTCGGTTATCTCTATACCCGAGCTCTTTACTTATGCACTTTACCTTGTGATAGCCATCGTGCTTGAAGTTATATATATCTTGCTATCACATACTTGCTTGTATTGCTTAGCATAAGTTGTTGGTGCACATAGGTGAACTCTTGCTTAGAATAAGTTGTTGGTGCACATAGGTGAACCATAGTATATAGGCTTTGGGCTTGACAAAGTAAACGCTAGTTTTATTCCGCATTTGTTAAGCCCATCTCGTAAAAGTTTTAAATCGCCTATTCCCCCTCTAGGCGACATCCGTGTCCTTTCAATTGGTATCAGAGCAAGGTCTCTCATTCTTAGGCTTCACCGCCTTGAGAGTAAAGATGTCGGCTAGAGGATTAGTGCACGATAACACTCTTATATTAGATGGCACAAATTATGATGTTTGGAAAATTTGCATGCTTAGTCATTTTCGGGACATTGACCCTCATATGGAGAAAATTGTAGATATAGGTTTTTCTCCTCCTATGGATTCACAAAATCTATCGTTAGAGGATGAGAAAAATTTATATCTCAATTCTCAAGCTTCTTATGTTCTTATGAATGCTTTGAGAGATGTAGGTCTCTTTCCATACTTGCCTTTTTGGAGCGCTCATGAGTTATGGACAAAGATTCAAGATAAATATGATGTGTCCAATATTATTAAGGATGATTGTATTGCTTCCACTTCCGGCCATGATGAGGTCTCATCTTCTTCCACTTCACCCAAGTGTGGTAAGACACAAGGTAATGATATGGTGAGTGGTGATGAAAATTGCAATGTTGATATTGAGCTTACTATTGATGATTCTTCATCTCTATCTCATTGTAATGCTTCATCTACGGACTCAAACACATCTAGCACTAGAAATGTTTTACATGCTTGTGTTGATAGTCTTTGCATATCATGTGTAAGTTGCTTGAATAAATCTAATGATGATATGCTTGCATTGTCTTGTGGCCATGATAAAAATGCTTCTATTTCCTCTAGTTGTTGTGTGTCTAACAATGTAGAGGAAACCAAAGATTCTATTGGTCAAGACAAGATCTTGAAAGGAGCCTCAAGTAACTCCTCCTCTTTATCTCACGGTCCTCATATATGCCTTATGGCCAAGGGTTCCACGGTACCTCCTACCATGGAACCTAATATGTCTCGTGGTGATAAGGATGAGGATGAATATGAAGAAGATGATTGGGTTGTCTCTCTACGCGATAAGGGTAAGAGCGTATTCAAGGTTATTTGCAAAGATAAAATTGCTAGCACTCACTTCTTTGAAATCTTGACTACCGCCATTGAGAGCCAAAAACTTATTTGGATGCATGAGAACACCATTGATAAAAAGGGTGCTCTTGAACGAGAGTATGCCGATGATGTCGCATCATTAAAGAATGAACTTGAAGAAGAACAAACCATCAAGGAAGCTCTTGAGGAGACCTTTGCTCTAGAATTGTCTAGAGAAAAGGAAAACCATGATAGAGCTCTTGAGATGGCAAATGAACTAAAGCTAAAAAATGATAAGCTTGTGTTTGTTAATGCTAAACTCCTTGAGGATTTTGAGCAACTCAAAAAGGGCTCAAGGGTCATTGAGAGTGCGCTCACCAAACTCACCGAGTCGCATGAGCAACTTAAAGCTTCTTATCTAAAAGTGCATGCCAACTTGCCGTCTCCTATTGCTATTGATAATAATGCTTGTGCTACTAACTCTACTTCTTGTGAAGCATCTACCTTGAAGGAGAATGTTGAGCTAAGGGCTCAACTTGATTTGCTAACTAGCAATTATGGGAAATTGGAAGAAAATCATGGAAAGCTTTCTAGCTCCCATGAGGATCTTCTAGCCTCTCATGATAGGCTAAAGTTAGCTCATGAGGCTATCATATCAAAGGAAACACCTTGTGAGCCTCATGTGGATACTAGCACTACTACTCAAAATGCTATATTACCATGTGCTAGTCCTAGTAATTCATCCACTCATAATATTGCTAAATCTTGTGATGAATTATCTTCCTTGCCTTGTTGCTCTAACAATGAAGATTCTACTTCCTCTAGTACTTGTGTTGTTACTAACCATGTAGAGGAAATCAAAGAGCTCAAGGCCCAAGTCACTTCTTTGAAGAATGAATTGGTAAAGAGTCATGAAGGGAAATGCAAACTTGACACGATGTTGAGTGTGCAACAATCCCCAAGTGACAAGAGTGGACTTGGATTCAAATCCAACAACAAGAACAAGTCCAAGAACAACAAGAATAAGAATGGCCAAGTACAAGTCAAAGACCCGGCCAAGATTGTTTGCTTCAAGTGCAATATTGAAGGGCACCATGTTAGATCTTGCCCTTTGAAGAAGAAGCAAAAAGGGAAGCGGCCTCAAGCTCAAACTCATATTCAACCTCAAGTTGAAGAAATACCACTTCCCAAGAAGAAACAAGCCAATGCTCCCATTGTGGAGAAACCTAGTGAGAAGAAGGAGAAGAAAAGAACTTGCTACATATGCCGTGAGAAGGGCCACATCTCCTCCTTGTGCACTATTGGTACCTCATCCAACTCTATCACCATTGATGATGTTTATTCCCTTCGTAAGGATGAGGGTGGCAATGTGTTTGCCAAATATGTTGGTGCTCAAAGTGGTGTCAATAAAAGAACCATTTGGGTTGCCAAGCCTATTGTGACTAACCTCTTAGGACCCAACTTAGTTGGGGACCAACAATCCAAAATTTGATCAATAGGTGCTTGTTGGAGGGCATTGGAGACTTGGATACATCATGAAGAATTAAGGGATCTTCATCATTTATATTATCTCAAGCCAAGCCTTTTGGTTATCTTGATTCTATCATGTATTCAATGTTCCTCCTTACGGTAACATGTTCTCAACTCACTTATATTGAAAGTTACTCGCCCCTTTGTATGTGTTAGTTTTGTTCCTAGCATGTGTTTGTATATGTTGTTCTTCCTACTTGCTTTTCTTGAGAAATCAAGTCTATGTATGTTGGGTTGCACACCGTGTACTTGTGTTTGTGTTGGAGCCTCTTTGCATCTTGTTGTATCTTATATGGCTCTTATGAGAGATTAATGGACTACCCCGTTTTGGGGGAGTGATATCCCTTTGGGAATTTCATGATCCTAACAATGTGTGTACATGAGGAATATCACTTAGAATTGATATTGCAAGATTATCTAGTCTCTATGTGGTATGTCATCTTCATGAGAAATTCAAATTCCAATGTCCATTAATATCTCTAGTTGAATCTTATTTGCCTCTTGTGAAAATAAATTATTTATCACATTATGGGGGAGTAATAAGCTTTGTGCATATTACAATCCTAAGAAATGTGAACATTTGAGGTTGTGTCACATAGAATTGATATTGTAAATTATCTCTCATATGTGACATGTTTTCTCAAACAAGTTCCAAGTTGCTTAAATGGCTTCATTGCTAATATCTTTGTGGATCTTATTTGTGAAAGTTTTTCTTGGCATGGGTTTTCACAATGTGTCCCTCAATACATTTTTGGAAAACCATATGCTTCAAGTCATACTATTAATTGCTTTGCATGTTGGTATGAATACTATTAATTGCTTTGCATGTTGGTATGAATACTATTAATTGCTTTGCATGTTGGTATGACTAATTGAAGCTATCAAGAAACTCCCTTTGCATGATGGTTAACTCTTATCTTTTACCATATGCTTTATTCGTTGTAAATATGATCTTATGTATACTTACAAACTACCACCGGGAAATATTTCCTAATACCTCTTGTCCTAGGACAAGTGGTAATAAATTATGAGGTAGATATTTATTGATCATATATACATTGGCTCTTGTGTTCAAATTGCCCTATTTATTGCCATGAATTTGTTTTTGCTTTGACTCCATGTGTCTTCCTTGCATCTTATGGATCTAATTTGACTATTCAAACTTTCTTAGCATTTTAGTAGATATTGGTAGCGTGATGATCCTAGTTTTGTGCATTGTGTATTCATATAAAAAAATCCTAGATAATGCACTAATCTTGGGGGAGCTCTTATATATTTGATAGAATGCCTAACATCTCTTGATCATTATCAAAAATTTGGTTTTGGGAGATATAATTTTTTTTGGGTACTTTGTGCCATCATAAGAAGTGTCGAGGGTTTGGTTTATTTGTTGGAACCTTGCTCTCTTGGGAGTTGGTTATCTTATTCCTTTGTGCTTAGGCTTAATTAGCTTCTTATAATGAGATAAGTCTTTGGAGTCAATCTTGTGTTGATTTGATTCTTTGATATAATTTGGGCAACCTTTGTCTCTTGATTTATTTGGTGTTTTGTCCAAATTGTATCTTCGTTTGGTTCTTGAAAGTATTGTGCATGCTTATTTAATATATGTATATCTTATGGCATGTGTCACTTTCTTTGATCCAATATATAGGGTAAACTCCATCAAATCCTAATTTGGCTAAGATGTGCATGAAATTCAATTTCATATCTATATGCGCATAGTATTGTGGAGTTTGTCCTATATGTTGTAGTGTGTCTAACTACTTCGGACCCAATTAGTTTGGGGACCTTTTTGTACTTACCTTTGTGTTAGGTACAACGGATATGCATTGGATGCTTGTCTCACTCTTGGGGAGAAGTGGTGACTCAATGGTAACTTGAGGCAAGCTAGGATGGTCAACGAACACATATCTACTACATCCACACCAATGCTATCTCGGTAACAAGTATCTTCTCATGCATACTTTTCTTGTAGCCAACCTTATGGTGTCATCTTGGCATGAATCTCTTTATTTGCAAATATTGTGCTTCTTGCTAAAGTCTTAACGAAACCTCTTTATTGCGAATGTGAGTAATTTGAGATGAGTACATATGTTGGGAAGTATATAAAATCATGCTCATGATTCACCCATCCCATCTATGCCCATCTAGCAATTTTATTGCATATCAATTCCTCAAGGCTCTCACTTGTGTAATATAGATGAAAGTGCAAATTTAGTTATTTATTTTGGTATCCTCGCTTGTGATACTTGTTGCCTTTCTAAATGCATCTCAACTATCTTCTATCCCTTGTTGATATTTGTGATGTGTTTTAGATGTTTGTGGTTGAAGTTCACGAATGTACAATAAGACAAAATTGAGCCTTTGGCCATGCTATTAAGCAAATATTCTTATTGGTATATTGCATGACTTCATTTTGGGATATCATACTATATTTCTTGAGTATCCATTTTGTGTGTGCATGTTTCTTTGTGGATAAATATCTTTGTGATATTGCTCACTTAGAGAAACTTATACACATAAGAGATGATACATCTCCATTTGATATCTTATTTATTTGTTGCATGTTGATTGGTCATGCTAAGCAATATAATTCATTGAAGACTATGATGATGCTTTTTGCTCATCCTTGTAATAGTCTTATAATATGCTTTATCATGCCTTTCACATATCCTCTTGGTTGAGCCTTTTATTATGGTGCCTCCTACTTGTTGCTCAACCATTTGTTTGTTGCAAGTGTTAAGCTTAATTTTCTTTCTATGATCTATTGCAAATGTTTGTGTTTTAAATGGTAATGAGGGAGTAAGGATTCCATGTTATTCATATTGTATTCAAATGCAACATTTTAATTTATGCATGTACCTTGGGGAGCTTCCTCATTCTATTTAAGGCACTATTTTGTGGTGATCATTAGAGTTTGATTCACTTGGTATCTTTTGTTTTGAATGATATTATGGGAGTGATGATTCCATGTTTGTGCACTTTATTCTCCAATGCAATTTGTCTAGTTTTGTTCACAAACCTTGGGGAGCTTCCTCATATTATTTAGAGTAATCTTCTTGATCTTATCATAATATCTATCTTTCTTTCGGTATCTTCCTTGTGGTTCATTTGGTTGCTTACTTCATTTGTTGAAGCTTCTTGACTTTGTTATCTTTTTTGCAATCTTTGATCCTATCTATAGTGTGATTCCTTCCGAATATTCGTCATTGGATATGTGCATTTGATTCCACTCAAATTATGAGAAATGCACACGCTATGGAGGAACTCTCACTATTTTGGCCTTCTAAATTTTTCACCCATTTCGGCAATTGGTGCCAATGGGGGAGAAGTTTGGAGGGTTTAAGGGAATTTGGTTATGTCTTTGCTTTGTGCTTAAGCATGTGCCTTTATTGCATTGCATCTTGTTGCTTTGCATAGTTGAATATTTAGAGGAAACTCCACTAGGCTTTGAATGCCATTATATGCAATGAAAGTCAAGATCATTCACACATGCATATATTATGGGGGAGTTTGCTCTATATATTCAACTTATTTGTTACTTAAATTCCTTATATAAACCCTCTCAAAGAGATTGTCATCAATTACCAAAATGGGGGAGATTGAAAGTGCATGGAGCCCCCATGTGTGGTTTTGGTAATTAATGACAATCCCTATGGACTAATGTTTGCATTGAGTTATATTTGTAGGAGTTGTCCATAGGCAATTCTTGAACCATTTGTTGGCTTCAAGGTTGCAATAAGAAGAATTTAATGAAGGATATCAAGTGTCAAGTATGTCTTGAAGATGAAGATGAAGTGAGCCCTAGAGTTACTTCAAGACATCAACATGATGAAGAATGAAGAAATGAAGTGCAAGTTCAAGATGAGCCATCTCGAAGAGGTCCTTTGCTTAAGTCTTGCCATCCATATGGTGATCATGGATATGTGAAGATGCGCCGAAGAAGAAGCTCTCCCATGGTGGATTATGGGGGAGCAATCCACATGGTGGTCATGGTTATGTGAAGATGCGCCGAAGAAGAAGCTCTCCCATGGTGGATTATGGGGGAGCAATCCACAAGACTTCGTCAAGCAAACACAAGCAAGAAAGGTGTTCCATCTTGTTGAGGTCAAGATCGTCGTCATCAAGCTCAAGTGGAATGCGCAAGTATAAGGTTTGCTCTTGATAGGGTTTCTTTCTCACCGGTCTCATAGTGTAGTTGGAGACCGGTTTATAGTTTAGTTGCCGTACTATCAAGAGGGCTCTCGAGTGAGTAACTCGATCGTATCGTTCGGAGAGAGCTCAAACCTTTGCATCCTTGCATCATCTTTCTTGGTTGTTATTTGGACCTTATCCATGTGATGTTTTAGAGCTTGTGCTTATTCTCATGACAAGCTCTAGTTCATCGAAAACGGATTTTGCATAGATCACTTGTTGCGTTTTCGAGTTTGGTTCATCATCTTTCTTGGTTATTATTTGGATCTTATCCATGTGATGATTTAGAGCTTGTGCTTATTCTCATGACAAGCTCTAGTTCATCAAGAATGGTTTTTGCACGGGCAACTTGTTGCATTTTCGAGATTGGAGGTTTTACCGGTATGTCTTTTTTAGATAGGTCAAACCTTTCATCATTTGTTTCTATCCTCCCTTTGTTTGAATATGATGGTTTCTTGCATGATCTTGTAGAGCTTGTTCCTAGCTTCAAAACAAGCCCAAGATCATCAAAATCGGAGTCCGGATGCTAAAGTTATGCCCGTTTTAGTTTTGGTGTTTCTGCAGTTTTTGGGCCGGATAATCCGGGCCGGATATTTCCAAAATATCCGGGCCGGATATTTCCAAAATATCCGGGCCGGATTATCCGGGACGGATATTTCCAAAATATCCGGCCCCCTCGAAATCGGCTAAGGACCAGAAGAAAAGCAGCTCTGGATAGGGGGCGGACATTTGGCCGGATTTTTACCAGGTTTTGTCCCTGAGGCCGGATTATCCGGGGGGGCGGATTATCCGGCCCCAACTTGGGCCGGAATATCCGGCCCTGGTTTTGCCCAACGGCTCGATTTTCTTGGGGGTATAAATACCCCCTTCTTCCTCCTTGGGCTGTGGCTTCTCTCACTCTCTCTCTCCTCCATTGTTGAACTAGAGAAGCTTGTTCTATCTCTCAATCCCTCCATGATTCTTGCCCCCATTTGAGGGAAAAGAGAGAGGAGATCTAGATCTACTTTTCTACCAATCAAATCCATCTCTTTGTGAGTGGAATCCTCTAGATTTGATCTTGGTGTTCTTTGTGAATTCCTTTGTTCTTCCTCTCTTATTCCCCCAATAGCTTTTGTAGCTTTGTTGGAATTTGAGAGAGAAGGACTTGAGCATCTTTGTGGTGTTCTTGCCATTGCATTTGGTGCATCGGTTTGAGTTCTCCACGGTGATTCGTGGTGGTGAAAGCAAGAAGGTTATTACTCTTGGGTTCTTGGAACTCTAGACGGATTCTAGACCTTTGTGGTGATTTGTTGGGAGCCTCCAATTAAGTTGTGGATGTGTGCCCCAACCTTTGTGTAAGGCCCGGTTTCCGCCTCGAAGGAAATCCCTTAGTGGAACCGTGACCTAGGCCTTTGTGGCGAGGGTCACCGGAGATTTAGGTGAGGCGCCTTCGTGGCGTTCGGTGTGTGGTGTGAGTACCGCATCTTGGGGTGAGGCCTTGATGGCGTGTGTGCATCGAGCAACCACACCTCAAGGGAGCCTCTTGTGGCGTTGGAGCACTAAGCAACCGCACCCTCCAGGAGAAACTCGCAAGAGTGTGAACCCGGGATAAATCACGTCTCCCGTTGAAGGTTATGATACCCGAGCTGTGACTTATGCACACCTTGGATAGCCACGTGGAAGTTATATAACTTGCAATCACATACTACTTTGTCAACCAAAGTTGTTGGTGCAATCTCAACTTTGCTTAAAAAGGATTAAACAGTATATGTGAAGATGTTTGCAGAACAGAAAACAAGTGCACAGGTTTAGAACTAAAGGGTAAAGAATAGGACAACCACAAGCAAGAAGTCTCTCCCAAAGATAAAAGCATGTTGGGTGAACAATTTACGGTGGGAATATAGAGCATAGCAATGCATAAAATGCTATGATAAATATAGTGATGGTTTAATTGGGCATTACGACAAAGTACATAGACCGCCATCTGCATCTATGCCTAAAAATTCCACCTTCAAGTTACATCCAACATTTCCATAACAAATAGATAAATGCAACTACATTTTGTTGGATGATGAACACATGTAATTAACAACTCAATCCTTAACAAGACATAGCTCATGTTTAATAACCTTAAGTGTAAGATAGATCAAAACGACTAAACCAAGTACTTAGCATGCACACTGTCACCTTCATGCATATGTAGGAGGAATAGATCACATCAATATTATCATAGCAATAGTTAACTAATCTACAAGAGATCATGATCATAGCATAAACCAAGTACTAACACGGAACAATGTCAGATTGCACATCACCATAATAATACTACTCTAATAACACATCACTAGAAACACAACATATAGAATACAAATAGATGATCTTGATCATGTTAGGCAGCTCACAAGATCCAACAATGAAGCACAAGGAGAGAGACGACCACTAGCTACGCTATGGACCCATGGTCGAGGGTGAACTACTCACTCATCATGGGAGCGGCGATGAAGATGGCGGTGGAGATGGCATGTCGATGGAGAAGCCTTCCCGAAGGTGCCCAGAGATCCCCCCCGATTTGCTTCGCGGCGGCGTCTCTGGGAACTTTTCCGTATCGTGGCTCTCTCCTAAGGGTTTTCGACGGGGGCTTTAATAGGCGGAGGGCGGCGCGAAGGCCAAGAGGCGGTAGGGGGGCGCGGCCAACCCTAGGCCGCGCCGGCCACCCTCTGGCCTGTGGCCCCACCGTTCCTTCGGTCTTGGAAGCTTCGTGCAAAAATAGGAGGGCGAAATTTCGTCCAATTCCGAGAATATTTCTTTACTAGGATTTCTGAAACCAAAAACAGCAGAACAGGCTCTTCGGCATCTTGTTAATAGGTTAGTTCCAAAAATGCATAAATATGACATATAATGTGCATAAAACATGTAGGTATCATCAATAAAGTAGCATGGAACATAAGAAATTATCGATACGTTGGAGACGTATCGCATCCCCAAGCTTAGTTCGCTCGTCCCGAGCAGGTAAAACGATAACAAAGATAATTTCTTAAGTGACATGCCATCATAATCTTGATCATACTATTTGTAAACATATGTAATGAATGCAGCGATCAAAACAAAGGTAATGACATGAGTAAACAACTGAATCATAAAGCAAAGACTTTTCATGAATAGTACTTCAAGACAAGCATCAATAAGTCTTGCATAAGAGTTAACTCATAAAGCAATAAATCAAAGTAAAGGTGTTGAAGCAACACATAGGAAGATTAAGTTTCAGCGGTTGCTTTCAACTTATAACATGTATATCTCATGGATATTATCAACATAAAGTAATATAACAAGTGCAATATGCAAGTATGTAGGAATCAATGCACAGTTCACACAAGTGTTTGCTTCTTAAGGTGGAAGGAGATAGGTAAACTGACTCAACAATAAAAGTAAAAGAATGGTCCTTCAAAGAGGAAAGCATCGATTGCTGTATTTGTGCTAGAGCTTTTATTTTGAAAACATGAAACAATTTTGTCAACGGTAGTAATAAAGCATATGAGTTATGAAAATTATATCATACAAGTTGCAAGCCTCACGCATAGTATACTAATAGTGCCCGCACCTCGTCCTACTTAACTTGGACTACCGGATCTTCGCATGCCATGTTTCAACCAAGTGTCACAAAGGGGTACCTCCATGCCGCCTGTACAAAGGTCTAAGGAGAATGCTCGCATTTCGGATTTCTCGCTTTTGATTATTCTCAACTTAGACATCCATACCGGACAACATGGACAACAGATAATGGACTCCTCTTAAATGCATAAGCATGTAGCAAAGTTATTATTCTCATATGAGATTGAGGATATATGTCCAAAACTGAAACTTCCACCATGATTCATGGCTTTAGTTAGCGGCCCAATGTTCTTCTCTAACAATTTTGCATGCTCCAACCACTAAAATGATAGACCTTCAGACAAGACGGACATGCATAGCAACTCACATGATATTCAACAATAGTTGATGGCGTTCCCCAGAAGCATGGTTATCGCACAACAAGCAACTTAATAAAATATAAAGTGCATAAGTACATATTCAATACTACGATAGTTTTTAAGGCTATTTTGTCCCATGAGCTATATATTGCATAGGTGGATGATGGAATTTTAAAGGTAGCACTCAAGCAATTTACTTTGGAATGGCGGAGAAATACCATGTAGTAGGTAGGTATGGTGGACACAAATGGCATAGTATTGGCTCAAGGATTTTGGATGCATGAGAAGTATTCCCTCTCGATACAAGGTTTAGGCTAGCAAGGTTATTTGAAGCAAACACAAGGATGAACCGGTGCAGCAAAACTCACATAAAAGACATATTGTAAACATTATAAGACTCTACACCGTCTTCCTTGTTGTTCAAAACTCAATACTAGAAATTATCTAGACCTTAGAGAAACCAAATATGCAAACCAAATTTTAGCAAGCTCTATGTATTTCTTCATTAATGGGTGCAAAGCATATGATGCAAGAGCTTAAACATGAGCACAACAATTGCCAAGTATCACATTATCCAAGACATTTAGAATTACTACATGTAGCATTTTCCAATTCCAACCATATAACAATTTAACGAAGAAGAAACTTCGCCTTGAACATTATGAGTAAAGCCTAAGGACACATGTGTCCATATGCAACAGCGGAGCGTGTCTCTCTCCCACAAAGTGAATGCTAGGATCCATTTTATTCAAACAAAAACAAAAATAAAACAAACCGACGCTCCAAGTAAAGAACAAAAGATGTGATTGAATAAAAATATAGTTTCACTAGAAGAACCTGATGATGTTGTCGATGAAGAAGGGGATGCCTTGGGCATCCCCAAGCTTAGATGCTTGAGTCTTCTTAAAATATGCAGGGATGAACCACGGGGCATCCCCAAGCTTAGAGCTTTCACTCTTCTTGATCATAGTATATCATACTCCTCTCTTGACCCTTGAAAACTTCCTTCACACCAAACTTCAAGCAAACTCATTAGAGGGTTAGTGCATAATTAATAATTCACACATTCAGAGGTGACACAATCATTATTTTCACTTCTGGACATTGCATAATGCTACTGGACATTAGTGGATCAAAGAAATAAATCAACATAGCAAAAGAGGCAATGCGAAATAAAAGGCAGAATCTGTCAAAAACAGAACAGTCCGTAAAGACGAATTTAGAAATGGCACCAGACTTGCTCAAATGGAAAAACTCAAAACTAATGAAAGTTGCGTACATATCTGAGGATCACGCTCGTAAATTGGCAGATTTTTTCGAATTTTCTACAGAGAACTGTGCCCAGATTCGTGACAGACAGCAATGCTGTTTCTGC
Organism: Lolium multiflorum; assembly: GCA_030979885.1. NCBI lineage: Eukaryota > Viridiplantae > Streptophyta > Magnoliopsida > Poales > Poaceae > Lolium > Lolium multiflorum. The sequence continues at coordinate 116,624,394 of CM061747.1, read as the reverse complement.
GCAGCGATCCCAAATATAACATCAACTTTGACATAGAAACTTTACTTGGCACAAAAACATGATAAGGAGAGGTTGCTACAGTAGTAAACAACTTCCAAGACTCAACAAAACAAAAAATTGCTGTAGGTAAAAACATGGGTTGTCTCCCATAAGTTCTTTCTTTATAGCCATTAAGATGGGCTCAGAAAGTGCAAATCAATGTACATCGAGAAATAAGATTGAAGCAAGAGAGCATCAAGAGGCAAATTCAAAACACATTTAAGTTTAACATGCTTCCTTTTCATTAGTCTTAGGCATGCAACTTCATCGAACAGCAAAGTAACAAGCAAGCAAGATAAAACTAGTGCATCATTCATAGCTAGGAGTTTACATGGATTGGTGCTTTGATTTCCCCACCATCATTAATGTTATTACAACCTTATTCTATCCATGTCCATTTTTTCAAGTAGCATCATGAGAAACTCAACATATAAATATACATAAAGCATTCTTATCATGAGTCTCATGCTAAACCAATTACTCTCTAAGAAAGCATAATCAATTTTCTTTTCCCCTTCTTCCATATCACCAAGTGTAAGAAACATGTGTTGGATATAGGATTGAGATTCAAATTTAGTTTCCAACATGAACTAAAGCAGCAGCAGCAAATTCATAGGTAGGAGCAAGTTCTATCAAGTGTCTATCTTCAAAATCTTGGGGGACTAAATGATAAAATTCTTCAATATTATTTCCCCAACTTGGAATTTTCCATAGCATTAGCAATGGTGTTCAAAGCATTCATACTAATAACATTCCCATTATCATGCAAATAAAGTTCCATGGGTTTTTTTTGTTTTTGATAGAGAGCAAGTCCTAATAAGATAAAGTATAAACTATCTCTAATTTTATTGTTGTTTCCATTAAGCCTAACTAGTGTAAACAAGAAACCAAATGTCGCAATTGCAGAGTCTAAAGGAAATAGCTTAGAGTACACACACAATGGCGCCACAAAAGTGACCGGAACTGAGTGTGAGTTTACCTTCCTCCCGGCAACGGCGCCAAAAGTGCTTGGCGCGTAGCTGACGAGGGAGGAAAAGTGCTTAGTTGCCCGGGCCAATGTGTGAGTGCCGTTTACCTTCCCTCCCCGGAACGGCGCAAAAATAGCTTGATGTCTACGTCCCTCCTTAGACAGTGTTGGGCCTCCAAGTGCAGAGGTTTGTAGAACAAAGCAAGTTTTCTCTGGATCACCCAAGGTTTATCGAACTCAGGGAGGAAGAGGTCAAAGATATCATGCAACCCCGCAACCACAAAGCAAGAAGTCTCTTGTGTCCCCAACACACCTAATAGGTGCACTAGTTCGGCAAGAGATAGTGAAATACAGTGGGTATGAATATATATGAGCAGTAGCAACGGTGCCATAGCTTGCTGGCGTGTAGTTGATGGTGGTAGTATTGCAGTATAGTAACACGAAACAAAGTAACAAGCAGGTCAGGTATTTAGGAACAAGGCCTAGGGATTACACTTTCACTAGTGGACACTCTCAACATTGATCACATAACAGAATAGATAAATGCATACTCTACACTTTTGTTGGATGATGAACACATTGCGTAGGATTACATAACCCTCAATGCCGGAGTTAACAAGCTCCACAATAACGCTCATGTTTAAGTAACCTTAAGTGTAAGATAGATCAAAACGACTAAACCAAGTACTAGCATAGCATGCACAGTCACCTTCATGCATATGTAGGAGGAATAGATCACATCAATATTATCATAGCAATAGTTAACTTCGATCTACAAGAGATCATGATCATAGCATAAACCAAGTACTAACACGGTGCACGCACTGTCACCTTTGCACACATGCAGGAGGAATAAAACTACTTTAATAACACATCACTAGAGTAGCACATGGATAGTAGTGATACAAAACTCATATGAATCTCAATCATGTAAAGCATCCGGAGATCATTGTGAGGCATAGGAGAGAGATTAACCACATAGATGGTACAGCCCGCCTCGTGGAGAACTACTCCTCCTCATGGGAGCAGCAGTGATGAAGATGTGGAGATGGCACGGGGGGGGGGAGAAGCCTTCCGGGCTTCCCCCGCCCCAGGGCCGCGAACAGAGACCCCCGTCCCCGCATCTTGGCTTCGCTTCGACTTCGGCCCTGGAACTTTTGTCGTATCGTGGCTCCCTCCTAAGGGTTTTGATGCAGGGGCTTTATAGGCGAAGAGGCGGCGTCGAAGGTCGAAGCAAAGGCGGCGCGGCCAACCAGGCCGCGCAGCCACCATCCCGTAAGAGGTTATCCCCCTCGGTCCTTCCCGGTGTTCGGAAGCTTCGTGGAAAACAGGAACCTGGGCGTTGATTTCGTCCAATTCCGAGAATATTACTAGGATTAAACCAAAAACAAATAGGAAACAGGAACGGCACTTCGGTTATCTAATAGGTTAGTTCCGTAAAATGCATAAATATGACATACAATGTGATAAAACATGTAGATATCATCAATAAAGTGGCATGGAACATAGAAATTATCGATACGGTGGAGACGTAGGTGAACTCTTGCTTAGAATAAGTTGTTGGTGCACATAGGTGAACCATAGTATATAGGCTTTGGGCTTGACAAAGTAAACGCTAGTTTTATTACGCATTTGTTAAGCCCATCTCGTAAAAGTTTTAAATCGCCTATTCACCCCCCTCTAGGCGACATCCGTGTCCTTTCAACTATATTTTTTTAGTTTATACGAAGGAATATTTTATAGGTAATGCTTGAAGTTCATGGATTGGAATCAAGGTTGGATGTCATGAAGATAAAGATATGCCTTAAGTATTAGCATAAAGATCATCGGTTTGAAGAGATGAATATGACATTGTCAAGAAGAAAAAATGAAGAGAAAGTTCTTGTGTTGAACTCCTATAAGCCATGCTTTAACTTATGTGGTAAGACATGTAGGATCAAGATCTTGAGAACTTGATTTCAGTAGAATAATTCAAGATATGGCGCTAAGTCAGTGTCATAATATACTGATGAGTTGATCTATGATTGACCAAGACATAGAGCATGCAATCAAATAAAGAGCTCTTTATGTACCTCAAGAGTTTGTGATACGTGGAGCATGAGAAGATACAAAGCTGACCAAGACGAAAATCGATACAGATTCAAGTTGGTCAACACAAGAAGCGTAAAGAATGTACCACATGGGATCAACTGATCCCATGGCATGGTAACATTTGTCAGTTATGATTTGTAAACCAACTCATTATGCATGTGTTTTTTGTGTTTTATGTGTGCTAGGTATTTTTTCATGGGCATGCATCAAAAGGGAGTTCCTATAGAGCCCATGAGAGGATATGATCGCCAAGTTTAAGAAGTGCAAGTTCAAGATGAGCATCTCGAGAATATCATATACTTGAAGCATGCCGTCTATTTTTGGTGATAATTGACATGTGAAAATATGCTTTAATGAAGTTATCCCGTAGTGGTATATAGCTACCAAATTTTCAGTATTCACTAAGGAACAATGATCAAGTAAAGTATTTTGTCTTGAAGGAAGTATAAAACAGTATCATCAAAATGAAGCGGGATGCGCAAGCAAACATATATTCTTGCCAGGTTTCCTTTCACCGGGTTATAGGATAGATAGCCTCAAAATGGGATTTCGGTTAAGTAACTTGATTTCATCATCATAAGGAGCTCAATCTTTTTGCGTATATACTTTGCATATCCCTATTTTGTTGTTTCTCTATGTGATTTTTTTAGCTTGTCGCTAGCGTTTTGCCAAGCCCAAGTTCATGAGGTTGAGGCTAGCCGTCGGTGAACGAAGAGATCAACTGAAAAGTTGGAGTGCCAGCTACTTGTGGTGGTGCTACGCGCGCGGGGGTGGGGGGTAGGGGTGGGAGACAGAGCGACAAATGAGGTTGGCGTCTTAAGTCCCCTAGCAAGGCCAAAGTTTCCTATCATGCTAGCGGTTCCAACGCAGTAGGTTCAATGGTTCCCAGAAAAATCACCGCAAATGGTCCTCCTTTATCGTCATTGTGATCATGGCAACCCACCCCTACAACACCACGTGTTCCATCCACAAATCCCGATGAATTGTTCCATTTGCATTTAACTTTGTTGCAGCCGACAATGGCAAAGCTTAGTACAAGTCAGCAGGCTCCCTCCCCTCCCCAAGTATCGACTCTTTATGTCACCTATGTGGTTTATCATGAAACTATGCGAAATAAAGACTTTGTGATTTGGCTTCACGTATAGCTTTGTGTCCATCTATCTGAATGGGTCACATTGCTACTAACGATTTGGTAATATCTGCATGTGATACTGGCTCTATTTAATGTAGAAAAAATGCATTTTTTTAGCATTTGGCTCCTATCTACCTCATTTAGTCCAAAATTATTGAAGTTTTAGGTCTATCCTAAGTCAAAAGCCTTCAAGTTTGATCACCTTTATAGAAAAATGTATTGATATCTACAACATCTATTTATTATTCATCGTAAAAATATTTTTGTATTTTACAAATTTATTAGCATAAATACTTGTATAAAATCTGATTAAGTCTGGAACTTCAATTATTTCAAGTACATTATTTTTAGAAAACAACATGAGCTTTATTAGATAATTTTTGGGGTAATATATAGGTGATTTCGAGGATCCATAAACCATACATGGCGCCCTAGCTCTAAAGATGTAGCTGATCTAGCTCGATGATGCGCCTCCCCATTCGCTTCTCGCTGTTCATGACCATAACTGGTCTTCAACTCTCCAAGAAACGTACCCTGGTCTGTGCAATATCTGGCAATATCATGCTGTGTTGCCCATAGCTCATCCCTGAATTAATATCATTTTAACAGAACACGGCACTTTATTAGAATGAATATCAATTCAGCACACAGTCTTTGTAATTATTATTTCAAAGTACTTTGAAGTTTATAAAAACATCTGTCCAAGCGGGCCAAGGCGTAACTCAAAAAGTCGAAGGTGCTTCCCGGCCCAAAACACTACCAAATCTGCATCTGCACTGGAAAAACAGCAAATAAACCCACGGAAAAACTCCGACAAAAAATCAAGAAACCCTAGCGATGCTGCAGATCCGCCTGAGTAAGATCGGCTCGTCGGACTCCGGCGCCGCCGCCTCCGGCGCGACGGCCGGGGCTTCTGGCGGCGCCCCGGCAAAGTCCTCAGCGGCGGCGGTGGGCGGCGCTCCGGAGTCGGTGACGGTGGCCTGCCCCGACCACCTGATCATCGCGGACCTCGCCGTGGCGAAGAGCCTGGGCGCCGTCACGAACTCCGCCGTCGCCGCGACCCGTGCAATCGGCCGCCGCTCCCGCCGGCCCCTAGGCGAGCGCGTCCACATCTGCTCCCGCTGCGAGTTCCCCGTCGCCATTTACGGTCGCCTCGTACGGAACCCTATACCCTAGCATCTTCCCCTGCCTATGTCTTCACTACTACTTCACTTATCATATTTATGCCATGGTTGGTCAAGAAAAGATTAGGTTTTAGGTAGCACACATAATGCCATGTAATTATTTACCATTTGGGAGGAACTAGTTGCTCAGTACTGCTTGTTTCGTAATAAGTAAGCGCATCAGGCAGATGTAGGATCTCTGTTGTCTTGGTATGCTAGTTGTTTAAGGATTTGGGGCTGCTGAGAGCTCGAGGATAGTATAAATATTCAAACCATGTGAACAGAAATGCTGAATACTTGTCCAGGTATGGCTAGTAACATGTCATATTTGCGGATACATCTGTGACTGGAATCAATGTTATGTTGTTTGCATAGTTTGTTATGTCTAAATGTCAGATGGGGAATCCTGCAGTCCAATTCGGAGCTGTATTTAGAAGCAGTAGCAGTATTTTTATTCTGCTACTATATTGGTGGATACTAATTTTTTAGTGAATTGCACATAATTCACACATAAAATGGATATCCACTTGATGGTCTTGTCTTGGAGTTAATGCCAATTGTAAATACTCTATTGCGGGCATGATATGCTCCAAAATACTCTATTATCCAGAGTTATTGGATTGGTTGGCGCTCTGATTTCTTATGCTGAAGATGTTCGGGCTATCAAGCTTATTTAGTTTTTTTTCAAACATTTGATCAAGGAGTCCGTGGAAGTGAAGGTAGTGCATATTAAGCGTGATCAAAATGTAGTGTTAGCCACGCTTTAGCTGCTTTTGGGTGTACGTCGATGTGTTCTGTGGTCTGGCTAAGGCCAGGAACGGAAAACATTCCAACACTATCGGCGAGATTGTAATCCCATGAGTTAATTAATATATATCTCATTCCGCAAAAAAAAAGCTTATTTAGTTTTAGTATGAGCAAATGCAAGCAAATGTAACCACTGACGTGTGTAATGCATTTCACAATCAGGTATCTTGTCATGGTAATTTCACTATTGAATATTTATGCCCCTAAACGAACTGGTCCACACCACCCTTGTTTTACCTGTTGCCTCCTGCCTAGATTATATGTGGTTTTGTTCATTTTAGTTTTTTGACCAGAAAACAGTAGGAGAGCTATATGTGGTTTGTTCATTTTAGTTTTTTTAACAAGAAAACAGTAAGAGAGGCTCTACTGTGGTATTATATTAATTTTGTTTATTTTAGTTATTTTGCTACTTTATAGTTGTACGTAACAATCAATGACTTTCTTTTACTTTGTTCAGATTCCTTATGAGCATGCTTTCTGTTTAGCCTGTGCAAGAATTGATTCTAGCTGTTTATTCATTTTGGTTCTTATGCTGCTTTATAGTTGGATCCTACAATCAATCACTTTCTTTAACTTTGTTCAGATTCCTTGTGAGCATGCTTTCTGTTTAGCCTGTGCAAGAAGTGATTCCAGCTGCTATCTGTAAGCATTCTCCTGAACATTTCCTAACATGGTTTTAATCCCATTCTTACCTTCTATATCAATGGACTTGCTAAGTGATTCATGGTAGGATAATTTGAATAACTCAGTGATTTATCTGAACGGCATGATACTTGCTAAAATAACATCGCCTGTTATGTGAAACCTGAGCATCCACTGATTGAGCTGAAAGGAGCTTCATCTTAGTACATCACATATTATCATCCATATATTTCAAATACTGTGATAGTGCAGTGGCACTATTCGGTAACCTACGCCCGGTCTGCTTGTGTTAGTAACTTGTTTGTTTTATCTTAGTGTATTATTGTTTATACTTATCAGTTTTGCTTGTCATTAGCATTGATTTCTGTGGACATTGGTTGCATAGTGATGTACACTGTACAAATACCCCTTGGTAAAAAATGTGAACATGTAGCTGTAGGTTATACATAACATATTGTACTTAAGAGTGACAAATCTTACTAGTTATTCATAACTGCTACTCCATATAAGATGATATTACGGGGTGGAGGGAGTATTTCATTAGGCTAGTTTGGGTTTAGACGTGTCATTTTGAAACTTTTGTTAACTTATTTCTGCAGTTGTGATGAGCGCATTCAGAAAATCCAGACGGTGAAAATGATGGAAGGGATTTTTATCTGCGCTGCACCTATGTGCCTCAAGTCTTTCCTTAAGAAAGCAGAATTTGAGTCTCATGTGCCTGAAGCTCATGCCAACCTCCTCCAAACCAACCCAGAGAAGGAAGAACGTAATGAACCAGATGCTCCGAACAACTCCCGTGCTTCTGCAGGAGATACTCAAAGGCAATCTCAAATGCCTGAAATTTCTACTGCACGTGCTCCTCCAAGACCTGGTGTCTCACCCACTTCAAGTTCACACATGCAAGACCGTGAAGACAGATCTCGTTACCACCAGTCCAGGGAGCACACCCCACTAAGGCCCCCTATGCTAAGCAAACCGCCATCATTCCATGGTCGCCACTCTTATCCACCAGGAGATAATCAGTCTGAAAACAACCCACCTCAAGGATTTGATCGGCCCTACGGCTGGGCTCATGACAGTACACCTGGGGCTACTCCACTTCGGCAAGAATCTGACCATGGTACTCAAGACAAGCAGCAAGTGATGCCTAGTTCACCTTTCATGTTCTCTCCAATGCATCCTCATCAACAGAACTTCATGATGCACATGAATATGAATCAGCCTTTGATGGCCAACGCATCATTCAATTATCCTGTCCAACAAGATGGAAATCCGCAGTATTTCAGTGCTCCTTTCCAGATGCAACTACCAGATGGTGGATTGGATCAAGGTTCCGTGTCGGGGGCTGAGGGGCTTCAGCGTCCGTGGGGCATGGGTTTGATGGGCAATCCATCTCAGGGAGTTGGCGGCATGGCCTTCATGCAAGCTGGTTTTGGGATGATGCCTGACAGCTCGATGAATCCAGGTATGCAAGGTCAAGCTGACCGTGGTGGCGGTGTTCAAGAACCTATGGTGATGCAAATGCAGATGTCCCTTCCCCCACCTCCCCCTGCACAACCCCCGTCAGCTGGACAGCAACAATCTTTCAACAGATCGTGATGATTTTATGCGGTAATTTGTGGCTGCTGCCAAAATCGCCATGTTCTACGTTGGGAAATTGTATCTTTGCCATTTTGGCGTGTAATTGATGAAGACTCGCTGTCAGCCTCTATTGTACCACAAACGATGCAATTCCAATCATGTTCTCATGCTTACATGTTTTGGTTGCAGACTATTGTGCTCTAAATGATGGTAGCCTGTTTTGCGCTACAATTGATGCTGGTACGAACAAATGCTAAACTGATAAGAGTATACTTTCTATACTCAAAGTTGTATGTTGTTGACCACAAAAGGTCAATCACGTCTTATATATACTGTATTTGTGATGGAGGGAGTATATGATAAGTGCACATAAAACTGAATAGAAGTGAAATTGTCATTCTGTAGAGATAAATTTGACAGTGTCAAACTCTACGGCCCTCTGAGGAATTGAACTGTCTTTTTGAATATCTACTATCTGCAAGGATAAGCATATGATGTGTATCGCCGTATCCCGTACTGGGGACTATGTGCAAGGTTAAACGTATCGCCGTACTGGGGGACTTCACCCTGAGGTCTCTACTCATCTTTAAGACCTAATCACAAGAAATGTATAAACCACAAGGGGCAAAAAGAAAACACCACGGGGCCTATATTGAAGGTATAGGTCCTAATCGCAGGAAACATAAAAGCCCAAAGGGTCAAAAAAGAAAAATGATGGAGCGGTAGACGGTAGACCGCAGGGTACAAACTTGAAGGGTCAAAGCGAAAATCGCAGGGGCATACGTTGAAGAACAAAAGGAGCTGCTTGCAAAATCTCGAAAAAATTTGGACCATTTCTCGATTTGTGCGTGTCATCCTTGCGCAGGGGCCATGCTAATCTTCTCTGTATCGTTCCAATTTTATCGGATGTCCCCGAAGGGACAACAGTGCTGTCACACCTCGGCTTATAAACTGGTCAGAGCGCTGCTCGCTAAGCGATGTGGGACTAAAAACTGGTGCCCGTTCCCTCCGCAACCTTCCGTGGATCGTCAGATTCACTCCCAATCGGAGCAGATCTGCGGCCCGGCCCACCTAGGTCTTGCAGGAGATCCTCTGCGGCTGCTGATCACGCGTGTCACCGTGTGGGTTTTTTCTCTAGCCATGTCACGTGTGCACAGAACTGCGTGTGCGTGTGAGCTGTTCGAGACTTGGAGAGTGGAGTGTCCGTGTACAATGCACATGTACGTTTCCCATGTACAAACAAGTATCATACCGTCGGTCTTTTACACGCTTTGCATTACGTGGCATACACACTTAGACAGTGAAATGCAGTCACCTCTGCACGACATCAGAACAATTTACTCCACCTTTCTACCAAAAAAGAAGCTCGAAGAACATGCCGCAATCCATGTGTAAACTGCACACATGGTTTGGAGCAAGTCGTCAAAGACATATAAAGACAGTGTAGAAATCTAGCTTCGCACTTTGCTACTGAACTGCCAGCGTACAGAGCTCAAGTTTGTAGTGTACTCAGTGGTCTACAGAGCCAGGGAGAAACTAGGCTGCTGCAGGAGCTCTAAAGCCAGGTGAGTGACTCCTTCAAACTGGCTGTTTCCTATCTCTATCTGAAAATGCTATGGCGTTTGGGACCCCTGTGATGCGTTTGGGACCCCTGTGATTCAATATGTATGTATCTAGAACTAAAATGTGTCTAGATACATTCATGTTAGAGTCAATTAATATGAACCGGAGGGAGTATATTTCTTCTGTCCAAAATATAACATGTTTCAGTAGGCTATTTTAGCTTGCCAAAACATCTTATAATTTGGGACAGGGGAATTAAACTGCTAATCCTATGTTGCTATATAGTATCTCGTATCAACAGGAAAAGAGGCGAATTTTCCGTGACTCGCCGTATGTCTATATCTTCTATACGCTGCTTGGCAGCCTGAATATGTCCTGAAGAAAGAGGCTCAGCTCCCGTGCCGATCTCCCAACCTTGCCTTCTCGCCTACAACATGATGCACGTACGACTGTCATATTGTCTCTTAGAATTGCTAACGAGTTCTCTAGATTCTGGGAGATGGGTGGTTTTCGAAGCGCAAGCAACGGCGCGCACCTTGTCAGGGATATGAGTCTGGTATTCACCCTTTTCAGTTCTCCGAAGCATTCCAACCTAGCATTATGTACAGATATGAAACAAATCCATTAGAAAATATGTGTGTGAAGCAGGATCATCTTAAAATAAGATGGAAGATAGGAGCAAAATACCGCTGAACGGCAATGCCCACACCGACTGGTGGAGCAGCTGACATGTTTGAAGATACTGTGGCTCCAAAGCTTCTGACAAGCTTAATGATCATCCCCAAGGCAATGTTCAGATGTCTGCGGCAGGAAACGTCAGTGGAAACTCATATAAGCCCAATATTACCATCACATTATCAGTCACTTTTCATACTGTTAGCACTATATGAATTCCCGAACAGTGAAACTTTTGAAAGGGGTCAGTATGAGATTGCAGTACTGCACAAGGCAATGGCTTTGAGTAAATCTTATCCAATGTACATTTAGAAGGTGAGCATTAGTTCTAATACCCTGAATGCACCGATAAAGAGGAAGTACCTGTCATAACTGCTTTCGAGAAGGTTGCAGGCAAGAGGTAAAGTAGAAGCGCAAATGTCTAGTGTGATATACTTAGTAGTGTTCTCCATCAATACACTAAATATGTCAGCAGTAACCTGTTAGAGGAATAGAACAAGACATCAGACATTATAAAGAATGGAACTACAGTATAAGGGAATAGTAGCGAGTACACACAGCATGGTCCACCATTCTTCGCATAGCATTAACAGAGCCCTTGATATCATTATTTTGCCAACACCGGTAAACCACCTGCATATCTCAAACGGTGACTGCCATTTCTCAGTGTACTATGTACAAAATCATATCTCAGGAGTCAAAAGTCACCACGATAAATGTTATATCTGATTTTAATTTCCTTTAATACCTCTAGTTTTGCCAGCCGAGGTGTCATGCCATGAATGAACTCTTGATGGTTTTCCATTAGGTCAGCTATAACATCTTCGTCATTAACCAACACGCTCTGTTCATCAGCAAATGAAGAATGCCTCCTCTGCAGAAGTGAAAAATATAAGGTCCATAATGGGCTTGGTATCAACAAAACGAGCAAAGGCATCCCACGTAACATAATCTGAAAATTTTCAGGTAATGCATTACCAAGCCTTCTAACGTTGGTGCGTTCTGGCTTCTCTCATAACTCCCACGTAGACGTCCTGTTGCTACAAACACTGCTGTTCTGTTGACATTCTTAAACTCTGGATTCCTTCCAGCTGCAGATTTTGTTTCTTCCAAATCAGAAACATCATACCAGTCACCAACTTCGTTAGACTCCAGACCCTCGGTACACAATGGCCCAAAATAATTAATGTCCCCATCACCTGAAGTTTCTGTTACATGATTTCTTTTTGAAGTACTGCATTTTGATGGAAATACGCATTGACGTTCCTCTTTGCCATGATCCGTCACCAGATGACCTTTTAGTAAATTTTCACGATCAACAGTTGGCAAGTCGGTAGTGGTGGATTCAGTAAGATTCGGACCAGCATCCACTTTAGAGCTATGCCTTGGGAAAACAACAGGCACGAAAGATGATCCTTTACTACTATATGCAAACACATTTGACCTTGGTCTATGTGTGGGCGCAGCAGCTGTTTGTGAGTCATCACTGGACATTCTAGCACTTGAAGAGAGATCCACACTGGAGCAGACATTAGCTGTCAATCTCTTCAGGTCATCAGTGGAATCTTGGTTGAACCTACCCCTAGGAGGAAGAAGAGGTGCAGATCCAGTTCTTGTGAGCCGAAGGTCACTTGTTTCAGGTGCTTTTGATAATCTCCTTGTCAGTGCAGGAGAGGACGCTACATGAATTTCTTTTGAAGATGACATCGGGCGCTTGCGCAAAGTATTAGATGGAGTCCCATTGGCTGCTGTTGCAAAAAAATAATTAGGGTGAAGAATCAAGGTACATGAGAGTAGGTGAAGATAAGAAAAGAAACAGTATTCTTGAAATGATAATTGCTTATAGTACCTGAGCCTACATATAGCTTCCCCAACATTGACGATATGCTAGTAGAGGCTTGTATCGGCATATCAACACTTTCAGCTTTATCAGCAGCATACGGCTCAATTTTCTGAAATTTAGGATCAATACCATATCAGAACAGCTCAAAAGGTAACGTAAAAACGATATAGAATCATACCATCAAGTCCACAACCCATATTCCAATACAACTTTGGTTGTATGAGCAACCAAGAAGTTTTCCCTCGTGTACACTTAAATCCGCTAATGTCGACCAGCCAACATCAACCGCATCATGACATATGACAGGTTCCCATGAAAGAACCTACAAGCAGAAGGATAGCATTTAATGATTTTGTTGCCATGTCATTGATCAAAGCTTTAAATGATGATATTGACAGGTTAATACAGAATGTACCTTTAAGCTTTCATGTAATCCACAAAAAAGTGTTTTACCATCACTGTTGAATGTCATAGAGCGAACTACATTACCCTGAAAAGTAAGCAAGCTTCCGATAAGTAATTGATCATTTCATTTACACATAGATAACTTTTTCTGCCAAACACTAGCATCCACTTATATACAGAAGTTATAGATAATGTGAATAACATAACAGCTTCATGGTCAGAAACTGTACCTGAACAAAGTATTCCCGGCAATTCTGCATGAAACTGAAAAAAGTTAGTTCTAGCAAGGATTAAGGAACATAAATAATGGAAATTCAAATTAATTACATCTAAATTACAGTAGAATAAAATATGGTGGGTAGGCGCCATTAACTTTGCCAACTTTAGTTTACAAAAGAGTTCAAATGTATATATCCCAGGAACTTAACATAGGGTTTTACACAACAAAAAATCCAAGTTAAGTAATCTCGATGTAATTCCTTTGTCAAGACAAAATTTCAGGTACTATAGAAGATCTGATCTGAATCATAGCCAGATTTACCATTTCACGACTCCAGGTATAAATTCATGAAAGCAACGCCTAATGCTGATCTATGTGTTCCCTTGACTCTTTGTAAAGGGTCATTTAAGCAGAGTTAACAAAGGATAAACGCAATTCCGAACTATGGAACTTAGCTTGAATCAAACTCCAATGAATCCAAGCATATGATCAAATGCCCCTACTACCTTTTTAATGAACTGTACCTCCTAGGAGGCGTGTAATAAACTCTATCTTTGCAATGAAATGAAACACAAAAAATGATTGAATGCGCCTACTACTTAATACAATGTTTTTAAATTGTATACATGTAGTTCGCCAGATGACTACATACTGAATTACTGATAGTGAGCTTTGTGAAAATTAACTGGGAGATCTTATACCTCTGGTTCAGAAGAGCCAATCAACTCAAAAGTCTCAAGGTCCCAAAATTTAATAGTCTTATCAGCTGAACCTGCAAAAGTTTTTGGAACAAACAGCAATTATAAGTTACATCCAAGTCTGCATGGTATACAAATAAGAATAAAAATGTAAGCAGATCTACATTAGGCACATTTGAACTAGCACTATTTTGGAGAAAATTTGCTATCTGGAAACATATATTATATTATTATACATGTTTACAGTGTAGGATCATCCATCTAACCTGTGGCCAATAAGAACTCGTGAGGATGAAAATCTAAGCAGTTAACTGGACCATCATGAAGCCTAAAGTCATGCAAGAGCTTTCCAGCTGTCAAATCCCAGATCTACCAAGATATTTCCAAACAAAATTAGTGACCCAAGAAATATATGTTATTTTTTCTACTAATAAGAGCATGTGGTTATTCATCTTGTTAATATTAGCTTCAATGTAACCTGTGAGCATATACGACAGCCTAATAGGTTGTACAAATGAGCAGATTCTCCAGAAATTTGGTCTGCGGTGGTGCTTAGTAGGCTGAATTTATATTATATTCAGTGAACATGATCAAAACCTTACCTTGACAGAACTATCAGCCCCACCAGAAACAATCCACCGACCATCAGGAGTGAATCTAAGCGCATCAATCCTCTGGGTATGGCCCTGGTATGTGTGAATGCATCTTTTCTTCCGCATATCCCATATTTTCATGTTTGTATCTGAAGAACCAGAGGCAAAAAATTCTCCAAAAGGGTGGAAATCAAGAGAGGCACAATTTGATCTGTGACCAGTGAAAGTTCGAACAACTGTGACAAGAAAAGCAGACATAGTTGCAAGATACAATTACAGTTTGTCTTTTCACTTAAAATACAGCAAAGTAATATAAAGAGTAGTTCATACCTTTTGCTTCCTCAATATCCCATATTTTTATTGTTCCGCTTGCTGCTCCCGCACCTATCATAACCTCCGAGGAATCAAAGCTCACTGACTCAACTGGACTTGTAAGGCCTGATAGGCTCTGTGGAGCATGGTGACACCCACTTTTAAGTACATCAAGATCGCCTAAATGGCTACCAAGCAAGAAATTCATTACACACAAAGCGATATAACTCCCCACATAACATTACCAGGATGGCACTTGGTTTCCCTACGGCCCAGACATTGACTTTCTGATCTTCCCCACCAGTGATCAGAATTCTCGATGTCCGCCTCCCGAACTTGGCACAATTGACACCCGAAGCATGCGCAACAAACTCCTCTAGAGATTGTCAAGGAAACATGATAGACTATTGCAGAACATAAATCCATCAAACTAGGTTTTATGTTAATTTCGGAATTCACTTATCTGGAGTGTTATTTTTTCCGTACACGAAAATTCTCGTTAGGTACACAAAAAACTAAAACTCAGAGGTAAATACTAGTGGGATCATGCCATAAATTTTAATTGGTATATATTTCATTATCAACATCAAACAAGCATCCCTTCAAAAAAAAAAAATCAAACAAGCAACACTGTATTGCAAGTGTCAGTCCATATCAGTGATTCTACTATCTATATGCAATCCTACATGAGCTTAACAAAATAAAATGTCAGGGTTCTGTATTGTGCTTCCAACTTTAACATAGCAGGAGTCAGAATTTGCTGCAACATCAGAAGCTATCAAATCAACGGTAAATTACACAACACAGGAGTGAAATTCCTAACAAGGCATTTCACTTCTTCCACCAATACTTCCTTCCAAATAAACTGTTGAGCACATATTCTCTATCGAATTAAATCACACCTCACAAATTTAGTTTCACTTTAAGCACAGACAATATTGAGGTACGTGCAAATTAAATTTTGTAGTATCAGTCATAACTTACACGATTCTCCCTCTCAAACACAAAAGAAAGCTATGCAGACAAATGAACAGTCCACGTATAAATAAAACAGCAGCTGCTCAATAATTGACGTTACTCCGAGCAGCTTAAATTGGTTCCTTGGACCAACTCAACGCAATAGTAGAAAAAACTAATAAGAACAAGAAGAAGAACACGAATGCGGAACAGACCAACTATGTAGGTTCCTTCGTATCGAATTTGATCGCCGCACAAGAGCCCAACCCAAGCAAAACCTAACTGCGCCAATCCAAGCAATTCGGCTAGCTAAAACGGCGCCCCAATTCGAGATTCCCAGACCGATAATAGATGATTCACGGAGCAAGGAGTAGGATACGGAGCTTGTACGCGCGCTTGGTGGCCATCCGTGACGGCGACAGTCATAAAAAGCTTGGGCTTTTCCTCGCGGCGGCCGCGTTAGCGGCGGCGGCAGATAGAAGATTTCGAATTCCCTCCCAGGATCGCCCCGTATATGGCGTCTGTCAGTTACGGACGTGCCTAATTTTGTGCCAACAAACTCTAGAGAGAATTTGACAGAGAGATTAGCTGGAGAGGGAAAAGGAAGAGGAATTCCCAAAAAAAAAAAAGGAAAAGGAAGAGGAAGCCCACAAGGCAGCACAGCACCACACAGCAGTGAACGGATATTTTAGCGGTATAATGTTTGCAGTTGCAAAATTCTATGCAAAAAAACATATTTTCTTCCCATCGATTGATATTATGTCCTCACTTGGTTTGAGAAGTCTGCATTTTGAATAGCCATCTCATCAAAATGATGGGAGTACATCGTCCAGCTATTTTCAGTTTGGTTGTTATGTCATCAATATTTTCTTTTACAATCAAAATATTGTGGAAGTATAAATATTTTCATTGTTATGCCATCAATAAGTTTGGTTGGGAGACCATTCAACCTTAAGTCGAAGGCTAGTTGCATGCTTTGGTTTCGTTTCTTTAATGTTTATACTTTCTTTGTACCGGTTTATGGGTCAACACGTCGTTTAGAAAAATGTAGCCATAAATTTAGGCAAAAAGATATAAATTACATGTTAGGAGAATATATCATTGAATTCACGTTCAAAAGATAATGGTATACTTTTATGACATACAATTCATATTATTTTATCTAAATTTATATTCAAATTTTGTTTTGAATTATATGTCGGCTTAACAAACCGGTATGGAGGGACTACACCGTATGACAAATCTCTCAAAATATTCTAGCACAACTTCACTTCCGGCTACCAAAGTTGACTCTAAAACATGAACATGAAGCCTATAAAAAAATCCAGGACTTAGAAATGTTGAAACAAATTGGTGTGGTCGACCTTGTATCCCCCACCATCGGATCAACCAACTAGGGTAGATCTGAACGTTCACGTGGTTCGAAACAAATCTCTCACCAGCGGACAAAAAAATTATACTATTATAGAAAATCGTTGTAACTTTTTCACAAGATGCTACGAAAAAATGCATCATTTCGAAAATAGTAATGCAACAAATCTGTGGTTATCCAAAAAATTCCGCAACATTTTTCCCATGAAGATTTATACCATGCAAAATAGTTTTAAAACATATCGAAGAGATGGTTCTTTTTTTTTAAAAAAAAATAAACATTTTTTGGCACCATCTTCTGCATGATAGGAGGACAATTTTACATATCAAAAATACATGTCTACTTTTAGGGACTATTAAATGAGTATAATCAAGTGAGGCGTAGATATGGTAGTAGCGGGTAAAAGGTTTCCGCATGTAGGTGCACTATGGCGTCACGTAAAATGTAGACCCACTTGCATCTCTATGTAGCGGTTAGTGATACCTCCTCGTAAAGTGTCCAGAACTAACAGCTTAACTGCTGAGTTTCTTCAGGCTTGATGACCCTTGGTGAAACATGACGTGCTCCTCATCTTCCGCCAACTCAATGACCTCCGTGGCTAAGGATTCCACAAGCTCAACCAAGCCCTGTTCACCTTGTTGCCAAATCGCCCAGATGCCTAGACACTTGGCGACTTCCGCACCATTAGCATGGTGCACCTCATTGGCAAGGTAGTGGCGAAGGTGTTGTTGCTGCGCTTGGCGCCATAGCTGGGCGCGTGATATCCACGGTGCCATCGACATTCGCGAGCTAGGTCAGTACCTAGTGCTCTGGAGGAAGGTGGAGCAATTTGCTCTCACTGACCAGCTTGATATGACGCTAGATCGCCATGACACCTATTATGCCAAGTCCTGCTACCTCAGCATGTTCCAGGGATCGGCGCTTGGAGACTAACTTGGAAAACTTTGGCGCCATCGCGCGTCAAGTTCTTTCACAGGATCATATTTTAAAGACCTTGCTGGACTGCCCAGCGTATGCAACGACGCGGCCTGCATCATCACCCTAGGTGCCTTCTTTGTGACCAAGAGCCTGAATCAATGCAACACCTGATGCTGGCATGCCCCTTCTTGAGGCCAGTTTGGTACGACACTCTGTCTTCGCTGATGCTCACCTGCAAACCTCTCGACAGCGAACCCTCCCTTAATGAATGGTGGATCGCCACGAGGCAGGCGATGCCTAAGGCAATGCGCAAAGGTCTTGCTACTACGACGCTCCTTGTTCCCTGGCTGATCTAGAAACACCGCAACTCCTACGTCTTCGATGGAGAATGGCCTTGGGTCCAATACATGAATGAGCATATCAAGGTTGAGGCGACGCTTTGGGCCAGAGCTGGGGCACTTAGCCTTCGTGCCATCTTGCCCAGTTGCCCATAGACTGGGATGTTCACTAATCACTTGTACCTCTATACCATAGCCCTCCTTGGAGGCTCATCTTTGCAATGAAAATGTCATTGCGTTTTCTCGAAGAAAAAAAGAATTGCATCATTGTTGTTTTTTTCATCACATGGGTGAAAGTGATTTTATATATAGTATGGCTGAAATAAAATGAAGGCTCTCTTTTTCCATATTTTCATTTGACAAATCAGGTAAACTTTTTTCAAATAACCTTTTTTTTATATTAGTTGGCCTTCAGTTGCCATCCCATTTTTTTTCCAGTGAAAATGAAAAACCTATACATCTGAGAAAAAAAAAAACTCAAGTCTCCGGTTGCTCCCCGTCAAAACCAATGTCCTAGCGGCGACTTTCGCTCTCCACCACGCTGCTTCTTCTCTTCTCTTCTCTTCTCGTCGTCTCTCTCCCGTGCCCTAGATACAGCTGCGGCCGCGCCATAGCACAGCCTCACCGCCGACGCCTAGCCCCCCCCCCCCTCCCTCCCCTCTCCACCCCCGCCGTCCTCCCCAGGCGCCTCGCCGCCGCCAACCTCGCCGCGTCCCTGTCGTCTCCGCCCCTGCCGCGATCTTGGACACCGGTTTCTGAGGTACGGGCTTTTGGCCATCCAGTGAATTACTTAAGCCCTAGTTTTACATCCACGAATTTCGGGCCGCACACCCGGCAAACCATCTAGATCCGGCACTGGGAACCAGGTTTGATGGCCTGTGATGCATGCAATATGTCGGTCCCTCAGAATGGAGATTGCGTTGCAGGGGGAAGTGAACACTTCTTTTGCTCGATGTCTTAGATGGGTGTGCGTGAAGCTATGCGCGCGCGTTAGAGATTGTGCGCCGGACGCCTTTATAAGTGTAGTTTTTTTTTTGTCAATCTTGCGCCTTTTCTGAGCGTAGGTTGAGACTGTTGATTTTGCCAGTAGCAGAATTTTAGGGTTGGACGACTAATATGTGAGGCCAGACTGCCGATTTTCTGTGTTCCGTTACATATATCAGTGAGACTGTTGATTTTGCCAGTAGAATTTTAGGGTTGGACACGTTTTTTCTGTATTCCGTTACATATATCCAAGAACCCACCTGAAAGGTGAAAACTTGATTTGACTTGAGAACATTTGTACCTTTTCTTGCACTTGTATACAACCTGTTAGCAGTATTCCGTCGCCCAAAGTAGCAACGTCAGCAATTCTTCAATTGTGAGATATCACAAGCCAGAGGGTTGTAATGTGTCGGAACCAGGCAGCTAAGGGAATGTACATCTTTTTTGTTTGTTTGCGAAAGGCATGTACATCAGTTTAGACTCCCATTGTCTGTAATACATGTCCACGTCACATATCGATAGCCTTGTAGAGACCTGGTGCAGTGGATTGTCTTCTTAGCCATCTGCATGAACTTGAGATTTACTAAAGCAGTTAAGAATTCATTGATTAATACTACTCCTGTATCTTTGTGCTCTGCGCTGTTTTTTGCTTGCTACAATTAAAGTTTTTTTTTTGAGGGATGCTACAATTAAAGTTTGTTCTTCCTCCGGTAGCACTCCCTCTATCAGTCTTCTGTTTCTATAAATTTATTCGCCAATTCTTAACACCATACAGCCAAAGACCTTGTATCCATTTCCCTTCCCACAGATGAAAACCATACTCCATCAATCACATAATTACCGCTTCCATCTCGGGCCAAAAGAGGAAACAAAATTTGGAAATAAGGATCAAAGAAATTCTCAAATTAATTCATACAGCAAATCCAGCGATGGTTTCTTTTAGCTCCTTTGCAATCCCATCTCTATCCGTACCGATATGCAAGCAACGATTGCATCCACATTTAATGAATTGAAGATTTTCTACTTCTATCTGCCTCCTCTGGCGGTGGATTTTAAAAGATGAGACGACTTGACGAGCAGGTGGATTCACATGAAGAGAAGATGGGCGTTACCTAGGATTTGAAAGGAAAGATGATTGGCGTCATGGTTTCTTGAGAACGGTAGACCACACCATGGATTCAGGAAGATGGAAACACGATTTCTTTGAGGGCCACAAGTACCGACTCCCATTCTATACAACTGGAGAACATGTGTCGCTAGCCAGCGGATTTCATGCGAATCTACCTTCTGTAGATTTTCCGACGACCTCTTTCTCTTTCCTTCTTCTCTCGCCTCCAGCTCATCAAATTTCCTAGTAACAGGCCTTACAGATGGCTGAGTAGATACCATTGTACATGCCCTAATGGACTCCTAGTGTACCCCACACCCTTTATTTCCATGTTGCACCTCTACAGTTTCTTTATGTTGACAGACCTTTCTTTATGCAGACTGATGGACTATGATCAATCTAGAAGACATAATCCAAGTACGTCCAAAAGGAGGACTCATTTTAGTTCTGATGATGGAAAGAGGAAACGGGTTAACACCAGGCAGGATGATGGACCAGTGTCTTCTCGTCCAATAGAAACCATTTATAGGATATTGTGCCCTGGGAAAAAGATCGGCAGTGTCTTGGGGAGAGGTGGTCATGTTGTTAAGGCCCTTAGAGAGGAGACTAAAGCAAAGATAAGGGTTGCTGATTCTATTCCCGGTGCAGATGACAGAGTCATTATTATCTTTGATTACCAAAATCACTCTGAACAAGCTGTTCAAAATATTTCTAATAATGATGGCTTAGAGAACATGAAGCCTCATTGTTTTGCCCAAGATGCGTTGTTGAAGATACATGATAAGATTGCTGCTGATGAAGATCCCAATGAAGGAGGAGGTATCCATGAAAAACCTGAAACTGGTGGTGATGTGACTGCTCGAATTTTGGTACCAGGCAATCAAGTTGGTTGCCTGCTAGGAAAAGGTGGCTCTATTATACAACAATTGCGAAATGATACTGGTGCAGGCATCCGTGTCTTACCATCTGAAAATCTTCCTCAGTGTGCACTTAAGCGTGATGAATTGGTTCAGGTAAAATTTCTTGTAGTAGCAAAAAATCCATTGTTGATGCCTTCCATTGATCTTCATGGACATTTAATTGGTTTCGTTTAACTTAGATTTATATTCATTCATTAATCTACCGTATCAATTTGTTTTACTATGGAAGTTTCTAGTGATGTTCATGTGCACTGTTCTTAAATGAAATTTGTGGATCTGGTGTTTTAATTGTCTTGGTAGAATTCTGTATTGGTGCCTAGTTCTATTTTCGATTTATACATGTCAGTTACAGAATGCTTCTTTTTGTGTGCTTTATTATTTTTTACATCAATATTATTGATGCTCAATTTCTTATGTTATTTCAGATATCTGGCACACCTTCTCTTGTAAGAAAAGCTCTTTATGAAATATCTACTCGTCTCCACCGACATCCTCGTAAAGAAAATCCACCTCTTGAAGAAATTATAGATGCAAGCACACGAAGGAAGCTCGAGTCCCCACCACTGGTGCCACATGAAAATCCCATGTTGCCACACCTGCATGTTGATCATGCACCATCAATGCCCATGCTTGATTCATATAGAAATAGACCATCACAATATCCTGTCCCTACAGCAGAAGAGTTTTCTATTAGGATTCTGTGTGCTTCTGAGCTTATTGGTCCTGTTATTGGGAAAAGTGGGGCAAATGTTAAGCAGGTAGAGCAGCAGACTGGGGCTCGCATTCTAGTTAAAGAATTGGACAAAGATGCTTCTGGAGAAAGATTGATTGTCATTTCATCTAAGGAGGTAAGATGTAGATGGTTGTTCTAATTGCCATCCTCTTATCATACTAATCATCATTATGAGTCCTCACAGTTTTATCTCCTATTTTTTTGAATCCAGATTCCTGGCGATCCAGTATCCCCAGTAATTGAGGCACTTATTTTGCTCCATAGTAAAGTAAGTGCACCTTCTGAGGAAGGAGACTTGGTTACAAGGCTTGTTGTACCGTCAAAAACAGTTGGTTGTATTCTTGGGGAAGGTGGGAAGGTCATTACTGAAATGAGAAGGCGTATTGGGGCTGAAATCCGAGTTTATTCCAAGGCTGATAAACCAAAGTACTTATCTTTTGACGAGGAGCTTGTTCAGGTGATTCTATATTTGATCGTATCTGCATCATTTTGTCCATGTCCTTTTTTGTGTCTTTGTTTCTTATATAACTTGTTATTGTGCTTTTACATTTGTTCCGAGTTTTCAGGTTGCTGGTGTTCCAGATACTTCAAGGGAAGCCCTCACAGAGATTGCTTCAAGGCTTAGAACTAGGACCCTCAGAGATGAAAGTTCTGCCAATAATCCTCTACCTTTTGCTCGTTTTGATGCCCCCCCTGCGGATATGTTTCTTAGCAGGGAATTCGCACTATATGGAAGACCTCCTGCCAATCCCCCATATGGAAGGCCTGCCAATGACCCCCTTTATGGAAGGTCTGCTAATGATTCACCATATCAAAAACTTGCCATTGATCCAGCATATGGAAGGCCTGCCAGTGATTCACTATATGGAAGACCTGCCAATGATCCACCATTTGGGAGACCGGCCAATGATCCACTATATGGGAGACCCGCCAACGATACACCATATGGAAGACCCATCAACGATCTTCCTTATGGAAGATCTGCCACTGATATGCCATATGGAAGACCAAACAATAAACCCCTTGATCTTTCTTCTGTTTATCCTGTAGATTACTTTCCGAAAAGAAGAGAGTATCCTGGTTCGGGTCCTTTGGCTAGCAACGCTCCCCCATCTGCTTCATTCGACAGATATGCAGCACCTGCTCCTTTGCCTACTATGCAAATGCCCTTGCCTGCCAGTCCTGGTGCTGATTATATGTCCCATCGCTCCTATCGTGACCATATGCCTACTGATAGTTACTCCAGTAGAGGTACACAGCAATTAGGTCTATCGAGAACTGGGAATACTAGTGTGCAACAATTAGGCGTCACCAGAGCTGCAAATTCCAATGCTTATGATTACACTGAGGTACATTTCAATGCGTTAGCTTCCCTATTTTGCAAATGGCCCTCACCTAATATGTTCTCACTGGGAACCTGAGACTAGTGTGTGCAAGAGTGTTGCATTATGCTTATTTTCTTCCCGTAACTGGTCGGGATTCCTAAAAAGGATAGAAAATTGTCCACATTTTAGTCTAGGTTATGCTGATCCGCATTCATTACCTCCTATCTATCACTTCTGTCAACATTTTATTTCCTACTTCCCTTGTTTTCTGGTATGTTCACGCCTCACATGCGTGGGCAGGTGCATCTGAATGTGTTTGGTTCTCATTTTCTTCACTGCTAAATAGTTTCAAATTTCACTCTCTTCAGGCCGCCAGACAGATGCATGGACGTGAGGATTATCAAAGACTACCTGGGCCAATTCCAGGGTAGGTTTTTCGCATATTGTCTTCCTTCCAAAATACTACTTGGGCCAGTTTCACTGAAAGATTATCTTTTTTGGCAGATACTCAAGTAGCTCTCTCGAAGTGAGGATTCCAAAAGCTTCTCTGGAATCTATCATTGGAGCTGGTGGTGTCAACCTAGCAGAGATCCGCCAGGTACTAGCTATGATCTCTGACCCTTCTGAACTGCAAATGGGATTGCATCATCCATTTGAGCCAGTCTTGTATTAGTCAAACGGTTTTACTCACATAAGTCTTGGCTGATCTCAGATCTCTGGTGCAAGAATGAATTTGCGTGAAGCTCATCCTGGTTCCTCAGAGTCCATCATGGAGATCCAGGGCATGCCGGACCAAGTGAGAGCGGCACAGAGCCTTCTGCAAGGCTTCATTGGTGCCAACAGCCAGAGCACGCAGCCATCCAAGGCTCTCGACGTCCATTACCCAAGGTGGAATTAGAACCTGGTCTCGTGGCGGAGAACAAGAGAAGAGGGGTCACTGTGCGACTCCGGGTCGACCTCCATGCTGATGTTCTTGTAGCGCTGAATAGCTGCTTAAGTTATGGTTAGGGTCGCAACTCAGATCATGTTTCTTGGCCAATAATATGTGGCTTGGTTTAGGTCGGTGAAGGATTAGCTCTTCCGATTTTCTTGTCTTTGCCTGCTTCTGAATGAAAAAAACATCTGATGAGAAGAGTTGCATGTACTCTGTAGTCTGTACTCTGTAGTTGTACATGGAGCCTGGATGGTTGAACCTGCTGTTCTATGCGATGCTATTTATGGAAGGAACACAGCACATCTGATTTTCTCTGGTTTGATTATGTTTTGCTGGTATTTTAGAAGACCAGAGTTTGTTTTTGATTCTGTTGGACGACAGCGCATGGAACGGAATTAGCTTAGATCATTATCCATCACTCCCAAGGCTCGAGCGTTGCATTTATAATGTATTTGTACGCGTTGTTGGCGTGTTTGTACTCGTACCAATGCCAGTGTCCATTAGAGCATCTTCAGGCGTCTCCTCAGAAAGATCCCCACACCATTTTTTCATTTGGATGGACGAAAACGACGTGCTCCGAATCACGTTTTCGTCCGGATTTGGGCTTTCATACGTCCGACGAGGCTAGGTCATCCGCGGCCCCCGGGAGCGCTCGGGGACTCCCGACGAAACGAAAGCGCGGGAAACATCGAGAAAACTTTCCACGCGGATGGTGGCTCCGACTTGTCGGCGACAGAGGCCAATCGTCTTCCGCGCGCTTCAAAAGCCTGCCGCCTATTAGTCTTCGCCGGACGCGTAGCTTCCACGCGGCGTCACCTCGGATTCAGGCGTGGCTCCCTCTATTTATCGCGGAACCTACCGCGTGTGGCCGCATTCAGCACTGCCGTCTCCCTCCTCTCCCCAGCCCTGTCTTCTCTCCCCAATCCGCCTCAAGCGAGCAATGGCGGGCCACAACGCGGCGAACAACGTTCCCTACACCAGTGGGAGGCGGGACTCCTGCACATGGCGGGCTACCCGGCGCCGCCGGACTTCCGCGTGCCCGGAGGATGGCGCCTGAGCGCGGGGGGTGTCCCGATCCCGCCGCTTCAGTGGGAGGCGACGAGCTCGACGCCGCTATCGACGCCGTGCGGGTCACCCTCACCGAGGAGCGCGCGCGGAGGAGGGGTACCACCGACAACTACGACGCCTGGAACGAGTTCTTCCGTCTCGGCACGAACGGGAACTCGCAGCGTACGACGGTCCTCCCCCTCCTCCAGCGCGTAACAACGCCACCGCCTCTGGTGGGGTGCGCCGGGCCGCACGCTCGCCCATGTGCTCGCGCACATCGAGGCCGGCAACTCGCCCCCCCTTGGGATGCCGCCGGCAGCACCGGCGCTGTTTCGGCACGCCGTTTTTCAATTTTAGTTTATGTTTCCATCTGGCCGAATTCAAATATATGTACGAATTCGGCCTATATATGTACGAACTCGCCTATATATGTTAAATATCTTTAAATTTCGCTTATGTTTGAATGAATTTCGCCTTGTTTTGTCAGAATTCGCCGTTATTTGTCAAAACTTTTAATCCATCCTGGGCTCGCCGCTCGAAAAATAGGCTCCTCAAACCAAAAATTACATCTAAATAGCGTCGGATTTCGGCCTAGGGAGCCCCAACGGCTGGAGATGCTCTTAGCCATCATAACTTATTTGGAAAACAGAGCATAAAGCCTAGAAATTTGAAATTGTAAAAGAGAAATGTGAGACAAAAAAGCCAGGCGCTAATGTCTAGCGCATGCCAGTACGAGGGATGCAATTGCGCTTTTTTGTTACGACTGTGCCCTCATAGGGGTTCTTTTCACTGCATTTTTTCGTCCGTGCGCACTTATCGGTGCAGGGTCACGGTGGGCTCGGAGGCCTTCTTTTCTCCCGTGTGCACTTTTTAGTGCTGGGTCACGGGCTGGGCTCAGTGGCCTCTTTAGTTTGTGCTCTTTGGCATCTTTCGCAGCTGACAGCCGTGCATCATCCTCGTGCTGGCGATGCAATCAGTAGAATTCTGCCTTATAAACTGGTCAGATTTTACTTAAACTTCCGGTACGGTACTAAACCGTCCAGAGAATAGGCGCAGCGCAGACGGTGATTTCGCGTCCCGCACCGCACCGGCCCTAAAAGGGCTCTCTGAAAAACTCAAATCAGGCCCAGCTAGGCCCGTTCCGGCCCCCGAGGCCCGTTCCCGTTCCACTTCCACTCTCGTCTCGGTGTCGTCGTCGCCGCCGCCGCCGCCAGCAGCACGGCCGTCGTCGCTGGCTGCTCCCCGTTCTCTTCATCCCCGCGGAGCGACAACGGAGGGGCAGCGAGGAGGCCCTGCTGGTGCGGAGGGACAACGGAGTTGCCGTCGCTGTTGCGGGCGCCGCCTCGACGCATGTATGCTTGTGAGGCAGCGACGGCGACTGTGACCCTGAGCCTGAGGTGGCCAACTCGACCGCGCGGTCGGTCCACCAGCATCGGAGATTCGTGGCTGCTCGAGGACGGCATCCCGCAGGGGCACGTCGAGCACACGAACGGCGGCGGCCGCCTCAGGTGCGCGACCACATTCTGCAGAGAATGGGAACTTGCCGGCCACCTTGCCACGGCTCGGTTTGGAGCTCAAGACTTCCTTTTTGGTTAATAATGGCGATTGGGTCTGGTCAATGGTGCCGCAGATGGGGAAGTTTTTTATGTCTACTTGCTGATTTTGGTGAGTGGAGGGGAAGACATCAACCGAACAAACAAACTAAAACGAAAATTGCTTTTTTTAGGGAGAAAAGAAAGACACTTGGATAGTTCATCGATCCAAGAAGCTCTAGAAACGAAACAAGACCTTAGCTTTCCTGTGCATTCTGCCATTTGCCTCTGTCCTGGTCATCGCCACTAGTAAAGAATCTGATAGCTGCTGCCTCTGTCCACAATCTCAATACCGGAACATGTCGCAACAACACCCATCAAAATCAGCTCGAACTGCATCGCATCTAACAACATTCTGAGTTCTGACCATACTTCGTAGCCATAGCTTCAGCCATCAATGCGCCTTAGCCAAACGAGGTTTCAATTCGCACGTCACCCCGACAAACTGGCCCTGCTTGTTTCGGATGATGGCCGCTATAGCACCAGCCTATTACTAAAAGTAGCATCAACATTCAAACACATGGTAGATATTGCACAATTCGGACGGCTTCCATTGTGACTTGCAAGTCTTACCTGGCCTAGCAAATATACAAGCAAGTCATTGCAGTGGCTCCTAGAGGCTCACTTATGCATAACCTGGCCTGGCATCTGGGCAATCAGCAAGCGAAGGTGCACCTGGATCTCAGTCCATTGGCATCAGGCATTTAAACAGCAAATGCGTAACGTCTTCTCCGTCTTGTTGGCAGATCGGGCATCGTCTCCTCATTCCCATATGCAGATTCACCTAGTTGATTAATTTCTACAATTACATGCATTGCTCGCTAGCAAAAAAATTCATAATTTTCCATGGCACTTTCAGTTTCAGCATAATCTTCCAAATTGGACTGCTGGTACTTCTAATAGGCCACGGTTTATTTCGAACTGGGCTGTTAACCAACGCCCCTTTCAACAGTGACCGACACGCAGCGCCTGCATATTGGTGTCTCCACTCATGTGGTAGGCAGACCAGACTGAAAAGTACCATTTATTACGGACTCGAGTGGACAGAAAATAGTGAGTCCTTGATAGATTTATACGGTAATTTCATTACAGTTCAAAAGCCCATTTTCTGCTAATGTGGATCTCAAGGTATAGACAGTCACAACTCACAATGCTGCCTAATATTATAGATACAGAACACTAGTAACAAACATTCTGATGGGAATACCAAAGGATACACAGATAAAAGGCTGGAAAACAAAGAACCCAGAAAGGGAATTACTACTATTTAGAGTTCAACATATTTTCTTTCATGAGCTGTCTCTCTTGGCCAGAAATTAACACAGTTCTAGTAATCTAGGAACGAAGGTAAGCACAGACCTTGGCCCTTCTTCTTGAGCGTCCATATATCTGTGGCAGACACCTGCAGCAGTAAGGAACTTGGTTGTGTCAAAGAAATATGACCCATGCTATGTGTCAACTAAATGCAATCTCTTAACTACTGTACTATATAAGATGCTTTACAGTAAGAGTGTCACCCTTCTACTATGCAATTCCACCAACCAAAAAGAATATGCATGGATGATCATCGGAAATGAAGTAAACCAGCATTGATCTCATATATTTGCATTGCTGACAAGTTCTTGTACAGGAGATAAAGATTTGAAGGAAATAGAAAACTAACGACTAACAACTCACAATCAGAGCCAGTTCAAGTGGAAATTGGCCAGAAAATCATTCATGTCCTGTTTATCTGAAGAAAACAAACCAACAGAACCACAAAATTAGTATCCAGTTTATACTCGAACACATCGAAAGAAGCTTCTTTCCTTTGTTGGTTCATTGCCAAAATAAACCAGATACACAAGAATGAAAAGACCACCTTGACATGATCAATCTAACAGGGCCCATTTCCACAACAGCACATGAACCAAAAAGCTCACACGTTGCATATATCAGGGCGATAGGAAAAAAAAACAAGTGTAAGATGAAGGTTTACCATGAAGAAGTGCAGTAAGATCAAGAGTGACAGGCAACACCAAGGAGGCTGGTTATGGAGTGATAGATAAAGAACCTAAAGGAGAAGCTAACTTAGTTCTTCTTTGGCAGAAAAGTAACATTTACGGATGGAACTGTTTCATAATCCCAAACATTACCGTTAACGTAGCAAGATCTGGCGTTACATCCTTCTCATGACGTGCTTCACTTGTTCCAGTATGCGGGAGTAGTGGCTGAACACACTAGACTGCTCCAACTCTTTCCCTACAAGGTTGTACCCGTTTCCACCGATGCATGGGCTTCCACCAATAATCAGATCAAAACCACCGACTCGTCTCACCAAGGTCTCAAGGTATTCGCCTTTGAGTCGCTGGACGTCGTCAATCTGAATCAACTCTCCAGTTTGTCTCGACTGATCCCACCAGGTCCTCACGATGTTTCGATTCATTTCGGAGAACTCAGTTGAAACCACCACCTTCAAGTGTATACCTAGTTGGTCCAAAGCCACTTCTGCTCCACCTATGCCAGAAAATAGTGACAGAACACGGATACCTGAAGGAAACATCGCCTTTAGGACTGAGAAGTGGTACGACAATGTATCCACCTGGACAGAGTTACCAAGACAGTAATACCTATCTGTCCTGTTCAAGCCTCTGGTATGATCTCTTGGCAAACCCAACACCTTCTCCACTTCACCGGGCTCTAGTGCAGCAACATTTTTCAGGCCAACCCAAATGAGGTTCCATTCCTTGCAGTCATCAAGAATTTTTCAGGCCAACCCAAATTCTTCCACCTCATGCCTCATGTTGCAACACTGGTCTACGCCTCCTATCAATCACTACAAGGACGGTGGGATGTGGTCAAGGCTCATTGTAACCGATGGAGTGGAGCAATGGAGCAAGTTCGGAACGCACCTCCGAGTGGTGTTTCTATCGATGACTATGTGAGTGCATTTTTATTTGTGATTGTGTGATTCGGTTACAACACATATGCATTTATCTTGAGTTTTCCTTTGTGATTTTAGGAAGGAATTGTAATGGAGAGGTACAAAGCAATGGCGGCCTCCATGGGAAGACTATTTACACTACAACATTGTTGGAAGTTGCTTGATCATGTTAACAAGTGAAAACTGAGGGATCAAGAAGCACCAATAAATAAAGGAGCTATGCCACTACTGGATAATGCTAGTGATGAGGAAGGAGGAAGGTACAAGGGAAAGTCGGATGAGAACAAGATGGTCAAGGAGAAGATCAAGCTTGAAGCCGAAACATCAAACTTGGCCTCCAAGATTGATGAGTTTGTGAAGTCAAAGGAAACAATGGCACTTAAGACTTTGAAAGCATATACGATCATGAGCCAAAGGAAGAATGAGATGAAACAAGCAATGTGGCAAGAAATTCGTGACTTGAAGGAGAGGAAGCTCGCACTTGAGGAGAAGAGGGCAATGGTGGAGCTCGTTGCCGAGGAGAATAGAATGATGACTATGGATCCAATCACCATTGATGCCTTGACTAGAGAGTGGTGCGATATGAGGAGGCTTGAGATCATCTCAAAGAGGAGGCAACCCGTGTTGAAGCTACGATTGCGATGACTGCTACTCACGGTGGAGGTGATGGTGTTTCGGCTACGACAAGTAGTGGTGTCGCCAAATCCTCATGATCCGCTCCTTCATTGGGGAAAATCGCCAGGGTTAACCTTTGGTTCACCGCCAATCCGAGATGCATAGGAGCGATGGGTGGGGATGAGCTAACCACTGCACAATGGAGGTCAACGGTGGGGGAAGAGGGTGGGAGGCTGCCACGTGTACGGACGTGGGTAGCACATGAGAAACGCGTGGTCCACCATGAATGAAATCCGAGGTGGTTATGTCATCGCGGGAGCGATCTCTCTTCTGCAATCTCTTTATTAGAAAAAATAAGATTTATAACGGTAAATTCACTAGATCGGTCTTGTGGTGTAATTTTATAATATTTACAAATTTAATGTTCTATATTTTTTAGTCTTAAATGACGGACAAATATTGTCTTAGCGAAGGAAACAGGGAGCAGGATCTCGGCCGTCAGATGGATTACGAATCAGTAGTGTTTCCGGTGTTGGACGCTGATAAGAACTCGGACGGATATACCCACATTAAAAGGGGCAGGTCGAAAGCCCCAACATAATTCACCCGAAATCGAAATCTCTCTCTCATCGAAAGAAAAAGTTCTCTCTGGCGATCGAATCTATCGATGGCGATGGCGGCGCTTCGACACGCGACTAGGAGGCTGGCTTGCCAGCGACCGCCGGCGATACATAGGGCGGCCGTTGCGGAGCAGCCACGGCGGCTGTTGAATGGCGGATTGTCTGCAGTAGGCCGCAACTTTTCTCTCGCGAGGGAGCAACAGTGGATGTTGCCGAGGCTTATCCACGGCGGTCCGCGTGCGGTTGGGCGCACATATTCTCGCCAATTTTCCTCCTTCCATGTAAGTGATTCGCTTATGTAAAATATCAGATCTATCTCTCGTTTTTTTTTTTAGAAAAAGAGCACATAACTCCCTTCACTGTAAAGAAAATCTGATAATACATGCATATTTTTTAATCATGATACGCCATTGCTGGCTGGCAAGTACTTCTTACTCCCTGCTACTGCAATTCTAAACGTTTATAGATAAAAGGCCGGATTTGGTGCACATGGGCACCAGTGCTCCTTTTACTTTCAGTTTTTTTAAAATTTCAAAACCTCATATTTGTATGTTTTCAAAAATTATGGCGCTAAATATGTAGATAGATATGTACATGAGAAGTGTATGCAAAAAATCCTGCTAAAAATACTATAAATTTTAGGAAATACAAAAAAGACAACTTTCTCTGAAATTTATCTTTTTTGTATTGTTCAAAATACAAAGTATTTTTAACGGGAATTTTTTTGCATACACCCAATCTAAAAGCGAAGAGAGCATTGGTGTCCATGTGTCAAAAACAACTTCCGCAATTGGCCCAACTTTTAAACTAAACTAGAAAGGATCACATGACTTCCTGAAAATTGCCGTTTCTGTCTTTTACTTATTGCCTCCGGTCTGTGAGAATAACTCAGCAAGGATCAAAAGATGTAGTATACTGAACGAACTTAACATTCAAGAGCAGAGGGCTCGATGTACAGATGATAAGTGCTCGCGCGAAAGACTATAATTTTAATACTTTAAAAAGTAAGGATGGCAATCCAACAAGATTTATATACGAGAAACAAGAAGAGTGTATAATTGCATCGCTTTTGTTTAGTCAACCCTTGCTGACATGGTACCAAATCGGTCAGTTTTGCTGCCGAGAGGCTAAGCTAGTGCTATATATTACAGCCACTCTAAACTATATGCCAATTTTTTTTTATTTCAGCATGAACCTAATCCAAGCACCTTTATGGAGAGGGCGAAGGAAGCCTGCGAGGTATGCTTTTCAGAACTTTGGTGCCCTCTATATTTTCCAAGGTTTTAAATAGCGCGTAATTTCGCCGGTTTTAGCGCGCAATAGCGGATTTGGACCCTCCACGCTATATTTGACAGAAAATGGTTGCTACAGTGCTAACCACGAAATAACACGCTAAATCGTGCTAAATCGCGCTAAAACACATAACATGTAGCGGCGCTAAAACGTTTGGCTGCAAAAAGCAAAGGTCCAGAGCTGCAGGCCAACCCATCGGCCCAAAGGTCCAATTCCCCACCGAAACTAAATACCTAAAGCACATATACGTACCAAAATTTAGCCTAAATCCCAGTTTAGCAGTTCCACACGGAAGCGACGGCGGCGACTGCCTCTTCCAGCGTGACGTCGCGTCCGTTGCTTCCTCCCACAGGGTGCCGTCGGCTACTTCCTCCGGCTCGGATGTCGGAGACGCCGCGGGCAAATAACCCACCAGGTTAGAGCTGACTAGAACCTCCTCCTCATCCTGATTTGTAGATGCATAGATATATTGAACTATTGATCTGTAGATGACTAGATTGGTAGTGTACAAGCTATCCTCCGATTTATAGATGAAGTCATGCATTCTTCTTCCGATTCTGAATGAGTGCTTTCATCTCTATTGTTGCCTCCTTGGCTCTTAAATCATAAGGTTAGTATGTCTTAAAAAATGTTGTCTGGGAATCTACTTTGAACGATCTGGTTATGCAATTAGTATGCTGGACAAGATTTTAGTTGCCGAAATCTTTAACATTTGCATGTCTTTTTGTAAAACGCTATTTTATATATAGCGCGCAATAGCGTGCTATAACGTGCATAGCGTTTGGAGAAGGTCATCGCTAAATGAAATAACGCGCTATTTAAAACATTGATATTTTCCTGGAACCTGCTGACTGGAATATGATATTTGGACGCAGTTGTGGGACCGGACTATGACGCTTATTAACAGGATCTCACTTACACTCCTCAAACTTTCACTTGTTGGGTTTGTTGTGCTAGATTGTTGTCGGTCTCAATACCTTCTGATGATAGTTCGAGTAATGGTGAGTTTCTAGTCGTGGTATTTCAAATGGAATCTCTCTAGAATGGTTTAAATAGCTTATGTGGATTTCCATTTGCTTTTTATGTGCTCAGTGGGGCCTCGAGCCTCAAGAATGGTTTCTTACAGACGACAAAAAAGGGTGAGTGTCCCACATGCGGTCACGCCTTAGGCGAAGGAATGTGCCACCAGAAGCAGAAGACGGAGAAGACGGGAGAAGCTGACGCTGGCCTCTAGTTGTGTGGTGTGAGTTAAGTTAAGGGACATGATTCTAATGGGCCGATTGATTTGGAGCAAACATTGGTCGCCTTGCATGATGACATCTCGCTGCCTTTTTCTCCGCGTGCGCATTGCGTTGCACTTGGAATGTGAAATTTCAATGTCGGTAATCTAGAGGGCGATGTGAGTAGGTTCTACAAAATTTTCTTTACTTCTTTACAATTTTAGGTTATGCGGATAAATAATGTGGCCTAATGCAAACTAAGTGGGGCAGCATATATGACAAAATACATATATCAAGACCTTCAAACTCGATGGCTATCACAAATTAAATAAGTGAAAAAGAATCGAAGCACGCGACGACGATGACGTATCCCGATGTTCTTTTTTTTGAATTCAACACTTTATTGATCTAATAATGTCAATACAAAGTTTGTCGCAGATAAACTCCGAGACCAAATCACGAAAGAAAATATTATCAAAGCTTTCAGCTCTACGAACTAAACAATTCGCTGAATTATTACGACGACGGCTAACATGACGGAAAGTCACTGGAGACAAGGACGCAACTAGGGTCTTGATGTCCCCAACCACCACTCCAGCCAGCGATCGATCATGGACCGGGGAAAGAATCCGTTGGATGATTGAGAGGGGGAAAGAATCTGTTGGATGATTGAGAGGAAATCTGACACCAAGATGAAACTGTCCAAACCTTCTTCCTTTGCGAGGGAAACTGCACTTCTAATAGCGAGTGCTTCAACAACCTCCGGCACCGTGACCTTATCAAGTAACTTGCTGCATGCAGCGAGAAATTTACCATTGTGGTCCTTGATCATGACGCCTGCCCCATCCGAGAAGAAGAAGAGAACAAAGCTGCATCCACGATAATGACAACCGTACTAGCCGGTGGCGGAGACCACTGTGTTGTTGAAGAAGAAGTCTCACGTCTATGGTCGTTCGGAGTCTTGAATAGATGCAACAAAATCAACTTGATATACACTTTTATCTATTCCGTAAGGCTGCTTGGGTGCTTTCTTTTTCCTCATTACAGACGCCATTGCGTGCCTCCCATAAGTGCCCCACTGTAATAGCTAGAGTGACCGCTTCTTGGTCATTCGATCTCGCCAGAAAGTCCAAAACGCGGGATTTTGGAGTTGAGAAGTGCTTCCTAAGAAGATGAACATGATACACCGCCTTAAGTCCTCGCCAAACTTCAGCTGCATAAGGAAAAAAAACAATCGCATGTACTGCACTCTCCTTTCTATTGCAGAACAAGCATGCATCGGACACAGGTATGTTACATCGTCGAAATTGTGATCCACTAGGAAGACAGTCATGTGCCAATCTCCAAAGAGTAATCTTCATTTTCCCCTGGGCTTTGATACTCCATAACCTCTTCCAAATAGTCTCCTCGACAGTGGAGTCCATCGGCAGCCCACGTTTACTCAAGCTTTGCCGTGACACAAACTCCCGAGATCTCACCAAGTTGTAGGTTGATTTGACCGTGTAGACCCCAAACTTGCCGTTGGGCCAGGAAGGAAAATTGTCACCTCCATGCCTGCTTAGAGGGATCTGAAGAATGGATACAACAACATCCTCAATAACAGTTTTGACCACCTCGGAGTTCCACGATCGGCTATCAACATCAATTAGTGTACTCACAGGTCATTCAAGGAAACATGGACAACATTTTTAACTCGATCAGGTGTAAAGCCTGGGATCCAATTATCAGAAAGGATCGGTGTATGCAAGCCATCACCAATGCCCCATCGTATCTCTTGCTTTACTAGTTCCATACTGATGTGGGCATTATCCTTCGGGTAACGAACATTAGACTACCTCCTCCGGCCCAACCAGGGGCCCATGAAGATTTCCCAACAACCCAGGTGGTCCTATACGTCTGTTCCAGTGAAGGAGATTCACCCAAAGAAGGATTCTTGATGAACAAGGCAAGAAGACGCTATACAAGGAAAGATTAGAATAGATCTCTATGTAACCTAGTCGAGTCCGGACAGAACTCTCGGGACCTGGCCTGCTATATAAGGGCCAGGAGAGGGCCTGCCAAGACACAACTTCAACGCATAGATTCACCGCAGGTCAAGAGCTAGAACCCTAGAATCTTAGCCTCTCGACGAGACAACAACCACAACCAATGAGCTACCCCATTGTAACCTGATATATTCAATAATCAAGATCAGACAAGCAGGAAGTAAGGGTTTTACCTCATCGAGAACCCCGAACCTGGGTAATCTCTCTCCCCGTTTGTTTGGTATCCGATGTCTCGTGTCAGCCTGCAGGATTCCGTCAACCCTAAGCCCCTCATGGTGGGCATTACCGGGGAGCCCCCTCGTCACATACCGAACAAAATACTTTGCCAAGTATTTCCTTGAGGGGAAGCTAGTCACCGTTGGAGAGGTGCGGTTACCACGAAGGACACTGAATGCCACGAAGGCTCACCTTCTTCTCCGTGAGCTCCTTCCACGAAGTAGGAGCCCTTTCCACTATGTGAAGACCTTAGGGAGCCCTTCGATCCCGTACAAACTCTCCAGCTCGATCACAACTTTGATCGCTCCCGACAACTGCTACCGCCTAGGAGGTCTCAACCTCCAAGGGTAACAAGATTGGAGAGGGAAACTTGAATCGATGGCTCAAATTGAAAAGTGTATGGTTGAATCATAGAGGATGATGAGATCTTCAAGATGGACGGATCAACTCTCGAATTCATCGGTTGAATCTCAAGGGATCAAGAATTTTATGTAGAGAATTACTATGGAGTTTTTGAGACCTTTGAATTAGATCTAGATCAAAACGGAATGACAAAGGAGATTGATTCCAAAAACTGGGTTGCTCAAATCGAAAATTGTATGGTTGAAAGAGAGGAAGATGAGATCTTCAAGATGCACGGATCAACTCTCGAATTCGTCAGCTAGATCTCAAGGGATCAAGAATTTTATGTAGAGAATTGCTATGGAGTTCTTGAGACCTTTGAATTAGATCTAGATCAAAAAGGAATGGCAAATGTGATTGGTTCCAAAAACTGGGTTGCCTTATATGGAGAGAAACTACCGTTATGGTCATTTTCGTGCAGGTAAAAAGGTTGCCAGTATAACCGGCTCAGGGCCCGGTTATATTTGGCCCGGATTGCAGGAACCGGACACAGGAAAAAAGAACCAGTGAAAATAGTGGGTCGGTTATATCGGCCCATGCAACAGCGCGCGGGGCATTGCAGGTGAGGCGCGTAGCAACAGAAAAGGTGAGCGGCAGCAGCGCGCAAGGCGCGGAAAACCAGGCGCGACGCAGAGCACATGGTCGAGCGGGAGGCGGGAGGCTGAGCGGCCAAGCAGCGTGCACGCGCGGGCGGCGCAAGAGAGAGATGGCGTTGGGAGTAGTGGGCCGGCTCGGTATGACCGGCTCCAGGAGCGGGTGAGGAGGTTCCTGGGCTGCCGGTTTGACCGGCCTAGGGCCGGTTAGATCACACCGAAATGTTGGTTTTTGCTATAAAAAAATTCATTTTCTTCTTTTCTTCCTTTCTCTTTCTTCTTCTTTTTCTTTTCTTCTTCCTTTCTTTTGGCAAAAAATGAGCACACTTCGAGCCACTTTTGGAAGCAAAAAGTGGAGAGAGCAAGAGCGAAATATGTGGAGAATTAATTGGAAGCCAAAGACAAAATATTTTGGTGGCGAAC
This sequence comes from Lolium multiflorum, assembly GCA_030979885.1. Taxonomy (NCBI): domain Eukaryota; kingdom Viridiplantae; phylum Streptophyta; class Magnoliopsida; order Poales; family Poaceae; genus Lolium; species Lolium multiflorum. Next base: position 116,587,085 of record CM061747.1, on the reverse strand, counting down.
GAGATGGAAACAAAAGGCAAAAATTGTAGAGGAAAGATGCCAAATTAATAGGATTAGAGAGGAGATGATTTGAGTCAAAGAACCAAATAGTGACTCCGTCCCCCTCTTAATAGTGCGGGGTCCTATACTCAAGAAAACCGAAAAGAGGAGACTTTGTCGCGCTTTTTTGAGCTCCGTCTTCGAGCGCTCTTCTGAACTCCGTCTTGAGTTTCCTTGTAGTGCTCTTACTCTCTCTTTTCACGTCGTGATCCGACACCATAAGAGGGCGAGAGAATTAACCGCGTCCTGCTTGACCTTGATGACAATGCTCATGCTTCATTCAAGCCAGAACACCTCTGTTGATTGCATGCCCTAGGTCTTGGTCACAATTAGCTCAACTCATGAAGTTTGGAGGATTGTGACACCGACTTCGAGCCAAAGCTTCTCTCTTGATATCAACTATCTTGAATCCAACATATGGTCTTCAAGCAAAACATATGGAGTATTCCTTCAAACAAAAACTCGATGAAAACATTAGTCCATAGGAATTGTCATCAATTACCAAAAACACACTTAGGGGCAATGTACCCTTACAGAATGGGCCTCGGTAGCCTTCATCGACTGGGCTCCATCCAGCTGGAATCATGGACGACGGTGTTGAATCGCCGAATCGGCGAGATTGGACTATGATGGACGATGGTACAACTAGCTTTTTATGAATTTATTGATTTTTCATGCGTCAGTAAAATTGTAACAAACGTGTGTGCATTTTGTTGCAAAAGCACACAAAATATTTGCCACTGTTATCTGGGCATTTACTGTAAGTTGTGCTTTTCTTGGTTTTGTTTGTTGCATAAGTGATTTTAAAATGTAGCAATCTCGTAAGATTTTTGTTGTGGAGCACACACGAGATGTTACAATGTCGTTCTAGGTATTTGCTACTAGTTTTTTTTTCTTCAATTTTTTTTCCAAAATTGCATTAGTGATATAAAAATGTATCAAAACTGTATAAGTTTTGTTGTAAAAGCAAGCGTGAGATGTTGTAAGATTTTTCTAGGCGTTTGCTACAAGTTGTGTTTTTTCTCAGATTTTGAATGTTATTTTCGTGCTTCCAAAATGTTGCAAACACATAGTATTTTTTTTATTATACTCCACTTGTAAAAATGTTGTGATCTTTTTTGCACAGTTTTAGCAACATCTTCTGAAAATTATTGCGTAACCATTTTGTTGCACTATATAAATGTTGTGAAGCTATTTTATGGGTTATTACATCTTTCTAAAAAAAATTGGAAAAATTGGGTGCATATCAATTTTTTTTATTACCATTACAAAATTTTGTGAGACTATTTAGCATTTTATAATTTCTTATAAAATAAAATCGCGACAATTTGTTGCAAATGTATATTTTTCTTGTAAAAAATAACATTGTGACAGTTTGTACAAGATTAATTGTTTTATTATATCGGTGGTTTTATTTTATTTTCTACTTTTATATTCATGGTTGCAAACGCAGATATCATCCTTTTAGGTGTAGCTTTATAGCTTGTGTGTACATAGCATTTAGACTTTATGTAGCGCATAGAGCTAGGGAGTCATAGCAGTCAACGCACGTAGCTACCACATGGTAGAGCTCCTGCTCGTGACCCAATTACTCAAACACTAGCAGATGGCATGCAAAGGCAGCTGTGAATAAGGTGGTAGTGACCCACATCTCATGCAGGCAGCAGTGCGGAAAGCGACGGAACCTTAGGCCTAACACATAGCAGCAACAAGGACCAATTTCTTACGATGTGACAAATCAAATGGCGATGGTGCGACTGATCCACGAGCGTGGATCAGCCAACCGACGGCTAGCGTGCGGTCATCAGAGGAAATAACAATGCTCCTGCCTACAACACTAAATTTATTATTTCTGCATGAGATGGTTTACTCTACTGAAAGTAAATCGGGAGTAGAATTAAGAATGGTTTATGTTTCTACAAAATAATTGTTTGGTGGCTCGACTGAATTCATTGTAAATCTTGCCCGTGGTTACTTTTATCTCGTTGATCTTTTGTGCCTGCAGATTCAAGCTCGGTCAATGCTAAAAGGAGGATTTTTTCCCAAGCATACATACCCTCCTGCCTACAACACTTAGTGCATATGATTTGAGTATACTTACCATACAATTGTTTCTACCTGATTCCCGTATGTTTAAATTGGATGGAGCTTTATAATGTAAATGCAATGTAATTCACAACACGTTTTTTTTGTTTTCTGCCTGGAGACAACTGAACTGACGAGTTGATGAGTTTGTGGTGTGTTGCGTCATTTGACCTTCTTTTGGTTCTTGAATTGCCCTCTCCCGGGTTTACTCCTGTTATAGCTCATGTCTTTTGAAGCCCATGACGGTATTCATACAAGAGAATGTTTCCATGGATTTCCTTGGATCACATTATTTAGATAATGCAATATGGTTGACAATGTCAGCGTCTGTGCGAGCTTTTCTTATGTTTGACTATTAGTCTACTTGACTACACATAATTAATCAGCAAACCTTTGGGGTTCATTCTTTTTGAAGATTTTCAGGCAACATTTGTGGGACAGAAGAACAACTAATCTAAGATGGGTCCATCAAGCCCCTTGGCAAGTGAAGAAATTCAATATTGGATTAATGTTACAACACTACTAGTTGAATGCCCGTGTGTTGCTACGGCTCAAGTTGTTTTCTTATTATACATGTAGACATTATACACATAAAATTCAATGTTTCAAAAAATATATCAATATAATATTCAATAAGATTATATTTTACTTTTTATTAATTCATCGCACAACACATTAATTCCTCGTTATTGTTAGTTAGTATTACACCTCCACAAAATGGAATATATTAGTTGTTTGATTAGTTAAATGTACCATGATAACCCGCACATCGACCAAGAATAAGAAATATATTGACAAGAAAGTTCCATGTCTGGGACTGTATAAGCAAAACAAGAAACAAAGGATCAACAATACTTGGAAAAACTTCAGCAAGTAAAAGGGACATTCCTATTGCATTAATCCACCACAGTGAACACTACAATATAGAGGGGGTATTATATAATGAGTACAATTATCAGATACAATTTTATTTTATACCTTCCAACCTATGATATGCAATGAAAGAAACATAAAAGCATATGTGCACATCAAATGAGGTCAATAAAGTGAACCTTGTTTTATTTAGCCCAATTATTATCATCTTTCTATGGATGCATTGTATAAATAGAAAGAACAATCCAACAAGAGAAGAAAGTAAGGTATACTTTCTAAAATTTAACTTTAACATAGCACAACACAAATACTTATTTTGAATACGTACACTTCTACATTGCAGAAATGAGGAACTACTCATTGGCATTAATAACTTTGCAAAATCACCGACCACTGTCTGAACTAAAACATGTACTACTTTTCATAGAAGAGAGATCTTACCTTGAAATTATCTATGCATGAGGAGAATAATCAACGCTTTACATTTTTCTTCATCTCATATTCTGTTCGTGGTGATCCTGTGTTACAAACAACAAATTTGGTTAGATGGAAATTCTATTGATAGTTAGCAAATTGACTAATTAGTAAGTGAGGAATGCCATCCCTCATGTCATTGTCCAACTGATCTTTTCACTAACCAAGCGGGGCAATAATTTTCTTAAGCCTTTGGATTAAAGGAAATAGCTCTTGGGAGAAACAAGCCATGATGAACCTTTTGACGCGGTCAGATTACTTTCTTTCAGGTTGCTTTCTAAGTTAACCATTCTGTCTATTAGATCTTCTTTTAGCTTCCTCTGTGCACTTAGGGTATCCAACACTGCCAAAGATCATATTTCTGTCTTCCAACATCAAGAGAAATAAAATATCAGTGATGTTTTTTTTACTTTGATAACAACAAAATCAGGAAGCTCAGTCCCAGAATCAACTTGTAAACCGATTCCTCTTGTGGATAAGAATAACGAGAGCATTAAGACATACCTAGGTCCAAAAGAATGTTCGCAAACAAAGGGGGTGTACCTATGATTCTCAATGTGAGATTGATCTTCTCCATCCAATTTAATAGATGTTCCAACCTCCATGTGAGACCTACTTAGTTGCATTCATTAGTTCACTAGTTGTAAGTGTAAAAAAAGTAACCAAATAAAAATGGACAAAAAGTAATTTACATTGATCTCCTGTGCAATCCCGATGATAAGAGATATTGGCCAAGTTCACGGAAAGATTGCGTGATGGTTTGCCAGCATCACTGCCATCACGTACTCCAGCAATGGCATAGGCTAGATCTATGTAGCACATCACGCATGTTTGCTTCAATGTCATGTATATCATCAGTTTTTAGTTACATTTTATTAAGATTTGAGAAATTCTAACAATCTCATGCATCATCGCTACCTCTTTGCTCCCCTCCATATATCCTCATTTTTTCCCCTGGACGACGAGACAATCTTTGCCAATATCACAACCAGTTTAACCCGTCTGTCAGCATATGCAACAGAGAGAGCTGAAAGTCGTAAGTGCACAACAAACTCACGGGATATCAAAAAAGATCATCTTGGTTGACGGCGATCACCTTCTTGAGTTCTTGTTGGCAACTGCATGCATACACGATGTATTGTATAGCAACATACGTAGAGGTCAGAACAATCGCGACTGTCACTGACCTATGAGAATGCCTAGATGCTGAAGTGCACGATGTACTCGTCGTTGGTATTCCCCCCGTTGCCTACTTCCAGCATGTTCGGAACTGCATCATACACCACGTACCGGAGGGTCGGAAAACAAGCGAAGATTAGAGGAACCACGTCCATCAACTCAAATTTGTTTTCGGGGCTGGCCATTCCAGCCGCCGGGGAGGAGGATCCCGCCACACCGGGAGCTGGCGTTCGCGCGGCACCAACACGTGCTACTCCGCCTTGTGCGATGCCACTTCTGGTTCCATTTGTGGAATTTTTGGCAAAAAGGACCACTGCCCCAGTGAAATGGCAAAAAGGACCACTTGTGAGTGAAAATGGCAAAAGTACCATGGCGGCACGCTCGCCAGCCGACACGTGGCAGGTGCCGCCGCCGGCTGTGGCGGCAGGCCCTGCCGCCGTGGGCTGTGGCGGCACGTACGCTTCCTCATCCTCGCCGTCAGTCCGCCGTTACGCCGTCGGCCGAGGTGGGCCCTGCCGCCATGGGCAAGGGCGGCACGCTGACGTGGCCACTTGCCTCCGCCGGCTGTGGCGGCAAGTGCTGCCGGCCCGACAAAGGCAGCAGGCCTGCTGCACTGATTCCGAGAGCACTGATTCCTTTGTTTTTTTGCTGATTGCTTTGCTTTTCTGCTGATTCCGAGGAGCACTGTTTTTGGCTGTGGCGCGTGAATGGAGGGAATGCAGCTGATGATTTCGATGCTGTATGGGTATAACTCGCCCGATTCGCATGCATTTGGTGCAGACATGACTCGACTGATACAGGAAATAGACCACCGAAAGTGCTTCAGCAGTGTGACTCCGCATGCTTTAAAAGCAGCTGCTGCTCACTCCTCACAGAGCAAGTTCTCACTCACGCGCAGCTGCTGCTTCTCTCGTACGAACAGACAGAAAATTAGCATAGCAAGTGATTAAGTGCGTGATTAAGTGCATGAAGGGGCAGTAGAAGGACTAATACATCAAGGTGAGTTATGTGGGATATTTGATTATATTCGTACATGCACAAATTTTGTTACCATTTGTTGTTTACTGCAATGTATCTTATTTTAGTAATTAGACATGTAACATTGAATTTGCGTAGTCTAGTAAAATATTATGGTATGTATGAGTGAAATTTTAACATATGAACAAATGGATGAATTTAGGTGGATTGGAGCATATATCTGCTAGTGTAGTATTATTGTATGTATGAGTGAAATTATAACATATGAGGAAAAGAACTAATTTATTGAAGAAGTGAGTACGCACGTTAGCTAGATGATATTAGTTGGAAATATCGTGAGGCGTAATTTATTGTTTGACGAATTCTTATAGGTAAAATAATCCCTTTTAACAATAAATGAGTAGTAATTTTGAAAAAGTCATAATGTCATGTTAAAATATCCGATGTAACAAAATTACTAAAACATGAATATGATGTAAGGTAAGATGTTACTAATATTATTTTAAAAATCTGGTTGTGCGGTAGGTACGATGGAAAAATTGGTAGTGTTCTATGGGGATGTGGTACGTGATGAATTTGAAGGGGTGGATTTCTCGAACTGTGACTGGATGGAAGTTACAGTGATAGATATGGTTAACACAACATTTGCGGGTGTAAGAAAATGCATCCGAGTCCCATTTGGTCAGGGGATGCGTGGCATGAGGATGACAGTTGAGACTCTTATCTGCGTAGAAGGGACTGATAGGACAGGACCTCCCCGTTGGGGTTTGCGGGAGGTAAAAAATGATACAAATTGGCGTACGTACATGAGGTTTGCAAGCACACCTGGTGCTGCTATGTACGGACGGCCGATGGTGTATGTGAAGTTTATTTCAGCTAGTGATGATGTCGGAAGCAGTAGGAGCGCTGCAGAGGAGCATTTGTCCATCACCGCAGGCCCTAGTACCGGCCCGTCGGAGCAGCTTGCCATCACCGCTGCTCCTAGCATCGGCCCATCGGAGCAGATGCCTAGCCACCATAATGCTGGCCCAGGATATTGGTCCGCGGTCGTTGACATCAGGGAACACGTGGAGGGATTGCCTGAGGCGTTGGATGATGACGCTCGTTCATCTTCGTCCGAATCCTCATCGGACGAAGAAGGCGCTGGTCCTTCCCAGAGGGCGGTTCCAGGTCCAATGGACCCTGACTTCTTACAGACCATGACCATAAGCAATGAATTTCGCTCTGTTCTAGGCCTAGGAGAGGACAGTCTGTTAGTTGGTCAAAGTTTCCCTGACAAGGACTCCGCTGACCAGGCAATAAAGAGGTATGCATTGGGCATATCTCGGCAGCACAAGGTGAAGCAGTCTGATCGAAGTCAGCTAAAAGTGATATGTGTCAAATTGAATGAGGGGTGTAGGGGGAGAGTGATCGCTCGAAAGAGCTCTGGGGTATGTCAGCCCTGGCATATCTCAAAAATAGAACCACATACCTACGAGCAGGTTGGGGCTCTGGATAACCACCGGAACGTCACCGCAAAATATGTGTCACATATCATGCAAGTGTTGGTGGAAAAAGACATCAATGTCAGTGTGAAGACGCTGCAAGAGACTGCACAAGATCAGATTGGCTTCCATGTCAGCTCCGGAAAGGCAAGGCGTGCGAAGGAGGAGATCTTCCAGAGGCTGTATGGCACATATGAGCAAGCATATGACCTAGCCCCCAGAATGCTCCATCAGATATCGTCAAGTAACCCTGGGACTCAAGTATTCAGAAGACAACGTCAACACCCCAGGGAGCCAAATGAAGAAATACTTGACCGTTTATTCTGGGCATTCCCCCAGGCTATACAGGCATTCCAACACTGTCGTCCTGTGATATCAATTGATGGTACCTTCCTCACTGGAAAGTACAAGGGCACACTCCTGTTAGCGATCGCAGCAGATGCAAACAATCAACTCCTTCCTATTGCATATGCATTGGTGGAGAGCGAGAATAAAGATAGCTGGTTCTGGTTCCTGTGCTGCTTGAAGATTTTAGTTGTCGGAAATCGCCCCGATGTTTGCATCATCTCTGATCGCAACACGGGGCTATTGAGCGTGCTAGAATTTTTGAAGGTGGCACAAGATCCTGAATGGGGGTGGCCCTATCTAGAGACAAGGTGGTGCATGCGGCATTTGGCAGCCAATTTTTACTCAAAATTCAAGAACAAGGATTGGTTCAAGCTGTTCAAGAGAATGTGCATGTAGAAGACATCAGAGAAGATGAATGCAATTTGGAGTGGAATCAATGCCGAAATTGAGAAAGCTGCATTGCCACGGAGAACAGATTGGAGGGGGCATACTAGGACAGTTAATTTGTCTACATGGATTGCCGAGAGTTGCCCCGATTTGAGCAAGTGGGCGCTTGCTTACGACTCTGGGGCTCGGTACGGCATAATGACCACCAACATGTCAGAGGTGTACAATGGCGTGCTGAAAGGTGTGCGCGCCCTCCCTATCACGGCGCTGATTAATGAAACTTGGAACCGGACTTTGTCGTACTTTGCAGACAGAGTCCAGGTTGCCAACGCTCGGGATGCAATGAACAAGCCATGGTCTGAAAAGATGCAGCGACATCTCGACGAGAAAGCAAAAAAAGCACAAAGCCATGGTTTCCGTCAAATTGATGCACTTAGGAATAAGTGGGAAATACATGTACGCGCCAAGTTTGTGAGAGGTCACCACAGAGGCTCAAGAAAGCATGCTGTCACCCTCGGACCTAGCTCATGTGAGTGCAGTTGTAACAAGCCAAAACTTTTGGGATACCCATGTAGCCATGTCCTCAAGGCTGCTTCAGCACAGAACATCAGCGTGGAGACGTACATATCTCCGTACTTCAACACATACAACCTACTGCACACATGGAACGGTGAGTTCTGGACATGGGGCATTGGGCAGCACTATAGGGATGTATGGCCGGATAAATCCACCATATGGGTTCCGGACCCGACGTTGAAAAGGACCGCGAAGGGTCGACGCCAATCTCGCCGTCATAGAAATGACATGGACCATAGTCAGACGGGAGAACCGCGCCGGTGTCGCGTTTGCAGATGTCCCGGTCATCCGCGAAGGGAATGCCCTTACCGTAGCAACAACAACCCGGCTTGATGTAATTTGTTAATGTGTTGTAATAAATTTATAATAATTTGTACTCATGATTTGTTGTAACATATTTATAATTATTTGTACTTCTGAGTTCTTGTAATAAATTTATAATAATTTGTACTCATGATTTGTTGTAACATATTTATAATTATTTGTACTTCTGAGTTCTTGTAATAAATTTATGATAATTTGTACTCACTATTTGTTGTAACATATTTATAATTATTTGTGCTTATGATTTTTTGTAATACTTTCTAACATATTTATACTTATTATGTGTGTACAGGTGATGACGTCGCAGTTACCAGACCTTTTAGAGGCGTCGTTTGATGCCGATCACCGTTGTCACCAATGGTTGGCCCCGAACGCCCACTTCGACCCCCCTCACACCTTCAGGTTACGCGGCATCAAACATAGGTTGAATGTTCACGATCGTTATATGGATCACCTGCGTGCTCACGGACTTCTTGCATATTCCAAGCTTACATCAAGCACAGAGAAGTTTATGTTGGACCCGTCTCTTATGTCAGCCCTTGTTGATCGATGGAGACCTGAGACCCACACTTTTCACTTACGTTGTGGGGAATTGACACCTACCCTAAAAGATGTGTCCATGATTACTGCTCTTCCTATCATTGGTAATCCACTGGTCCCCCAAGCATATTCTACTAATTGGCCCAACCAGGTTGAAGTACGGCTTGGTGTTCCATTTCCTGCTAACACCCGCAGTGGACAACGTCCTAGGGGTGTGCCTCTGAGCTGGCTAGTCACCCATTTTGCTAACTTACCTGCCCATGCAGATAATGTCACGCTGTCACGACATCTATTTGCATATGTGTTGTATCTCTTAGGTATAATGTTCCCTTCGTCACATGGTGACGTTGTTCTTCCTAGTTTAATTACAATTGCCCAACAGATAGTAGAAGAACCCTTACCTCCCGGGCTCGTATACAGCTTTGGTTCAGCCATGCTTGCTCATACATACAGGGGGTTATGTCACGCCTCCCAGAAAAAATCTAAGGGCCACATACTTGCCGTCAGCTATGAGTTTCTTCAGCTATGGTCATGGGAATACCTTCCTGTTGGACGTCCCCACCTATCCAACATAATACACCCATACGATTTTGGCCAGGCTATACATTCCCCTCTGACATTTGGAGCTCGTTGGGTACATGCTAAAAAAAGGTGGTCAACAAATGTGGTACACGGTTGTTACCCGGAATACCACCAGGAATTTGAGGGGCTAGAGGATCACATGATCAGATGGAACCCATGGACGGATCCTACAGCTGATATGTATACAGGCTCCAACTTGTGGTTGACACGATGCAACCTCCTATTTCTTTGGATGGTTGAGACATATAGCCCAGAGCGTGTTATGCGACAATTTGGTCTGTATCAGCAAGTTCCACCACCAGTACCGAGGCGACTTGATGATATAGTTCATACGTAAGTGCGCTCATTCCGATATAAAATATATTGCATTTTTTAAACTTACATATTTGTTATTAACTATTTTATTTCATTTCAGGCAAGATAATAAAGGCTTGAATTGTGCCGACTGGAGCAGTCGTAATAGACAGTGGATAGAGCTGTGGATTAATAATGCGGCATCCGATATAGTGCAGGGACATAGGTACGTTGTGTATTAAATTGTTTCGATTATTTTCATGATGTGCTAACGACAATTATTTCTTACATTCGTAGACCATATAATGATGCCACATATGACCGCTACAATCAGTGGTATCGCAGTAGCACAAGGACTTTGCTCACCGGCCCTCCACCAGAAGATTACACACAGGTCGAGCAGCTGGATCTTGGCCCTGAACGGACAGCAGCATACCATCACGAAACCTCGGTACTTACATTTATTTACAAATATTACTTTATTGCAATTAAAATAAATCTTCACAACATTTTGTTATTATTTTCAGATACGCGAATATAGGGAGATCGCCCGGTCTGCATCCGATGCTTTGCGGCTGCGAAACGTGAATGGCCCGGAAGGAAAATCCCTGATTAGGCGTATATTTGATACGGCCATGAGCGGGCTTAAAAGATTTGGTTGCGCTCGAGATGATGATGTTGTTACACGAGCTTACGACATGCCGGAGGCACCGTCGTCCAGACCCAGTATGGCACGAACGACCAGTATGGCGCGTACGAGCAGCATGGCGCGTACGAGCAGCATGGCGCGTACGAGCCAACCTCCTACGCGGAATCCATCATATGCACGCGTCGACTCATCTCTACTTGATCGCTCACAATCAGCTCACATTTCTCCACCACATGGTGGCACTCAGGTATTATCAGATACATCTAAAATTATGAATTGTCGTATGTTCTTGTACAAGATTTATAAATATATCATCTTCTATGCACTACAAATAGGAGGAGAATATTTTCTCTACTAATCCGTTCGGGGAAAGATTTTCATACACCCAAGGGGAGACTTCAAACATCGAGAACAACACTCGTCGTATGTTCATATTTTACAAATATTCACTTACATAACATAAAAATAGGACTATTATTTACGAACCTTTTCATACGCAGCAACATGTTGAACCTAACTGGCCAGAGATGGAAGCTGGACTCGGCTACAATATACCTCCTCCACAGGTTCCTTCAATTTTAATATATAATTTCTCCCATAAAAAATTATTCATGCATATTACTGACAACTCATATTTTTACGCAGCAATTTTTTGATCCTGCTTGGTCCAACATGATAGCTGGGTTTGGCCACAATATGGCCCCACCACAGGGTCGTGAGCATATGCAGCAAGAATATTATGCCGGATCTTATAGTCAACCTGACAATCAAGGGATGTTTAATGAATTCTTTGGTGCTGACATTATGAGCGGACAAGGAAGTTTAATTCCTCCAGTGACACAATCTCAACACGTACTACAAACTCCACCACAGAACAATGATGCCAGCACCGATGATGAGGATGAAGAGTACGGCCGAGGTTTGCGCCAACATCGTCCACCACGTCGTTTGTCGCCTTCTGGTGCTAAGCAGAGACCACCACATCGTCGTCGACAAGCTTGATATGTTGAGAACTGTTACATATTATTATTATTTCTATCTATGTATGACCTAAGTATGAGACATATTTCTATAATTTCGCTTAATTATTCAACAAGTACTTCAGAATAAGATACATCAACATGCAAAAAATTCAACTTAAAATTAAGTTACTACCGAAATGAAGATACATCGACACTGCCAACACCACAACTTAAAATAAACGCTACGAGTAACATTATAAGCTTCACCTTGTTCCCTTCTTCTTGCTCTTCGATGATGAACTAGCCTTGCCCTTCTTACTCGGTGGCATAAAATCGTCGTCCGAGTCAATGCAAGCGGATGCAGCGCTTTTTCCCTTGAAATATTCATTGCTCTTAGCCAGACTCCTCGGCGTGAAGACTTCTTCGTCATCCTCCGTCGAGGAAGCCCATGTATATGGATACCTTAGAAATTCTTCTTGTTCCTTCTCATTCTTCGGTTTCTTCTTCTCAAACCTTGCTTGCAACCTAAGTAGCTCTTGTCGTAATTCCACCGGAGTTCGGCCAGGCATACCTGCGTGCTTAGAAAAAAGCTTGCCTACCTCAACGAGGAGGGTCACATTCGTGACCAGATCTTCGACATTGTCTATGTTATTGGCACTCATAACTGAAGTAGCAGAGGAGATAAGAGGAGCAGCCATACGTGCAGTAAAACTACGATCTCCCCGAGGAGCCATCTTGTGGAGACTTCGATTGTGTACAACAAATGAATGCCGGGGAGGGGTTTTATAGCACGCGGCTAAGAGAAAAGGCAGGAAATCTTGGCGGGAAAAAATAAGGCGGGAATTCATGGCGCAAAATTTTGGCGGGAAAAAATAAGGCGGGAAAATTTACGCGCGAACTTTTTCCGGGAAATCAACATTTATTATTAATACATCTGCCGAAATAAAGTTGGAAATATAACTTAAATTAAAATACGGCTAATCACTACAATGGAATTTAAGATACAACGCGAAAGTTAAACCGAAATTAAAATACGTAGTTACTACAACAAATCACTCTATTTGCCCTGCGTCCAGCGTGGCCATTTTCCAGTCTTGTCGCCGCGTTCTTCTGCTGCCTGCGCCTCAGCAGCCCTTTCTCTTAATCTCTTCCTTTCCGCTTCACGGGCCTCCCTGCGCACCTCTTCCTCTGCATACCTACGTGCAGCCTCATCATCCATCCGCTTCTGATTTACCTCGCGATTTCGAGCTTGCTCTGCCCTTAATTTTTGTATTTGTCTCTCTCTTTCTGCTTTATCATTAGCAATAGCCTTTTCGAAACGTTCTTCCTCATGGAACATTGCCCATGCACGCCTCTGTTTTTCCTCCACCTCACGGCGCGCCCAATCCGGCTGCTCCTGGTCTATCCAGTGAAACCAGTTGCAAAGGGGCGGGGGAGACTGCAACAAAAATAATACGGTTAATAAACGAAAATTAATGAAACATACCGCAGGCCTCGAAGATTTTTAATCATGCTTTTAGAACATACCGCAGGCCTCGAGGACGATGAACTTGTTCGTACGGGTGGATCATGATCGTAATAAGCGCACATGAAATATTTCATGCCGAACTTATCAGAAAAATCCACCAGCTCCTTCACCTTCGCAAGGCGGCCGCACCAACACCTCTCTGTTGTAACCCCCGGTGGCAAGCTTGCATTCTTCCCCTTCATCGGCCTAAAATCCTGGTCGGAGCAAGGCACACTCATGCTGGCTAAGGTATAACGACTTATCACTTGTGTACCAAAGAACATCGATGGCTGTTTTTATAGAGAACTGGACAGATCGAGCGGGAGAATTAGGCGGGAAATTACCGCAATCAACGAAGCAATCATCAAAAGTGAAGCAATCAGCAAAAATATTCGTGGGTATCAGTGCGCACGCACAACGAGGCGCAGGCCTGACGGCCTTGTCTCCTGGCCTGGGAACTTGCCGCCACGGCTGGTGGAGGCAGCCGCCACGTCAGCGTGCCGCCGCACCCTGAGGCGGCAGGGCCCACCTGGCGTCGACGGCGCAAACGGCGCGAACGGACGGTGGCCTGGGACGGACGTGCCGCCACACGCGACGGCGGCAGGGCCTGCCGCCACAGCCGGCGGCGGCACCCGCCACGTGTCGCCTGGCTAGCGTGCCGCCGTGGTACTTTTGCCATTTACACTCAGAGGTGGTCCTTTTTGCCATTTCACTGGGGCAGGTGGTCCTTTTTGCCAAAAATTCCCATTTGTGTCGCGCCGCGGCATGCTAGTGCTGGTCAAGCTTGGTGCTGGTCGTGCCGCCGTCGCTGGTCGTCGAGGTTCACAACGGCTGGGAATCAGTGGGAGATAAGCGAGGCAACATGTGGAATCAGAAGCCCCATCTGGATGGCCGGTGGAAGTGTGGTGGTGGCAAGGGCGACAGACGGATTGTCGGTGGAGTCGAGCTCGAGGTGGACCTTCGATATCGTAGGTAGAGAGACGTCCGGTGATGGGAGAGGATGAAGGCGCTCGAGAGGACGGGTCTCCAAGCAGCGGGGTGAGCGGCGGCGGCAGGCTATTCAAATACCCCAAAGAGCCAGCTAGACGTGTATGAGAGATTGAAAGAAGTATGGGTGAAAACTGGTAGTGGATAGTCTATATTATCCAACATTCGTATTTGGGAAATTTAAAATGGAAGTGGTAATACCCGAATTCGGGCGTATGTGAAATGGGCATGGTAAATATCTGCATCCGTTTTACAAAAAATAAATAAAAATATGGTATTGAATTTTGAAGCAAATGTCGATATAGAAATTTATATATCTGTATCCGAATAAGATTATGTTAGCAATTTTAGTAATTCGACCCCAATATACCAATTGCATAACCTAGAGAAGCTAACAAATCGGTTAAATGTTCATTTATGTGATTTAACTTGAAACTACTATATATGAATTTTGACATTTTATTTATCTCTCTACCATTCTATAGTTGGCTTATTATAAGAAATGAATCTATTATTTCCTTATATTTGTATCTGCTCTGAATTGAGAAAACATCAGATCGGTATTCTTATTCAAGTAACATCAGCTCCAAATTTGTATTCGGCAACATTCGTATCGACATCTATATTCGTTTTAAAACTATAGAAACTGATACAAGAAAAGCAATATCCAATCCGCATCCGATCAATTTTCACCCCTAGAGAGAAGAGAGCGTACAAAAGGGGAGCCGAGACTATGCGGAGATTTGCTGGCTTCCCGACGAGGATTTGACAAGTTTTGATTCGGCACACAGAGAAGGGTCTGACATATTTCTTTCTATTTTAATTCCCTTGATCGTTGAAATCTCCTGATTACTGGATAGTGGAGGGCAGCAGGCGATTGGAAGGTGCTTTGATTAGCCTGATTCTAAAACCGTGATTGATACTGCGATTGATGATTAGGGGATAACATGGAAAGAAGGGGGCGATTATGGTGAAAGTAGATCGGACGATGGTGTGATTGAGCACACTCTTTGAGGTTATAGAGTTAAATACACTAATAGTCCTTGTATTTATGTGTGTGGCTCGATTTAGTCCTCATATTTGCAATTTACAGAATTTTACGCATTTAGTTATCAATTGGATTTGATTTAGTCCTAAACCAGGTTTGCCATCAAAATTGCCCTGATGTGGACGACACATGAATGTGGGGCCCACTCACAGGAGAGCGTCCGCCCTAGAAATTTGCACGTAGTCCCTCCCGAATATAGAACTTACATTAGCGCTCCCAGAAGTTTGCAGATCGCACCCTCCACATCTAGTCAATTAATCAACGCCCTAAGCTATTTTAGTTCTAGAGAGTTTTGTTATGTTCGAGGGAGGGAAAAAGAATGCGACAGAGAGGGAGGCATGGGAAGGCGACAGTGGCAGCGAACACTCGACCGGAGCTTGTAGCGACTGATCAAGGAGGGAAAACGACTTGGAAGCGACACCGATGGTCATGTTAATCGCGTCGGCAATGGCTCACACCTGCCACCATGAAGGGGAACCGCAGCCTTGTTTCAGTAAGCTAGTCCTCAGCTCGAATCATGTTCCAGCGGGTTTTTTTAAAGTCAACTTTAGGATTATTTATGTAGAGTAGAAATGACATGTGCGTGCTTATTAATTTGATTGATAATTTATGGAGAAATAAAGTTGGGTTTAGGGATTTGAGAAATTGCCGATTTTAATTAATAAATGGAAGTTTTCGCATAATTAACATGGTGGGAGATTAAGCAATTGTAACGTCAACGTAATTTCGACGACAAACCTGATTTAGGACTAAATCGAACCACTTCACAAGTATATACATAAAATTATGTAAATTGTAAGTACCAGGACTAAATCGAGCTACAAGCACAAGTATAAGGACCGATAATGTATTTAACTCGAGGTTATATATTGGACATTTGGACGGCTAGGATGATTTTAATGATTGACCCCAAAGTGTGATGACTGACGTATCACCAGCTTGCATATAATAGTATAGATAGATAGATTGGTTTCTCGTACGTAATTTATATCTATACCTAATCTATAGATACGAGAACAAAAAGGGTTAGGGAGAAACAAGCACGCTAAATAGAATTTTTTCAACATTTTAATTCATGTTTGTGCACGATACAAATTCCCAGCATTCTGACTCTATTGGAGTAATAAGTAATAACATGCCCACTAAGAAGAGGTATGTCACGTATAGTAAGTTAACAATGTTTGCTATTCCCCAGCAAGACGCAGGCATTGTCCTAGTGACCATTGAAAGCTCACAAACAAATGTAAAACCAATAGACATATATTTTCCATGAACTGTACTGAATAACTTATCAGGTGCCTGTACAAAATAGAGAAGTCCAAATTAGGTGCATGCTAATTTGAGTTTCTCGCTAACACAGCTGATTAAATCATATTATCATATCTAGGCTGACGCTAGTGTGTCAAGTGGGATCCCGTCTGAATCCCACTTGTAGTCTAATTTGTTTTTTCAGTGTAAATTTTGGTCTAATTGCACTACAAATGAGACTTATGTGGGATCCCACTTGATACCTTCCTGAAAAGGAATCGTTCCTCCATACATCCAATGTTGAAGCCAAGTAATGACATGCCAATGCATTATTACACATACAAATCATACAGGCTAGTGTCTAACCAACCTGTGCACCATCAACATTACTCCCCAAAAGTATATACAATAATGCAATCCACAAGGACATGATCCACCACAAGGAAAAAAAAAACCAAATGGCCGCTGCAGAACAAGATGGTCTCTTACTGAGGCCTGTAGTAGTTACTCTGGTGCTGAGGAGGGTAAGCCCCTGGGGCATTGTACGGTGCTTGTGGATATGGCCCTGGTTGCTGCGACTGTGGCTGCTGCCCATTGTAGTACGGCCCACGCCATCCAGGATACGCCGGTTGGCCATAGTCATGGCCAGGAGGTGGCTGATGCGGCGGCTGCTGGTACTGACCAGGATGTGCTGCACCGTATGGAGGTTGTTGCGGTGGCGCGCTGTATTGAGGTTGTTGCGGTGGCGCGCCGTATTGAGGTTGTTGCGGTGGCGCGCCGTATTGAGGTTGTTGCGGTGGCGCGCCATAAGTAGGGTATGGCTGTGAGTATGGAGGTCTAGTTCCTGGTTGGGAGTAACCTGGCCTTGAATCACCCCCAGGCTGAGCATGAGGAGCATGTGGTGGTGGTGATGGGCTCTGCTGATCTGGTGGAACAGAAGAATTCCTCTGCGAGACGTTGCTGGAAGATGACAAGTTGAAACCTGCCAACTTTCTTTGCACATCCTCTATCATTTCACGGCACTGGATGTTTCGCGTCATTATGAAGTCACTGCATTGCTGTTGTATCCTGCCAATTGCGTCCTGCGAAGGATCATTAAATTAAAAATATAATCAGTAGTTCTACTAACAGGAATCATCAGCATCTATATTTTCACTACATAAGAAACAAAATGCAATGGAGATGTACACAAACCTGCAAAGTCACGTAAAAATTTAGGCCATCATTAATGTTCTTCTTGGTTTCCTGGTATTTAACAACAGCTGCAGCAATTTGCTTGTAACATCTCTCACGAGCAACTGAAAAATTACGTTTCACCAATCAGGACCACAGCTAATTATTTGAGAAGCATCTTGTATTACAGGTCTAAGCAATAAATATTGTACGTAATATAACTCAATCTGTATGTCATTTCTACTGGACGGCGATTAAAAGACAGCAAGCTACATAGAAGGTGTCAGCAGTGATTTCTCATATTTTGAACTTGATATGGGAGTAAACAGAAGTGGTATCTATCCAAGGAACTTCACTAAAAATGATGCACGGAAGGGAAAGCCTGTGTACAAGCAAATAGCTATTCCACCATATTAAGTACACAGAACATACTTGTAGGAATAACTAAAAAGATAAAATTTCTGAAATTGACCCAAACATGATCAAACCAATAACTGTTTAACCTCATTGTTACAAGGAAAGATAAATGGTCAAATCATTCTTAAAACATTTGCTGGTACACCATTTAAGACTGTATGAAGCCAGTTCGGAAGTCATAAAATGCACAATATATAACCATCCACTCTGTGGAGAAATATAAACGGTTACCTTTGAAGTCGTCCAGATTGAATACAGCAGCAAATTGTTCATTTTGTGCCTGTAAGAGGATCCAAATATAATTTTAAACACAGGAAGAAAGGCTATGTAATAGTGTTGTTTATTGCTTGAAATTTGAAATAACTTCTAATTCTACTTTTTGTGGGATAATTTCCGATGTTCTTTTTTCTTTGCTAATGCTGATTGATGCTTCTAGAGTTGTTTTCAATGTACGTATGTTATTAATAGCATATTTAACTATTAATTTAGCAGAAAGAATGGTTGCAGCAAACTTGTAGAACAAATTTAGTCCCAAAGTGGACTACACATCTTCATCAGAAACCGAGGCTTACCTGTATTTGTAGCAATAATTGTTCCTGTGCCACAATGTTATCAGCAATTTCAGCACAGATCGGATCGTACTTTGCAATCTCCTTCTTGAAAAGATCATCATGTGATCCAACACCAGCCATTAACTTAGGGAGTATATCATCCTGGCATAAAATAAATGTATGTCCCAAATGTCAGTACACGAATCAATGTATATGATTATGACCACATCACAGGGGTTAACTTACATATGTAATACGTGTCGCTGATTTAGTAAACCTTTGTACTAAGTCAGTGACACTTATTATGGATCAGAGGGAGTGTTACTTTTCCAAGTAATGAAACTATGAAAGGCATCAAATTCAGTTACGCAAGGAACACCAAACTTGAAAACTGAAGTAACAACACCTCCATGCAATCTTGAGGTTAAGGTGGTAATTTGGGAAGAGTGGAAATCAGTAAATGGCTCATTGCAGCATGAGTAACAAACTAAAAGCAAAGCTCTCACAGCAACTTCACACAAATCATTCTTAGCATAGCACCCTACAAACATCACGTATAACACATAAGCACGATTCTCTCACCGCGAAGATAACTGAGCAAATTGCTTGTAAATTAATTTATTACCAGACTCAAGCAGTAAATAGTGAGAGGTGCGCTTGAGGGGCTAGGTCCATATATTGCCTAAAACACTAGGTTCAAACATAAAATAGAAATGTTTCCTGTGTATATAGAATACGTGGAACAAATAAAATTCAACATGTGAGGTAATAAACTAAAAAAGGAAAAGTTGCACACGGCTGCTTGTGGCTACTGTAGATGACAGCTACATTGTTCACACGGAAAAAATATAATTTTGCAGGTCATCAACAGATATCCAATGTTTATAACTAAAATAGTATTTGCAGGACAGTTACAAATAAATTAAAGTACCAGAAGATTCCTACGGTTGCACTCGACAGAGCCAAGGCTCAATATTGATCAATGTACATAACAAAGTCTGACAGTAGGAAAGGACCGTACCTTTCTCTTCATTTCCTTAAGCATGTCTTCAAGACCTGCCCTTTCTTCACCAAGAGATTGCAATTGCCTCTGTGTCGACACATCAATTAGTTTTACTAAGCTTGAAAAATTAACTGGAGCCTGCTACATTTTCACTAGCTAACAAAAGTAATGTGTTTTACCAAGCTTTGTTTAAGGGCCCCAACAATAGCATCTTCGTTCCCATCCAAGGACATGATAGGCCTTGAAATACTTGGCAGTGCAGACTCTATCTGCAACGCATAACATCATCGATTAACTACCTAGGAGAGAAGAACTGAATGGTGATGACTAAAGGAAATGCGACTCATTGCGGATCAAATCAAGAAAGGCAAAATCTCCTAAATCTACACTTCAGTTTAATATAAATGTTAAAACTCTCACCGGTCTTTTGTCAAGAATAGACATCAAGGGGTAGTTCTCCTTCACACCTCGTTCGATCAAAGCATCACTACCAGCAGCTTTCTTGAGATTAGCAGCGAAGAGATTCAAGCGGTCTTGAATGTTTTTGGTAAGGGTGCTTGATTGAGGCCTAGTCCAACGACTTCCAAACTGAGTTCGAAATTGAGAATCTTCGCTTGCCTCCTTCTGCAGCATCTCCTCAGTTTGAACAAGTAAGTCCTGATTGACCCTACTCAAATCCCTAAGCTGCTGCAACTCAGCTTCCAGGCCAGCAGGGCCACCGCTTATCTGCACAGCCTCGACATCTTCCTTGAGATCTACAGGTATGCTGATGTTACCTTCCAATGATAGAATAGAATCAGGCAGGTCCATCTCCTTGAGCCTGACTCTCGTGATCTCACTAGATTGCTGAAGTTTCTCCGCCTGGGTGCGGATGATGTCATCTACCATCTCCGTGTACTTAGAGAGGGCCTTCATGCTGCCATCAGGCACAAGTGATGAAAACAGCCTCTCCTTGCTAGCATCCAGAAGTTCAGCCAGAGAAGAAGATTTCACAAGAGAAGCTGCAGGCAGAGCTCCCAAAGTAGCAGCATCTGGAACCCGCATCAGATAAACACTGTTGTTCTCCTTGATGGCCCTATCCAAGTTGGTTTTCATGTTACTCTCCAGCTTATTGACCGCATCGAGAAGTTGCGCGGCAACTCCCTTGGCTGCCTTCTTGGCATCGGCCAGGGCGCTCATTCCTATCTTCAGGCGCGCAATTTCCTGAGCGATCTCTTCTTTCTCGTGAAGATCCAGTGAACACCTGTAGCAAGCATCAGCGTAGAATTGAGCTGCCTTGAGCTGGACGTGAGAAACCCATGTCTTGTCGAAGTGCTGGGTAAGAGGAGGCGCACAGAGAGCCGCGTATGCTTCTTCGTAGTATACACCCACCTTAGTACATAGAAGGCAGATAGCACGTTTAACATCGAGGTACATAAAAGCAGAGTAATGTGATATCATGAATTGATGTATTGAGCTAGCAGTAAAAGCACAGCAGACCCAGAAGAAGGTCATATCAACGAGGAGACAGCCCAGGCAAGAGGCAGTAGGCACGCACCTGGCGTGCGACCTTGGAGCAAAGGGCGTGCGGCTTGCCACCAGCAATGACCTTCTCGAAGAAGCACTCCTGCGCCTGCGCGAGCATGAGCTTCTCGAGCATCCCGGCGCAGTCGGGCGTGACATCGACGGTTGTGGCCCCGGCGGCGACGGCCTTGGCGGCGAGCCCGCTCTCCCTGAGCAGCGCGAAGGCGCCCGCGGCGCTCTGGAAGGCGCCGCACGCGGTCCTGATGCCGACGTCGGTGACGCGGTCCGCGGCGAGCGCGATCTGCGAGTAGACGGCGCCGAGGTTGAAGAGCACGGCGGCGCGCTCGAGGTGGAGGGAGGGGAGGGAGGCCTTCTTGCCGGTCTTGAAGGCGTCGTGCCAGGTGAAGGAGAGGGAGTGGACGTGGGCGCGGTCGGGGGAGACGGGGAAGCGGGGCTCGACGAGGGCGAGCGCGCGCGCGTAGGCGAGGAGCGCGGCGCGGCGCTGGTCGAGGGAGGCCGGGTCCGGGAGGGCGGGCGCCTCGACGGCGGCGGCGCGGAGGTCGCGCACGGCGCAGAGGTCGTCGTCGGCCGCCGCCGCGTCGCGGTCCGAGTAGGCGGCGGCGATGTACTGGCGCAGCGGGCGGTAGAGGTCGACGGGCGTGGCCTTCTTCTCGTGGATCGCCAGCATCACGTTGGCCGCCATGGCCGGAGGGGAGGGCAGGGGAGGAGATCGGGGTCTGGATTGCTTCGAGGTGAAGAAATTTGGGGGGACTTGGAACTTGTCGCGGTGGAGACTCACTGAAGATGATAGTACTTCGCCGCGTTGGGAACGCTGGCTTTGAGATTCGTGCACGAGCGGCTGACAGCCACGTGGCATTGTTTAGGCCGGAACTGAGTCGTGGTCAACTCTACGCGCACAATCGGTGATAGAGCTGTGTTGCAAATGAGAAACGAGATACATCGCGTCTACTGTACAGATGTTCCATTGCGTTTAAACTTGATACACACAGATTTCTAAAACTCGATGAAACCTCGTGAAACTTGGGGAGCTTTTAGTAGTCTCGGTCGATTTTGAGCCACTTTTGCCGATTTGTTTGGTTGTTCTTCGTGAAATTGGATATATTGGTTGGGCAACAAAAGTCCACTTTGTTTGGTGTCCTGCACCTAGCCTATTTTGGTTGTGCTTATACAAGCTCCACTTCTGTGGTTACACATGAGGCTGCTATAGTAACATCTTACAACGGAGTGGCGAGGTTACCATGCAAGTCTAAATGAACAAAACCACATTGTAACATTCTGTTCATTAGATGGGTTGGTGATACACAACACATAGGGACGATGAGAACTTGATGCATCAATAGTTCAACATATGATGGGTTAATATGTACCACCTCGAACAAGTTCATCATATTACAGATCGGGTATCAGCTTCAATAAAGTAGCTAATGGAGGGATACGAGACAACCTCCCAAAGTATACATGATCTCTTCACCACATCATGACCAGCATCGACTGGATGATGAACAACAAAGCAGCATCACTAAGCAAACTGCTTCCGCAGCCAGGTCTTAAGCCATGCCCTCCGCTCCCATGGTTGCAACCCATGATATTGCGCACATTAATTTTTGTTGTCAGCAATGAAGTTTAGTGCCTTGATCAGCAACTGTGGTCCGTAGAGGTGTTGCTTGTTAACAAACCTGGGCGTGAAGATTGCCCTCATCTAAGCATAGTTGACTATTGGCTTGTTCTAGAAGTATGCATGCTTCTGGTTGCACTGCCATTGAGAATGACAAATTGGTATTGTAGATGAACATGTACGTATGAACAATCTGAATACGAAAACAAGACCACACAATATTACATGCATGTACTTCCTCAGTTGCTCGTCATCATTAAGAACAAAGCAACTACCGTTGTCGCTCCATTCGAGCTTGCCTTTCTATGTTAGCTTGCATATGAGTCTCCACCTGGTCTTCCACTTTCTGGTGTGGTTGTACAGCCAAAGAGTGCTCACATCGATCCCAGACTTTCCTAGTGAAGTCAAGAACATCACTGACAACCTTCTTCATCTGGCCTTCTTTGAAGCCATGGGTAAAGGACACCATCTCGACCAAACGGTTAAGAACAAACTCTGGCAAAGATGGATTCCAAACCATTAAAGGTTTGTGTGCATACGGTGATTCGTTGTGAAAATATGGGTGGAGCATAGTCGAGGACATGCCATTTTTTCCACAAAGGGAGTTGACAAATAGGGGATGAGCTATCAAAGTTGATCGCCTACAGTAGGGTATGAAGAACATTGATACGTCCAAAACGTATCTACTTTCCCGAACACTTTTGCTATTGTTTTGCCTCTAATTTGTGTATTTTGGATACAACTAACACGGACTAACGCTGTTTTCAGCAGAACTGCTCTGGTGTCTCGTTTTTGTGCAGAAATCCAACTTTTGGGAAAATCCTCGGAATTTATGCGAAGGCCCTATTTTACCAGAATATTGACGGAGCCGAGGGCAAGAGAGGTGGAGGCGAGGGCCCCACACCATATGGCGGCGCGGCCCAGGGGGTCCGCGGCCATGTGGTGTGGCCCCTCGGCCGGCCTCCGACGCCCCCTTCGGACTACTTATCGGGTTCGACAAAACGCACGGAGAGAAGTCGAAGTCGCCAAACCCTCTAGAGAGCCGCCACATCGCGAAACTCCGTCTCGGGAGCCGAAGTCTCCGTTCGGCACTCCGGACGGGAATTGGAGGAGATCTTCACCGCCATCACCGCCAACGCCTCTCCATCAACCAGCAATGATTCCCCCATCCATGTGTGAGTAATTCCCCCGCTGTAGGCTGAAGGGGATGGTAGGGATTGGATGAGATTGGTCATGTAATAGTCATAAGATTGTTAGGGCATAGTGCCTAGTATCCGTAGATGTCACTTTTATGATATTGTTGCAACTTGTTATGCTTAATGCTTGTCACTAGGGCCCGAGTGCCATGATCTCAGATCTGAACATGTTATTGATTCATGAAGATATTCGTTGTTTATGATCTTACGCAAGTTGTATACACATGTCGCGTCCGGAACCAATGGCCCCGAAGTGACAAATCGGGACAACCGGAGGGGATGGTAGTGATGTGAGGATCACATGTGTTCACGGAATGTTAATGCTTTGCTCGGTACTCTATTAAAAGGAGTACCTTAATTTCCAGTAGTTTCCCTAGAGGCCCGGCTGCCACCGGCTGGTAGGACAAAAGATGTTGTGCAAGTTTCTCATTGCGAGCACGTACGACTATATATGGAACACATGCCTATTGATTGATTAGTACTTGGATACCGTTTTATTATTATCTGCAAATGCCCCGCTTTGATTGTTACATGAGTTTCTCTCATCCATGCAACGCCCGTTAAATCCGTCCGTGCCTACGTATTTTAATCCTTGTTTACTATAATCACTACTTGTCTTTATTCCACTGCTGCGTTATTTCACTATTTCCACCGCCATAAAACTGTTACTGATAAACTCTTGCGAGCAAGTCTATTTCCAGGTGCAGCTGAATTGACAACTCCGCCGTTAAGGCTTACAAGTATTCTTTGTCTCCCCTTGTGTCGAATCAATAAATTGGGTAATACTTCCCTCGAAGACTGTTGCGATCCCCTATACTTGTGGGTCATCAAGACTATTTTCTGGCGCCGTTGCCGGGGAGCATAGCTTTATTTGGAAGTTCACTTGGATTGATATTGTTCGCTGCAAATTCTCCATCATGGGTAAACCTCGCGATACTAAGATCGCCATATTACCATCCACTACAAGAAAAGGTACAACTCTTAGTACCTCTGCTGCTCTTGATTCACCATCTGTGATAAGTAAACTTGTTTCACCACCACAAGCTTCAAATGCTGGTACTTCTGCTGAATCTGAAAATTCCTCTCATAATTGTGATGATGCTTCTGTTGTGCTTGATAATGATGGTTCGTTAGGATCTTTTCTAGATGCTACAATTGCTAAGTCTAGACAAATTGAAAATACTGAAACTCCTAATGAAAATGCTGCTACACCTGTTAATTCACCTGAGTCTGTTGAATATTCTAGTGATGATCTTGATGAAGATTATGTAGAGCTTGATGATGATTTTATTGAAAAATGCAATGCTACTACTGATGCAAGAAAAATTAAAAAGTTGCTTGCAGAACATGCTGTTAGATATAAATTATCTCCTGATCCTAAATTTTCCACATCTCCTATAAACATTAGGGATAAAGATTATGATTTTTCTCTTGATTTATCTCATATAGCTATTGTTGAGAAAACACCCTTTTGTGGTACTGAAAAAGAAAGTGATGTTGAACACATGACTGAGTTATCTACTCTTAGTGGTTTGTTTTCTGATGATATTAAGATGCGTACTTATTTTGTCGCTAAAATTTTTCCTTTCTCATTAAAGGATGATGCTAAAACTTGGTATAATAATTTGCCTCCTGGTTCTATTAAAAGTCCAAAAGAATTGCTTGATGTTTTCTTCCGCAAA
The DNA here is from genome assembly GCA_030979885.1 of Lolium multiflorum. Classification (NCBI taxonomy): domain Eukaryota; kingdom Viridiplantae; phylum Streptophyta; class Magnoliopsida; order Poales; family Poaceae; genus Lolium; species Lolium multiflorum. Next base: position 116,561,360 of record CM061747.1, on the reverse strand, counting down.
TACTTTCCTGCTAGTGCTCAACATGCTGCTTTGCAGAGAATTTATAATTTTGACCAGGAAGATGGAGAGAAATTGCCTGAGGCTTGGGCGAGATTTTGCTCTCTTATTAGAGCTCAGCCTGACCATGATTTGGAAAAGCATGATTTACTTGATATATTTTATAGTGGACTAACTATTGAGTCTAGGGCATACCTGGATAGTTGTGCTGGTTGTGTTTTCAGGAAAAGAACTCCAGACGACGCTGAAGAATTATTGGCTAAAATAGGCCGGAATCATGATGATTGGTCTACACCTGAACCAACCCCGACACCGATAGTGAAGAAGAGGGGTATGATTAAATTAAATGATGAAGATATGAGGGAAGCCAAGAAGTCTCTTAAAGAGAAGGGTATTAAACCTGAAGATGTGAAGAATTTACCTCCTATAGAAGATTTATGTGAGATAACTCCCCCTTCATCCATGATTGAGGTACACTCTCTTCAACGCTTTACTAGGGAAGATATTCCATATTCAAAACCTCCTGCTCAATGCTTAGATGAGTTTGATAATTATATTGTTAAGCAACAAAACTTTAATATGAGAGTAGAGAATCATTTAATGGAAAATTCTCGAGCTATTAGTGAATTGCATGGTATTGTGGAGAGAACCTCCAATGATGTTAAGATACTTGTTAAACATTTTCAAATGGTTCAAACTCAAATTGATCAACTTACTAAAGTGCAAAATGACTTGTTGGGAAATAATTCTAAAGAAAAACATGCTTATGAAGTAACAACTAGAGGTGGTGTTTCTACCCAGGATCCTCTATATCCTGAAGGGCATCCCAAAAGAGTTGAACAAGATTCTCAACTAACTAAAACTAGTGCTCCATCTGAGAAAAAGAAAAAGAAACATAAGAATGTTGTAGAATCCTCTGAACCTGTTAATGATCCTAATAGTATTTCTATTTCTGATGCTGAAACTGAAAGTGGTAATGAACATGATAAAGATAATGATAAGGATGATACTCCCGATAAAGAAGAAATTGAAAAAGAACCTGAAAAGCCTGCTAAAAATAAAAAGTACACTAAAGAAGATTTTATTACTGAGAAACATGGTAATGAAAGAGAACCTTGGGTTCAAAAGCAAATGCCTTTTCCTGCTAAGAAACTAAAATCAAAGGAGGAGGAACATTATAATAAATTTTGTGATTGGATGAAACCTTTATTTTTGCAAATCCCTTTGACGATGCTATTAAATTGCCTCCTTATTCAAAGTATATGAAAGATATTGTTACTAACAAAAGGAAAGTCCCCAATGAGGAAATTTCCACTATGCTCGCTAATTACTCCTTCAATGGTAAGATTCCAAAGAAGTTGGGCGACCCAGGTATACCGACTATTCCTTGTTCCATCAAGAATAATTATGTTAGAACTGCTCTATGTGATTTGGGAGCAGGTGTGAGTGTGATGCCTTTTTCTCTTTATAAGAGACTTGATTTAGATAAATTGATACCAACTGATATATCTTTGCAAATGGCTGATAAATCCACTGCTATTCCTGTTGGTTTATGTGAAAATGTTCCTGTTCAAGTTACTCGGCATTGCTTGATATTAACTGATTTTGTTGTGTTGGAAATGCCTGAAGATGATAATATGTCCATTATTCTTGGAAGACCCTTTCTTAATACTGCAGGGGCTGTTATTGATTGCAATAAAGGCATGGTTACTTTCAATGTTGATGATAAGGAACACACTGTCTATTTTCCCAAGAGGATTGATAAAGTATGTGGAGTTAATACAATTTTTAATGTGAAAACTATCAAAGTGGGATCCATTGATTGTCCTATATATGAGCCTAAAGAAGAATATCAAACTCTTGTGATTGGATCCATATCAATTCAATATAAGGTAACATGATTGATTTGAGGTTTATTTCTTCTTATGTCATATAAAATTTATTTGGTAGCAAGACTTGATCAACCTTGTTAACAAGTATATTTTAATACATAAGAGAGCTAAACAACATTTCTTTCTTTCTTTCTCCCTCCACTTATTTTACTTGCTGTAGCACTTTTGTTTTGCAATATGCTTTAGTCATTTAATATTTTAGAAATCATTTTCCTGCGCAGTAATCATTAATTTAATACCCAGAAATGTGCATTTTTCGAAGTTCTCTAAAAATTACAAAAATTACACCGTTGGTCCTATTTTTCGACGAGGCACCTGGGAGTACCAGAGGATGACCTGTGGGGCACCAGGAGGTGCCACACCATAGGCCGGCGCGGCCAGCAAGGGGGCCGCGCCACCTTGTGGTGTGGGCCACCCCTTGCCCCACTACATCATCTCTTCCTCCCAGCATCTTCTCTCTCCCGAAAAACTCGTACCAAGTTTCTCTCACTCGTGTTTCTGCTCAAGAACTCACGATTTTTCGATCTCCTTGCTCAGCCCAGATTTCTGTTTGAAATTTGGCACTTTTACTCCTTGGTATGTGACTCCTTTGATTGTCCAATTAGAATTTCATTTGGTTGAGTATATCTTGAATATTTTGCTGCTGTAGATAACATGTTTAGTGAGCTTGCATGCTTGTTCTAAGTGGAAGAAATTAGTTTTGATGCATGATTAGTACTCTAGCAAGTTCCTATAGTAGTTCCCTTCAATTACATACCTTGAAATCAAATTTTATAATGATTGTTGAAAATTTCAGAAGGGGAAGATGAAGAAATTCAAATTTGGAGAATTGTTCAAGAAAGCAACAACCAGCACCGGTAGGCCCTCAAGGGCGTCTACTCAGATTAGGCGATCCTACAATGAGGATGTCATCGCGCCTAGCTTCGCGCCCGAGGAGGACAATGGGGCTCCTAATGCTTCATCCTTCCCATGTTATGAGTTTCTGACAAATGCAGGGATATTGGATGATTTCTTCACCCTTGTCAACAGGGCAGGCTTAGCCACCTACGTGGGAGATGAGAGCGAACAATACTACAGGCTCACCAAAGTTTTCGTTGAGAGCTTCAAGTTCCACAACGCGCAATTTGAGCCGACAGTTGCATTCAAGATCTATGATATTCCTGTTACTATGAAATTGGAAGAATTTTGTCGTGCATTGGATATTGCCCCTGTAGGTACAGCAAGGAGGATTGATGACAACCCCCGGGACTTGTTGGAGCTCTACCGAGGGATCACCGAGGATGATTGCCGCACCATCCAGCGAGGGAAGATAAGAAACATTCAACTCCCCGCTATTAAATATTTCGCATATTACATTGCTACTAGCATTTTGGGTAGAGAAAATACTAGCAATATCTCTAGCTACCATCTTGCTTTCTTGAATGTTGCACTTACTGGAGAGACATCTTATCATCTTGGTTCTCTTATTGCTCGCCGCCTGTCTAGCAGGGGGCCTATTTTTGGAGGAACTATTGCACTGCGCATTTTAACACATCTAGAGATTCCTCTTGATTCTAATGATGTACCATTAACCCCTAGGAGACTAGATATTGCTGCTATGAAGAGCCATCATTTTGTTACTACTGACTCCACTATAGATAATATGGTCTATAGAATGTTGTTTGCTGATGGGAATGAGAAGGAAATCCCTCTTCCCCAGCCAGGTTTGTTCAATATTGACAGGCAATCATGGTCGCTCACTAAGGAGGCGGTGGAGGAACATATGAAGATACAAGAATTCCACCAGCAACATGACTCCGAGAACGCCGAGCCCTCCTACGACTACACCGTCACGTACCCCGACGTTTCCTCCAGCACATACATGGAACCGGGTCGTTCTTCGTCAGACACCACTTCATGGGGACCGTGGGAATGAACTCCACTTAGGCCAAAAGCCTAAGCTTGGGGGAGGTATACCGGCATCACTCATTCTTTGCATATTATGGTTGCTGGATACTTGTACATACTTGTTTAGTCTCTAGAGTGGTTTTCTAATGAGAGGGAGATGATATTTGGGGAAGTGCTGTCCAAAAACAGATTCTGGGCTGTTACCAAAAAAATTCGTACGCACAGCCAGAACGTTATTTTGAGCTGCCAATTTTTGAGCATATTCCCCAGGTTGTTATCTAACTTTCATTAGTTGAACACTTTTTAGTCTGAGCAATGGAAGATTTTTGTTAATTTCGATTTCTGTACTGCTGTCAGGATTTGGCAGATTTCTGTCATCCTGCTTTTCTGTGTTTCTGTTTGCATTCTTTTGTTTTCGCTTTTTTTTCCTAAAACACAAAAAGACCAAAAATATTTCTGTTGTTTCTCTTCACCATTTGTTTATTTGGTTCCTTGCTCTTAGTTTACTTTATTTGCTATCGTTGGTTTGCTATGAGAAAACTCAAAAAGATTTTGCTTTGTTTGCTTGTTTTCTTTCGTTCTTGTTTCCAATTCGAAAATACCAAAAATATTTACTGTTCTTCTTTGGTTTGTAAAGTTCATCATGAGTTCAATGGTCTTCGGTGGCTGGAGCGTGGTTTTCATTTCATATTATCCAAGCTACACAAGTGAAAAGGCAATAATAACGATCTACGACAATCTGATTGTGGTGAGAGGCTGGTATGAACTCTATTTGCTTTTATTTTTGTACATATACTCATCCATATGAGCATGCTTAGTTGGTTCATGTGAGGTATATGTTATTTGAGAAAGTCTAGTAGTTCATGATCTCTCATGTTTAGTTCCAATTTATTAATATGAGTAGCATGTCATGGATGTGTGCTTGCATTGTTTTATTCATAAGTAAGTATGGCATTGTGGTATCCTCCTCTGAATAATTCATTTATATCGACTTGGCACATGCTCACGCATGCATATGACTGAACAAAAAGTCAATTAAGCCTCGATGATTTATATTGCTTCAGAGTTCTTGTATCACTTTTATGCCTCCGTTGATTTATTTTGCCGCAAGCATGATTATGACAGTTACTGCTCTCTTGATTTGTCGCTCCCTAGTCTTTTGCTAGCCTTCACTTGTACTGAGCGGGATCGCCGCTCGTGCTTCCAAACACCTGAAAACCAAGTTGTTCCAAAAGTGTCCACCATAAATACCTATGCATGGCATTTCAAACCATTCCAAGTAAATTCTCATGCGCTACCTTTAAAACTTTCAAAATGCTTCTCAATTTGTGTTAATGTTTCATAGCTCATGAGGAAGTATGTGGTGTTTATCTTTCAACCTTGTCATTTACTTTTGACGGACTCTCATATGGACTAGTGGCACATCCGCTTATCCAATAATTTTGCAAAAAGAGCTGGCAATGGGATTCCCAGTCCCAAATTAATTAACTTAAATAGACACTCCTCCATGGTTTGTGATTGTTGGACGGCACCCGAAGGATTCGGTTAGCCATGGCTTGTGTGAGCAAAGGTTGGGGGAGTGTCATCATCATAAAACTTAAATAAAAAGGCACTCCTTCATGGTATGTGATTGTTGGCAGGCACCCGAGGATTCGGTTAGCCATGGTTTGTGAAAGAAAGGTTGGAAGGAGTGCCACCCAAAAATAATTCATGGGAGCCGCTCTTGTGAGTCCGGTTGATGAGGTAGTTAGTGTACCCATTACCATTCGTTGACAACAACAAACACCTCTCAAAATAATTTTACTCCTGCTTTACAAATGAAAAGCTCTAGCGCATGTTAATCCCTGCTTCCCTCTGCGAAGGGTCAATCTTTTACTTTTATGTTGTGTCTTCATTCTTTCTTTGAGCACTATCTTGAGAGCACAACTGTCATTCTTAGTATAATATGCTTGTCTCAAAATATGATTGATTGTGGTATAACTTTGATGCTTTTATCTTTGACAATCACTACTTCTAGTCTTTCTATGAACTCCAGAGGTGCCTGGGCATTTATGTTTTGCCGATCAAATACGGGCAAGCGAGATACCACTTTATCATATTCTCTTATGAACATTGCAATCCTGCTTATATACATGATTCATGATGCTTATTATTAATTGTTGGTACCTCTCCATGATTGACATAGCTGTTGGATGATCTTATTTGCATGTGTCTCATTATGAACTGCTTAAGTATTAGCCTTAGCATGAGAATATATACATCATATGAGCAAATGTGTTCGTGAAAGTTCTTTTATCGCTCAGTTGTTAACTGAATTGCTTGAGGACAAGCAATAAGCTAAGCTTGGGAGTTGATACGTCCAAAACGTATCTACTTTCCCGAACACTTTTGCTATTGTTTTGCCTCTAATTTGTGTATTTTGGATACAACTAACACGGACTAACGCTGTTTTGCAGAACCCTGGTGTCTCTTTTGTGCAACCAACTTTTGGGAATATCCTCGGAATTTATGCAAGGCCTATTTTACCAGAATATTGACGGAGCCGAAGGGCAAGAGAGGAGGCCGAGGGCCCCACACCATATGGCGGCGCGGCCGGGGGCCGCGCGGCCATGTGGTGTGGCCCTCGGCCGGCCTCCGACGCCCCTTCGGAGTACTTATCGGGTTCGACCTGAAACGCACGGAGAGAAGTCGAGTCGCAAACCCTCAGAGCCGCCACATCGCGAAACTCCGTCTCGGGAGCCAGAAGTCTCCGTTCGGCACTCCGCCGGACGGGGAATTGGAGGAGATCTTCACCGCCATCACCGCCAACGCCTCTCCATCAACCAGCAATGATTCCCCCATCCATGTGTGAGTAATTCCCCCGCTGTAGGCTGAAGGGGATGGTAGGGATTGGATGAGATTGGTCATGTAATAGTCATAAGATTGTTAGGGCATAGTGCCTAGTATCCGTAGATGTCACTTTTATGATATTGTTGCAACTTGTTATGCTTAATGCTTGTCACTAGGGCCCGAGTGCCATGATCTCAGATCTGAACATGTTATTGATTCATGAAGATATTCGTTGTTTATGATCTTACCTGCAAGTTGTATACACATGTCGTTGTCCGGAACCAATGGCCCCGAAGTGACAGAAATCGGGACAACCGGAGGGGATGGTAGTGATGTGAGGATCACATGTGTTCACGGAATGTTAATGCTTTGCTCCGGTACTCTATTAAAAGGAGTACCTTAATTTCCAGTAGTTTCCCTAGAGGCCCGGCTGCCACCGGCTGGTAGGACAAAAGATGTTGTGCAAGTTTCTCATTGCGAGCACGTACGACTATATATGGAACACATGCCTATTGATTGATTAGTACTTGGATACCGTTTTATTATTATCTGCAAATGCCCCTGCTTTGATTGTTACATGAGTTTCTCTCATCCATGCAACACCCGTTAAATCCGTCCCTGTGCCTACAGTATTTTAATCCTGCTGTTTACTATAATCACTACTGCTGTCTTTATTCACTCTGCTGTTATTTCACTATTTCCACTGCCATAAAACTGTTACTACTGATAAACTCTTGCGAGCAAGTCTATTTCCAGGTGCAGCTGAATTGACAACTCCGCTTGTTAAGGCTTACAAGTATTCTTTGTCTCCCCTTGTGTCGAATCAATAAATTGGGTAATACTTCCCTCGAAGACTGTTGCGATCCCCTATACTTGTGGGTCATCAAGACTATTTTCTGGCGCCGTTGCCGGGGAGCATAGCTTTATTTGGAAGTTCACTTGGATTGATATTGTTCGCTGCAAATTCTCCATCATGGGTAAACCTCGCGATACTAAGATCGCCATATTACCATCCACTACAAGAAAAGGTACAACTCTTAGTACCTCTGCTGCTCTTGATTCACCATCTGTGATAAGTAAACTTGTTTCACCACCACAAGCTTCAAATGCTGGTACTTCTGCTGAATCTGAAAATTCCTCTCATAATTGTGATGATGCTTCTGTTGTGCTTGATAATGATGGTTCGTTAGGATCTTTTCTAGATGCTACAATTGCTAAGTCTAGACAAATTGAAAATACTGAAACTCCTAATGAAAATGCTGCTACACCTGTTAATTCACCTGAGTCTGTTGAATATTCTAGTGATGATCTTGATGAAGATTATGTAGAGCTTGATGATGATTTTATTGAAAAATGCAATGCTACTACTGATGCAAGAAAAATTAAAAAGTTGCTTGCAGAACATGCTGTTAGATATAAATTATCTCCTGATCCTAAATTTTCCACATCTCCTATAAACATTAGGGATAAAGATTATGATTTTTCTCTTGATTTATCTCATATAGCTATTGTTGAGAAAACACCCTTTTGTGGTACTGAAAAAGAAAGTGATGTTGAACACATGACTGAGTTATCTACTCTTAGTGGTTTGTTTTCCGATGATATTAAGATGCGTACTTATTTTGTCGCTAAAATTTTTCCTTTCTCATTAAAGGATGATGCTAAAACTTGGTATAATAATTTGCCTCCTGGTTCTATTAAAAGTCCAAAAGAATTGCTTGATGTTTTCTTCCGCAAATACTTTCCTGCTAGTGCTCAACATGCTGCTTTGCAGAGAATTTATAATTTTGACCAGGAAGATGGAGAGAAATTGCCTGAGGCTTGGGCGAGATTTTGCTCTCTTATTAGAGCTCAGCCTGACCATGATTTGGAAAAGCATGATTTACTTGATATATTTTATAGTGGACTAACTATTGAGTCTAGGGCATACCTGGATAGTTGTGCTGGTTGTGTTTTCAGGAAAAGAACTCCAGACGACGCTGAAGAATTATTGGCTAAAATAGGCCGGAATCATGATGATTGGTCTACACCTGAACCAACCCCGACACCGATAGTGAAGAAGAGGGGTATGATTAAATTAAATGATGAAGATATGAGGGAAGCCAAGAAGTCTCTTAAAGAGAAGGGTATTAAACCTGAAGATGTGAAGAATTTACCTCCTATAGAAGATTTATGTGAGATAACTCCCCCTTCATCCATGATTGAGGTACACTCTCTTCAACGCTTTACTAGGGAAGATATTCCATATTCAAAACCTCCTGCTCAATGCTTAGATGAGTTTGATAATTATATTGTTAAGCAACAAAACTTTAATATGAGAGTAGAGAATCATTTAATGGAAAATTCTCGAGCTATTAGTGAATTGCATGGTATTGTGGAGAGAACCTCCAATGATGTTAAGATACTTGTTAAACATTTTCAAATGGTTCAAACTCAAATTGATCAACTTACTAAAGTGCAAAATGACTTGTTGGGAAATAATTCTAAAGAAAAACATGCTTATGAAGTAACAACTAGAGGTGGTGTTTCTACCCAGGATCCTCTATATCCTGAAGGGCATCCCAAAAGAGTTGAACAAGATTCTCAACTAACTAAAACTAGTGCTCCATCTAAGAAAAAGAAAAAGAAACATAAGAATGTTGTAGAATCCTCTGAACCTGTTAATGATCCTAATAGTATTTCTATTTCTGATGCTGAAACTGAAAGTGGTAATGAACATGATAAAGATAATGATAAGGATGATACTCCTGATAAAGAAGAAATTGAAAAAGAACCTGAAAAGCCTGCTAAAAATAAAAAGTACACTAAAGAAGATTTTATTACTGAGAAACATGGTAATGAAAGAGAACCTTGGGTTCAAAAGCAAATGCCTTTTCCTGCTAAGAAACTAAAATCAAAGGAGGAGGAACATTATAATAAATTTTGTGATTGGATGAAACCTTTATTTTTGCAAATCCCTTTGACTGATGCTATTAAATTGCCTCCTTATTCAAAGTATATGAAAGATATTGTTACTAACAAAAGGAAAGTCCCCAATGAGGAAATTTCCACTATGCTCGCTAATTACTCCTTCAATGGTAAGATTCCAAAGAAGTTGGGCGACCCAGGTATACCGACTATTCCTTGTTCCATCAAGAATAATTATGTTAGAACTGCTCTATGTGATTTGGGAGCAGGTGTGAGTGTGATGCCTTTTTCTCTTTATAAGAGACTTGATTTAGATAAATTGATACCAACTGATATATCTTTGCAAATGGCTGATAAATCCACCGCTATTCCTGTTGGTTTATGTGAAAATGTTCCTGTTCAAGTTACTCGCATTGCTTGATATTAACTGATTTTGTTGTGTTGGAAATGCCCGAAGATGATAATATGTCCATTATTCTTGGAAGACCCTTTCTTAATACTGCAGGGGCTGTTATTGATTGCAATAAAGGCATGGTTACTTTCAATGTTGATGATAAGGAACACACTGTCTATTTTCCCAAGAGGATTGATAAAGTATGTGGAGTTAATACAATTTTTAATGTGAAAACTATCAAAGTGGGATCCATTGATTGTCCTATATATGAGCCTAAAGAAGAATATCAAACTCTTGTGATTGGATCCATATCAATTCAATATAAGGTAACATGATTGATTTGAGGTTTATTTCTTCTTATGTCATATAAAATTTATTTGGTAGCAAGACTTGATCAACCTTGTTAACAAGTATATTTTAATACATAAGAGAGCTAAACAACATTTCTTTCTTTCTTTCTCCCTCCACTTATTTTACTTGCTGTAGCACTTTTGTTTTGCAATATGCTTTAGTCATTTAAGATTTTAGAAATCATTTTCCTGCGCAGTAATCATTAATTTAATACCCAGAAATGTGCATTTTTCGAAGTTCTCTAAAAATTACAAAAATTACACCGTTGGTCCTATTTTTCGACGAGGCACCTGGGAGTACCAGAGGATGACCTGTGGGGCACCAGGAGGTGCCACACCATAGGCCGGCGCGGCCAGCAAGGGGGCCGCGCCACCTTGTGGTGTGGGCCACCCCTTGCCCCACTACATCATCTCTTCCTCCCAGCATCTTCTCTCTCCCGAAAAAACTCGTACCAAGTTTCTCTCACTCGTGTTTCTGCTCAAGAACTCACGATTTTTCGATCTCCTTGCTCAGCCCAGATTTCTGTTTGAAATTTGGCACTTTTACTCCTTGGTATGTGACTCCTTTGATTGTCCAATTAGAATTTCATTTGGTTGAGTATATCTTGAATATTTTGCTGCTGTAGATAACATGTTTAGTGAGCTTGCATGCTTGTTCTAAGTGGAAGAAATTAGTTTTGATGCATGATTAGTACTCTAGCAAGTTCCTATAGTAGTTCCCTTCAATTACATACCTTGAAATCAAATTTTATAATGATTGTTGAAAATTTCAGAAGGGGAAGATGAAGAAATTCAAATTTGGAGAATTGTTCAAGAAAGCAACAACCAGCACCGGTAGGCCCTCAAGGGCGTCTACTCAGATTAGGCGATCCTACAATGAGGATGTCATCGCGCCTAGCTTCGCGCCCGAGGAGGACAATGGGGCTCCTAATGCTTCATCCTTCCCATGTTATGAGTTTCTGACAAATGCAGGGATATTGGATGATTTCTTCACCCTTGTCAACAGGGCAGGCTTAGCCACCTACGTGGGAGATGAGAGGGAACAATACTACAGGCTCACCAAAGTTTTCGTTGAGAGCTTCAAGTTCCACAACGCGCAATTTGAGCCGACAGTTGCATTCAAGATCTATGATATTCCTGTTACTATGAAATTGGAAGAATTTTGTCGTGCATTGGATATTGCCCCTGTAGGTACAGCAAGGAGGATTGATGACAACCCCCGGGACTTGTTGGAGCTCTACCGAGGGATCACCGAGGATGATTGCCGCACCATCCAGCGAGGGAAGATAAGAAACATTCAACTCCCCGCTATTAAATATTTCGCATATTACATTGCTACTAGCATTTTGGGTAGAGAAAATACTAGCAATATCTCTAGCTACCATCTTGCTTTCTTGAATGTTGCACTTACTGGAGAGACATCTTATCATCTTGGTTCTCTTATTGCTCGCCGCCTGTCTAGCAGGGGGCCTATTTTTGGAGGAACTATTGCACTGCGCATTTTAACACATCTAGAGATTCCTCTTGATTCTAATGATGTACCATTAACCCCTAGGAGACTAGATATTGCTGCTATGAAGAGCCATCATTTTGTTACTACTGACTCCACTATAGATAATATGGTCTATAGAATGTTGTTTGCTGATGGGAATGAGAAGGAAATCCCTCTTCCCCAGCCAGGTTTGTTCAATATTGACAGGCAATCATGGTCGCTCACTAAGGAGGCGGTGGAGGAACATATGAAGATACAAGAATTCCACCAGCAACATGACTCCGAGAACGCCGAGCCCTCCTACGACTACACCGTCACGTACCCCGACGTTTCCTCCAGCACATACCTGGAACCGGGTCGTTCTTCGTCATACTACGGAGACACCACTTCATGGGGACCGTGGGAATGAACTCCACTTAGGCCAAAAGCCTAAGCTTGGGGGAGGTATACCGGCATCACTCATTCTTTGCATATTATGGTTGCTGGATACTTGTACATACTTGTTTAGTCTCTAGAGTGGTTTTCTAATGAGAGGGAGATGATATTTGGGGAAGTGCTGTCCAAAAACAGATTCTGGGCTGTTACCAAAAAATTCGTACGCACAGCCAGAACGTTATTTTGAGCTGCCAATTTTTGAGCATATTCCCCAGGTTGTTATCTAACTTTCATTAGTTGAACACTTTTTAGTCTGAGCAATGGAAGATTTTTGTTAATTTCGATTTCTGTACTGCTGTCAGGATTTGGCAGATTTCTGTCATCCTGCTTTGTGTTTCTGTTAGTTTGCATTCTTTTGTTTTCGCTTTGTTTCTTTCCTAAAACACAAAAAGACCAAAAATATTTCTGTTGTTTCTCTTCACCATTTGTTTATTTGGTTCCTTGCTCTTAGTTTACTTTATTTGCTATCGTTGGTTTGCTATGAGAAAACTCAAAAAGATTTTGCTTTGTTTGCTTGTTTTCTTTCGTTCTTGTTTCCAATTCGAAAATACCAAAAATATTTACTGTTCTTCTTTGGTTTGTAAAGTTCATCATGAGTTCAATGGTCTTCGGTGGCTGGAGCGTGGTTTTCATTTCATATTATCCAAGCTACACAAGTGAAAAGGCAATAATGACGATCTACGACAATCTGATTGTGGTGAGAGGCTGGTATGAACTCTATTTGCTTTTATTTTTGTACATATACTCATCCATATGAGCATGCTTAGTTGGTTCATGTGAGGTATATGTTATTTGAGAAAGTCTAGTAGTTCATGATCTCTCATGTTTAGTTCCAATTTATTAATATGAGTAGCATGTCATGGATGTTTGCTTGCATTGTTTTATTCATAAGTAAGTATGGCATTGTGGTATCCTCCTCTGAATAATTCATTTATATCGACTTGGCACATGCTCACGCATGCATATGACTGAACAAAAAGTCAATTAAGCCTCGATGATTTATATTGCTTCAGAGTTCTTGTATCACTTTTATGCCTCCGTTGATTTATTTTGCCGCAAGCATGATTATGACAGTTACTCTCTTGATTTGTCGCTCCCTAGTCTTTTGCTAGCCTTCACTTGTACTGAGCGGGATCGCCGCTCGTGCTTCCAAACACCTGAAAACCAAGTTGTTCCAAAAGTGTCCACCATAAATACCTATGCATGGCATTTCAAACCATTCCAAGTAAATTCTCATGCGCTACCTTTAAAACTTTCAAAATGCTTCTCAATTTGTGTTAATGTTTCATAGCTCATGAGGAAGTATGTGGTGTTTAGCTTTCAACCTTGTCATTTACTTTTGACGGACTCTCATATGGACTAGTGGCACATCCGCTTATCCAATAATTTTGCAAAAAGAGCTGGCAATGGGATTCCCAGTCCCAAATTAATTAACTTAAATAGACACTCCTCCATGGTTTGTGATTGTTGGACGGCACCCGAAGGATTCGGTTAGCCATGGCTTGTGTGAGCAAAGGTTGGGGGGAGTGTCATCATCATAAAACTTAAATAAAAAGGCACTCCTTCATGGTATGTGATTGTTGGCAGGCACCCGAGGATTCGGTTAGCCATGGTTTGTGAAAGAAAGGTTGGAAGGAGTGCCACCCAAAAATAATTCATGGGAGCCGCTCTTGTGAGTCCGGTTGATGAGGTAGTTAGTGTACCCATTACCATTCGTTGACAACAACAAACACCTCTCAAAATAATTTTACTCCTGCTTTACAAATGAAAAGCTCTAGCGCATGTTAATCCCTGCTTCCCTCTGCGAAGGGTCAATCTTTTACTTTTATGTTGTGTCTTCATTCTTTCTTTGAGCACTATCTTGAGAGCACAACTGTCATTCTTAGTATAATATGCTTGTCTCAAAATATGATTGATTGTGGTATAACTTTGATGCTTTTATCTTTGACAATCACTACTTCTAGTCTTTCTATGAACTCCAGAGGTGCCTCGGGCATTTATGTTTTGCCGATCAAATACGGGCAAGCGAGATACCACTTTATCATATTCTCTTATGAACATTGCAATCCTGCTTATATACATGATTCATGATGCTTATTATTAATTGTTGGTACCTCTCCATGATTGACATAGCTGTTGGATGATCTTATTTGCATGTGTCTCATTATGAACTGCTTAAGTATTAGCCATAGCATGAGAATATATACATCATATGAGCAAATGTGTTCGTGAAAGTTCTTTTATCGCTCAGTTGTTAACTGAATTGCTTGAGGACAAGCAATAAGCTAAGCTTGGGGGAGTTGATACGTCCAAAACGTATCTACTTTCCCGAACACTTTTGCTATTGTTTTGCCTCTAATTTGTGTATTTTGGATACAACTAACACGGACTAACGCTGTTTTCAGCAGAACTGCTCGTGTCTCGTTTTTGTGCAGAAATCCAACTTTTGGGAAAATCCTCGGAATTTATGCAGAAGGCCCTATTTTACCAGAATATTGACGGAGCCAGGGCAAGAGAGGTGGAGGCCCGAGGGCCCCACACCATATGGCGGCGCGGCCCAGGGGGCCCGCGCGGCCATGTGGTGTGGCCCCCTCGGCCGGCCTCCGACGCCCTTCGGAGTACTTATCGGGTTCGACCTGAAAAAGCACGGAGAGAAGTCGAAGTCGCCAAACCCTCCAGAGCCGCCACATCGCGAAACTCCGTCTCGGGAGCCGAAGTCTCCGTTCGGCACTCCGCCGGACGGGGAATTGGAGGAGATCTTCACCGCCATCACCGCCAACGCCTCTCCATCAACCAGCAATGATTCCCCCATCCATGTGTGAGTAATTCCCCCGCTGTAGGCTGAAGGGGATGGTAGGGATTGGATGAGATTGGTCATGTAATAGTCATAAGATTGTTAGGGCATAGTGCCTAGTATCCGTAGATGTCACTTTTATGATATTGTTGCAACTTGTTATGCTTAATGCTTGTCACTAGGGCCCGAGTGCCATGATCTCAGATCTGAACATGTTATTGATTCATGAAGATATTCGTTGTTTATGATCTTACCTGCAAGTTGTATACACATGTCGCTGTCCGGAACCAATGGCCCCGAAGTGACAGAAATCGGGACAACCGGAGGGTGGTAGTGATGTGAGGATCACATGTGTTCACGGAATGTTAATGCTTTGCTCCGGTACTCTATTAAAAGGAGTACCTTAATTTCCAGTAGTTTCCCTAGAGGCCCGGCTGCCACCGGCTGGTAGGACAAAAGATGTTGTGCAAGTTTCTCATTGCGAGCACGTACGACTATATATGGAACACATGCCTATTGATTGATTAGTACTTGGATACCGTTTTATTATTATCTGCAAATGCCCCTGCTTTGATTGTTACATGAGTTTCTCTCATCCATGCAACACCCGTTAAATCCGTCCCCGTGCCTACAGTATTTTAATCCTGCGTTTACTATAATCACTACTGCTGTCTTTATTCCACTCGTTATTTCACTATTTCCACCGCCATAAAACTGTTACTACTGATAAACTCTTGCGAGCAAGTCTATTTCCAGGTGCAGCTGAATTGACAACTCATTGTTAAGGCTTACAAGTATTCTTTGTCTCCCCTTGTGTCGAATCAATAAATTGGGTAATACTTCCCTCGAAGACTGTTGCGATCCCCTATACTTGTGGGTCATCAAACATCGCTAAGCATTGTACATTAGAGAACAATCTCTACCAAATTCGTACAGATCTTAGCTATAAGAGAGCAGAGAGTACTTATAGTAAGAGAAACAACATGTAACACGGAGCTTGGGGAACCATGAGCCTCCGGCAGCGAACCTAGTTGTACTACCGTCATTGTGCTTGATGGAGAACCTGACAAGACTAGTGTTGCCATCCTCGAGGGAGAAGATACAACCTACAATCGAATCCATTATATCTACCCGCATCTACCATAGATTCTAGATGGAACCATGGCCGGAGATGCTTACAACCATCGGATGCTTACAGTCATCATCGTCGCCGCCAACCACGCGGACCTAGCCGGAGAGGAATCTCCCGCTATGTCAGTAGATTTTGTAGGGTGAACGAGCTCCGAGAGGGGGTAAATGGAGGATTTGGATTGGTGGTGAGAGTGCCGCACCTAAATACGGTGGCAAAATTTTAACGGCGGCGTGGCTGAATTCTTCCTACCACTTTTTCGCAGTTCCGCGCATGCTCGCGCCATCTCCCCCAGTGGCTCTGCGGGGAAGCCGCATTGTCAATTTTCGAAGAGACGTGGGTGGGTCGCTAGAAATGGCCGATTTGGCCGTTCCTCCCGGGCTTGTCCTAGATTCGCTTTAAGAATCATGTGGGCCACAATGAGGAGAGAGCGCGGGCAACCAATCAGCCCATTTTCATATCCCTAGATGCGGGCCAAATGGCATGCGAGCTACCGGACGTGCCCTTGGCATCTTTAGCACAGAACGGACTCCACAAACATGCGCACTATCTAGCGTGCACGCTAGAATCGATGTTGCAAAGCACAACATTTCAACCTCCAGGAACTATAATACACACACGTGTGTTGAGCGACGACATGTTTCGATCTTCTAATTTCTATAGACTTGCCAAATGTCATCCTCTACTTCGAGATGGACTTAGGATTTCATATGAAGAGGCGGAATAAGATAATCACTATCAAAGAGACCCAAAAATTGTAATATGGGCTACCATGTGGTGCAACGCTCTATCGTGCAACTCACACTGCATTATATATGCCCATGTGACTATGTTGGCACCTTTGTCACCATGTCTTACATTGCTAGTAAACCTAATTGCCAAAGTGTGTCGCACCATAAGGCCCAACTCCATCGACTCCACACAAGAGATAGAGCACGTGTGTCTTGAAAGCAATAGGAAAACGTTCCCATTCCACGACCCTAAATACCTCAATAAAGGCGTCACTTCAGCCCACTCACATACTCACCACAATAGCCACTCCGACGTCCTCCCTTGGGTGATCAAACTTGTTTCCGTCTCTTTGTGATCCATGGAGGGAAGAGGGCAACTACAAGGTTTTGTGAGGACCTAAGGTCACCCCCGAGTACCCAGCGGCAAGCCCAATTCCAACCAACCCGGACCCCTCTTCCCCTCTATCCGGTGGCAACACCGACAGATAGAGGAGTGGGGACCCATCCTCTTCATCGTTTGCTTTTTTGTAGGTCTATTTTCCTTTGGTTTTGTCTCCCTAGCGGCATCGATGAGTTAGAGGCAGCGATGGCGTATTGGAAGGTCTCTCCGGCCTCACCCTACCTCATGGGCGTTCGATTCTGTAACATCCCAAATTTTCAAACAAAGAAGAAAATGAATTTCTCTAGTTCCAAATTTTGGAACCAACAAAAACTTTTCTTAAATTAAGTGTGGTACCTAGTGAACTTGCTTAATTATTGTTTATTGCCATGATTGCTTGTGGTTAAAAATGGAAATGATCTTAAACCCTAAACCCCACCCCTCTTTTCACCATCTTAACTAAAATAAAATAAAAGGAAATTAAATAAGAAAAAGGTATATGTGCCTATGACTACTTTTACAAATCTTTACCCTAGACCCTTATACTTTATTTAGAGGTTTGGAAAATCTTCATACACCCTATCTAGCAATTATCAAACCAAATCCCAATTGAAACCAAAGAGAATTAAAAGAAACTAAAAATGCCATAGAGGCATATGAGAGTAAAAATTGCAAATATATGAAATTAGGAATCTTGACCCTAAGACTTGTTATGAATGATGGGATCACTCTTATATACCATCTCAACCCTCAACAACACCATTTGGGTCAAGCCAAGTCAAATCCAAAACTCAAATGCAACATATGCATGGGAGCATATGTGACACATAGCCATAATATCCAATTCTTGCCCTATGACTCTAAACCTTGATCAAATGATGTGATACCATCTCTCAACCTACTATAACCCTAAATTGACCCTAACCCATGACCAAGTAAAGCAATATCAACAATTTACAAGAACAATGGAATATGACACATTCCCTCTTAAGTGTTATGGCCATTTTTGCAAATCTTTGAACAAGACCATTTGAAATGGTCTCAATGGTTTGAAAAGGTCTCTAAACTAATAAGAGTCACATTAGAATCAAGAAAAGCCAAATCAAATGGAGAGAAATCAAATAGAGAGAAAATCTCATTTTCACTCACATACACATAAGGCCAATTTTGCAAATCTTTATCTAAGGCCACCATTGCTTGATCTCTTGCTTGTAGAATACATATATATGATAAACAAACACAATTGCATCAAAGAAACAGGAATCCAACCAAAGGAAATCTCAAAACCAACATACATGTGATAATGGTCAAAATGGAGTTTTATAAAATGTTCCTCACTTTACCCCCTGGTTTTGACTTTTTGTCAAACCAAACTTAGTCAACCATTGCCATGTCATCCAAGACCAAGTCAAGGTGAACAACTTTCATGTTGACCACCATACCTAACTCTGACCAAGTTGACCAGAAACAGTTTGACAAAATAGGACTTTGAAACAAAGTGTAGATGACCCCATTTTGAAATTCTTGCAAACCTTCACCAAAATGGGCACCACCACCACCATTCTAACACAATAATTATATAAAAGAGATGCACCAAAAAGAAAGCCAAAATTCTAAGAAAATGTTCTTGCGGCCATTGTATCGAGCACCTTGCCGGCATGATTCTGAAATGTTAATACCCCTCTTTACCCAGCAGTTTTTAACCTAAACCCCTTTTGATTTGTGTTGATCATTGCTCCCCTATCACCCCTACACCAAGCCCAGTACTGGACATGGTCGATTAAAGTGAGGAGATGCTAAAAATTTGGCCATGTCGTGCCATGGCACACACCCAAGTACTGACCCCCTCTGACCCTCCCCTTGCTTGATGATCATGTCCTGGAGATGCCCACACGTGTGCTGATCATGACCATGCCCAGCTGGAGCTCGCGCAAGGCCAGCATTGGCCGAGCCAGGCCGTGCCCAGCACGCCCAGTACCATGCCATGGCATGCCAGGCACGCGGTGAGCGTGCACTGGGCGCGCCAGAGCGCCTCGCGACCCATCGCCCTCGTCCTCCCCCTATCTCCCTATGACTGCAACGAGAATCGCCACACTCACCTCTACCGCGTAGACACGCTCAATAGCCTGCGGCCGCCTTGTCGCCGTCGTCCACGTCGGCGAAGTACCACGGGTACAGCAGCACTCGATACATGCTCCTGATCGATTCCGTCCACCTTTCTCCGCGCGGAGGCATGCTCAGCATCGCCATGCCATCGCCACTTGATCGCCGTCCTTAGCCTGCCCTTTCGCACGCCGGAGCGGCCGCGCCATGCTCGACCTTCCCCAGCACCCGCCGGTCACCTCCCCATCTATAAATAGAGGTCACCAGAGCACCCCTCCTTCACACTCATCTCTTCCCCTCTCCTCACTGCCCCTCCTCGACCACCCAATTGAGCACCATCTCGCCGGAGCCGCCTCAATTGGAAGCTCGGAGCCGCCGGAGCTCGCAGATCCTCGCCAGCAATCCGCGCCTCCTCAAGCTCCGCCACGGTACCAGGAGCCCCATCACCCTCGCCAACATCGCCTCGAACCGCGCCATCGACCGCCGGCAGCCTACAGCGCCCTCCGACCCCCTAGGTACGCCACCAGCACGCCGGGATCTCGTCGGAGACGACGATGCTCCACGGCCGTGCGATCAGGATCCAACGGACCACCTCACGCGTACCGCTTCGCTCGTTAAGAGTCACTGACGGGTGGCCCCCACCTCGTCAGGCGGCCCGCGCACACGGGTTGTGTTGCTGGGCCGTGCTGCTCCTTTATTTTGTTTAGGCCCATTCTAGTTTCCCGCGCGGCCCGTCAACTCAAATTTGATTTAATCTATTTAGCTAAATTCAAATACTGGTGCCAACTTCAAAATTTAATAGTTTGAAATCTACTGCACCAAATTTAACAAATTTTATATATTTGGAAAGATCAGAAAATTATCTAAATAATGCCACTGGCCCCAGTCCAAATTAGTAATTGAATTTAAATGACAAAAATAACAAGGCAGAGCCTTTTCTAACTTCAAATAAATATTAAAAATTAACTACAAAGTATTTTGAGTTGAAACCAACTCTCATAAATCACATTTAACATATTCTAATTATTCATGCAAAAATATAGTATAGTTGTTTGCATGATCATAAACTAGAACTAAATAATAGCTATGGAGCTATTTCTAGTCCATTTAACACATACACATAAATGGGTTTAATAGTATGAGAGCTACTCTCTCATTTAAAATGTGATCTTAAGTAATCCAAATAGGGGTACTGACCTTGGTCTAATAAGCCTCATGCTTGGTTACTTAGAGACATTAAATCATGATCATGCTAGTATTAAAATGCATGAGGTGTAGCACCTCATTTAAATCCCACTCTCAACTAATAGATATGAGATGTTGACTCTAGTCTACTAAAATCCATACCTTATTATTATTTGAAGAGATTAAATCTTAAATAAGAATTCAATGAGAGGAAATTATTTCTCCATAGCATTAAGAAGTTATACCACAAATAATTATAATGAGAGGAAATTATTTTTCTCCAAAGCATTAAGAAGCTATACCCACAAGTAATTATAATGAAGGGGAAATTATTTTCTTTAACCTAAACCAAGTAAATCACCATGCTCATAAGATTGATGCTAGCATAGGCTTGTGGGCATCCTTGGTGTGTTAGCTTAACACTTAAGCTTATGTGGTGATTGTATACCTCGTATTCGTGTATAGACGCTAGTAACGAGGAGTATCCCGAGGAGGAAGACTACACCCAAGAGGAGGAGGAAGACTTTGACTCCTACCCCAATCAAGGCAAGCTATTACCAATGCAAGCTAACACTCTTGCAAGCCACCCTAATGCAAAGCTCTTCATGAGCAAGGCACCTTTACATTTTTACTTATGCTTAAATAATCCTATCCTATGTTTTACCTTGCAAGTTGCTCTGCTTTATTGTTCAAGCTTACTTTTGATTCATGATTCACTTGGTCTAGAATAGCACCAGAGTATTAAAATTTAGCCTAAACAAATGAAGCGAGATAGCACCCCTTACGATTAGTGCTAGTGCTAAATGAATAAAATTGACTACTCTAGATGGGAACAAGTGGAATGAAATGACGCTGAAAACCTTGGAATGATGGAGCATTCCAAGGAAAGATGTTGAATAGTGGATATGTCTGGGAATGATTGGGTGAAGTTTCGGGAAAACTGATGATTGGGTTCGGATGCGATACCCTTCCAATTTAAAAGTACCCCCACAATACCCAACATGGGTAAGGGCTTAACTGGAAAGTTATGTGCCTTAGTATGGGTTCCCTCTTAACAAGCGTCATCAGGGTTATGCCAAGGGCTGCCCCCAAAGAATTGTGAAATGAATTGACATGACGTGAAATGAGGTGAACGTACGACCCAAGCCCTGTGCAGTTCCCGGTTGACAGTTGGTTTTCACCGGGAGGCCAAGCTCATGGGGAGAGGTGCCTATACTAGGGTATGTAGGTGAAAAGTTATGGTTGGTAGTCCGCGCACGGAGTGCGGTAAATCAGGGTCAGTTAACCCTGACGGATTATTGCAAATATTGTGGCACAAGTGTACGACCCCTGCAGAGTGTAGAACTATTCGAATAGCCGTGTCCACGGTTATGGACGATTGGAAAGGCCATATTGTTCCGTCATCAGGCTCTTTTCAAAAATATGATCTGGGACTTGAATTTTGAAAGGTGAACGCTGACTTGAATCTTGAAAACACAACTGATGTTGCAGGAATGACACTTGTGTTCTCACTTGAGTTAGTCTAACGATTCAAGCATCTTTACTAAATGTTTATGAACTAAATGTGGCTTTACGCAAATAAACCTAGAGCCTAGCAAACCATTAAAACTGGTAATTACTTACATTAGTATCAGTTTGCGAGTACTTAAAGTACTCATGGTTGTGTCCCTGGCTATTCCAATGCCAGACTATTGTTACGGCCCCGGGTAGTACCCCTAATAGATTTGTTTGTTTCTTTTCTGTTATGCATCATCATGGCATAATGCACCATATCATTCACAAGATTTTATCAAATAAAATTATTTTGAATAAAAACTATTTTGTGTTTTCCCTCTCATAAGGTTTTATAAATAACCTCCACCTCTCTTCTTTTGGTAAACCCTAAAATCAAATTAAAGAAAAACAGTTTCAAATATCTTCTTTCTCAAATTCCAAGTTTATTTTGGTTTGGTTTCAAAAGGTGTTCAAACCAGTTTTAAAACAAAGGGAAAACAATTTTCAAAACCCCCTCTAACCCTAACCCTCTCTCACCCCGGCGGCCTGCTAACCTAGCCCAACCCAGCAGCCTTTTTCCTCCTTCTGGCCCAAACTCTTTTCAGGCCCGTACCCCTTCGCTTTACCCTCCTCCCGTTTCTCCTTGTCGTCTACCTCTCGAGAGAGAGCACGCAAGCAGCATGATGGAGTGGTCCTTCCCCAAACCACCACGGCACCGCACCTCCACCTGCTCCCTCTTGATGACCCACAAGTATAGGGGATCGCAACAGTCTTCGAGGGAAGTATTACCCAATTTATTGATTCGACACAAGGGGAGACAAAGAATACTTGTAAGCCTTAACAGCGGAGTTGTCAATTCAGCTGCACCTGGAAACAGACTTGCTCGCAAGAGTTTATCAGTAGTAACAGTTCTATGGTAGTGGAAATAGCGGAATAACAGCAGCAGTGAAATAAAGACAGCAGTAGTGATTATAGTAAACAGCAGGATTAAAATACTGTAGGCATAGGGACGGATTTAACGGGCGTTGCATGGATGAGAGAAACTCATATAACAATCAAAGCATGGGCATTTGCAGATAATAATAAAACAGTATCCAAGTACTAATCAATCAATAGGCATGTGTTCCATATTTAGTCGTACGTGCTCGCAATGAGAAACTTGCACAACATCTTTTGTCCTACCATCCGGTGGCAGCCGGGCCTCTAGGGAAACTACTGGATATTAAGGTACTCCTTTTAATAGAGTACCGGAGCAAAGCATTAACACTCCGTGAACACATGTGATCCTCACATCACTACCATCCCCTCCGGTTGTCCCGATTTCTGTCACTTCGGGGCCATTGGTTCCGGACAGCGACGTGTGTATACAACTTGCAGGTAAGACCATAAACAATGAATATCTTCATGAAACAATAACATGTTCAGATCTGAGATCATGGCACTCGGGCCCTAGTGACAAGCATTAAGCATAACAAGTTGCAACAATATCATAAAAGTGACATCTACGGATACTAGGCACTATGCCCTAACAATCTTATGACTATTACATGACCAATCTCATCCAATCCCTACCATCCCCTTCAGCCTACAGCGGGGGAATTACTCACACATGGATGGGGGAAACATTGCTGGTTGATGGAGAGGCGTTGGCGGTGATGGCGGTGAAGATCTCCTCCAATTCCCCGTCCGAACGGAGACTTCTGGCTCCCGCGACGGAGTTTCGCGATGTGGCGGCTTTCGGAGGGTTTCGGCGATGTCGACTTCTCTCCGTGCGTTTTTAGGTCGAGGCGAATAAGTAGTCCGAAGGGGGCGTCGGAGGCCGGGGGCCACACCACATGGCCGCGCGGGCCCCCCGGGCCGCGCCGCCATGTGGTGTGGGGCCCTCGGGCCTCCACCTCCTTCGCCCTTCTGGCTCCGTCAATATTTTGGTAAAATAGGGCCATCTGAAGAAATTCCGAGGATTTTCCCGAAAGTTGGATTTCTGCACAAAAACGAGACACCAGAGCAATTCTGCTGAAAACAGCGTTAGTCCGTGTTAGTTGTATCCAAAATACACAAATTAGAGGCAAAACAATAGCAAAAGTGTTCGGGAAAGTAGATACGTTTTGGACGTATCAACTCCCCCCAAGCTTAGCTTATTGCTTGTCCTCAAGCAATTCAGTTAACAACTGAGCGATAAAAGAACTTTCACGAACACATTTGCTCATATGATGTATATATTCTCATGCTATGGCTAATACTTAAGCAGTTCATAATGGGATACATGCAAATAAGATCATCCAACAGCTATGTCAATCATGGAGAAGTACCAACAATTAATAATAAGCATCATGAATCATGTATGTAAGCAAGATTGCAATGTTCATAAGAGAATATGATAAAGTGGTATCTCGCTTGCCTGTATTTGATCAGCAAAACATAAATGCCGAGGCACCTCTTGAGTTCATAGAAAGACTAGAAGTAGTGATTGTCAAAGATAAAAGCATCAAAGTTATACCACAATCAATCATATTTTGAGACAAGCATATTGTACTAAGAATGACAGTTGTGCTCTCAAGATAGTGCTCGAAGAAAGAATGGAGACACAACATAAAAGTAAAAGATTGACCCTTCGCAGAGGGAAGCAGGGATTAACATGCGCTAGAGCTTTTTATTTGTAAAACAGGAGTAAAATTATTTTGAGAGGTGTTTGTTGTTGTCAACGAATAGTAATGGGTACACTAACTCCCTCATCAACCGGACTCACAAGAGCGGCTCCCATTTATTTATTTTTGGTTGGCACTCCTTCCAACCTTTCTTTCACAAACCATGGCTAACCGAATCCTCGGGTGCCTGCCAACAATCACATACCATGAAGGAGTGCCTTTTTATTTAAGTTTTATTATGATGATGACACTCCCCCCAACCTTTGCTTACACAAGCCATGGCTAACCGAATCCTTCGAACAATCACAAACCATGGAGGAGTGTCTATTTAAGTTAATTAATTCGGACTGGGAATCCCATTGCCAGCTCTTTTTGCAAAATTATTGGATAAGCGGATGTGCCACTAGTCCATATGAGAGTCCGTCAAAAGTAAATGACAAGGTTGAAAGCTAAACACCACATACTTCCTCATGAGCTATGAAACATTAACACAAATTGAGAAGCATTTTGAAAGTTTTAAAGGTAGCGCATGAGAATTTACTTGGAATGGTTTGAAATGCCATGCATAGGTATTTATGGTGGACACTTTTGGAACAACTTGGTTTTCAGGTGTTTGGAAGCACGAGCGGCGTCACCGCTCAGTACAAGTGAAGGCTAGCAAAAGACTAGGGAGCGACAAATCAAGAGAGCAGTAACTGTCATAATCATGCTTGCGGCAAAATAAATTAACGGGAGCATAAAAGTGATACAAGAACTCTGAAGCAATATAAATCATCGAGGCTTAATTGACTTTTTGTTCAGTCATATGCATGTGTGAGCATGTGCCAAGTCGATATAAATGAATTATTCAGAGGAGGATACCACAATGCCATACTTACTTATGAATAAAACAATGCAAGCAAACATCCATGACATGCTACTCATATTAATAAATCGGAACCAAACATGAGAGATCATGAGCTACTAGACTTTCTCAAATAACATATACCTCACATGAACCAACTAAGCATGCTCATATGGATGAGTATATGTACAAAAATGAAAGCAAATAGAGTTCATACCAGCCTCTCACCACAATCAGATTGTCGTAGATCGTCATTATTGCCTTTTCACTTGTGTAGCTTGGATAATATAAAATGAAAACCACGCTCCAGCCACCGAAGACCATTGAACTCATGATGAACTTTACAAACCAAAGAAGAACAGCAAATATTTTTGGTGTTTTTGTGTTTTAGGAAAGAAACAAAGTGAAAACAAAAGAATGCAAACTAACAGAAACACAGAAAAGCAGGATGACAGAAATCTGCCAAATCCTGACAGCAGTACAGAAATCGAATTTAACAAAAATCTTCCATTGCTCAGACCAAAAAGTGTTCAACTAATGAAAGTTAGATAACAACCTGGGGCACATGCTCAAAAATTGGCAACTCAAAATAACGTTCTGGCTGTGCGTACGAATTTTTTGGTAACAGCACAGAATCTGTTTTTGGACAGCACTTCCCCAAATATCATCTCCCTCTCATTAGAAAACCACTCTAGAGACTAAACAAGTATGTACAAGTATCCAGCAACCATAATATGCAAAGAATGAGTGATGCCGGTATACCTCCCCCCAAGCTTAGGCTTTTGGCCTAAGTGGAGTTCATTCCCAACGAGGGTCGGGGTTCCACGCCGGTGGATCATACATGGAGTGGTAATAAGGCCCCTGTGCAGAAGAATATCGTGGAGGCTCCACGTGACCATGATGTTGATATGAGGAGCTTGCTGCATCGGATGAAGAGTCGGGATGCTCCTCGGTCTCCTCCACATCTTCCCTCGCACAACGGCTTTCTCTTTCTATGTATGCATTTAGCTCATTTTCTGTGATCGACCACCCGTCCCTGGCATCAAGGTTAAACAAAGCAGGTGCAGGCAATCGTACTAGTTTTTCAATTTTCTTAGTTATACTCCATTTTTTCTTATATAAAGTTATCCTATAATGCAGGTTGTTCAAGTTAGATGCATCTGAAATAAACTCATGTCTAATCATGGAAACCACATCAAGCTTCTCTATAGAAAGCGGAATATCTAAATGGTGAGGTTCTACACCATGCATAGCTAATAAGCGAGAGGCGATAAGACCTCCACAAATTCCTCCTTTCTCACGGTTAGTAGCAAGTCTACAAGCTATTAAAGCACCCAAATTATAAGTCCTATCCTGTTGCAAAGCAGCAGCTAAGAAAGCCAAGTCTGGGACAGATAATTTACCTCCGGTCCTTCTTGCAAGGACGCACTTTGTAATGAAATAGGCAAAGTAGCGGATGGCTGGATGTTGAATGCTACTAATCTTACCATCATCATTGGAGAGGCTCCTCCCATTACAAATCCTTGTATAAAGATCTGAGAGCTCCCGCGGTGTTCCCCTGATCTTCTCGCAGGATCCCCATTGCGGTACTCCAATTGCTGCACAAAAAACACCAAATGGCAAGTTGACAGCTTTATTGTAAATTTTATACTGGACCATGGGGTCGGACCGCGACCAATTGAACTTGAAGTCCTGCACAAAAGACATAGTTAATTTTACATATTGTCTTGGCTCTCCTTCAACAAAACCACTCAGCCCTGCACGAGAGATTAGAGTTTGCACATCTTGTAAAATCCCCGCACTTCTCATAAAGTCCACGCATGGGTAGTAAGAGGGGTATACTCCCTCCTCACGATTGACTCTTGAAACTTGCTGGACTTCCAATTCTTCTTGGTTCAATTGGGGCACACCTTCTTCCATTTTCTGAAATTTTCAACAATCATTATAAAATTTGATTTCAAGGTGTATAATTGAAGGGAACTACTATAGGAACTTGCTAGAGTACTTCACATGCATCAAAACTAATTTCTTCCACTTAGAATAAGCATGCAAGCTCACTAAACATGTTATCTACAGCAGCAAAATATTCAAGATATACTCAACCAAATGAAATTCTAATTGGACAATCAAAGGAGTCACATACCAAGGAGTAAATGTGCCAAATTTCAGACAGAAATCTGGGCTGAGCAAGGAGATCGAAAAATCGCGAGTTCTTGAGCAGAAACACGAGTGAGAGAAACTTGGTACGAGTTTTTTCGGGAGAGAGAAGGTGCTGGGAGGAAGAGATGGTGTAGTGGGGCAAGGGGTGGCCCACACCACATGGTGGCGCGGCCCCCTTGCTGGCCGCGCCGCCCTATGGTGTGGCACCCCCTGGTGCCCCACAGGTCATCCTCTGGTGCTCCCAGGTGCCTCGTCGAAAAATAGGACCAACGGTATAATTTTTGTAATTTTTAGAGAACTTCGAAAAATGCACATTTCTGGGTATTAAATTAATGATTACTGCAGGAAAATGATTTCTAAAATCTTAAATGACTAAAGCATATTGCAAAATAAAAAGTGCTACAGCAAATAAAATAAGTGGAGGGAGAAAGAAAGAAAGAAGTGTTGTTTAGCTCTCCTATGCAATAAAATATACTTGTTAACAAGGTTGATCAAGTCTTGCTACCAAATAAATTTTATATGACATAAGAAGAAATAAACCTCAAATCAATCATGTTACCTTATATTGAATTGATATGGATCCAATCACAAGAGTTTGATATTCTTCTTTAGGCTCATATACAGGACAATCAATGGATCCCACTTTGATAGTTTTCACATTAAAAATTGTATTGACTCCACATACTTTATCAATCCTCTTGGGAAAATAGACAGTGTGTTCCTTATCATCAACATTGAAAGTAACCATGCCTTTATTGCAATCAATAACAGCCCCTGCAGTATTAAGAAAGGGTCTTCCAAGAATAATGGACATATTATCATCTTCAGGCATTTCCAACACAACAAAATCAGTTAATATCAAGCAATGCTGAGTAACTTGAACAGGAACATTTTCACATAAACCAACAGGAATAGCAGTAGATTTATCAGCCATTTGCAAAGATATATCAGTAGGTATCAATTTATCTAAATCAAGTCTCTTATAAAGAGAAAAAGGCATCACACTCACACCTGCTCCCAAATCACATAGAGCAGTTCTAACATAATTATTCTTGATGGAACAAGGAATAGTCGGTATACCTGGATCTCCAAGCTTCTTTGGAATCTTACCATTGAAGGAGTAATTAGCAAGCATAGTGGAAATTTCCTCATTGGGGACTTTCCTTTTGTTAGTAACAATATCTTTCATATACTTTGAATAAGGAGGCAATTTAATAGCATCAGTCAAAGGGATTTGCAAAAATAAAGGTTTCATCCAATCACAAAATTTATTATAATGTTCCTCCTCCTTTGATTTTAGTTTCTTAGCAGGAAAAGGCATTTGCTTTTGAACCCAAGGTTCTCTTTCATTACCATGCTTCTCAGTAATAAAATCTTCTTTAGTATACTTTTTATTTTTAGCATGCTTTTCAGGTTCTTTTTCAATTTCTTCTTTATCAGGAGTATCATTCTTATCATTATCTTCCTCATGTTCATTACCACTTTCAGTTTCAGCATCAGAAATAGAAATACTATTAGGATCACTAACAGGTTCAGAGGATTCTACAACATTCTTATGTTTCTTTTTCTTTTTCTTAGATGGAGCACTAGTTTTAATTAGTTGAGAATCTTGTTCAATTCTTTTGGGATGCCCTTCAGGATATAGAGGATCCTGGGTAGAAGCACCACCTCTAGTTGTTACTTCATAAGCATGTTTTTCTTTAGAATTATTTCCTAACAAGTCATTTTGCACTTTAGTAAGTTGATCAATTTGAGTTTGAACCATTTGAAAATGTTTAACAAGTATCTTAACATCATTGGAGGTTCTCTCCACAATACCATGCAATTCACTAATAGCTCGGGAATTTTCCATTAAATGATTCTCTACTCTCATATTAAAATTTTCTTGCTTAACAATATAATTATCAAATTCATCTAAGCATTGAGCAGGAGATTTTGAATACGGAATATCTTCCCTAGTAAAGTGTTGAAGCGAGTGTACCTCAATCGTAGATGAAGGGGGAATTGTCTCACATATATCTTCTATAGGAGGTAAATTCTTCACATCTTCAGGTTTAATACCTTTCTCCTTAAGAGACTTCTTGGCTTCCCTCATATCTTCATCATTTAATTTAATCATACCCCTCTTCTTCACTATCGGTGTCGGGGTTGGTTCAGGTGTAGACCAATCATCATGATTCCGGCCTATTTTAGCCAATAATTCTTCAGCGTCGTCTGGAGTTCTTTTCCTGAAAACACAACCAGCACAACTATCCAGGTATGCCCTAGACTCAATGGTTAGTCCACTATAAAATATATCAAGTAAATCATTCTTTTCCAAATCATGGTCAGGCTGAGCTCTAATAAGAGAACAAAATCTAGCCCAAGCCTCAGGCAATTTCTCTCCATCTTCCTGGTCAAAATTATAAATTCTCTGCAAAGCAGCATGTTGAGCACTAGCAGGAAAGTATTTACGGAAGAAAACATCAAGCAATTCTTTTGGACTTTTAATAGAACCAGGAGACAAATTATTATACCAAGTTTTAGCATCATCCTTTAATGAGAAAGGAAAAATTTTAGCGACAAAGTAAGTACGCATCTTAATATCATCGAAAACAAGCCACTAAGAGTAGATAACTCAGTCATGTGTTCAACAGCACTTTCTTTTTCAGTACCACAAAAGGGTGTTTTCTCAACAATAGCTATATGAGATAGATCAAGAGAAAAATCATAATCTTTATCCCTAATGCTTATAGGAGATGTGGCAAATTTAGGATCAGGAGACAATTTATATCTAACAGCATGTTCTGCAAGCAACTTTTTAATTTTTCTTGCATCAGTAGTAGCATTGCATTTTTCAATAAAATCATCATTAAGCTCTACATAATCCTCATCAAGATCATCACTAGAATATTCAACAGACTCAGGTGAATTAACAGGTGTAGCAACATTAGGAGTTTCAGTATTTTCAATTTGTCTAGACTTAGCAATTGTAGCATCTAGAAAAGATCCCAATGAACCACTATCATCAAGCACAACAGAAACATTATCAATATTATGAGAATTTTCAGATTCAGCAGAAGTACCAGCACGCGAAGCATGTGGCGGTGAAACAAGTTTATCAATCACAGATGGTGAATCAAGAGCGGCAGAGGTACTCAGAGTTGTACCTTTTCTTGTAGTGGATGGTAATATGGCGATCTTAGTATCGCGAGGTTTACCCATAATGGAGAATTTGCAGCGAACAATATCAATCCAAGTGAACTTCCAAATAAAGCTATGCTCCCCGGCAACGGCGCCAGAAAATAGTCTTGATGACCCACAAGTATAGGGGATCGCAACAGTCTTCGAGGGAAGTATTACCCAATTTATTGATTCGACACAAGGGGAGACAAAGAATACTTGTAAGCCTTAACAGCGGAGTTGTCAATTCAGCTGCACCTGGAAACAGACTTGCTCGCAAGAGTTTATCAGTAGTAACAGTTCTATGGTAGTGGAAATAGCGGAATAACAGCAGCAGTGAAATAAAGACAGCAGTAGTGATTATAGTAAACAGCAGGATTAAAATACTGTAGGCACAGGGACGGATTTAACGGGCGTTGCATGGATGAGAGAAACTCATATAACAATCAAAGCATGGGCATTTGCAGATAATAATAAAACAGTATCCAAGTACTAATCAATCAATAGGCATGTGTTCCATATTTAGTCGTACGTGCTCGCAATGAGAAACTTGCACAACATCTTTTGTCCTACCATCCGGTGGCAGCCGGGCCTCTAGGGAAACTACTGGATATTAAGGTACTCCTTTTAATAGAGTACCGGAGCAAAGCATTAACACTCCGTGAACACATGTGATCCTCACATCACTACCATCCCCTCCGGTTGTCCCGATTTCTGTCACTTCGGGGCCATTGGTTCCGGACAGCGACGTGTGTATACAACTTGCAGGTAAGACCATAAACAATGAATATCTTCATGAAACAATAACATGTTCAGATCTGAGATCATGGCACTCGGGCCCTAGTGACAAGCATTAAGCATAACAAGTTGCAACAATATCATAAAAGTGACATCTACGGATACTAGGCACTATGCCCTAACAATCTTATGACTATTACATGACCAATCTCATCCAATCCCTACCATCCCCTTCAGCCTACAGCGGGGGAATTACTCACACATGGATGGGGGAAACATTGCTGGTTGATGGAGAGGCGTTGGCGGTGATGGCGGTGAAGATCTCCTCCAATTCCCCGTCCCGGCGGAGTGCCAGAACGGAGACTTCTGGCTCCCGCGACGGAGTTTCGCGATGTGGCGGCTTTGGAGGGTTTCTGGCGATGTCGACTTCTCTCGTGCGTTTTTAGGTCGAGGCGAATAAGTAGTCCGAAGGGGGGCGTCGGAGGCCGGCCGAGGGGGCCACACCACATGGCCGCGCGGGCCCCCTGGGCCGCGCCGCCATGTGGTGTGGGGCCCTCGGGCCTCCACCTCCTTCGCCCTTCTGGCTCCGTCAATATTTTGGTAAAATAGGGCCATCTGAAGAAATTCCGAGGATTTTCCCGAAAGTTGGATTTCTGAACAAAAACGAGACACCAGAGCAATTCTGCTGAAAACAGCGTTAGTCCGTGTTAGTTGTATCCAAAATACACAAATTAGAGGCAAAACAATAGCAAAAGTGTTCGGGAAAGTAGATACGTTTTGGACGTATCACCTCTCCCCTTTTTAATCCTCCGTGAGCACACGGGAAACCCTAGCCCTCCACTCTTTTCCCCTCGCGCCGCCGCCAGCTCTCCCTCGTCCTTTTCTTCTTCGTCACCGAGAGCATCTGCCACGGGTCCGCCATGGCGCCGCCGCTCCAAGGCTCCCCCACCGTTCTGAGGGCACCATCAGACGCAGCTCGTCGTCCTCTACAATCTGGCGGAAGGAATCGAGCCTGGGCGCCTCGTGTCGTCGCCAAGCTCACCGATTCCGCGCGCCGGCCACCGCGGTCCGACGACGATTCCGGCGACCACCGACCTCCTCCACCCCTTCTGAGCACGCCATCGAGTTCCTGGTGAGCCCGCGCTCCTCCTGGACATCCTAACCATATTTTTTGCTTCCGGGTTCACCACCTCAACTTGATGCCGGCCGCTTCTCCGCAGACCCTCGCCGCCGGCGGTGCTCTGGCGAGCGTTTGGACTCCGCACCACCTCCTCCTGGTACGCGATGAAGAGGCGCGTCATATGCACCCAAGTTTGCCTCCCGTAACCCGCCAGCACGCCCGCGCGCGACGACGCCGCGTCGCAGGTGATCACCACGCACAGCGTCGAACCCCTCCGTGCAGCAGCACAAGGTTGGCCACGCTGGCAACCACGTCGACCCCCTGGCCCCACCCGTCATACTCTCTAGCTAGAAAAGCCCGCGGTGAGAATTTTCACCAGATCTGGATCTGGATGCTTTTGCATCCAGGCCCTCCTTTTCTTCTGCAATCAACCCGCAGCCCCTGCCTGTGTCTGTTTTTGAGAAAACCCCCTGCATGTCTGTAAAGTAACCCGGGGTCCTTCCCCCTTTCGAAAATTATATCTGTGCCCTTTTCTATTTAAAATAAAATCTGTTTTCTATATTTAAATACTAAAAACTAGTCTGCTAATAACTTTTAAATGGTAATTCGAAATTAAAAGTTTTATATATGAAAATTGATCAGAAAAATGTGCTGAACATGAATATGCCATTCATATACCTGTTTGCATCTCGCATCATGTCGCTCGTGGATAGTTCGTGCATACCACCTAACATATATGCGGAGTATTTCGAATATCCACCTAGGGTTTCCCCGCTCCGTTTAATATTGAAGTAGCTCACCCTTGCCATGTTATGCCATGCTAATCAACCCTTAACTTTGTCGGTAGATATGCAACTCCAACTCTAATTTGATTGTCCGGGGTTTCGACTCTGATTAATATGGATAAGTTGCACTGCATCATCCTTGCCATGTCATGCATATCATCTTGAGCATGCTGGTTCTTTATCCGTAGTAGTAAGATTGCATACGTTGTGTGTTCCAGCATTTGCTTCTTCTCGGATAGGATCACGAAGTGGTGATGTGAGATACGACGAGTTCTCCGACAAGTTCTTCTGCAGCTTTTCACAGGCGAGCCCACCCCTTCACCTATTTTACTTTTACATGCTCTTTTGATCTATTGCTATCCTTATGTTGCGATTCTGTTGTGTCACGTGTCCTATCCACCTGTTACCTATATGTCCGAGATACACCTCCTCGCCCTACCTATTGTTTGTTGTTTGCCAGCTTTGCGAGTCGTAGGCGAGTTTAGGGTTTTGTTGATATCTCGAATTGTTCGGCATATCTTGTTGGGAGGTTATCACATGATATATCTTCTGTTGGAGATATTCACACTTTACTTTATTGTTAACAACTAAAATTGTAAGCAGAGGCATCTGTGAGCCCCTTTGCGAAAGCATCGGAACTTTGACTCGCTAATGTCCCCTAGGACCCGAGTTCTTGTTATCTGTTCCGAGATTGAGCGCTCTACCCGTACGTGGGGACGTTTATTGGGACCCCCCTCACCCATTACCTTTCCTCGAGTCTGTTTACTGGGAGCCACAACCTTGGTTTTATTTGCTCATATGCACGATGCACGATTTACTTCCTGTTGCCTTCGGGTGTTTATATTCTGTACTGTACTGCATAATTGCTAGACGACTTATCTAGTGCTTGGCCGTTAGTGCCCGCCTAGACGCCTACGCAACCTCTGGGTCCGTATCGGAGTACGGCCGGACTTCGTCACGGGTAGCTTAGTTGGGTGGCTCCCATTAAACTTTCTCTTGCATTGGGAACGGTCTTGTTGTTAGACTTCACCTGTAGTAAGTGGGGTCGAGCATGCGTATGGTTACATTTGGGCAACCCCTGCAGGGTGTACATCTTATCGATAAGCCGCGTCCGCGGTTATGGACGACTTGGAATTGTATAGCTTGATCATAGAACAACTTACACCTTATTTCCTGTTGCTAATAATTTGCTAATAAAACTTTTTCAAAAGTGTGTGTGCCTTTGCCAGTACCTCTTTGCGAAGGGGGATCGCATCGGCTGTGTTATGTTTGCAGAGTATAGAACTGTTACCTTGTGCGCTCTCTTATCTTCTCTGAGTAGACGAATGTTGTAGCGTGTCTCTATTGGTTATAGTTTTGCTGCCGCTAAACCTACCATATAGCCCTAGGCGATATATATTTATACTCGCCCGGCGAGCATAGCCATTTCTAGTCTCGCTAAGTACGTGCCGGAGTTCGTTCCTTGGTACTTACTCTCGCCTTTCCCCTTTCTCTTTTGCTTCCCCCTTTTGTCGGCAACCGATGGCCCGACTTTGACAGGTACAAGATGATGACGTTAGCAAGGTTACCCTTCCGGCTTGGCCTGGGCAGGGTTATGGACGCCATTGGTTATCTTCAGGACTCTTAGTCCAATTTGTATCTTGTCCGTACTCGGACGTATTTGATCTTCTGTATGATTTGGATCTTTGTATGTATCTATTTGTATCTTGACTCGTTGGAGTCATTGTTGTAATATATGTTTCTTGTGGGCTCTATTGTAATCATGTTGTAATGTTACCGCTCGTGTTAATTCCTCTGGCATCACGTGTGTGATTCTTCGCGCACGTCGTGTCGGAGGGCGTCTCTGAATCGATATCATGCGGATCTCGGCGGGATCGCTGGAATCCTCATGGTACCGGTTCCGGGGCGTCACAAGTTGGTATCAGAGCCCAGGTTGACGGTACCCCACTAGTCCAGACTATGAAGAGGAGCAACACTATGAAGATGACGGTCAGGACGTCTATCAGAACTAGGATGCTTCTAACGTCAAGCGTTGGCCTGTGGATAGATAGTTCCACCTACTACGACGCTTCCGCTATTTATTTGAGTTCGTTGATCTTATAGATCAACTATTTGTGTAATATTGGATCATGTGATCTATGGATGTAAGACTCTCCGTGTTGTAATAAATGATGACTCTATGATATTCAACTATTATGTCTCGCAACAACATTATTCCTGGGATTGCGATGGATGACATAATAGGCATCTGGACTTAAAAATCCGGGTGTTGACAAGTTGGTATCAGAGCCATTGTTTGACCTTAGAAGCCCCTAGTTTAGAATGGACGTCTGAAACACATAGACTTAAGGGACTACAAAATAAAAATAGTTATAAAAACCTATTCACACTCTTATCTTTGAAGTATTTTGCAAAAATAATAACCTCGGATTTTAGTACATGTAACTTAACAAATTACACACTTACACTCCTAATTTACTCCTCTGTGTCTCTGCAGATGGAGCCTTTTGTCCAGACTGAGGTGTACCAGCTCGGGAATGGCGGAGACCTGATCTTCGAAAGGGACCTTCATGCCCTCTCGGAGTCCCTTGGACGCTCGCCACCCGTGTTCTACGGGGGACAGGTCAATGACCAGCCCGGTGGACAGCTACAGTGGGTGATCATGGCTGATCTCCCCGGGAAGCCTGAGTCTCCCATGTTCGGCGGATCCAGTTCTCTCTCAGGGAGAACAACTGGGCGGATGGACTCACCCGCGCCATGCAAGAAGCACTCGCACGTCTGTGCGGGCAGAATGCCATGGCTCTTCAAGGAGGACGCTTTGCTCACCTCGCAAGGCACAACTCCCTTGGAGTACCTCTGAACCTACCATACCACCCCGTGCTGAGGCACCATGTGGACCACCTTGACTTCATGCTGTGCGAAACTCGCATCGCGATGAACAAATCTCGCGGCCTCACCAACTACGCCTACGGCCAGATGCTCCAGAAGGATGAGACCATCAAGGTCATCACCAAGGAACACCGGGCCCTTCGTCGGGAGAACGCGAAGAAGGACTACGCCATCCACCGCCTCAAGGCCAAGGTCGCCGCAATGAAGGAGACCATCAGGACCCAAGAGGACCAACTCCGAGCCCTCGAAGGAGAAGGAGAAGGAGAAGGGGAAAACCTTCCTGGCGATGGCCACTCCTATGCGAGCAACGAGGAGAATGATGACCTGGACTTCTACCCCTACGAGATGACCCCGCCCCGATCAATGTTGATGGAGAGTAGTCACTTGTGCACTTTACGTAGGTGTGAGTGGTATTGGTCCCAATGTATCGTAGCTTGATAAAAGGGTTCTTCAAACCCCCCCCCCCCGATGTGTTACCTTGTACTGTTACATCAGGAATAAAATAAGAGTATGTTTAGTTTCCATATGTCAAGAACTCAAGTGTTAAATTTTGAACTTTACCTCCAAAATAAGCCCTAGAACTTTCCTCTCATCTCAGATCTATCTCAATCTTCGATGGCACCTCCCACCGTGCATCGCAAGATGCTATGATGCAACCGCTGCAGACCTCATGGCATCGAGAGGTCGAAAGAGCGGAAAGGCAAGCCAACATCGCGGCATTGCAACAGATTGCCCAGAACAACCAGGGCCACGGAAACCATGACCACCCAGGCTCCAAGTTGAAAAACTTCCAGAACACCAATCCTCCGGTCTTTAGCAAGACGGAAGAACCCCTCGATGCGGACGATTGGATCCAGACCATGGAGAACAATCTTGAAGTGGCCGGAGTGGAGGCCAACGACAAGGTTCTGTTCGCCACGCACTACCCGGCAGACCGCACGTGCCTGGTGGACTAGTGCCCGCGCATTAAATGCGGCAAATGATGACTTGGGCTGACTTCAAGCTCAAGTTCAGCAAATACCACGTGCCCCAGGCCTGATCAAGAAAATGAGGGATGAGTTGCGTGAACTCAAACAGGGCAGAATGACTGTGGTGGAGTACCGTGACAAGTTCCTTACTTTGTCAAGGTACGCCCGTGACGAGACCGATACCACCGAGAAGAGGAAAGAGATATTTCTGAACGGACTGCATGACGAGATGCAGACCGTGTTGGTCAACATCCCTTTTGCGGACCTGGAAGCCCTTGTTGACTCTGCCATTCAGATGGAGGGCAAGCTGAACCAGGCCAATGAAAATCGCAAACGCCGAATGATGAATCAGAGTGGGCCTAGCAATAACCCCAAGTTCCGCTCTAGCTCAAGCGGAGGATTCAACCCCAGAAATAACAAGCCACCGACACAGATGTCGCGCCCCGGTTATCAAAACCGGAGTGGCGGAAATCCCAGGCCAGGAGGCCACCCCAACCACAACAACCACAACTATGTCCACCATAATACCAACTTCAACCGCACACCGACAAGAGCTCCCGCCAACAACACCAACACCAACACTGCTCCAAGGACTGGTAGCAATGCTATTCCTGTCGCTACCAAGGACAAAGCCACCATCACTTGCTACGAGTGTGGTGTAGTGGGACACTATTCGAACGAGTGCCCCAAGAGACTCGCCAAGCTCGCCGCCAACACCACGGCACCTGCTCAGCAGCAACGCCGTGTCACCAACGTCAAGAAGTTCGCCCCCAACAACCCCAACCACCGCAACGCCCGCCTTTTTCACATGAATGCAGAGGAAGCCCAGGAAGCACCAGATGTCATGCTGGGTATGCTCCATGTTATTTCAGTACTGACGAGAGTGTGGTTTTGATTCTGGAGCACCGCTGTCATTTATCACTAGGACAGTTTCACGCACTAGTAAGACTCAACCAATCAGTTAGAAGCATATTATACTAACCAAATATCTGGTTCAACTCCAAAAAGCTAGCAAGATTTTTTTTAGAAGGTACCCATCAGAATCCCGGAAATAGCGTTTTAAGCCAATTTAAGTGTTCTGGGAACAAAGAGTTTGAAAGTAGTACCGGGTATGGATGGGATATCCAAGCATCAAGGACTGATTGACGGCGCCAGCAAGGCCATAACCAGGACTAGTAGCATTGGAGTATTAGTAGAACTTATCTCCGAAAGACTGCCCAGAAAGTCTACCTACAACCCGAATTTAGCCATTCCTATCTAGGAGCAGATCAGGGTCGTCTGTAGACTCTCTGATATGTTTCCTGATGATCTAACCGGTATGCTCCCAGATCGGGATATCGAGTTCGTCATTCAGTTCATCCCGGGAACCGGACCCATACCCCAGATAGCTTACAGCATGAACCGGCAGAACTAGTGAAACTAAAGAAACAACTGGATGAACTGTTAGCCAAGGATCTGATCCGACCAAGTGCGTCACCTTGGAGATCCCCGGTTCTGTTTAGGGATAAGAAAGACGGTGCAAGTCGTTAGGTACAGATTACCGCAAGCTGACTAAGGTTACTATCAAAAACAAATATCCTTGCCCAAGCTAGAAGACTTGTTCGACCAGTTGACGGGTGCCACTGTGTTCTCTAAGATTGATCTTAGGACAGGTTACCACCAACTGAAGATCCGTGCAACGGATATCCTAAAGACGACATAGTGGACCAACCCATGCTCTCGCTTACTTCATAAATCTCATGTATAAGATCTTCAGGAACTTCTGGACAACTTTGTCGTCATTCGATGACATCCCATCCTAAGTCCGAGGAGGAACCTGAGCAACACATAGAAATCGTCCTAGGAACCCTTAGACAACCCCAATTGTACGATGTCTACGGGTGCTTCTATTCTTGTAGACAGTGTTGGGCCTCCAAGAGCAGAGGTTTGTAGAACAGCAGCAAGTTTCCCTTAAGTGGATTACCCAAGGTTTATCGAACTCGGAGGAAGAGGTCAAAGATATCCCTCTCATGCAACCCCGCAACCACAAAGCAAGAAGTCTCTTGTGTCCCCAACACACCTAATAGGTGCACTAGTTCGCGAAGAGATAGTGAAATACAAGTGGTATGAATGAATATGAGCAGTAGTACGGCGCCAGAAAATAGCTTGGCGGTTGATGGTAGTAATATTGTAGGAAGTAAACAAGCAGTAGTAACGCAGAAAAGTAAACAAGCAGCGATAGCAATATTTAGGAACAAGGCCTAGGGAATAGACTTTCACTAGTGGACACTCTCAACATTGATCACATAACAGAATAGATAAATGCATACTCTACACTCTCTTGTTGGATGATGAACACATTGTGTAGGATTACACGAACCCTCAATGCCGGAGTTAACAAGCTCCACAATTCAATGTTCATATTTAAATAACCTTAGAGTGCATGAAAGATTGACACGACTAAACCAAGTACTAACTTAGCATGCACACTGTCACCTTCACGCCATGTAGGAGGAATAGATCACATCAATACCATCATATCAATAGTTAACTTCATAATCTACAAGAGATCATAATCATAGCCTACGCCAAGTACTAACACGGATGCACACACTGTCACCATTACACCGTGCAGGAGGAATAAACTACTTTAATAACATCACTAGAGTAGCACATAGATAAATTGTGATACAAAACATATTGCAATCATAAAGAGATATAAATAAGCACTTCACTACGCCATTCATAACAGTGAATAAGTATTCTGTGAAATATAGCCTAAGAGACCCACACGGTGCACACACTGTCACCTTTACACACGTGGGACAAGGAGTCTCCGGAGATCACATAAGTAAAACCCACTTGACTAGCATAATGACATATAGATTACAAGCATCATCATATGAATCTCAATCATGTAAGGCAGCTCATGAGATTATTGTATTGAAGTACATAGGAGAGAGATGAACCACATAGCTACCGGTACAGCCCCGAGCCTCGATGGAGAACTACTCCCTCCTCATGGGAGCAAAGCTGTGATGAAGATGGCGGTGGAGATGGCAGCGGTGTCGATGGAGAAGCCTTCCGGGGCACTTCCCCTCCGCAGGGTGCCAACGAGACTCCGTCCCCCGATCTTGCTTCGCGATGGCGGCGGCTCGGAAGGTTTCTGTGGGTTTCGTCCAACGTAATAGGGTTTTCGCGACGAGGCTTTAAATAGGCGGAAGGGCAGCCTCGGAGGGGCTCGGGGCCACCACACCATAGGGCGGCGCGGCCCCCTCCGGCCGCGCCAGGGTGTGGTGGGGCCCCAGGGCTTCCGGCGGCTCGGTGTTCTGGATGGTTCCGGGAAAAATAGGAACCTTGGCGTTGATTTCGTCCGATTCCGAGAATATTTCGTTACTAGGATTTCTGAAACCAAAAACAGCAGAAAACATGAACTGGCACTTCGGCATCTTGTTAATAGGTTAGTTCCAGAAAATGCACGAATATGACATAAAGTGTGCATAAAACATGTAGGTATCATCAATAAAGTAGCATGGAACATAAGAAATTATCGATACGTTGGAGACGTATCAGCATCCCCAAGCTTACTGCTCGTCCCGAGCAGGTAAAACGATAACAAAGATAATTTCTGAAGTGACATGCCATCATAACCTTGATCATATTGTAAACATATGTAATGAATGCAGCGATCATGGTAATGACATGAGTAAACAAATGAATCATAAAGCAAAGATTTTTCATGAATAGTACTTTCAAGACAAGCATCAATAAGTCTTGCATAAGAGTTAACTCATAAAGCAATAAATCAAAGTAAAGGTGTTGAAGCAACACAAAGGAAGATTAAGTTTCAGCGGTTGCTTTCAACTTATAACATGTATATCTCATGGATAGTGTCAACATAGAGTAATATAACAAGTGCAATATGCAAGTATGTAGGAATCAATGCACAGTTCACACAAGTGTTTGCTTCTTAAGGTGGAGGGAGATAGGTAAACCGACTCAACAATAAAAGTAAAAGAATGGTCCTTCAAAGAGGAAAGCATCGATTGCTGTATTTGTGCTAGAGCTTTTATTTTGAAAATATGAAACAATTTTGTCAACGGTAGTAATAAAGCATATGAGTTATGTAAATTATATCTTACAAGTTGCAAGCCTCATGCATAGTATACTAATAGTGTCCGCACCTTGTCCTACTTAGCTTGGACTACCGGATCTTCGCAATGCCATGTTTCAACCAAGTGTCACAAAGGGGTACCTCCATGCCGCCTGTACAAAGGTCTAAGGAGAAAGCTCGCATTTTGGATTTCTCGCTTTTGATTATTCTCAACTTAGACATCCATACCGGACAACATGGACAACAGATAATGGACTCCTCTTTAATGCATAAGCATGTGGCAACAATTATTATTCTCATATGAGATTGAGGATATATGTCCAAAACTGAAACTTCAACCATGATTCATGGCTTTAGTTAGCGGCCCAATGTTCTTCTCTAACAATATGCATGCTCCAACCATTAAGGTGGTAGATCCCTCTTACTTCAGACAAGACGGACATGCATAGCAACTCACATGATATTCAATAAAGAGTAATTGATGGCGTCCCCAGAAGCATGGTTATCTGTAACGGCCCAGGGTAGTACCCCTATAGATTTTTGCTTGCTCTTTTTCTTTTATGCATCATCATGGCATATGCATCACATCAACCATGTTTTCAACAAATAAATTTTTTTTTTCTAAACCCTAGCTTGTTGTTTTCACTCTCATATGTTCATTCTTAAAAACCCCTTTCCTTCTTATCTTTATCCAATAATAATAAAAACCCCTCT
This sequence comes from Lolium multiflorum, assembly GCA_030979885.1. Lineage (NCBI taxonomy): Eukaryota > Viridiplantae > Streptophyta > Magnoliopsida > Poales > Poaceae > Lolium > Lolium multiflorum. The sequence continues at coordinate 116,519,244 of CM061747.1, read as the reverse complement.
CCCCTCCACCTGGGCCTCTCTCTCCCCTGGCCTCTCTCCCTCTTCTTCCGGAGCAGCCCACCAAGCCCAGCACCAGCCCTTCCACCTCAGCCCATACCCCTTCGACCCTTCCTGTGTCGTCTTCCCCATTCCAGCTCACGAAGCATGCACATGGCGTGGTGGAGGCAGTGGTCCTCCCCACCAGCGCCAACCACTCCCTCCTCTCTCTTATCTCTTCGAGCCGAGGCTTCCCCGAAAAACCCTAGCGCCCTCCTCTTCCTTCCTCTCTCCGCCGCCACCCTCTCCTCTCCTCCCGAGTTTAATTTTTTCCTTCTCTGTGAGCCAACAACGGAAGAACACCGCTGCAGGCTACCATGGCGCCGTCATAGGAGGCCTCCCCTCGTCACTCTGAGACCGTCCGAAGAACCGCCTCGTCTTCCTCTTCCTCTACGTCCAAGGAATCATCCCAAGACGTCCGGAATCAAGCACAAGCTCGCCGTTTCTCCTCAGGCAACCCCGGTGAAATTCTTCAATTTCGTACTCCACCGTGCTTCCCCGTCGTTTCTGAGCACGGCTTCACGATTCTGGTAGCCTCCTCTTTCTCCCGAGCCTCTCGTCCTTCTCTATCTCTCTCTGTGTTGATCTCTCGACGGTGACCGTCGTACTCCCCCGCAGGTCCTTGTCGCCGGCGCTGCTATGGTGCACCCCCGCTCCAAGTCCAGCCACCATCAGCTTCCCCACGTTGAGGCGCATCCCCGACGCCGACTTCCCCCTCCCGGTTCGCCCAGAATCGCGAGATCGACTCTCAACCAGATCTCCCCGCCATTGCTGTAGGCTTCAAGCTCGACCCCGCCTTTTGCTTGTTCTTTTTGGTGCGCACCAGTAACTTGACAAGATCAGCATCGTAGCCCAACTGGTTCGTTCCTTGATCCGGTGAGACCCAAGTTCAAGTAACTGTGACAGCAGATTAATCCCACCTTTTTCTTTCTTTTGTCACCAGATCCGGCGCCACCACTGGGCCTTGGCCCAGCTTCCTCTCCCGGCCCCAATCCTCTATCCAACGCCATCAACAATCCAGATCGGGCCTACGCAGTGCAGGTCTGGCCCGTTTCCCTCTCATTTTATTTTAGTCTTTTGCAAATCTTGTAAAAATCATATCTTCCAATCCGTAGATCGGATTAAAATGTATCATTCCGTAACCATAGCCGTTGCTTGATGTTTGAGCCTTGCGAGTCGTAGGCGTGTTTAGGTTCTGTTGTTTATCTCGATCTGTTATCGGGATATGTTGGGTTGTTGGGAGGTTATCACATGCTATATCATTGTTGGAGATATTCACACTTTACTTTATTGTTAACAACTAAAATTGTAAGCAGAGGCATCTGTGAGCCCCTTTGCGAAAGCATCGGAACTTTGACTCGCTAATGTCCCCTAGGACCCGAGTTCTTGTTATCTGTTCCGAGATTGAGCGCTCTACCCGTACGTGGGGGAGTGGGACCCCCATCACCCACTACCTTTCCTCGAGTCTGTTTATTGGGAGCCACAACCTTGGTTTTATTTGCTCATATGCACGATGCACGATTTACTTCCTGTTGCCTTCGGGTGTTTATTTCTGTACTGTACTCATAACGCGGGACTCCTTATCCTTGGCCGGTCGTTAGTGCCCGCCTTGGAAGCCGTCGCAAACCTCTGGGTCCGTATCGGAGTACGGCCGAACTTCGTCACGGGTAGCTTAGTTGGGTGGCTCCCATTAAACTTTCTCTTGCATTGGGAACGGTCTTGATGTGAGACTCCACCTGTAGTAAGTGGGTTCGAGCATGCGTATGGTTACATTTGGGCAACCCCTGCAGGGTGTACATCTTATCGATAAGCCGCGTCCGCGGTTATGGACGACTTGGAATTGTATAGCTTGATCATAGAACAACTTACACCTTATACTTGTTGTTAATAATCTGATAATAACTTGCGTAGTAATATAGCATTACTACAACCGATACCTAATAAAACTTGTCCACCGTTGAGTGCCTTTTACATTGCCTCTTCGCTTTGTTGAAGGGGATATGTGTAATCGGCTGGGTTATGTTTGTGTAGTATTTATCTGTTACCTTGTGCGCTCTCTTATCTTCTCTGAGTAGACGGATGTTGTAGCGTGTCTCTATTGGTTATAGTTTTGCTGCCGCTAAACCTACCATATAGCCCCAGGCGATATATATATTCGCCCGGCGAGCATAGCCATTTCTAGTCTCGCTAAGTACGTGCCGGAGTTCGTTCCTTGGTACTTACTCTCGCCTTTTCCCTTTCTCTTTTGCTTCCTCCCTTTTGTCGGCAACCGATGGCCCGACTTCGACAGGTACAAGATGACGACGTTAGCAAGGTTACCCTTCCGGCTTGGCCTGGGCAGGGTTATGGACGCCATTGGTTATCTTCAGGACTCTTAGTCCAATTTGTATCTTGTCCGTACTCGGACATATTCGATCTTCTGTATGATTCGGATCTGATGCGGGGTGGCCTTCGGACACCTCCTCACCAAAACCAACAAGTCCCCCAAGTGGACCAATGACAAGGGCTCGAGCTAAAGCGATACATGACAAGGTGAACTCGCTCCTCACTACCCTCAACCTCGGTACACCATTGGATGGAATGCTACCTCATGCCGAAACACTTTGTGTGATTAGGTACATGGAGCATCAAGACCCCGGAGAGGATGAGACGCCATGGTCAAGGGAAGGAGAGGAGCAGCGGAACCTGGAGATGAACATGAAGCCGAAGCGTCGCCCGGCCGCGGGAAGAGAAGGACGCCGGCGGTCCAGACCCGTCGACCGGACCCACGATCGGACGCCCGCCACCCGGTCAACCGCGCAAACGGCCAGCTCCTCGTACGGACGACGACCGGACCCAGACCGGATTCAGAATCCGGTTGGGACGGCCGACCGGACCAATGGACAGCCGGTTCGGTCGAGCGGGACCCATGACGGACAGCCGGTCAGGCCGTCTGACCGGGACCCCAAACGATCCGACGGAATACCCCACCAAACTACCTTGACTTATCCATTCGCGTACCGTTCGCCCTTGTGGTGTGTGCCTATTTAAGTAGTGGGACCCCTCCTTTACTTTTCGACTTGTTTAGAACTCAAACCTAACTTTGAGCTTAGTCTCCCTTGGGTATCATCCCTCTGTAATCAAGGCCACCCTTGTGGATGTATGAATTTGGTAGTGAGAGATTCTAGTGGATCCACTCTCTCTCCCACTCCTTGATTCGTCCTCCCCACCGGTCTCTCCTCTCGGAATTCTACCTCGAGTCTCTTCCGGGCGGATTCTATTGGCACGGTCCATCGAGCCGTGAGGGTAAGCATCGATTGTATCGGGTTGGTGTGCGTGGATCTTCGTGTGTTCTTCGCGTTCTTCGTGTTCTTCCGCCTCTCCCCCTCTTTCCCCCTTTGATTCTTGGGTCATTCGCGAGATCGGGCCACAATCGGGGTCTTAGACCACATCATATGGTATCAGCAGCCTTTGGTTTCCGCGGATTTGACCCTCCACCCACCCAATTTCGTTTCTAGAAAATTTTCCAAAAAAAAATAGCCCTAAATTGCCTTTGGACGGATCTGTGATTTGGTTGAGTTTTGAGTGGTTTTGCTCCGTGGATCTGGTGTTGTTGTGCTTGATCTACTATTTCCCCAACTTTTAGCCTCCAATTCCACCGTTTCCCTTCGTTTTGGTCGATTTGGTTTTGGTTTGGGGAAGAACAGGAGAGAGAAAGCTCCAAATCGTGAAACCCGGTTTCGAACCCGGTCAACCGGCCCCCAGACCGGACCGTCCGGCGCAGAACCCGGTCAACCGGCCGCAAACCGGAGCAGCCGGCCCAGACCGGGCAGCGGCCGGCGAACCGGTCCGACCCGGCCCACCGACCGGGCACACGTCTTCGACATCGACTAACACCACCGCCGACCACCACCACCACCATCATCTCCACCATCGCAGGTATAACTTGCAGTAACCCTTGTAGCCCTCTTCTTTTTGCGATCTATCCCACGAGCGAAGCTTTCGAGTGTTGCGAAACATCGCACGAGGTCCCGACCGTGAGGGTGTGCGTTGTGTGAGTAAAGCTCATAAGTGGAGCTCGTGAGTGGCCAGCAAAAGAGTAAGAGCATAGTGTGCTAGTGAAAAAAAAGAGAAAAGCAAAGTGCAAAGTGCCACCGATACAAAAAGAGTGAAAAGCTTATAAGCAAACAAGAGAGATAGAGAAGAGAGACCTCGTGCGAATCTTGGTGTTTCTCCTCTATGCAACCTAGCTTCGATCTCTTCTTGCGTTAGTGTGACATTGAGCACCCTTGTTTAGGGATTTTTCATTTTTCCGCTCGTTCCTTGGTTGCACTAACCCCGTTCATCTCGTGTGTGAGTTCCACATTTTTCCGTGTTTATAGTGATCTCCACTTTGACACTTGATTTTTGGACCTTACCCACTCTTAACAACATACTCGATTTTGGATTTCGTCTTTTGGCTTTCCACCATCCACTCCTAACACCATATTTGCTAGCTTTTGCGTGTGCCTTTGTGTGTGTCCCGATACAATTGGTCTTACTTTCGGCTTGGTTGATTGCCTCAATACTATCTTACCACGGTAAGAGTGCGAGGTAGTCTCCTTCCACTAACATCCACAACATAGTTCTTGTCTTGTGATCATGGATAGGCACGGAGACCAAGCAAAGGAGGATGAGGTCTGATACGTCTCCAACGTATCGATAATTTCTTATGTTCCATGCTACTTTATTGATGATACCTACATGTTTTATGCACATTATATGTCATTATTATGCATTTTCTGGAACTAACCTATTAACAAGATGGCGAAGTGCCAGTTCTGTTTTCTGCTGTTTTTGGTTTCAGAAATCCTAGTAAGGAAATATTCTCGGAATTGGACGAAACTTTCGCCCAGGGTCCTATTTTTGCACGAAGCTTCCAGAAGACCGAAGAGATAACGAAGTGGGGCCACGAGGCAGCCAGAGCTAGGGCGGCGCGCGGCGCAGCCCCGGCCGCGCCACCGCCCCGGGCTCCTCGTGTGCCCCCGCGTTGACCTTCCGCCTACTTAAAGTCTCCGTCGCGAAACCCCCAGCAGAGAGCCGCGATACGGAAAACCTTCCGAGACGCCGCCGCCGCGAATCCCATCTCGGGGATTCAGGAGATCGCCTCCGGCACCCTGCCGGAGAGGGGATTCATCTCCTGGAGGACTCTTCATCGCCATGATCGCCTCCGGAGTGATGAGTGAGTAGTTCACCTTGGACCATGGGTCCATAGCAGTAGCTAGATGGTCGTCTTCTCCTTGTTGTGCTTCATTTTTGGATCTTGTGAGCTGCCTAACATGATCAAGATCATCTATCTGTAATACTTTATGTTGTGTTTGTCGGGATCCGATGGATAGAGAGTACTATGATTATGGTGATTATCAATCTATTGTTTATGTGTTGTTTATGATCTTGCATGCTCTCCGTTATTAGTAGAGGCTCTGGCCAAGTTTGTACTCTTAACTCCAAGAGGGAGTATTTATGCTCGATAGTGGGTTCATGCCTCCATTAAATCTGGGACAGTGACAGAAAGTTCTAAGGTTGTGGATGTCGTTGCCACTAGGGATAAAACATTGATTCTATGTCTAAGGATGTAGTTGTTGATTACATTACGCACCATACTTAATGCAATTGTCTGTTGCTTAGCAACTTAATACTGAATGGGGTTCGGATGATAACCTGAAGGTGGACTTTTAGGCATAGATGCAGTTGGATGGCGGTCTATGTACTTTGTCGTAATGCCCAATTAAATCTCACTATATTTATCATATCATGTATATGCATTGTTATGCCTTTCTCTATTTGTCAATTGCCCGACTGTAATTTGTTTACCCAACATGCTTTTATCTTATGGGAGAGACACCTCTAGTGAACTGTGGACCCCGGTCCTATTCTTTACATAGCATACAATCTACTTGTGTTTACTGTTTTCTTTGCAAACATCTTCCACTCGATACGTTTAATCCTTTGTTACAACAAGCCGGTGAGATTGACAACCTCACTTTTTCGTTGGGGCAAAGTACTTTGGTTTTGTTGTGCAGATTCCACGTTGGCGCGGAATCCCTGGTGTTGCGCCGCATCACATTTCGCGACCATCAACCTTCAACGTGCTTCTTGGCTCCTCCTGGTTCGATTAAACCTTGGTTTCTTTCTGAGGGAAAACTTGCCACTATGCGCATCATACCTTCCTCTTGGGGTTCCCAACGGACGTGTACATTTACGCGCATCAAGCCTGTTTTCTGGCGCCGTTGCCGGGGACCTGAAGAAAAGCTACACCACAAATATTTCTAACTCCCACGTCAACTACACGCCAAAGCTCGTTTTCTGGCGCCGTTGCCGGGGAGATCAAGACACGCTGCAAGGGGAGTCTCCACTTCTCAATCTCTTTACTTTGTTTTTGTCTTGCTTTATTTTATTTACTACTTTGTTTGCTGCACCTAATCAAAACACAAAAAAATTAGTTGCTAGTTTTACCTTATTTACTGTCTTGCTCTCCATATTAAAAACACAAAAAAAAATTTAGTTACTTGTCTTTACTTTGTTTGCCTAGTTTACTTTTTGCTTATTGCATCATGTTTCCTTTTAATTTTACCACAAAAGACATACCGGTAGGACGTGGGTCCATAGTTGGGAGAAATAATATAGAAGAATTTTTCAATCATGTTAGTATTACTGAAGATTTTGAAGATAGACACTTGGTAGAACTTGCACCTACCTATGAAATTGCTGCTGCTGCTTTAGTTCGCATGTTGGAAACTAAATTTGTTAATCTCAATCCTATAATCCAACACATGTTTCTTACACTTGGTGATATGGAAGAAGGGGAAAAGAAAGATTTTGTTTTAGAAACCCTTCTTAGAGAATTTGGTGGTCTAGCAAGAGAGGCTAGAAAGGTTTTTGCTAAATTTAATATGCTAGGTTCTCATACCAATTTTATTGGTCTCCTTGAAAAAATGGACATGGATAGAATAAGGTACACTAATAATATTAATGATGGTGGGGAGATCAAAGCACCAATACCATGTAAACTCCTAGCTATGAATGATGCACTAGAAAATAACTATGCTTGGCTTGTTCCTGAAAATTTGTTCGATGAGAGTAGCAAGCCTAAGACTAATGAAAAGGGAGACGCTAAAACTTATATATCCAATATACTATGCTTGGTTGAGAAAACTCCCAATACCCCTGGTGACAAAGGATTAACTTGTCAATGCCTACAGATTGTAGACTAGGGTTTTGCTAGAAGTAGAGGGCAAGTAGATCTCGAAGGTTTAGGCGAAAAGTACTCGACGATTATGAAAACTAGGGTTATGTTGACAGTAGATTCGATCCTTTCTTTGTCCCTCGACTCCCCCTTATATAGGAGGTGGAGCCGAGGGTTTCGTATTGTACAAGTTACAGAGTTCGGGACGGTTTCTAACTCGTCCCGCCAGATTACAAATAATACTTCCTATTACAACTCTAGCTTTCCTTAATACATCTTGGGCTCCCGAATCTTCTTATTCTTCGGATAGTGGGCCTTCAGTAAATCCCGGGTACTATCTATGGCAGGCCCATTTGGGGTGCCTATGTCAGTAGCCCCCGAGATTTTGCTTGAATCGTAGAGTCAGGGAAAATCTCTCCCGTTTATTTTTGTTCGAGAGCTTTTATTCACACTCCTTCACATTCTATATTGTACAGGGATGATGGTAGTTGGGGCTAGTTCATCTGACGGATCAGGTACTAGTTAACTGCTCTAGTGGCAATCCGCAAAAACCTACTTCAAGATCACGTCCCCGGACATGATCTCGGGATACTGGTGTAAACTTCGACAGGTGCCGCTTAAGGTCTTACCATTCTGTCGAGTCCCAGTCAAATTTATCGGGTACCTAACGCGTCCGTTAGGATTTTTCTTCGTATCTGTTGATACGGATAAAAGTAGCAGAGCGCAGTCTTTGGCGATGCCACGCCCAGCAGAACGGATCTGGGGTCTTACCTTCGCAAATTTGCGGCATTCAGAAATTGATCGCAACTTTGGCGTTCTGAGAATATATTGTCGAGTGCTTTTCGCCTTTGGAATAGCACATTTTATTGAGTCATATTTGATGACTTTATTTTGTCTTCCCGATGGGAGTATATGTAGAGTTATTTGTGTAACTCGAAATATACTCACTTCTTTTTCTCTATTTCTGATCAAATTCATCGGGCACGCGAACAGCGTTCCCGATGGGAGTAGCCCCCGAGGCTACAGCCAAGAACTTGTGCTTGGGTGTAGGCTCCACAGATTAGCATCCTTTGCCGCTATATTTATGATCCTTCTCGATATTTTTATATTTATCGGGTGCGCGACCAGCGCTCCCGATGGGAGTAGCCCCCGAGGCTATGAACAAATTCTTGGATTTGGTCATAGGCTCTCGCCATTTCTATATTGTCATACTCGAAATTTTCTATTTTTCCAAAGTAGCCCCCGAGCATTTGGGCAAAAACTTGTGTTTGATCAAAGGCTCCAGAAGTATTCAAATGATTTGTCCTGTCGCCATTCTCTCTTTTTTTTATTTTTCTTGTCGACAAACTTTCCCTTGTCAAAATCTCTTCACCTCTATGAATAGTCGAAATTTTTCTGCTTTGTGGGTCCATTTTTCTCACCACGTTGACACGTCGTGCAAGTGGGGGACACACGTCCTCCGCTTTTCCTGGCGCACGTTCTGTAACCTCGTCAATGTTGAAATACTAATTTGCCCTTGTTGCCACGTGGTAATCATCTCCTGCATTCTTTCTTCATCCAACGGTTCCGTCGCTTCACCGCACCTCTATATAAGATCCCCTTCTTCTTCCTTGAGCACTTCCGCTCGCGCCGTTCTCTGCTCTCCTCTGCGAAATCTCCCCTTGCGCTCCACTGCTCCCAAAGCTTTTCTCTTCGCAGCTGTTCTTCATTGCCATTGTTGATGCCACCGCGTCGTCTAACCAGGCACAGCACTCCCGATTCTTCCATGGCCGCCGCGGATCTGGGAGCGGCGGAGTGGGAGAGGTCCAAGATCACCAACCAAGACCTCAATCTGATGAAGAAACTGGGTATTACCAAGAAACCCAAAGCTGTTTGCTTTCCTAGTGAAGAGAGCTACCCATCCCCTCCAATGGGGTATCGGGTAAGTTTCGTTGATCATCTCATCCGTGGTCTTTTCGCCCCCATTCATCCTTTTCTTCGGGGACTTCTTTATGTTTATGGTCTCCAACTTCACCACCTTACACCCAACTCTATCCTTCACATTTCTATCTTTATCACTCTTTGCGAGGCCTTCCTTGGTGTCCAGCCTAACTGGGCATTATGGAAGCGCATTTTCTTTTGTCGCCGTAATGGCTCTGCCAATGTCGCCTATAATATAGGCGGCGTTGTTATCTCTGTTCGCTCCTCTGTCAATTATTTCGATGTCAAACTCCCTGACTCCGTCCAAGGATGGCGCAAGAAGTGGTTGTATATTCGCGAAGAAAACGATGGCTGCCTCGAGGATAACATTCCTCCTTTTGACGGTGCCGAGAAAATCCTTCGCCGCCGTTCTTGGGACGCAGAAGCTACCGAGGAAGAAAGGACTTCGACAGAGGCCCTGATGACTCGTATCCATGAGTTGCAAAATACTCGTGGAAAAGAATTATCAGGCATCCAGATTACGGCGTATTTCCTTAGGACTAGGGTGCAGCCTCTTCAGGCTCGCAAAAACCCTTTCTGGAATTATCTGGCGATGAAGACGCAGATCGCCTGTCGACGAATTTGGAAGTCAAGGATTTGGATAGACTTATCCGTAGAATTTCATCTCTTAAGAAGAAAGATTCCATCCCTTCCACTTGTCGCGTAAAACCATACAGCGCCGCCCATGCGCTTCCCAAGGTAAATATTGTTGTATAATTTCTCTATTGCCTTGCTTTTTTTTGTTTATTCACTTCTGACAAACTTTGCCTCTTTTTATACAGGATCATCCAAACCTTGTTTCACTTCCTCCCCTTCCTGAAGGTGGAGAGGTCGAAGAAAGGGCTGTTATCTCCGATGATAACCCAGATGCCCCCTCCTTTACAAATGAACCCGCAGAATCTCGAAGATCTGCGGGGTCCGACGAAAAAGAGGATGTCTCTGAAGCCACTGCGTCGGCACAATCTCTTCCTCCCGCTGTTTCTCCAAGGAACAAAAGGAAAAGGGATGATGTCGAAGATTCCGGCACCTCCAAAGTCGACGAAGCTGTTCCTTCGCACCAGAAGGCAGGCTATGATCCATACCTCGAGTCTCTCATCAGTTCGTAAGTATCTTTTTTTCTTGTTTACTTATACTCAAATTTTTTTGTCTATCTTGCTTTTTATATTGTCGACACTTGCTCGTAGTGATGATGAAGAAGAAGTACCAGCTGCTGTTGTGGCTGTTCGCACGAGCGCGTCACATACATTAGTTGCCTCGGATACGCCAGTCGAGAGAGAAGAAACGTCGCCTTCTCGGCAGAATGTCGGCGTTGCTACTCCTCCGGCAAGCCCCCTTGTCCCTTCGCCAAAAAGGGCAAGGGTTGAAATAAATCCCGAGTTCACCCTTCAATCGAGTAGCTCTTCTAACCCTCTCTTGGATGATGTAAGTTGCTAACACTCTTGTCGTTGTTTATATTTTCTCTGGTTACTCTATATGTCGCCATTTTCCTCATGCCAACATTTTCTTTCTTTGTTTCTCTTTAACAGCCGATGATCAAAGAGCTTCTTCGCATCGGTGCCCAATTCATTGGGTACCGTGATTACGCCAGCAAGACTGAAGGTAATGCTCGACTATTTTTTGCTTCCTTTCTGCATGACTTGTCGATGTTTATAGCTAATCTTGTCTTCCTTTTTTCAGAGAAATTGATAGAAGCCAACGAACGTGCTGACACGCTTGCTCTAAAGTTAGAGCAATGTGAAGAGGCTCGTAAGAAGGCCGAATCAGATGCAGTTGAGGCTAGGCAAGAAGCCGACAAGGCGAAGGCTGATGCTGCTGGTGTCGAAGATCTCCGTAAACGTCTGCATGACGCCGAGACTTCACTCAGTGATCACATAACTGCGCAATCTGCTCGCGAAGCGGCGATCACCAAACGCATAAAGACGCAAAGTCGTCGATTTGTCGGTAAGCCTTTGCACCATTGCATACCCTTTGGGTTTTCCTTTTTTGCACTTGTTTGTTGACACAAATTTCTATTTTTATTTTGTCAGATAGGACCTCACAAGAATTTGAGCTTGAAGATCCTGACAACGATGCTCTTCTGGACGCCGTCTCATTCCTTGAGTTTCATGGGTCGGAAGCGCGTGAAGGCATGGATGAAGCCAGGGCGGGGTTGTCGAAGCTTTTCCCCTATTTCTTCCCGAAGAAAGAGGAGCCTGCAACTTTCCTTGGCCTTGCCAAGTGCTTCAATCCTCCCGAAGATCTTGGTCTGAAGTTGCGCCATGAGAACATGAAGATTGCCGTGGAAAGCACTGTTGCCTTAGTCGCTGATAGTCAACAAACTATTGATTGGGCAAAAGTTGGCGACACGGAGCAGATAGAGCAAACAAAATGGCGATCCTTGATTAAGGCGGCAAAGCTTAACACGAAGAAGATCCTTGCCTATCTTGGGATCAAGCCATCTTCGACTCCTAGCTCTTCAAGGCCGGAGGTCTAGTTTTTGCTTTCTTTCTTTCCTTTGCTTTTTGTCGCCATTCTAGTCTTGGCGACAAGTTTCCAGCTAGTCCTTTAGGAGAACTCCTTTTGTAATGGCCATGTAAATTTTCTACAATCAATGAAATTCCTTTTGATGCTATCTTTGATTCGAGAATTTTCTTTTCCAGTTGATATTTGACAATTACTCAACAAATTCTTCTCCTCCCGATGCTGCTCCCGCGTCTTCTTTGTCGAAGAAAGTAAGAAACAACGACAATTTCCTTGAAGGGTCTTCCAGCATACCTTTGTCGGAAGACTTGCAAGAACTTCGACAACAACTTCAGTCCTTGAAGAAACAATCGCTTATGCTGATGGAACAATCTCGAGAATCTTCTCAAAGGGAGAAAGTTGCGCTTCAACAAGTTCAGGATGCCATAGCTGAAAAGGACGCTGCTGTTGCTGAAGCTGCTGCAGCAGCGTCTCGAGAAGATTCTATGCTCCAACTGCTGATAGATGCTAGCTTGGATATGGCAGGCATGTTTCATTATCGTTGTCGTGCTTCTTTTTCTTTGCTGCTTGCCTCCTTATTACCTACTGACCTGTTATGAGAAACAATAGGTGCCTTTTTGGATACTGCTGCTGAAGATGAACGTGTCGAGGCTCGTTCTAATGTCCTTCTTCGGCTTGCACGTGATCATGGGTCGACTTTTTGGGGTACACCTGAACGGACTCGCCAAATCGTGAGGTTTCAAGATCGCGCGCTTCAGGTTCGCGGGTATCTTGACTTTTGTACCAAGACCCTCTCTATGGTGTATAACTCTATGTTTCCTCGGAATATTCAACCAAAAACTCTTCCCGAGTTAATGGAGAAGTTCAAGGATGCTCATAGGATCCATCACTTTGTCAGAGCTCAACTGGTAGCTGGCGCCAGATTTGCCCTCATAATGCTTCAGATCTGCCATTCAAAACTTGATCTGACCCAAGTTGTTGAGAAGGTTCACGAGAAGGTTCGGCGCCGAAGAGTTGGTATTGATCGTATTAACACGAAGGTTTCACCCATAGCCGAAGAAATGATTGAAGACCTCCTTCGGATGGATGCCGACTTTTTTGCAGATGGTCATTATGCTGATTTTCTTGGTGCTGCTCCTGAGGAAAACAAAGTTACTCTTGACGATATATTGAATCAAGGCTAATTACTTTCCTTTGGTAGATAATTTTCTTTTTGTGAATCATGGTTGTGATTCTATTGTGAAGCAAACAGTATATTTCTATATTTGTCTAGCCCCCGAGTATTTTCGGTGGCTATCCGCTGTATTTGTATAATGCGAGGTTTTTTAACCAAGGCAAGATAATATACACTGTACTATTTTTGTGGGTGTAAGCCCCCGAGTCTTTTGTTGATCATTATTTTGTCTATATCTCTTTTTGTTTTGGCGAGGTATTTTTACCAAGGCCGGATGCTTCTTTTGCATTTGTCGATACTGTGTTTATATATATATATTGTATCATGTAGGGGAAAACCCCTGATCTTGTCGAGAAGAAGATATATAATTCCACTATCTTTATTATATTGCAGCACCACGAGCCCGCCTCATTAAAAACCTTTCCCGGCCCCACTCGGTGCCCCGAAAAAGGAAAAGAGTGCGTCTGAAAACTCGTGGGCGTTTCAGTACATTGAAGCTTTACAAAGGAGGACTATATTTTCGACACCTAGGCGTAGAAACGCCTAAGCTGTGCCACGTTCCAGGGATTTGGCTCGTCAATCCCTGTCTTCTTGTCTTTGATTCTGTATGCTCCTCCTTCTATTACTTCTGTGACGATATATGGTCCTAGCCACGGTGACTCGAGTTTTTCATGGCTTTTTTGATTTAGTCGTAAAACCAGGTCACCAACTTGGAAAGATCTTGGCCGCAATCGTCGACTGTGATAGTTTTTCAGGTCCTGCTGATATTTGGCGACTCGCGACAGGACTTCGTCTCGAGCTTCATCGAGTGCGTCAACATCATCTTCCAAAGCTTTTCTCGAAGTTTCTTCGTCATACTCTGCGACTCGTGGAGAATCGTGCTCTATTTCTATCGGCAAGACTGCTTCAGCTCCGTGGACCAGAAAGAACGGTGTTTCCTGCGTCGCTGTATTTGGTGTTGTTCGAATACTCCACAAAACACTTGGTAGCTCCTCTGGCCAAGTATGCCTAGCTTTTTCCAAAGGTCCTAGCAGGCGCTTCTTGATGCCGTTGCAGATGATGCCATTGGCCTTTTCGACTTGACCATTGGTCTGTGGATGTGCGACAGATGCAAAACTTAGTTTTATGCCCACTTCTGCGCAATATGCTTTGAACTCCTTGGAAGTAAAGTTACTGCCGTTGTCTGTGACGATGCTGTGAGGTACTCCAAAGCGAAAGACGATGCTCTTCACAAATTTTATTGCGGATGCTGCATCTGGTGAGTTTATTGGCTTCGCCTCTATCCACTTGGTAAATTTGTCGACAGCCACCAGCAAGTACTCATATCCTCCTGGTGAAGCTTTGTGCAACTTACCCACCATGTCGAGACCCCATTGAGCAAAGGGCCAAGATAGTGGGATTGGCATAAGTTCTGCTGCTGGCGAGTGAGGTCTTGCCGCAAATCTTTGGCACGCGTCGCAGGTTCGCACTATTTCCTTCGCATCCTCGATTGCTGTGAGCCAGTAAAATCCTGCTCTGAAAACCTTAGCCGCGATGGCTCGGCTACTTGCGTGATGCCCGCATATTCCTTCATGCACGTCCTTTAGGATGATCCTTCCTTCTTCGGGTGTAACACACCGTTGTAACACACCCGAAATACTGCGTTTGTACAGCTCCCCTTTTACCACCGTAAAAGCTTTTGATCTCCTGATTACTCGCCTTGCTTCGACTGGATCGTCGGGTATGGTTTTCCTTAGGATATATGATATGTACGCCTGCATCCATGGAATTTGCACCATCATGACTAGATCTTGCTCTTCTTCTTCTTCTGCTATGTTTTTGGCGATACTCGAAGGTTTCTCTTTTTTCTCCTTTATTTTTGCTGGTTTTGTTGATCTCTCGCTAATCTCTTCCCAGAACACACCTGGAGGGATTGCGAGGCATTGTGACCCGATGTTTGCGAGAACGTCGGCTTCATCGTTGCTCATCCTGCTGATGTGGTTTACCTCACAACCATCGAATAGCTTCTCCAGCTCATTGTACACCTCCTTGTATGCTATCATACTTTCGTTGACTGCGTCGCATTGGTTCATTACTTGCTGTGCTACCAACTGTGAGTCGCCGAAAATTTTCAATCGGGTTGCACCGCAAGCTTTCGCCATCTTCATCCCGTGTATGAGAGCTTCATATTCTGCTTCATTGTTAGATGCGTTTGGGAACGTCATCCGCAGAACATACTTCAACTTGTCGCCTTCAGGTGAAACTAATATCACGCCTGCTCCAGCACCTTCCAATCTCTTGGATCCGTCGAAGTTCATGGTCCAAGTCCTCGATAAATCTGGGGGTCCCGTGTTTTGTAGCTCCATCCACTCTGCAATGAAGTCTGGTAAGACCTGCGACTTTATTGCTTTTCTTTTTTCATACGTGATGTCCCGAGGGGAAAGTTCTATTCCCCAAAGGGAGACACGACCCGTAGCTTCTGGATTGTTCAGTATATTTGATAAGGGAGCTTCATTGACCACTATTATCGGGTGAGCCGAAAAATAGTGCCGCAATTTTCTTGCTGTCGTGAATACTCCATATGCTAGCTTTTGATATTGCGGGTACCGCTGTTTTGACGGCGACAGTACTTCGCTGATGAAATATACTGGCCTTTGGGCTCCATGAAGCTTGCCTTCTTCTTCCCTTTCGACTACTAAGGCCGTGCTGACCACCTGAGGTGTAGCTGCGATGTACAAGAGGAGAGGTTCTTTTTCTTTCGGCGCCACTAATATCGGTGGTGTCGAAATTGCTCGCTTGAGATTCTCGAAAGCTCTGTCTGCTTCCTCGTTCCATTGAAATTTTTCCCCTTGCTTGATCAACGCATAAAACGGCAGCGCTTTTCTCCTAGCCTGGCGACGAATCTGCTTAAAGCTGCGACTCGCCCCGTTAGCTGTTGTATTTCTTTCAACTTTGTTGGCTTTCTCATAGTAACAATGGCCTGTATTTTTTCGGGATTAGCTTCAATCCCCCTTGCTGATACTAAGAACCCGAGAAGTTCTCCTGCAGGAACTCCAAAAGAGCACTTTGTCGGGTTCAGCTTGAGGCAGAACTTGTCGAGGTTGTCGAAGGTTTCCTTCAAATCTTCGATCAACGTTGACCCTTTCTTTGATGTTATTACGACATCGTCGATGTAGACTTGTACATTTTTCCCGATCTGTGTTGCTAGGCACTTCTGCATCATCCGCTGATATGTTGCTCCCGCGTTTTTCAGACCAAAGGGCATTGTTTTGTAGCAAAACACGCCATAAGGTGTGATGAACGCTGTTTTGGCTTCATCTTCTTCTTTTAATCTGATCTGGTTATAACCAGAATATGCGTCCAGGAAGGAAAGACGTTCGCATCCTGCCGTGGAGTCGATGATTTGATCGATCCTTGGGAGGGGAAAGTGATCCTTGGGACAATGTTTATTGAGACACGTGAAGTCGACGCACATGCGAAGGACTATTGTGTGTTTCTTCGGCACCATCACTGGGTTAGCTACCCATGTGGCTTCTGTAGATATTTCTCTGATGAACCCGGCATCTTTGAGTCGATCTATTTCTGATAACATGGCTTTGCGGCTAGGTTCCGAAAAACGCCGCAAAGGTTGCTTTACTGGTCGTGCGAGAGGATCCAAATTGAGGTGGTGCTCGGCAAGTTCCCTGGGTACTCCTGGCATGTCAGCTGGACACCATGCGAAGATTTTCCAGTGCTCACGGAGGAACTCGACGAGCGCGCTTTCCTATGCGACATCCATGTTTGCAGCAATGGACGTCGTTTTCTTTGGATCTGTCGGGTGGATCTGTACCTCTTTTGAATCTTTATTTATATTGAAAGTTGGCTCCTTAGAAGGTCTTCCTACCTCTGGCAGCACATCATAATCAGTGAACCTAGGTGCCGCATATTCTGCTTGCATCCCGAAAGTTTCTGACAGTCGATGAAAATCCTTGTCGCATTTATCGGCCAGTGCAAAGCTTCCTTTGATTGTGATAGGTCCCTTAGGCCCAGGCAACCTCCACAACAGATATGTATAATGCGGCACTGCCATGAACCTGGCGTACGCTGGTCGTCCCAACAAAGCGTGATATTGCGACGGGAAATCCACCACTTCAAACTCTAAATTCTCTATCCTGTAGTTTTCTCGGGTTCCAAACTGAACGTCGAGGTTGATCTTGCCCAATGGGTAACTTGGCTTCTCTGGTGTAATCCCGTGGAAGCGTGTGTCAGTTGGCTTCAGATTTGCTAGGGATATGTTCATCTTCCTCAATGTATCTGCGTACATGAGGTTTAAGCTGCTGCCGCCATCTATGAAAACTCTCGACACGTCGAAACCAGCGATTACTGCGGGTAAGATGAGCGCCGATTGCCCTGGTCGAGGAACTTGCTGCGGATGATCTGCGATTGTGAAGCCAATGTCTTGCCCCGACCAATTTAAGTACTCGACTGTTGGTGGAGGCATCTTCTCTGCCATGAACACTTGTCGAGATATTACTTTCTGCGCCCTGTTGGACGGCCTGGCTTTCTGAATCATCGAGACCACACCGTTAGAGTTGGGGTCAACATATGGAGGTGGATGTGGTGCTGCCGCAATTCTAAGCTGGTGTCGATTTTCTTCGGTTATTGCGGGAGGAGGTGGAAGGTGAATCTCGCTCCTTGGCTCCCGAGGATTTCTGTTATTTGCTTGGGCATTTGCGATTCCTGCGGCTCGCAGCATTGCCTGAAAATTGCGGCAGTCTTTCTGGAGATGTCCTGACTGTCTCTTTCCATTGTTGTCGAGGTAAAAGTGCATTTGACACGGACCGTTCATCATCTCCTCGGGAGA
Source organism: Lolium multiflorum (assembly GCA_030979885.1). Lineage (NCBI taxonomy): Eukaryota > Viridiplantae > Streptophyta > Magnoliopsida > Poales > Poaceae > Lolium > Lolium multiflorum. The sequence goes on along the minus strand of CM061747.1, from coordinate 116,501,589 downwards.
CACGTAAGGTCTTTGAATCCTTGGTCCACTATTTTGTCTGTTGCCGCGAAAATCACCTCTATTGTCGCCTTGTTGCTCATTGCTCCTTTGATAATCATCTCGACTGTTTCCTCCAGGATTTCCTCGAAAACCAGCCGATATATGGCCAGGAGCATCGTTGTTGTAGAACTGGCGAGAAAATCGCCTTCTATTTTGATAATTTCGACTACGATCCTCTTCTGGCGACCTGTGTCGTTTGTTGTATATTGCGTCTTCTCCATCTGCCCACTTGTTAGCGATTTCCATCAACGCTGAGATTGTCTTGGGATTAGTTCTCCCCAAGTCCTCGACGAAGTCTGCTCGTCGGATTCCTGCCACGAACGCATCTATTGCCCTCTCGTCAGATATGTCTTCTGCCGAGTTTTTGATAATGTTCCACCGCTGTATATATTTTCTCATCGACTCGTCATGTTTTTGTCGACACGCTCGTAATTCTTCCAACGACGCAGGTTTCTTGCAGGTGGATCGGAAGTTCTTCACGAAGATGTCCTCAAAGGTTTCCCAGCTGTCGATGGAGTTCAAGGGGAGTTTCTTTATCCAAGATCTTGCGGCACCACTCAGGTGAACTTGGATACTTTGCATAGCTGTTGCTCTGGTTCCTCCTACCAGTTTTACCATCTCGAGATAATCCACGAGCCAATCCTCGGGATCTTGCAGGCCGTCGAACTTCTTGAAATTCTCGGGTAACTTGAACCCTTTTGGGACTCGAGTTTTTCGAACTCTTCTCGTAAAGCACGGGAGCCCACACATATCTTCGTCGGCAAGTTCTGGCGAGTGCTGACGGTCCCTCCTTTCTTGTCGCGCTCTGTCCACCCTTACTTGGACTGCTGTGTCTCTTGCTCCACTTGCTCTTGGTGGGTCTTGAACTGCTGCAGTGGGTCGTGGACTATTTTGCCTAGGATTTTCTTCGGGAGGCGTTGTTGCAAACGCTGTTCCCATAACTCCTACTCCAGCCATCGCCATATTGAACAATGGTTCTCTCGGGTCTCCAGCAGGTGGTCTGGATGCCAAGATATAAGCTTGTGTTGCCATGTAACCTGCCTCTGGCGTTTTTGGGATGATATTTCCTCTTTCATCGATCGACATAAAGGACATGTCGAGATTTTGGATTATGTTTCCTCTCTCTGCTTCGGGTATGTTTTGCAGCCGAGACATTGCTCTCCTCCGAGCTTCTCTGTGACTATCTCCCGAAGTTCTAGATTGTCGACTTAAATCCGCTCGGCGTCTGCTTGATGCAGAAGCTGCTTCTTTTCTCCTATTCAGGGATGCTGTCTGTTTTTCCAACTCTCTGCTTACTCGAGCAAGTCTATATTGATATGCTTGAAGTTCTTGTGCAGTAGCAGTGGTGGTCATAGGTTCTGAACCATCCATGGCTTTCGCGGCCCTATCCCACGCTTCTTGCGGGAGCTGTACTCTTGCGCGAGTTGTAGATCCAGGATATTTGGTGCCTAGACCATGTCTGAGATCAGCGGGATCGACGTATGGATTTCCCAATTCGTCGAAAGCCTCTGATGTTTGCGGGTCTGATGTGCCTGCCCCTTCTACCACATAGATCTGATGATATTTTGTGCATTGATTTTTGTCGGGATTGGTGACACCATCATATAGAGTGGTGAAGACCTTTCCGATGGCAGCAGACTTGTCGATGAAGTTGAAGCTGTCGACGCTGTCGGAGTCGCTGCTTATAAAGGAGTCCGCAGATGACTCGAAGGATGTGTTGCTGAAGATCTTGGCGAGCTTTCCGCTTGCCTTGTTGTCGACGAAGTATGTCGACGAAAACTCCTCGTCTCGACGAAAAGTTAGAATCGATCGCTGAAAATTCCGACGAGATCGGAACTTCGAGACGGTAGGATCCTTCCTTGTTGACGCCAAATCGGAATTCTCCGAACGTCATGATGATGGGCTCCTCCAGATAGGCACATGCATCCATACGGGAGGGCGGGTGAGGAATAAAATTGAATAGATCAGTTTTTCCCTTGTTACCTCGATCCATCGCGTTGCTTGCTGTTGATGAAGTCGAAGATCTTGAACGTGCCATCGAGATCAGATCCTTGCAGCCTCTAATTCCCACAGACGGCGCCAATTGACAAAGGATTAACTTGTCAATGCCTACAGATTGTAGACTAGGGTTTTGCTAGAAGTAGAGGGCAAGTAGATCTCGAAGGTTTAGGCGAAAAGTACTCGACGATTATGAAAACTAGGGTTATGTTGACAGTAGATTCGATCCTTTCTTTGTCCCTCGACTCCCCCTTATATAGGAGGTGGAGCCGAGGGTTTCGTATTGTACAAGTTACAGAATTCGGGACGGTTTATAACTCGTCCCGCCAGTTACAAATAATACTTCCTATTACAACTCTAGCTTTCCTTAATACATCTTGGGCTCCCGAATCTTCTTATTCTTCGGATAGTGGGCCTTCAGTAAATCCCGGGTACTATCTATGGCAGGCCCATTTGGGGTGCCTATGTCACCTGGTAATGATGTTGATGCTTCTACTCTCGATGTTACTTGATTTGCACTTTCTGCGCCTAGCTGAAAGGCGTTAAAGAAAAGCGCTTATGGGAGACAACCCATGTTTTTACCTACAGCAATTTTTTGTTTTGTTGAGTCTTGGAAGTTGTTTACTACTGTAGCAACCTCTCCTTATCATGTTTTTGTGCCAAGTAAAGTTTCTATGTCAAAGTTGATGTTATATTTGGGATCGCTGCGCAGAAACAGCATTGCTGTCTGTCACGAATCTGGGCACAGTTCGTAAAAAATCTGCCAATTTACGAGCGTGATCCTCAGATATGTACGCAACTTTCATTAGATTTGAGTTTTTCCATTTGAGCAAGTCTGGTGCCAGCTTTAAATTCGTCTTTACGGACTGTTTGACAGATTCTGCCTTTTATTTCGCATTGCCTCTTTTGCTATGTTGGATTCATTTCTTTGATCCATTAATGTCCAGTAGCATTATGCAATGTCCAGAAGTGAAAATAATGATTGTGTCACCTCTGAATGTATGAATTATTAATTGTGCACTAACCCTCTAATGAGTTTGCTTGAAGTTTGGTGTGAAGGAAGTTTTCAAGGGTCAAGAGAGGAGAATGATATACTATGATCAAGAGGAGTGAAAGCTCTAAGCTTGGGGATGACCCCGTGGTTCACCCCTGCATATTTTAAGAAGACTCAAGCGTCTAAGCTTGGGGATGCCCAAGGCATCCCCTTCTTCATCGACAACATCATCAGGTTCCTCCCCTGAAACTATATTTTTATTCAATCACATCTTGTGTTCTTTACTTGGAGCGTCGGTTTGTTTTTGTTTTTATTTTTGTTTGAATAAGATGGATCCTAGCATTCACTTTGTGGGAGAGAGACACGCTCCGCTGTTGCATATGGACACATGTGTCCTTAGGCTTTACTCATAATGTTCAAGGCGAAGTTTCTTCTTCGTTAAATTGTTATATGGTTGGAATTGGAAAATGCTACATGTAGTAATTCTAAAATGTCTTGGATAATGTGATACTTGGCAATTGTTGTGCTCATGTTTAAGCTCTTGCATCATATGCTTTGCACCCATTAATGAAGAAATACATAGAGCTTGCTAAAATTTGATTTGCATATTTGGTTTCTCTAAGGTCTAGATAATATCTAGTATTGAGTTTTGAACAACAAGGAAGACGGTGTAGAGTCTTATAATGTTTACAATATGTCTTTTATGTGAGTTTTGCTGCACTTGTCCATCCTTGAGTTTGCTTCAAATAAACTTGCTAGCCTAAACCTTGTATCGAGAGGGAATACTTCTCATGCATCCAAAATCCTTGAGCCAACTACTATGCCATTTGTGTCCACCATACCTACCTACTACATGGTATTTCTCCGCCATTCCAAAGTAAATTGCTTGAGTGCTACCTTTAAAATTCCATCATTCGCCTTTGCAATATATAGCTCATGGGACAAAATAGCCTTAAAAACTATCGTAGTATTGAATATGTACTTATGCACTTTATCTTTTATTAAGTTGCTTGTTGTGCGATAACCATGTTTCTGGGGAACGCCATCAACTATTGTTGAATATCATGTGAGTTGCTATGCATGTCCGTCTTGTCTGAAGGATCTATCATTTTAGTGGTTGGAGCATGCAAAATTGTTAGAGAAGAACATTGGGCCGCTAACTAAAGCCATGAACCATGGTTGAAGTTTCAGTTTTGGACATATATCCTCAATCTCATATGAGAATAATAATCATTGCTACATGCTTATGCATTTAAGAGGAGTCCATTATCTGTTGTCCATGTTGTCCCGGTATGGATGTCTAAGTTGAGAATAATCAAAAGCGAGAAATCCAAAATGCGAGCTTTCTCCTTAGACCTTTGTACAGGCGGCATGGAGGTACCCCTTTGTGACACTTGGTTGAAACATGGCATGCAAAGACCCGGTAGTCCAAGCTAAGTAGGACGAGGTGCGGACACTATTAGTATACTATGCATGAGGCTTGCAACTTGTAAGATATAATTTACATAACTCATATGCTTTATTACTACCGTTGACAAAATTGTTTCATGTTTTCAAAATAAAAGCTCTAGCACAAATACAGCAATCGATGCTTTCCTCTTTGAAGGACCATTCTTTTACTTTTATTGTTGAGTCAGTTTACCTATCTCCTTCCACCTTAAGAAGCAAACACTTGTGTGAACTGTGCATTGATTCCTACATACTTGCATATTGCACTTGTTATATTACTTTATGTTGACAATATCCATGAGATATACATGTTATAAGTTGAAAGCAACCGCTGAAACTTAATCTTCCTTTGTGTTGCTTCAACACCTTTACTTTGATTTATTGCTTTATGAGTTAACTCTTATGCAAGACTTATTGATGCTTGTCTTGAAGTACTATTCATGAAAAGTCTTTGTCATATGATTCACTTGTTTACTCATGTCATTACTTTTGTTTTGATCGCTGCATTCATTACATATGTTTACAAATAGTATGATCAAGATTATGATGGCATGTCACTTCAGAAATTATCTTTGTTATCGTTTTACTCGGGACGAGCAGAACTAAGCTTGGATGCTGATACGTCTCCAACGTATCGATAATTTCTTATGTTCCATGCTACTTTATTGATGATACCTACATGTTTTATGCACATTATATGTCATTATTATGCATTTTCTGGAACTAACCTATTAACAAGATGGCGAAGTGCCAGTTCTTTTCCTGTTTTTGGTTTCAGAAATCCTAGTAAGGAAATATTCTCGGAATTGGACGAAACTTTCGCCCAGGGTCCTATTTTTGCACGAAGCTTCCGAAGACCGAAGAGATAACGAAGTGGGGCCACGAGGCAGCCGGGAGCTAGGCGGCGCGGCCGGCCCCGGCCGCGCGCCTGCCCCCGGCTCTCGTGTGGCCCCGCGTTGACCTTCCGCCTACTTAAAGTCTCCGTCGCGAAACCCCGCCGAGAGCCACGATACGGAAAACCTTCCAGAGACGCCGCCGCGAATCCCATCTCGGGGATTCAGGAGATCGCCTCCGGCACCCAGAGGGGATTCATCTCCCGGAGGACTCTTCATCGCCATGATCGCCTCCGGAGTGATGAGTGAGTAGTTCACCCTTGGACCATGGGTCCATAGCAGTAGCTAGATGGTCGTCTTCTCCTTGTTGTGCTTCATTTTTGGATCTTGTGAGCTGCCTAACATGATCAAGATCATCTATCTGTAATACTTTATGTTGTGTTTGTCGGGATCCGATGGATAGAGAGTACTATGATTATGGTGATTATCAATCTATTGTTTATGTGTTGTTTATGATCTTGCATGCTCTCCGTTATTAGTAGAGGCTCTGGCCAAGTTTGTACTCTTAACTCCAAGAGGGAGTATTTATGCTCGATAGTGGGTTCATGCCTCCATTAAATCTGGGACAGTGACAGAAAGTTCTAAGGTTGTGGATGTGCTGTTGCCACTAGGGATAAAACATTGATTCTATGTCTAAGGATGTAGTTGTTGATTACATTACGCACCATACTTAATGCAATTGTCTTGCTTAGCAACTTAATACTGAATGGGGTTCGGATGATAACCTGAAGGTGGACTTTTTAGGCATAGATGCAGTTGGATGGTGGTCTATGTACTTTGTCGTAATGCCCAATTAAATCTCACTATATTTATCATATCATGTATATGCATTGTTATGCCTTTCTCTATTTGTCAATTGCCCGACTGTAATTTGTTTACCCAACATGCTTTTATCTTATGGGAGAGACACCTCTAGTGAACTGTGGACCCCGGTCCTATTCTTTACATAGCATACAATCTACTGCAATTGTGTTTACTGTTTTCTTTGCAAACATCTTCCACTCGATACGTTTAATCCTTTGTTACAGCAAGCCGGTGAGATTGACAACCTCACTGTTTCGTTGGGGCAAAGTACTTTGGTTTTGTTGTTCCACGTTGGCGGGAATCCCTGGTGTTGCGCCGCATCACATTTCGCGACCATCAACCTTCAACGTGCTTCTTGGCTCCTCCTTGTTCGATTAAACCTTGGTTTCTTTCTGAGGGAAAACTTGCCACTGTGCGCATCATACCTTCCTCTTGGGGTTCCCAACGGACGTGTACATTTACGCGCATCAAGCCTGTTTTCTGGCGCCGTTGCCGGGGACCTGAAGAAAAGCTACACCACAAATATTTCTAACTCCCACGTCAACTACACGCCAGCAAGGTCCTACACCCCTCCGAAAGGTTGGCCACCCAACACAACCTATGGGTGCAACGCCAAGAGTTCAAGGACCAACTCAACTTGTTCGAGACACGCATCGACCAACAATATGAAGAAGTGGCTCACAACTTTGGCCAAGTGAACCAAGATATGAATCTTCTTCGTGAAGCTACGGACAACTTGCATGACCAAGTGACGGCCAATGATGCAAACATGGAGCGGCGCATGGATAGCCTCGAGCGCGCCATCAACAACTTGGGACGCCGACATCGACATCGCTCTACTTCCTCATCGTCATCGACCTCGTCACACGGTGACTACTCCCATGATCGCCATTCCTCCTCAAGCTCCGACTCAAGGCATGGAGATCATCATCGACCTCGGCGCCCGCATGCTCGTCAAGATGACTCTCGCTCAAACTCAAGGCGCGGAGAGTTCCATCGCCATGCTCGTCCTCATGAACGTCCGCAACAAGAACAAGCTCTTCACCAAGATCGTCATCAAGCGGCTCGCCATGCCCACCATGGGCATGACGACCAACCCCAAGACAACGTCCTCCACAACATGGACCCGGCACCTCATCGTCAAGCCCATGTGGATGCTCAAGACCAAGGTCATCAAGATCCACCAAGGCGTGATCTCCGGAATCATCCTCGCCATGACCAAAGGGGCCGAGGACAACCACAACATGATCAAGATGAGAGGGCCATCATTGGGCAACGCCAACAACCTCGCCAAGACCCGCAACAACATCCTCAACATGAGCCAAGTGAAGCTAGTGTTCACCTCCACCGCCAACCCAATGCTATGGTTGGTCGTGGAAGACCTCCTCTACCACCTCAAGTCGCAAGAGATGAAGGCATCCGTCCTCGCCGCCGAAACTTGGAAGATGAAGAGAACATGTATGGGAAACTCAAGTTCAACATGCCCAAGTTCAAGGGTGAAGACGACGCCGAGGCCTACCTCTCATGGGCACTCAAGGTTGACAAGATCTTCCGCATCCACAACTACTCCGGTGCCAAGAAAGTAGCCATGGCCTCCCTCGAGTTTGAAGATTATGCCAACACTTGGTGGGAACAAGTTGTCACTCTTAGGGAAGAAAAGGGTGATCCTCCAATTGATACTTGGGAAGACATGAAGGAGGAAATGCAAGCTCGCTTTGTCCCTACACACTACAAGACCGATCTCTTCAACAAGCTCCAAAAGTTGAAACAAGGCACCAAGACCGTTGAGGAGTTCTTCAAGGAAATGGAGTTAACCATGATGCGAGCAAACATCCAAGAGTCCGAGAACCAAACCATCGCTAGGTTCTTCAATGGCCTCAACTACCCCATCAAGAGGATTGTGGAGTTCCAACAATACTCCAACATGGTTGAGTTGGTTCACCAAGCTTCCAAGGCCGAGCGTCAAGTCAATGAGGACATCAAGTACTCGAAGTCCAAGCAATACTTCGCCTCCAAGCTTACTACATCAACTCCTACAACAAGTGTCAAGCCAACCGCATCCTCTACACCTTCCAAGCAACCTTCTATCCAAAGTCGCATGAAGCAAACGGTATCCTCCACCGCCTCCTCCAAGGCCTCTACGGGACCCTCCAATGTCACTTGCTTCAAGTGTGGTACTCAAGGCCACAAATCCTTTGAGTGCAAGAACACCAAGGTTATGATCACTATGGAGAATGGTGACATAGAGACGCTAAGTGAGGGCGAATATGAAGCCCTAGTGCAAGCCGCCGTTGCTAATGAGGAAGACTATGATGAAGAAAGTGGAGAAGACCCTCTCTTATGCACACATGATCCAAGCCCTTCTCTTGTGGTCACAAGAGTGCTCACCACTCAACCCCAAGCTATGGAAGACCAAAGATGCAACATCTTCCAAACGCGCGCCGGCATTGGTGGCAAGTCAATCAAGGTCATCATCGACGGTGGGAGTTGCCACAACTTGGCAAGCACCGAGCTATGTGAGAAGCTCAACCTCACGCTTCGCAAACATCCTCATCCATACCATGTCCAATGGTTGAGCGACAAGGGCAATGTCAAGATTCAACACACCGTCACCGTCAACTTCAAGATAGGACCCTATGAAGACACCGTTGAGTGTGACGTGGTACCCATGACCGTGTGCCACATGTTGCTTGGCCGCCCATGGCAATTTGACAAGAAGGCCATACATGATGGTTACTCCAATGCATACACCTTCAAGGTCAAGGACAAGAAGTTCGAGCTTCGCCCAATGACTCCTAGCCAAATCATCGCCGACAATGCGAAGGCTTTAGCGAGGGCACAACACCACACCCACCATAGTGAGTTGAGAGGAGAGGGAGCTACCCACCAAAAAGAGAGTGAGCGCCACCACCCACATATGAGTGAGAGAAAGAGTGTCCTCCTAGCCACAAAAAGCGAGTGGAGAGAAGTGAAAGACAACCCATCCACCACCATACACTACGTGCTCATTTGCAAGGGCCTCTCGTCGGAGACTAACGACTTAACCAACATTCCTTCGTCTTTGTTGTCTCTTTTGAAGGAGTTCCAAGACGTCTTCCCCGACGAGCTACCTCATGGACTACCACCGCTTCGGGGCATCGAGCATCGCATCGACCTCATACCCGGCGCTCCCTTACCAAACCGCGCCGCCTACCGCACCAACCCCGAAGATACCAAGGAGATCCAACGCCAAATACAAGACCTCCTCGCTAAAGGGTATGTCCGAGAAAGCCTTAGCCCTTGTGCCGTTCCCGTCATTCTTGTGCCTAAACCGGATGAGACGCAACGGATGTGTATGGATTGTCGACCTATCAATGCCATTACCGTCCGTTATCGCCATCCCATTCCGCGTTTAGATGACATGCTTGATGAATTGAGTGGTGCCACCATTTTCTCTAAGATTGATTTGCGTAGTGGCTACCACCAAATTCGCATGGCAATTGGTGATGAATGGAAGACGACATTCAAGACCAAGCTTGGTCTATATGAATGGCTCGTCATGCCATTTGGTCTTTCAAATGCTCCTTCGACTTTTATGCGTCTTATGAATCACATTTTGCGACCTCTCATTGGCAAGAGCGTGGTTGTTTACTTTGATGATATCCTCATCTATAGCAAAAATCTCGAGGACCATGTTCAACATGTGAGAGAAGTCTTGTGCATCTTGCGCCACGAGAAGCTCTTTGCCAACCTACCAAAATGCCATTTCGCTCAAAACAAATTGGTTTTTCTTGGTTTTGTGGTTTCCGCCAACGGGATTGAAGTTGATTCTTCCAAGGTTGAGGCCATCCACAATTGGCCCACTCCCACAAATGTTGGTCAAGTTCGAAGCTTCCATGGACTTGCCGGATTTTACCGCCGCTTTGTGAAAGATTTCAGCACCATTGCTTGCCCTTTAAATGAGCTTACAAAAAAGAATGTTCCGTTTGTTTGGGGCAAAGCACAACAAAAAGCTTTTGATGAATTGAAAAAGAGACTCACCGAGGCACCACTACTTGCTCTTCCCGATTTTGCAAAAACATTTGAGATAGAATGCGACGCGAGTGGCCTTGGAATCGGTGGTGTTCTCATGCAAAATGGAAAACCCGTGGCATACTATAGCGAGAAGTTGGATGGCGCACGCCTCAACTATCCTATATATGACAAGGAGCTTTATGCTTTGGTTCGTGTTCTTGAAGTTTGGCAACATTACCTTTGGCCAAAAGAGTTTGTTATCCACTCGGATCATGAGTCCTTGAAATATTTGAAAAGTCAACACAATTTGAACAAGAGACATGCTAAGTGGGTTGAGTTCATAGAGTCCTTCCCTTATGTAATCAAATACAAAAAGGGAAAGGAAAATGTGGTTGCGGATGCACTTTCCCGCAAGATTACCCTTCTACTCACCCGCTTGGAGTTTCACATTTTGGGTCTTGAGGAGATCAAAGAACTTTACCCTTCCGACGTTTTCTTTGGACCAATCTTTGCCAAGTGTTCCGTTGACCGCGGATTTGATGATTTCTATTTGCATGATGGCTACTTGTTTAAAGCTAACAAGATTTGCATTCCCGAGTCTTCTCTTCGTAAGTTGCTTTTGCAAGAGTCACATGGAGGTGGTCTCATGGGTCACTTTGGACGAGAGAAGACATATGCCATGCTCTCAACCCACTACTATTGGCCAAGAATGTACCGCGACGTGGAACGCCTTTGCCGACGGTGTACAACATGCTTACAAGCTAAGTCTACATCCAATCCCTATGGTCTTTACATGCCTTTACCCATTCCATATGCACCTTGGTCGGACATAAGCATGGACTTTGTACTTGGCTTACCACGCACAAAACATGGTCATGACTCAATATTTGTGGTAGTGGATAGGTTCTCTAAAATGGCTCATTTCATACCATGTCATAAGAGCGATGATGCTTCACACATTGCTTCATTGTTTTTCAGGGAAGTGGTTCGCCTACATGGAATACCGGCAAGCATTGTGTCGGATCGAGACGTCAAGTTTATGAGTTACCTATGGAAGTCGCTCATGGCGAAGTTTGGAGTGAAGCTCTTGTTCTCATCGTCCTCGCACCCTCAAACCGATGGACAAACCGAAGTGGTCAATCGAAGCCTCTCCACACTCCTCCGCACACTTGTGAAGACAAATTTGAAGTCATGGGAAGATTGCCTACCCCATGCGGAGTTCGCCTACAATCGAGCCAAGCACTCCACAACTTCACGGAGTCCCTTCATGATCGTCTATGGATTCGAACCTCCAACGGCACTCGACATCCTCCCACTACCTCTTCATGAACGGACGAACATGGACTTCGACGAGCGCACCACCGCCATGAAGAAACTACATGAAGAGACAAGAGCAACCATACAAGAGCATGTACTTCGCCAAGCTAACCGCCTCAACGCCAAGAAAAAGGAACGCGTGTTTGAAGAAGGAGACCTCGTTTGGATCCACCTAAGGAAAGAAAGGTTCCCGCAAGAACGCAACTCCAAGCTCAAGCCAAGAGGAGATGGGCCTTTCAAGGTCCTCAAGCGCATCAACAACAACGCCTACGTCATCGACATACCAACATCCAAGTACTTGGTGAGCAACACCTTCAACATCTCGGATCTCTCACCCTATCATGGAGATGAGGAGGAACAAGAGTCGAGGACGACTCTCTCCCAAGGGGGGGAGATGATGCGGGGTGGCCTTCGGACACCTCCTCACCAAGACCAACAAGTCCCCCAAGTGGACCAATGACAAGGGCTCGAGCTAAAGCGATACATGACAAGGTGAACTCGCTCCTCACTACCCTCGACTCGGTACACCATTGGATGGAATGCTACCTCATGCCGAAACACTCTGTGTGATTAGGTACATGGAGCATCAAGACCCCGGAGAGGATGAGACACCATGGTCAAGGGACGAAGAGGAGCAGCGGAACCTGGAGATGAACATGAAGCCGAAACCGACGTCGCCCGAAGGGCGCCAAGGAAGAGAAGGACGCTGGCCGGTCCAGACCCGGTCGACGGACCCACGACCGGACGCCCGGCCACAGCCCGGTCAACCGGCGCAAACCGGGCCTCCCGTACGGGACGACGACCGGACCAGGACCGGATTCTTAGAATCCCGGGCGACCGGTCGATCGGACCGGACCGGACAGCCGGTCACGCCCGTCGACCGGACCCATGACCGGACAGCCCGGTCCCCCCGGTCGACCGGACCCAAACCGGATCCGACGGAATACCCCACCAAACTGCCTTGACTTATCCATTCGCGTACTGTTCGCCCTTGCTGGCTGTGTGTGCCTATTTAAGTAGCGGGACCCCTCCTTTACTTTTCAGACTTGTTTAGAACTCAAACCTAACTTTGAGCTTAGTCTCCCTTGGGTATCATCCCTCTGTAATCAAGGCCACCCTTGTGGATGTATGAATTTGGTAGTGAGAGATTCTAGTGGATCCACTCTCTCTCCCACTCCTTGATTCGTCCTCCCCACCGGTCTCTCCTCTCGGAATTCTACCTCGAGTCTCTTCCGGGCGGATTCTATTGGCACGGTCCATCGAGCCGTGAGGGTAAGCATCGATTGTATCGGGTTGGTGTGCGTGGATCTTCGTGTGTTCTTCGCGTTCTTCGTGTTCTTCCGCCTCTCCCCCTCTTTCCCCCTTTGATTCTTGGGTCATTCGCGAGATCGGGCCACAATCGGGGTCTTAGACCACATCATATGGTATCAGCAGCCTTTGGTTTCCGCGGATTTGACCCTCCACCCACCCAATTTCGTTTCTAGAAAATTTTCCAAAAAAAAATAGCCCTAAATTGCCTTTGGACGGATCTGTGATTTGGTTGAGTTTTGAGTGGTTTTGCTCCGTGGATCTGGTGTCGAGAAGATCAACACTTCGCCAGAAGAAGGTTCCACCTCAAGGTCGGGTGTTTGTCAACATGGTACAAGAAGATCCGATAGTTTAACCAACTCCCCCTTAGGTTGACGTGGAACCTCGGGGCGAGGTTCCTTGTTAGTGGTGTCGATTGTAACGGCCCAGGGTAGTACCCCTATAGATTTTTGCTTGCTCTTTTTCTTTTATGCATCATCATGGCATATGCATCACATCAACCATGTTTTCAACAAATAAATTTTTTTTTTCTAAACCCTAGCTTGTTGTTTTCACTCTCATATGTTCATTCTTAAAAACCCCTTTCCTTCTTATCTTTATCCAATAATAATAAAAACCCCTCTCCCCCTCCACCTGGGCCTCTCTCTCCCCTGGCCTCTCTCCCTCTTCTTCCGGAGCAGCCCACCAAGCCCAGCACCAGCCCTTCCACCTCAGCCCATACCCCTTCGACCCTTCCTGTGTCGTCTTCCCCATTCCAGCTCACGAAGCATGCACATGGCGTGGTGGAGGCAGTGGTCCTCCCCACCCAGCGCCAACCACTCCCTCCTCTCTCTTATCTCTTCGAGCCGAGGCTTCCCCGAAAAACCCTAGCGCCCTCCTCTTCCTTCCTCTCTCCGCCGCCACCCTCTCCTCTCCTCCCGAGTTTAATTTTTTCCTTCTCTGTGAGCCAACAACGGAAGAACACCGCTGCAGGCTACCATGGCGCCGTCATAGGAGGCCTCCCCTCGTCACTCTGAGACCGTCCGAAGAACCGCCTCGTCTTCCTCTTCCTCTACGTCCAAGGAATCATCCCAAGACGTCCGGAATCAAGCACAAGCTCGCCGTTTCTCCTCAGGCAACCCCGGTGAAATTCTTCAATTTCGTACTCCACCGTGCTTCCCCGTCGTTTCTGAGCACGGCTTCACGATTCTGGTAGCCTCCTCTTTCTCCCGAGCCTCTCGTCCTTCTCTATCTCTCTCTGTGTTGATCTCTCGACGGTGACCGTCGTACTCCCCCGCAGGTCCTTGTCGCCGGCGCTGCTATGGTGCACCCCCGCTCCAAGTCCAGCCACCATCAGCTTCCCCACGTTGAGGCGCATCCCCGACGCCGACTTCCCCCTCCCGGTTCGCCCAGAATCGCGAGATCGACTCTCAACCAGATCTCCCCGCCATTGCTGTAGGCTTCAAGCTCGACCCCGCCTTTTGCTTGTTCTTTTTGGTGCGCACCAGTAACTTGACAAGATCAGCATCGTAGCCCAACTGGTTCGTTCCTTGATCCGGTGAGACCCAAGTTCAAGTAACTGTGACAGCAGATTAATCCCACCTTTTTCTTTCTTTTGTCACCAGATCCGGCGCCACCACTGGGCCTTGGCCCAGCTTCCTCTCCCGGCCCCAATCCTCTATCCAACGCCATCAACAATCCAGATCGGGCCTACGCAGTGCAGGTCTGGCCCGTTTCCCTCTCATTTTATTTTAGTCTTTTGCAAATCTTGTAAAAATCATATCTTCCAATCCGTAGATCGGATTAAAATGTATTTTATATGCTTTTCGATCAGAAAAATGTGAAGAACATTAATATGCCATCCATTCATCTGTTTGCATCTCGCATCATGTCGAGACGTGATAGTTATGCATGTTCACCTCACATATATGCGGAGTATTTCGGATATCCGACTTGGTTTTCCCCGCTCCGTTTAACTTTGAAGTAGCTCACCCTTGCTATGTCTATGCCATGCTAATCAACATTTAATTTGTCGGTAGAAATGCAACTCCAACCTAACTTGTTTGCCGGGGTTCCGACTCTGATTAAATTGGATAAGTTGCATTGCACCATATCTGCCATGTCATGCATATTATCTTGATCATGCCGATTCTTCTTCCGTAGTAGTAAGACTGCATACGTTGTGTGTTCCAGCATTTTCTTCTTTCCGGATAGGATCGCGAAGTGGTGATGTGAGATACGACGAGTTCTCCGACAAGTTCTTCTGCAGCTTTTCACAGGCGAGCCCTCTCTCTTCACCTATTATACACTCTCCCTCGCATTGCTATCCTTATGTTGCGATTCTTTATCGAGTCACGTGTCCTATTCCACTTGTTTACCATAATAATCCTATATGTATCATTTCGTAACCATAGCCGTTGCTTGATGTTTGAGCCTTGCGAGTCGTAGGCGTGTTTAGGTTCTGTTGTTTATCTCGATCTGTTATCGGGATATGTTGGGTTGTTGGGAGGTTATCACATGCTACATGCTATATCATTGTTGGAGATATTCACACTTTACTTTATTGTTAACAACTAAAATTGTAAGCAGAGGCATCTGTGAGCCCCTTTGCGAAAGCATCGGAACTTTGACTCGCTAATGTCCCCTAGGACCCGAGTTCTTGTTATCTGTTCCGAGATTGAGCGCTCTACCCGTACGTGGGGGAGTGGGACCCCCATCACCCACTACCTTTCCTCGAGTCTGTTTATTGGGAGCCACAACCTTGGTTTTATTTGCTCATATGCACGATGCACGATTTACTTCCTGTTGCCTTCGGGTGTTTATTTCTGTACTGTACTCATAACGCGGGACTCCTTATCCTTGGCCGGTCGTTAGTGCCCGCCTTGGAAGCCGTCGCAAACCTCTGGGTCCGTATCGGAGTACGGCCGAACTTCGTCACGGGTAGCTTAGTTGGGTGGCTCCCATTAAACTTTCTCTTGCATTGGGAACGGTCTTGATGTGAGACTCCACCTGTAGTAAGTGGGTTCGAGCATGCGTATGGTTACATTTGGGCAACCCCTGCAGGGTGTACATCTTATCGATAAGCCGCGTCCGCGGTTATGGACGACTTGGAATTGTATAGCTTGATCATAGAACAACTTACACCTTATACTTGTTGTTAATAATCTGATAATAACTTGCGTAGTAATATAGCATTACTACAACCGATACCTAATAAAACTTGTCCACCGTTGAGTGCCTTTTACATTGCCTCTTCGCTTTGTTGAAGGGGATATGTGTAATCGGCTGGGTTATGTTTGTGTAGTATTTATCTGTTACCTTGTGCGCTCTCTTACCTTCTCTGAGTAGACGGATGTTGTAGCATGTCTCTATTGGTTATAGTTTTGCTGCCGCTAAACCTACCATATAGCCCCAGGCGATATATATATTCGCCCGGCGAGCATAGCCATTTCTAGTCTCGCTAAGTACGTGCCGGAGTTCGTTCCTTGGTACTTACTCTCGCCTTTTCCCTTTCTCTTTTGCTTCCTCCCTTTTGTCGGCAACCGATGGCCCGACTTCGACAGGTACAAGATGACGACGTTAGCAAGGTTACCCTTCCGGCTTGGCCTGGGCAGGGTTATGGACGCCATTGGTTATCTTCAGGACTCTTAGTCCAATTTGTATCTTGTCCGTACTCGGACGTATTCGATCTTCTGTATGATTCGGATCTTTGTATTGTATATTTGTATCTTGACTCGTTGGAGTCGTTGTTGTAATATATGTATCTTGTGGGCTCTATTGTAATCCTGTTGTAATGTTACCGCTCGTGTTAATTCCTCTGGCATCACGTGTGTGATTCTTCGCGCACGTCGTGTCGGAGGGCGTCTCTGAATCGATATCATGCGGATCTCGGCGGGATCGCTGGAATCCTCATGGTACCGGTTCCGGGGCGTCACATTATCGCACAACAAGCAACTTAATAAAAGATAAAGTGCATAAGTACATATTCAATACTACGATAGTTTTTAAGGCTATTTTGTCCCATGAGCTATATATTGCAAAGGTGAATGATGGAATTTTAAAGGTAGCACTCAAGCAATTTACTTTGGAATGGCGGAGAAATACCATGTAGTAGGTAGGTATGATGGACACAAATGGCATAGTGGTTGGCTCAAGGATTTTGGATGCATGAGAAGTATTCCCTCTCGATACAAGGTTTAGGCTAGCAAGGTTATTTGAAACAAACACAAGGATGAACCGGTGCAGCAAAACTCACATAAAAGACATATTGTAAACATTATAAGACTCTACACCGTCTTCCTTGTTGTTCAAAACTCAATACTAGAAATTATCTAGACCTTAGAGAGACCAATTATGCAAACCAAATTTTAGCAAGCTCTATGCATTTCTTCATTAATGGGTGCAAAGTATATGATGCAAGAGCTTAAACATGAGCACAACAATTTCCAAGTATCACATTATCCAAGACATTTTACCAATTACTACATGTAGCATTTTCTGTTTCCAACCATATAACAACAAGTGAAGCGATCAACTTTCGCCCTTGAACATTAAAAGCTAAGAACACATGTGTTCATATGAACCAGCGGAGCGTGTCTCTCTCCCACACAAGGATGAACTTATTCAGAGAATGAAAATAACAAAACAAAAATAAAAGCACACAGACGCTCCAAGTAAAATACATAAGATGTGACCGAATAAAAATATAGTTTCAAGAGAAGGAACCCGATACTTTGTCGATGAAGAAGGGGATGCCTTGGGCATCCCCAAGCTTAGATGCTTGAGTCTTCTTGAAATATGCAGGGATGAACCACGGGGGCATCCCCAAGCTTAGAGCTTTCACTCCTCTTGATCATAGTATATCATACTCCTCTCTTGACCCTTGAAAACTTCCTTCACACCAAACTTCAAGCAAACTCATTAGAGGGTTAGTGCATAATCAAAAATTCACATGTTCGAGGTGACACAATCATTCTTAACACTTCTGGACATTGCACAAAACTTCTGAAAGTTAATGGAACAAAGAAACTCATTCAACTTAACAAAAGCGGCAATGCGAAATAAAAGGCAGAATCTGTCAAAAAGAACAGTCCGTAAAGACGAATTTTAAAATGGCACCAGACTTGCTCAAATGGAAAAACTCAAAACTAATGAAAGTTGCGTACATATCTGAGGATCACTCTCGTAAATTGGCAGATTTTTTAGAATTTTCTACAGAGACTTGTGCCAGAATTCGTGACAGACAGCAATGCTGTTTCTGCGCAGCGATCCCAAATATAACATCAACTTTAACATAGAAACTTTACTTGGCACAAAAACATGATACGGAGAGGTTGCTACAGTAGTAAACAACTTCCAAGACTCAACAAAACAAAAATTGCTGTAGTAAAATAAACACATGGGTTATCTCCCAAGAAGTTCTTTCTTTATAGCCATTAAGATGGGCTCAGCAGTTTTAATGATGCACTCGCAAGAAATAGAAGTTGAAGCAAAAGAGAGCATCAAGAGGCAAATTCAAAACACATTTAAGTCTAACATGCTTCCTATGCATAGGAATCTTGTAAATAAACAAGTTCATGAAGAGCAAAGTAACAAGCATAGGAAGATAAAACAAGTGTAGCTTCAAAAATTTCAGCACATAGAGAGGCATTTTAGTAACATGAAAATTTCTACAACCATATTTTCCTCTCTCATAATAACTTTCAGTAGCATCAGGAGCAAACTCAACAATATAACTATCACTTAAAGCATTCTTATCGTGAGTCTCATGCATAAAATGATTACTACTCCCAACATAGGCATAATCAATTTTATTAGTTGTAGTGGGAGCAAATTCAACAAAGTAGCTATCATTATTATTCTCATCATCAAATATAGGAGGCATAGTATCATCAAAGTAAATTTTCTCCTCAATGCTTGGGGGACTAAAAATATCATGCTCATCAAAGCCAGCTTCCCCAAGCTTAGAATTTTCCATAGCATTAGCAACAATAGTGTTCAAAGCATTCATATTAATATGTTCCATGGGTTTTTTAATTTTCGCATCAAACCATCCATGTCTTAAATCAGGAAATAGAATAAGAAGGTCATTGTTGTCCATTATGCCTAACTAGTGTAAACAAGAAACCAAATGTCGCAATTGCAGAGTCTAAAGGAAATAGCTTCGAGTACTTACAACGGCGCCGGAAAATAGCTTAGTAGCCGAGATCCGGAGTGTGAGTACCTTTTACCTTTCCTCCCCGGCAACGGCGCTAGAAAAGTGCTTGATGTCTACGGGTGCTTCTATTCTTGTAGACAGTGTTGGGCCTCCAAGAGCAGAGGTTTGTAAAACAACAGCAAGTTTCCCTTAAGTGGATTACCCAAGGTTTATCGAACTCAGGGAGGAAGAGGTCAAAGATATCCCTCTCATGCAACCCTGCAACCACAAAGCAAGAAGTCTCTTGTGTCCCCAACACACCTAATAGGTGCACTAGTTCGGCGAAGAGATAGTGAAATACAAGTGGTATGAATGAATATGAGCAGTAGTACGGCGCCAGAAAATAGCTTCTGGCGTGCAGTTGATGGTAGTAATATTGTAGGAAGTAAACAAGCAGTAGTAACAGCAGTAGTAACGCAGTAAAACAGTAAACAAGCAGCGATAGCGTATTTAGGAACAAGGCCTAGGGAATAGACTTTCACTAGTGGACACTCTCAACATTGATCACATAACAGAATAGATAAATGCATACTCTACACTCTCTTGTTGGATGATGAACACATTGTGTAGGATTACACGAACCCTCAATGCCGGAGTTAACAAGCTCCACAATTCAATGTTCGTATTTAAATAACCTTAGAGTGCATGAAAGATTGACACGACTAAACCAAGTACTAACTTAGCATGCACACTGTCACCTTCACGCCATGTAGGAGGAATAGATCACATCAATACGATCATAGCAATAGTTAACTTCATAATCTACAAGAGATCATAATCATAGCCTACGCCAAGTACTAACACGGATGCACACACTGTCACCATTACACCGTGCAGGAGGAATAAACTACTTTAATAACATCACTAGAGTAGCACATAGATAAATTGTGATACAAAACATATTGCAATCATAAAGAGATATAAATAAGCACTTCACTACGCCATTCATAACAGTGAATAAGTATTCTGTGAAATATAGCCTAAGAGACCCACACGGTGCACACACTGTCACCTTTACACACGTGGGACAAGGAGTCTCCGGAGATCACATAAGTAAAACCCACTTGACTAGCATAATGACATCTAGATTACAAGCATCATCATATGAATCTCAATCATGTAAGGCAGCTCATGAGATTATTGTATTGAAGTACATAGGAGAGAGATGAACCACATAGCTACCGGTACAGCCCCGAGCCTCGATGGAGAACTACTCCCTCCTCATGGGAGCAGCAGCGGTGACGAAGATGGCGGTGGAGATGGCAGCGGTGTCGATGGAGAAGCCTTCCGGGCACTTCCCCGCTCCGGCAGGGTGCCGGAACAGAGACTCCTGTCCCCCAGATCTTGGCTTCGCGATGCGGCGGCTCTGGAAGGTTTCTGTGGGTTTCGTCCAACGTAATAGGGTTTTCGCGATGGAGGCTTTAAATAGGCGGAAGGGCAGCCTCGGAGGGGCAGGGCCACCACACCATAGGGCGGCGCGGCCCCCTGGCCGCGCCAGGGTGTGGTGTGGGGCCCCCAGGGCTTCCCTCTGGCGGCTCTCGGGTGTTCTGGATGGTTCCGGGAAAAATAGGAACCTGGGCGTTGATTTCGTCCGATTCCGAGAATATTTCGTTACTAGGATTTCTGAAACCAAAAACAGCAGAAAAGAGCGGCACTTCGGCATCTTGTTAATAGGTTAGTTCCAGAAAATGCACGAATATGACATAAAGTGTGCATAAAACATGTAGGTATCATCAATAAAGTAGCATGGAACATAAGAAATTATCGATACGTTGGAGACGTATCATACGCCAAGTCCGCAAGTGCAATTTTAGTGGAAGGAAGTCGGATTCCTGAGACAACCCTTATCAGCGGGAGGAATTGCCATTGATCCTACAAAGAGCAAGACTGTTGCAGAATGGAAAACACCAACCACCTAGATGGAATCCCGTACTTTCTCGGATTGACGGGTACTATCGCTAATTCGTTGAAGGAGCAAGACCCCCAGAACTTACGACACTAAGGTTAACTTTGAAAGTTTGGCGTCACCACCTCATGGGTAGTCGATGCAAGACCTATTCCAATCACAAGAGTTTAGAGTATGTCCCCCTGGTAACCCACATGCTCAATCTCTCTTAGGAACCTAACCCTTCTTAAAATCTCGGGACGAGATTTGTTTAAGGGGGAAGGGTTTGTAACATCCCAAATTTTCAAACAAAGAAGAAAATGAATTTCTCTAGTTCCAAATTTTGGAACCAACAAAAACTTTTCTTAAATTAAGTGTGATACCTAGTGATCTTGCTTAATTATTGTTTATTGCCATGATTGCTTGTGGTTAAAATGGAAATGATCTTAAACCCTAAACCCCACCCCTCTTTTCACCATCTTAACTAAAATAAAATAAAAGGAAATTAAATAAGAAAAAGGTATATGTGCCTATGACTACTTTTACAAATCTTTACCCTAGACCCTTATACTTTATTTAGAGGTTTGGAAAATCTTCATACACCCTATCTAGCAATTATCAAACCAAATCCCAATTGAAACCAAAGAGAATTAAAAGAAACTAAAAATGCCATAGAGGCATATGAGACTAAAAATTGCAAATCTATGAAATTAGGAATCTTGACCCTAAGACTTGTTATGAATGATGGGATCACTCTTATATACCATCTCAACCCTCAACAACACCATTTGGGTCAAGCCAAGTCAAATTAAAAACTCAAATGCAACATATGCATAGAGGCATATGTGACACATAGCCATAATACCCAATTCTTGCCCTATGACTCTAAACCTTGATCAAATGATGTGATACCATCTCTCAACCTACTATAACCCTAAATTGACCCTAACCCATGACCAAGTAAAGCAATATCAACAATTTACAAGAACAATGAAATATGACACATCACCTCTTATGTGTTATGGCCATTTTTGCAAATCTTTGAACAAGACCATTTGAAATGGTTTCAATGGTTTGAAAATGTTTCTAAACTAATAAGAGTCACATTAGAGTCAAGAAAAGCCAAATCAAATGGAGAGAAATCAAATAGAGAGAAAATCTCATTTTCACTCACATACACATAAGGCCAATTTTGCAAATCTTTATCTAAGGCCACCATTGCTTGATCTCTTGCTTGTAGAATACATATATATGATAAACAAACACAATTGCATCAAAGAAACAGGAATCCAACCAAAGGAAATCTCAAAACCAACATACATGTGATAATGGTCAAAATGGAGTTTTATAAAATGTTCCTCACTTTACCCCCTGGTTTTGACTTTTCTTCAAACCAAACTTAGTCAACCATTGTCATGTCATCCAAGACCAAGTCAAGGTGAACAACTTTCATGTTGACCACCATACCTAACTTTGACCAAGTTGACCAGAAAGTTTGACACAATAGGACTTTGAAACAAAGTGTAGATGACCCCATTTTGAAATTCTTGCAAACCTTCACCAAAATGGGCACCACCACCACCATTCTAACACAATAATTATATAAAAGAGATGCACCAAAAAGAAAGCCAAAATTCTAAGAAAATGTTCTTGCGGCCATTGTGTCGAGCACCTTGCCGGCATGATTATGAAATGTTAATACCCCTCTTTACCCAGCAGTTTTTAACCTAAACCCCTTTTGATTTGTGTTGATCATTGCTCCCCTATCACCCCTACACCAAGCCCAGTACTGGACATGGTCGATTAAAGTGAGGAGATGCTAAAAATTTGGCCATGCCGTGCCATGGCACACACCCAAGTACGACCCCCTCCACCCTCCTTGCTTGATGATCATGTCCTGGAGATGCCCACGCGTGTGCTGATCATGACCATGCCCAGCTGGAGCTCGCGCAAGGCCAGCATTGGCCGAGCCAGGCCGTGCCCAGCACGCCCAGTACCATGCCATGGCATGCCGGCACGCGGTGAGCGTGCACTGGGCGCGCCAGAGCGCCTCGCGACCCATCGCCCTCGTCCTCCCCCTATCTCCCTATGACTGCAACGAGAATTGCCACACTCACCTCTACCGCGTAGACACGCTCAATAGCCTGCGGCCGCCTTGTCGCCGTCGTCCACGTCGGCGAAGTACCACGGGTACCGCAGCACTCGATACATGCTCCTGATCGATTCCGTCCACCTTTCTCCGCGCCAGAGGCATGCTCAGCATCGCCATGCCATCGTCACTTGATCGCCGTCCTTAGCCTGCCCTTTCGCACGCCGGAGCGGCCGCGCCATGCTCGACCTTCCCCAGCACCCGCCGGTTGATGTCTACGGGTGCTTCTATTCTTGTAGACAGTGTTGGGCCTCCAAGAGAAGAGGTTTGTAGAACAGCAGCAAGTTTCCCTTAAGTGGATCACCCAAGGTTTATCGAACTCGGGAGGAAGAGGTCAAAGATATCCCTCTCAAGCAACCCTGCAACCACAAAGCAAGAAGTCTCTTGTGTCCCCAACACACCAAATACACTTGTCGGATGTATAGGTGCACTAGTTCGGCGAAGAGATAGTGAAATACAAGTAATATGGATGTATATGAGTGGTAATAGCAATCTGAATAAAATATGGCAGCGAGTAAACATGCAACAAAACAGTAAACAAACGGAGATTCGATGCTTGGAAGCAAGGCCTAGGGATCCTGCTTTCACTAGTGGACACTCTCAACAATGATCACATAATAGAACCACTCTACACTCTTTTGTTGGATGATGAACACCACTAACTGTGTAGGATTACACGAACCCTCAATGCCGGAGTTAACAAGCTCCATAGTATTCGATATTCATGTTTAAGTAACCTTAGAGTGCAAGATAGATCAACACAATTACACCAAGAACTAACATAGCATGCACACTATCACCATCACACTATGAAGGAGGCATAGATCACATCAATACTATCATAGCAATAGTTAACTTCATAATCTACAAGAGATTACAATCATAGCCTACGCCAAGTACTACACGATGCACACACTGTCACCATTACACCGTGCAGGAGGAATAGAGTACTTTAATAACATTACTAGAGTAGCACACAGATGATATTCAACTAGATCACATAAAGAGAGAGATGAACCACATAGCTACAGCGGAGCCCTCACTCTCCCTCATCATGGAGACATGGCGGTGAAGATGGCGGTGGAGACGGCGGTGGAGATGACTCCGGGGGCAATTCCCCGTCCCAGCGGCGTGCCGGAACAGAGACTTCTGTCCCCTGAATCTTGATTTCGCGATGGCGGCGGCTCTGGAAGGCTTTCTCGGGTTTCGTCGAACGTGATAGGGTTTTCGCGACGGAGACCTTAAGTAGGCGGAAGGGGAGCCTCGGAGGGGCCTGGTGGGCCCACACACTAAGGGGGCGCGCCCCACCCTTGGCCGCGCCGCCCTGGCCCCACTGGCTCTCCGGTACTTCTTCGATGCTCTGGAGGCTTCCGGTGAAAATAAGGTACAGGGCGTTGATTTCGTCCGATTCCGAGAATATTTCGTTACTAGGATTTCTGAAACCAAAAACAGCGAAAACGAACGGCACTTCGGCATCTTGTTAATAGGTTAGTTCCAGAAAATGCATAATAATGACATATAATGTGTATAAAACATGTAGGTATCATCAATAAAGTAGCATGGAACATAAGAAATTATCGATACGTCGGAGACGTATCACCGGTCACCTCCCCATCTATAAATAGAGGTCACCAGAGCACCCCTCCTTCACACTCATCTCTTCCCCTCTCCTCACTGCCCCTCCTCGACCACCCAATTGAGCACCATCTCGCCGGAGCCGCCTCAATTGGAAGCTCGGAGCCGCCGGAGCTCGCAGATCCTCGCCAGCAATCCGCGCCTCCTCAAGCTCCGCCACTGTACCAGGAGCCCCATCACCCTCGCCAACGTCGCCTCGAACCGCGCCATCGACCGCCGGCAGCCTACAGCGCCCTCCGACCCCCTAGGTACGCCGCCAGCACGCCGGGATCTCGTCGGAGACGACGATGCTCCACGGCCGTGCGATCAGGTTCTGATCCAACGGACCACCTCACGCGTACCGCTTCGCTCAGTTAAGAGTCACTGACGGGTGGCCCCCACCTCGTCAGGCGGCCCGCGCACACGGGTTGTGTTGCTGGGCCGTGCTGCTCCTTTATTTTGTTTAGGCCCATTCTAGTTTCCCGCGCGGCCCGTCAACTCAAATTTGATTTAATCTATTTAGCTAAATTCAAATACTGGTGCCAACTTCAAAATTTAATAGTTT
This sequence comes from Lolium multiflorum, assembly GCA_030979885.1. NCBI lineage: Eukaryota > Viridiplantae > Streptophyta > Magnoliopsida > Poales > Poaceae > Lolium > Lolium multiflorum. Next base: position 116,476,406 of record CM061747.1, on the reverse strand, counting down.
GAAATCTAATGCACCAAATTTAACAAATTTTATATATTTGGA